>CM068548.1:31546542-32746542 GCA_035048495.1 Euptelea pleiosperma | reverse complement strand
CACACACTGTCGAGTTTTTACCGACTTGGTAACATCCTTCCTGAATCTTTGCATCATCATCACTAATTTGTTATCATTTTATGTCCCGGTCATGAGCACCGAGGACGGTGCTATATTTTGGTTGGGGGTGGGTATTTACCAAAACTCATGTATTCCTTTTGATAAATATATAAAAAAAAAAAAAAAAAAAAAAAAAAAAAAAAAGGTTGTTTGTGGGGTGATTTCCGATGTTCTCCAAAAGTTTTCTAGAATTTCAAAAATGTGTCAAATACCCTGACTTTGATTAGCTGAAAACCTCCGTTAAGTCAGTATTGAGGATGTCAATTTTTGTTTAAGGTTGGCGTTGAGTCAAGTCAAGTGTGACTACAGCAGGTTTGAAAACTTAGAAAAACTCAGATTCGGCACAATTGTACACTATCAACATCAGAGTCATCCTAAGTTTGGAAATTCTAGAGATCCTGTGAGAAGAATTGTTGAGACCTAACCCAGTGAGCTTTCGAGCCTTTAATCATTTCAGAGAGTTATACAATAATCCTGAGTCAATGGATGACTCACTATTCTTCATGCCCGCAATATTCGTTGAGAGATCTCATTATCTTTTGCTTCGATCATGGAACTCAGAACGACATCAACATTGGATTACTACGACAGAACCTTCTTTGTATCCAGTCAAGACAGTATACATGATAGTGCAAACCCTAGAAAATGATTTAGGCCATTTTTTCTGAACCATTCAGCCTTTTTACTCACCTGAATTATACTTCACTAGAAACCCCTTGAACCCTTCTATAAAAGCCTTTTCTTTGTAAGCCCATTAACCAAAAACCCAGTTCAGCTACGAAGTGTTACTAGCTACCCTACTTTTGAGAAGGATAAAAAAATCACTGATGTGGGTGTACCGTGAAAAGAAAAGTAAAGAAGAAAAATCAAAAGGAAAAGAAAGTGGTTCAAGCTGAAAACAAAATATGGAAAGAAAGTATGAAAAAGTGCTGAAAAGGAATTGAGCAGTCTCAAAAATATCAAGAACAAGAGAAAAATATGAAAAAAAAGGAAAAAGAACCAGATAATGGTGTTACGTCGCAGAAAAAATGCAAGAAAATGACAATATCCTCTCAAGATCTTTGAAATCCTGTATCCCTTTATCTCTCTACACCTGACCTAAGCCTCATTACAACCCAGGAAAGTCCTACTTGATTCTAGGATAGTACGATCATAAAATGTGGAGATTGGAGAAAGAGAAGCTATAGAGTTTGATCTGACGTTCCCGAGTGAAGTGGTTTTCCAATCATGAGATCTTCTTCTGTTAAAGATGTCCTTCCTTCAAATAAAACATATGTGAGATCTTTTGCCTCTTTATATTAAATACATCTCCTCACATATAAATTGAGAGAAAAGAAGAAAACCCTTCTTGTGTGATTCTATTCTGAGTGCTAAACGTGTGAGATTTGAGGTCGAGGCATAAAAACTTAGAGGTGATTTGGAAATCTTTACTGTCGGATGATGAGAATGTTGAGCACACACACACGCAGAGTCTGAATATTCTGGGTCATGATTATCAGTCTGTAGTCTTGCCAAAACTCTCCAACTCTTCGCTAGCATGTAACTATTTTTGCATCAATTCAATGATTTGACGAACGGTGTTTTCCCGGAGCTATATGAAAAAGTGTGCAGCATGTGCAGAGCCCTTTTAAGCTCATTTATTTCGCACTAATTGCCAAGGATTGGCAATATGCTGGTTGGGGGTTGTGATATTCGCTCAAAAGTGCTTATTTTAAGCAATTATCCTTTTAGCGTTATTGCATTCTCCTACGTAAAATACTCTATTTACCTACTTTTCTACGTAAGAGTCTCTTCTGTTGCGTAGAACACACTTTTCTGGACGAAATGGTATATTTGCATGCATTAAACACATTTTCGGAAGTCTAGATATTAAGCCGTTCTGATAAAGTCTCATTACGCGCTTCTTCTGTCGCAGGAAACCCCGATGGGACGATTCTCAAGACTTGTGGGCCCAAATCGATCATGAAAGCCCATTATCAAAGCTTAAAAAGCCCACATGCTATGACTAGAAGATATGGGCCAAATATGGGCTGAATAAGAGGACCAAAAAGCCGGCCCAAAGAACGAAGAGAGTAGGAGAGCCAATGACCAAGAGACGGACCAAAGCGTTTAAAGCCACATGAGTCAGCAAAGAATGATGGTCGACTCTACTGGAGAAGCGTGAGGATGTCACAGTGAAGACCAGGGTTCCAGACCCTCCGCCAGTGCTTTTTTCCATTTTTTTTGATACTTTTTCTCTCATTTCTTCTTATTCTCTCTCTCTCTTCATCTCTCGATCCTCGAATCTACTGACTTAACCCCAGAACTCCTATTGCAGAAATGGGTGCCCCCATCACTAATGATGGCCTTAGGGGCACCGAATCGGGCGAAGATGAACTCCTTTAGGAATTTGACCACTACTTTGTGATCATTGGTCTTGGTGGGAATGGCTTCTATCCATTTGGATACATAGTCTACCGCAAGGAGAATGTACTCAAAACCATAGGAAACGGGAAAGGGGCCCATGAAGTCGATGCCCTAGATGTCAAATATTTCATCGACCTGGATGGGAGTGAGGGGCATCATGTTCCTCTGGGAGATGCGGCCTAGATGCTGGCAATTAGGACAGGTTTTGCAGTAGATGTGGGCATCTTTGAATAATGCGGGCCAATAGAATCCGCATTGCAGCACTTTTTCTGCAGTCTTCTTAGTGCTGAAATGACCACCACAAGGTTGGTCATGACACGAGGATAAGATATTGAGTTGGTCCGACTCAGGGACACAGAGACGAATGATCTGGTCAGGACAGTATTTATACAAATAAGGGTCATCCCAAGAGTAGTACTTAACTCTTGCTAGGAATTGGCTTTTGTCCTGTTTTGACCAGTGTGAAGGCATTTCTTCGGTGACAAGGTAGTTGACAATGTCAGCATGCCAAGGATTAACAGAGATGGCGAACAGTTGTTCGTCTGGAAAGGTTTCAGGGATGGGCTGGGTGTCGAAGGATGACTCTAAAGTCAGTCTAGACAAGTGATCAGCCACTACATTCTCAGTTCCTTTCTTATCCTTAATCTCGAGGTCGAATTCCTACAAAAAGAGAATCCATCGAATTAATCGAGGTTTGGTTTCCTTTTTTGACATGAGATAACGAAGGGCTGCATGATCAGTGTACACAACCACCTTAGTGGCTAAGAGGTACTGACGGAATTTATCAAGGGCGAAGCCAGGAGTTCTTTCTCAGTGGTAGAGTAATTCATTTGGGCAGAGTTAAGAGTTTTGCTCGCGTAGTAGATCACGTGTGACCTTTTGTCAACTCTCTGCCCTAGAACGGCGCCTAACGCGTAGTCAGAAGCATCGCACATTACCTCGAAAGGTAGAGTCCAGTCCGGGGGACGGATAATGGGCGCAGTAGTGAGCTCAGATTTGAGACGCTCAAATGCCTTGACACAGTCAGCATTAAAGTCGAAAGGACTATCTTTAGCCAGAAGATGGGACAGAGGTCGAGCGATTTGAGAGAAGTCCTTGATGAATCGCCTATAGAATCCTCCGTGTCCCAAAAAGGACCGGATGTCACGTACGGACTTAGGAATGGGCAAGGTCGAGATGATATCAATTTTAGCTTTGTCGACCTCAATGCCCTGATGGGAAATGACATGTCCTAGAACAATGCCCTTCGTTACCATGAAGTGGCATTTCTCCCAATTGAGGACAAGTCGCTTGTCCTGACAGCGGTGAAGTACAAGCCCTAGATGGTTCAGACAGTCATCAAAGGATGACCCAAAAACTGAGAAGTCGTCCATAAAGACTTCGAGGAATTTTTCCACCATGTCAGAGAATATGCTCATCATACACCTTTGAAAGGTCGCGGGTGCATTGCAGAGTTGAAAGGGCATGCGCTTGTAGGCAAAAGTGTCAAAGGGACAGGTGAAAGTTGTCTTCTCGTGATCCTCAAGGGCGATGGGTATTTGATTATACCCTGAGTAACCATCGAGGAAGCAGTAATAAGAGTGACCTGCTAGTCTCTCCAACATTTGGTCTATGAAGGGTAAAGGAAAATGGTCCTTCCTAGTGTTGGTGTTGAGTCGTCGGTAATCGATGCAGACTCTCCACCCTTTCTTCAGGCGCTGGGTGACCATTTCCTTATTCTCATTTTCCACAACTGTGAATCCTGCCTTTTTAGGGACGACATGAATAGGACTCACCCATTTGCTATCGGAGATGGGATAAATGATACCCGCATCTAACAGTTTAAGGACCTCATCCCGGACTACATCCTTAAAGACGGGGTTCAACCTCCTCTGGTGTTCTCGAGAGGTTTTGGATTCATCCTCGAGATAGATGTGATGTTGGCACACCGAGGGGTCTATGCCTCGAATATCATCTATAGTCCAACCTATCGCAGATTTGTGCTCGTTGAGCAGCTCGAGAAGTTTCTTACGTTCACTCTCAGACAAAGCGGAAGCAATAATGACAGGGTAGGTTTCCTTAGGACCAAGATAGGCATAGGAAAGATCTGTGGGAAGAGGCTTAAGCTCCAATATTATAGCAGATGAAGTAGAAATAGGTGTCACAGAAGACACGGATTGAAGAGTTTTGACTTCAGTAGGTAAAGGAATGATGGGTTCTCTGGCCATGGTTATCAGAGGCTCGAACTCGATGAGAGGAGCGGGGATCTCTATCAGTGGAGCAGTCTCCAAAAGATCATTGAGATCAGAAATAGCTTACTCTGTTGCAAAGTCAGCTCCAAAGTGTTCTAGACACTGCTTAAGAATATCTTCGGTGGAGTCCGGGATTAGACTCTCAATGGCACACATTTCATCGGTCACTTCGCGATCGGCATCTTGTTGCATTAAACGAAAGATGTTGACCTCAGCTTTGAGGTTACCGAAAGCAATGGACATGTTTCCGTCCCGGCACCCGATGTGTGCGTTCGCGGTGGCAAGGAATGGACGGCCTAAGATGATCGGAATGCGGTTATCCTGACACGGCTCGGTGTCTAGAATGATAAAGTCCACAGGATAATAAAAGTCAGCGACTTTTACTAGGACATCTTCAATGATTCCTCTTGGAATCTTGATGGACTGATCAGCCAATTTCAGGGTGACATTGGTAGGTTTCATATCTTTCAGTCCTAACTGCTGATATACCGAGAATGGTATGAGGTTGACGCTAGCCCCTAAATCTAGCAAGGCAGTGCAGCTAAAGTTGTCACCAATTTCACATTGGACAGTTGGACTACCTGGATCCTTGTGTTTGATCACAATGTTGCGTTGAATGAACGCGGTAGCTTTTTCGGCCAAGAAGGCAGCTTTGGGTACATGCGTACGCCGCTTAACTGTGCACAAGTCCTTGAGGAATTTGGCATAGGAGGGGATTTGCTTGATAGCAGAAAGGAATGGGATATTGATCTGGATGTCTTTAAAGACATCTAAGATCTCAGAGAATTGCTGATCCCGCTTATCTTGGACAAGTCTGTCCGGGAAGGGAGGCTTTACTCGACAAATGGATTTGTCTTTAGCCTTAGATTTCTGCACAGGGATATCTGATGTTGGTGCAGAGTGATATTCGCTCAAAAGTGCTTATTTTAAGCAATTATCCTGTTAGCGTTATCGCACTCTCCTACGTAAAACTGCTCTAATTATCCACTTTTCTACGTAAGAGTCTATCTCATTGCGTAAAACACACTTTTCTGGACGAAATGGTATATTTGCATGCATTAAACACATTTTCGGAAGTCTAAATATTAAGCCGTGCTGATAAAGTCTCATTACGCGCTTCTTCTGTCGCAGGAAACCCCGATGGGACGATTTTCGAGACTTGTGGGCCCAAGATCGATCATGAAAGCCCATTATCAAAGCTTAAAGAGCCAACAGGCTATGACTAGAAGATATGGGCCAAATACGGGTTGAAAAAGAGGATCGAAGAGCTGGCCCAAGGAACCACGAGAGCGGGAGAGCTGATAACCAAGAGAAGGACCAAAGCATTTAAAGCCACATCAAATGATGGCCTGCTCTACTGGCAAAGCTCAAGTGAAGAACAATGGAAAACCAGGGTTCATGACCCTCTGCCAATACTTTTTCTGATATTTTCTCTCTCATCTCTCCTTATTTTCTCTCTCTTCATTTCTCGGTCCTCGAATCTATTGACTTAACCCCAGACATCCTGCTCATTGGCTCTGTCTCATCTCCCTTAGCTTTCTGACCGTTGGATCTTCCATCGGGCCGTTGAATCTCTATAGATCGCCATGTGATCTATCAATTCTATGCATCCGACCATCCGATCATGCTACTGATCAGTCAATCATCCATCCTATCAACCACCCGATCTCCAGTGTAATATATCAGTCCCTAAGGCAGGTTTGATTGTAGAGTAATGCCTCAGATTACTGATCGTGGCTGAGAGCGTAGAGCTCGATTTCCGAAGAAAGGAAAATACATCTTTCCTTGATGGGTATTTCAAGGGGAAAAATGCATTTTTCTCCCCTGGCAACCAAACGCACCCTAACCCACATCCATCGAGCCCAGTGGCCCACTATCCTTCTCACCTACCTTCTGGCCCATGGCCGATGCACTCTGGGCCCACGATTTTGAGCATTCCCATTGGCCAACCACTGGCCGACTCGTGGCGTCATCTCTCGGCCAACCACTGGCCAACACGTGGCATCAGCTTTTGGCCTGGTGGTCATGGCCAAATAGCCCACGAGCCCAAGCCCGTAACCCACATCACTTTTCAAAAATAAAAATTAAAATAAAAAATAAAAAATAAAAATGAAAAAAAAAATGAATTTTTTTTAGAAACCGTGAGTTTCTAAGTGTAGAAACCCACGGTTTCTACTTAAGGGGAGGGTTGAAAAACCCTCGAGGGCTCTCTGGCTCCTCCCATTTTTCTCTTTCTTCCTCTTCTGCTCCGCTCCTTCATTTCCGGCGAGCCACCACCGGACTGGTTCGCCGGCGTCTTCTTCTTCTTCTTCTTCTTCTTCTTCTTCTTCTTCTTCTCCTTCTTCTTCTTCTTCTTCTTCTTCTTCTTCTTCTTCTTCTTCTTCTTCTTCTTCTTCTTCTTCTCCTCTTCCTCCTCCTCTTCGTCTTCTTCTTCGCCTGCACCGTCGCCGGAGTTGCAGACAGCAACTCCGGTCGTTGTTTTCACACACCACCTCCAGCACGTTCTTTCCCCCCCTCTCCTCCTATCCTTCTTCTTCCTCTCCGTTTTCTTCTTCTTCGTTTTCTTCTTCTTCTCCTTCCCTTGCTCCTCCTCTTCTTGCTCTACTTCGTCTTCATCGTAAAGCTCGCCGGACTGGTTCATCTTTTCCGGCGAGCTCCTCTTGGACCACCTCCTTTTCTCCGCCTCCCTCCGTTCTTCTTCGTCTATTCCTCTCTCTTCCTGCGTCTGCAAGGGCAAGCAGCACCATCCATCACTGCCTGCACCGTTCACTTCCACCACCATCATCATTCACACGCCGGACTGTTTTTTTCTCACCGCCATTAACGCCTGAAACTCCTCCATTTTCTCCAACAACCAACGGTATCCCCTCCATCAACCATTCCGTCCACCACAGGTCCAACCTCCTAGTTCTTCACAGCACCTCCATCAATATCCACCATCATCTTCTCCACCAACACAGCCACGGTCCTGCAAATTCCGGCCAACAGTTCCTTCATCGTCTTCTATCCATAAGACGTTGCAGACCCTCTCCTCAAGAGCTCCTCTCTTGGGAGCACCAGATCTACCATCATGCTGCAATCAGGCAGCAAACAACGGTTGCAGCCACGTCTGAAAAAATCGGAATATATGGTCTCCTTGATCGTGTGCTGCATCACCATTTAACGGTGGATCTTCTCCAGCAAGAACTATCACACCAAGTTCTGCCACCTCTTCATCATCACAGCCTATCTTAGGCTGAACACCACCACTGGTGCTCTTCACGGGACACCTAGCTAGCTAGTGGACACCATCAACTCTCCTTGCTACATATGCAACTGAGTAGCTACTTCATCTCCAACGGTCGTGCATGCACCATGCAAGCCATACACCATTCCATGCCCGACAATTACCACTTGGCTGGACATGATCTCCGATCATCATCTTGTGGTAAGTTTCAAGGTAATCTCTAATTTCTCTCTCTAAATCTCACTTTCTCTCTCTAATACTTATTTCTCTCTCTACCTCTCATTCTCTTTCTAGAAATATTGTTTTAGCCGTTTTCTCTCTCTAGATTTTCTCTTTCTCTCTCTACCCTAATCTCTTTTAATGCTTTCTAGTTTAGTTATTTTTATTTGATTTTCATTGTAAGAGACAAGTTCAGTTAAATAAATATGAATTAAGTGTGATTGAGTTACTTTCTCTGCAAATTTCCCGTCATTTTATGTTCATTATTGCGCTAATCCGACTAATCCCGAGTGCGGATCGACATCCGATACGAATCCCTATACAAATCTATCAATTTTGCAGGATAATCGGATAAAAATTACAAATGTGTTGAAGTTAGGGTTTCCGTAACCAACGACGCGGAAAACAGAGGTAGAAGAAGCAGAGGTAGGATTTGGACTAGTTTCCACGGTGCGAGTAATCGGTGCTGGAGATGGCACCGGTGGTGGTTGGACTCCCATGTCCACAGTTTTTTCAGATCGTAGGGTGGTTACAGCTTGCACCTCCCCTTGACAGTTCTCATTCTGGCTCTGAGATTGGGAACCGATCTCATATATTGCTCCTTTGGCATTTTCTTTTGGGTTAGCAATGGGTTGGTGATATTCGCTCAAAAGTGCTTATTTTAAGCACTTATCCTGTTAGCGTTATCGCACTCTCCTGCGTAAAACTGCTCTAATTATCCACTTTTCTACGTAAGAGTCTATCTCATTGCGTAAAACACACTTTTCTGGACGAAATGGTATATTTGCATGCATTAAACACATTTTCGGAAGTCTAAATATTAAGCCGTTCTGATAAAGTCTCATTACGCGCTTCTTCTGTCGCAGGAAACCCCGATGGGACGATTTTCGAGACTTGTGGGCCCAAATCGATCATGAAAGCCCATTATCAAAGCTTAACAAGCCCACATGCTATAACTAGAAGATATGGGCCAAATATGGGCTGAATAAGAGGACCAAAAAGCCGGCCCAAAGAACGAAGAGAGTAGGAGAGCCAATGACCAAGAGACGGACCAAAGCGTTTAAAGCCACATGAGTCAGCAAAGAATGATGGTCGACTCTACTGGAGAAGCGTGAGGATGGTCACAGTGAAGACCAGGGTTCTAGACCCTCCGCCAGTGCTTTTTTCCATTTTTTTGATACTTTTTCTCTCATCTCTCCTTATTCTCTCTCTCTCTTCATCTCTCGATCCTCGAATCTACTGACCTAACCCCAGAACTCCTGCCTATCAACTCTATCTCATCTCCCTTAGCTTTCTGACCGTTGGATCTTCCATCGGACCGTTGGATCTTCAATCGGACCGTTGGATCTCTCTAGATCCGTCGATCTACCAATCTGGGTCCCAATCAAGTCACCATCCATCCGATCGCCTTCAGAATGCCTGTCACATCATCTTGTGAGACGATGGACATCATCAGTCCATGTGGGCCAGTAGCCGGGCCCATCAGCATCGACCCGCTGTCCGACCAGTTAGTGGACCCCGCGAATTTCAAAAATAATTTTAATTAAATGGGGGGTCCACTAATTGGGGAGATTCCCCATAATAAAGTAGGTTTTTACTTAAAAAAAAAAAAAAAAAAAAAAAAAAAAAATATTTTTCGTATTTTTTTATTTTAAAAAATACCCTATTTCCATTAAAGGAAATAGGGAGCTTTAAAAGGAGAAGGATAGGGGTTCATTCGAACCCTAATCCCCCTCAAATCTTCTCCTTTCTCTCTCCCTATCAATCCCGCATTCACCCTTGGCCCCATTCTTCTTCTTTTTCTTCTTTTCTCTTTCTCATTTTCTTCATCTTCTTCTTCTTCTTCGCCGGAGTTGCCTGCAACTCCGGCCGTCAGTGCTCCTCCACGGCATCAGTCTCCTTCTTCTTCTTCTTCTTCTTCTTCTTCTTCTTCTTCTTCTTCTTCTTCTTTTTCTTTTTTTTTTCGTTTTCGTTTTCGTTTTTCATTACCGTTTTTTTTTTACGCCGGAGTTGCAGACCTGCAACTCCGGCCGTCGGTGCTCCTTGCGCCCCTCTCCTTGCTGCCACCTCCTATCTGCCGCCTCCAAAGATCCACCACGACCTGCAACTCTTGAGTTGCAGGTCCGCCTGCAACCTGCCTCCACAACCTGCTATTGCTACATCGCCGGCAAGCTATCTTTATCCTGCTGGTCCCTTCATCCACTGGTAACGCCTACAACTCAGGTGCTCAAACATCTTGGCTCTCCCTTCCCCAAACGGCCAGCACACCTGCAAACCATTTCCAAGGCTGCAATCTGCAACTCCAGCCAAGCTGTTCCTCTCCAAGTTCTGGGCGTTCAAATGAAACCTGCAAATCTTCTCCACGAAGCAACCTGAAACACCGGCCACGTACATCCACGGCCAACACCTCCAGCAACGTCCAAGCAGCAACCACTTTGATCTACTCGCCTCCCTGCATGCCTCCCCTTGCTGGTTCTCCCTTCTTTGGGCGGCAAACACCACCACAAACCCTCAATAGTTGTCAGATCTGCAAAACATGGTCAGCATCCAGTACACTTGTTTGACCGTGCATCACCTTGCTCTCCCTCTCCTCCACCGGTGGTGCAACCTGCAACTCAGCAACTACCCTCCTTTTTAATCCACCACTTGGCCGAACCATTCACCAAACACCACCATCATTCTTGTGGCCTAACGTTGGTAAGTTCAAGGTGATTTGATCATCATCTTTCTCTCTCTAAGTTTACTCCTCTTCTCTCTCACTCTCTCTCTCTAGTTCTTATTTCTATCTCTAAATCTCTCTAGAAGAGCCCCACGGCTTCTTCATCCCTTCTTTCTTCTTCTTATTCTCTTTTTTTTTATGTTTTGTTTGTTTCGATGAAGAAGAAGAGCGAGGCGACTAGGAGATGAGGTGCGAGATGGGTTCTAGTTCTAGTTGCAGCCGGTAGAGAACACCAGAGAAGATGGTGAAACATGGTCTGCAAGTTGGAGTTGCAAACGTGGTGCTTCCAGTAAGGAGAGGAGGCGGTCTGGCAGCCCTCAACTTCCTCACCTCAAGTTGCAACTGTGGAGAGACATTGAGAGGAGAGGATGCAGGAGGCACCGGTGGGCAGCAGGTTCCAGGCGGCGGCGTTAATGGAGGGGGAGGCTGAAGGCCAAACCTGCAACTGTCGGAGTTGCAGGTCGCTATAGAGGGAGGCGTACCTGCTGATGGAGCAAGAGGGGACGTGGAGCAGTTGTAGTGGTGGAGAAGCTGCTCAAAAATAGCAAGAAGGCGGTGGTGGTGGAGCTCTTGATCGGCCGGAGTTGCAGCCTGCAACTCCGGCAATGACGTGGTGAAGAAGATGAAGAAGAAGGTGGAGAAGAAAAGGAAAACGGCCAAACAAGAAGGGAAAAAGGCACAAGAGGTTTTGGGGGAAAGAAATCAAAAGATGGGAGAGGGATTAGGGTTCAAACGAACCCTTTTCCTTCCCCTTTTAAAGCTCCCTATTTCCTTTAATGGAAATAGGGATTTTTTGAAAATAAAAAATAAGAAAAAAAAAAAAAATATATATATATATATATATATATATATATATATATATTTAAGTAAAACACTACTTTTCTTTGGGGAATTTCCCCATTTAGTGGACCCCCCATTTTTTAAAATTTAATTGAAATTATTTTGAAATTCACAGGGTCTACTAAATGGTCGGACAGCGGGTCGATGATAATGGGCCCGGCTACTGGCCCACGTGGATTGATGATGTCCATCGTCTGACAAGATGATGTGACAGACAATCTGATGGCGATCGGATGGATGGTGACTTGATTGGGACCCAGATTGGTAGATCGACGGATCTAGAGAGATCCAACGGTCCGGTGAAAGATCCAACGGTCCGATTGAAGATCCAACGGTCAGAAAGCTAAGGGAGATGAGACAGAGCCAATGGGCAGGAGTTCTGGGGTTAGGTTAGTGGATTCGAGGATCGAGAGATGAAGAGAGAGAGAATAAGGAGAGATGAGAGAGAAAATATCAGAAAATGGAGATAAAAGTATTGGCAGAGGGTCTGGAACCCTGGTCTTCACTGTGACCATCCTCACGCTTCTCCAGTAGAGTAGACTATCATTCTTTGCTGACTCATGTGGCTTTAAAAGCTTTGGTCCGTCTCTTGGTCATTGGCTCTCCTGCTCTCTTCGTTCTTTGGGCCAGCTTTTTGGTCCTCTTATTCAGCCCATATTTGGCCCATATCTTCTAGTCATAGCATGTGGGCTCTTTAAGCTTTGATAATGGGCTTTCCTGATCGATGGGGGCTCGCAAGTCTTGAGAATTGTCCCATCGGGGTTTCCTACGGCAGAAGAAGCGCGTAATGAGACTTTATCAGAAAGACTCAATGTCTAGACTTCCAAAAATGTGTTGAATGCATGCAAATATACCATTTCGTCCAGAAAAATGTGTTCTACACAACAAAAGATACTCTTACGTAGAAAAGTAGATAAATAGAGCATTTTAACGTAGGAGAGTGTGAAAACGCTTTGAAGATAATAGTGGAAAATACGCACTTTTAAGCGAATATCAATGTGATGTGGATAATTAACTCATTGCTATGCTTAATTATTTTATATCTATTTCTGTCTATGATATTACATGGTATATTTTGATGGCGGAATGTGCAGGGAACAGATCAAAGCGTTTATTTATATCTATTTGTTATCTCCGAGATTTTGTGAGATAGTGAGTGAATCATGTAAAAGGGTGGGATTGTATTTTTGTATTCTTTGTTTACCTTCTATATGATTAAATATTTTTTGTCACAGAATTGCCAAAGGGGGAGATTACAAAGAATATTTTCATATTCTAGGTTGATAAAGATTCCGTGTGATATAAAATATTCATGTAACCTTACCTACGAGCACCAATGTAGTGTGAAGATGTCGTGGTATGCATACTTCATCAACTACGTGAAGACTAGAAGACAGAAACAACAACGAACAGATGGTTGACGACAAAAGTCATCTGAGTAACTGTCCATTGTCGGTTATAGATCGTGTACACTCGCTTAGGAAGGTAAGTGACTTAGTGGCCAAAAGAATAGGTCAAACCTAGTCAATGGACCGACCCGAGTCTAAGTCAAGATTATTGACTTTTGGGTTATAAAGCCCAATCTATTAGAGACCTCTGTGAAATCGATTGGACTTTACGAGACAAAACTTAATTGAAGCCCAATCGATTGGAGACCTCTGTGAAATCGATTGGAGCTTACAGGACAGAAACTTATTTAAGTCTGATCGATTGGACTATGTACAATCGATTGGATTTATGAAAGAAAAACCCATCCGTACAAGTCCAATCGATTGGAACCAAAGTACAATCGATTGGACTTAGCCCAATCGATTGGACCCAAAGTACAATTGATTGGAGTTCACACGGATTGAGTCTTTCTTAGATCCAAAATTTTAGTCTCCATTCATCCCAATTTCTAAATAGATTGGACTACGAATTCTATAAATATAACTCCTCTCTGGCTTTACAAAATACACTTCTACACTTTAGAATACAGAGAAGAAAGTTTTATTTATCAAGAGTGTCCATTCGAAGAGCAAAAAGCCTTTAGTTCTCATAAAAATCTTGTGAGCTTTTCTCTTCTAGATCAAAGCCCAAAGCTTGATCTCTTACTCAGCTTAAGTCTTCCACATAGAAACTTGACCTAGTAGCCTGAGAGTACCAGTGCGTCTCAACACTATTTGAGCAACTTAGGGTTCAGGGTGTACTGAATCATTCACCTTCAACAAAGGCTGGAGAGTTGAGAATTAAGATCGGAGTGGCTGATCGAATGTAGGTTTGGGGTGTACCAAATTGAACAAGCGGACAAGGCTTCTTGGCTGGGAAGGGGCGCATGGATTCGTAGCGTTGATTCAGAGGACGTTGACGCATCGGTAGTAGGCCTTAGCTAAGGTTGGAAGTTGCATTTGCAATGGTGCTGCGTAAGTAACCTTTGTTTCGTTTAACTTTCCAGTTAGTGATACTTTCCGTCTGGACGTGGTCCCATGGTTTTTCTTGGCTAAGGTTTCCACGCTAAAACTCTTTGTCTTGTGGATGTTTTATTGTTATTCTGCTAAATATATTAATTAGATCAAACGACAAAAAGACAATATACCACGGAGGTATATTTGATTTGAGTCGGTTGTGATAATTCTTTTATCAATCAACTAAGGCATGCGAGTTTATCACCTTACCTTACCTTGACCAGTAAACTTGTGATAGGTTAGATTAATTTTTGAATAACCTAATCACCCCTCCTTGAAATTTCATCGGTCCGTTCTCTTTAATCCAATATACCTAGAAGGGGGGGTTGATTAGGTATTTAAAATTATTTATACCTACATAGTTTTACTGGTCTATGGTAGGGGAACAAAATCGCATGCCTTAGTTGTTTGATAAAAGATTATTACAACTGACTCAAATCGAATATACCTCCATGGTATATTTTCTTTTCGTCGTTTGATCTAATTAAGATATATTGCGAAATACAAACAAATAATCACACAAGACAAGAGATTTTTACTTAGAAACTTTAGCCAAGGAAAAACCACAGGACCACGTCCAGACGGAAAGTATCACTAATTGAAAAGTTAAACGAAACAAAGGTTTCCTACGCAGCACCATTGCAAATATAGCTTTCAACCTTAGCCAAGGCCTACTACCGATGCGTCCACATCCTCTGAATCAACGCTACCAATCCACGCGCGCCCTTCTAGCCAAGAAGCCTTGTCCACTTGTTCAGTTTGGTACACCCCAAACCTACCGTCGATCGGCTCCTCCGATCTTAATTCTCAACACTCCCGCCTTTGCAGAAGGTGAAGGATTCAATACACCCTGAACCCTAGGTTGCTCAAATGGTGTTGAGGCACATTGGTACACTCAGGCTACTAGGTCGAATATGGAAGTGGAAGACTTAAGCTGAGGAAAGGATCAAGCACTTGGCTTTGATCGAGAAAAGAACAAGCTCACAAGATGTGAATAAGAAACAAGCTTATTGCTCTTCAAATGGACACTCCAATAAATAGAACCTTTTATTCTCTCTCTTGAAGATTGAGTCACTCTGTGTCTCTGTGTGTTTAGAGAAGGCATAGAAGGGTTGTATTTATAGAATTCCATGACCATGAGTCGTGCGGAATGTGGGATAATGGAACCAAGAATTTTGGATCTGATAAAGACTGATTCTGTGCATGGTCTAATCAATTGTACTCTAGGTCCAATCGATTGGGCCATGTCCAATCGATTGGGCTCAATAAGATTCCTATTCCGAAGGCTCCAATCGATTACACAGAGGTCTCCAATCGATTTGACTCAAATAAGTTTCTGTCTCGAAGGCTCCAATTGATTTCACAAAGTCTCCAATAGATTTAACCCAAATAAGTTTCTGTCCCGAAGACTCCAATCGATTTCACAGAGTCTCCAATCGATCGGGTTGAAATAAGTTTCTACCTCGTAGCTTTCAATCGATTACACAGAGTCCTCCAATCGATTAGGCCATGTCCAATCGATTGGGAATAAGTGTCCAATCGATTGGACTATCCCAATAGTCAATATATTTGACTCAGACTCAAGTCAGTCCAATGACTAGGTTTGACCATTATATTTTATCCATTTTAATCAATTCCTATGGCCACTAAGTCACTTACCTTCCTAATTGAGCATACACAATCTTTAACTGACAAATGGGCAGTTACTCAGATGACTCCTGTCGTCAACTGTCTGATTCTTGTTGTCTCTGTCTTCTAGTCTTCAAGTAGTCGGCGAAGTATGCGTACCACGACATCTCCACACTATACTAATGCTCGTAGGAACGGTTACAAGAATATTTTTATATCAAACGGAATCTTTGCCAAATTGAATATGAAAATATTCCTTACACTCCTTTCTAGGTATTTCCGATTAAAAAGAATGAACCAATTATTTTTCATGCATTCCCCTATAATGAATGCAATTATATTTGGTTTTAATAAGTAACAGTCTTAGAAGGACTCAACATGCGTCTTAAAAGCCACAAAGCTTTGTATATAGACAATCTCAATTTCATTGGATCTGAATCTTGTATCACACAAATTGAAGATACATTCCAGGAACAATCTCATAGATCTATTCACCAAGGCGCTTCCAATGTGTACATTCAAGAAATTGGTATACTGCATCGGTATACATCAGCTCCACGAACTTTCCTTTTGACATTCTC
Source organism: Euptelea pleiosperma (assembly GCA_035048495.1). Lineage (NCBI taxonomy): Eukaryota > Viridiplantae > Streptophyta > Magnoliopsida > Ranunculales > Eupteleaceae > Euptelea > Euptelea pleiosperma. Next base: position 32,730,187 of record CM068548.1, on the reverse strand, counting down.
ATTTGCCCATGCCTGTCCAAATCAGGGGGAGCGTCCTTATAAGGGGAGTTATTATTATCAAGGATCTTTTGCTTAATGCACTCTTTTTTCCTTCGATCAAGTTTTATCCCACTGGGTTTTCCTGACATGGTTTTAATAAGGCAGTCTTCAACGCATTAATCACAATCACCATAATCCACTGGTACATTGTACTCTTTTTTCTTCGATTAGATTTTATCCGAAAGGGTTTTTTGACAAGGTTTTAACGAGGCAATTGTCATAAAGGAGTGAACATCCAAGGGGGAGTGTTGTAATAGTAACGGATGGGAGTTGGGTGGATGACCGCCGCTTATCGGCACGGTTACGAGGCTGTAGGGATGTTGTACGCTCCTAGAGGCTATATATGTATACAATGTGATCAATAAGAAAGAGAGTGAATTCCAAAAGTCTTGAATTTTTTGGGTTATGGCCCTTAAGAATCCCACTCATACATTGGGCTGGCAATTTGGCCCACAATTCGGCCCGATGGTAAGCTCGATCTGATCTGGTCCCATGAAATAGATGGGCTCACAATTGAAAATTGACAACGAAGAAGTTGTCTCACGATGCAAAGTGTTAGAAATGTTTCATCGTAGACAAAATTATGGTAAAATATGTTGTTTTGACCAAGTTGTGGACAAAATTTTGTCGGTTGTATTCTCCTATATGAGGAGATTACATATATGTATTTTGTTTAATATGAAATATTTTGGGTGAATTTATATGTGTCCAAACATACCCCACTTGTAATTAGTGTTATTTTCATTTTATTTTTATGCTTTCTTACTTTAGTCCCACATTGGATAGAGTGAAAAGTTTGGTTGAGGTTATACAAGCTTTCACTCTCTAGGCATGTGTGTACGTATATACATACGTGTGACAATACACCCTTTTGATTACTATGTATACATTAGTATTATATTATTGTAACCTAATAATGATTATATACTAATATGTGTATATGTATTTTAGTGAGTAGCATGCTACCTACACATATAAAATATAATAATTTATATCCTTATTAATGTAAGTCAAACCCAATTCACACTTTTGGTTAATATAATACATTATTCAAATCAAAAACTCTTTTACAAAACCTTATTTTAATCAAACCCCTTTATAATATATTATTTTATTCAACTTCAACAATACAATTTATCTTTTCAAACCCCAAAACCCACATACGTCCAAACCCAACCCATTCTCAACAAACTTTGACGTTGTCTCCCTTGTGAGGAAACACGTGTTCCCTTCCAAACCTTCTTTGTAAACTCAATCAAGAAACACCATCTCATCCGTCCAATCTCTTGATCTCTAGCCGTCCAAATTAAATGAGTTTCCAAACTCATGTACGACTAAGCCTTCAAACGGTTCCACCTATTACTCCACCTCTCCATTATCCATCATCGTGCTGGGTGAAACACGATCTTTAAACTCCTTTGTAACCAAACCCAGCCACATCAAGAACATCCATACCCTTCTCTTCCATTGGGTTAGATCAAGAACCCACCTAAGATTGATTTTCTTGCTGCCATTTCTCACCACCGGGTAAAATAAGCGCAGTTACTGTCGAAGGCGTTACAGCCAGCCATCACCTCTGGTCAATCTCCACCATTGTATCTGCATTCTTTCGATTTTCATCAACCGGGCAGCCACTCCGTAAGGTAACCTTCGTCTCCTTTTATTCTGTAAATCTTTGCATAACCTACCTACTCACCTTGGGCCAATAGAACCATGAATGTTGGTCCATCACATGATGCACCTATGTGAAGAAGAAACAAATCAGGCTGATAGATGATCACTAGCAGTCGGATGGGATTCACATCGGGTGGCTGGAATCCAGCATCCAGACTTAATTTAGACACTGTCCCAATGTCTTATAACCATTAATGAGAACATACAACTATTTCTTTCAATGATATATCTTTTGTATCATTCCTTTGCTTTATTTCTTTTATTTTTATTTTTTCTTTATTTTCTTTCCTTATGAACATCTATTCTTAGAGTCTCAAATCATCTTGAAGATGTGTAGACGTTGTTAAGACATAGTCCAATGGTTGTCTCGATTTGTTTTCCAATTGCTGTAATGTATACAGTAGTAGTGAATTGACATTTTCATCTCACACGACTCTATCTCCTAATCTGTGTACTCACATATTAGATGTATAGAATAACAAGGGGGTGTACCAAACAACCTGTTGGGTTGTCTTATTAATTAATTTTCCTTGGGATGTCAGTGACAATGCACATGCTGTGTTTGTCTAACAGTAGATCATCATTGTGTCCATCAACGTATTTTCATAGGGAAGGGGTGTATCCAGTGTTTCAACTCGTTGTAAGGTATGTTGATATTCGCTCAAAAGTGCTTATTTTAAGCAATTATCCGTTTAGCGTTATCGCATTCTCCTACGTAAAAGGCTCTATTTATCTACTTTTCTACGTACGAGTCTCTTCTATTGCGTAGAACACACTTTTCTGGACGAAATGGTATATTTGCATGCATTAAACACATTTTCGGAAGTCTAGATATTAAGTCGTTCTGATAAAGTCTCATTACGCGCTTCTTCTGTCGCAGGAAACCCCGATGGGACAATTCTCGAGACTTGTGGGCCCAAATCGATCATGAGAGCCCATTGTCAAAGCTTAAAGAGCCCACATGCTATGACTAGAAGATATGGGCCAAATATGGGCTGAATCAGAGGACCAAAAAGCCGGCCCAAATAACGAAGAGAGCAGGAGAGCCAATGACCAAGAGACGGACCAAAGCGTTTAAAGCCACATGAGTCAGCAAAGAATGATAGTCGACTCTACTGGAGAAGCGTGAGGATGGTCACAGTGAAGACCAGGGTTCCAGACCCTCCGCCAGTGCTTTTTTCCATTTTTTTGATACTTTTTCTCTCATCTCTTCTTATTCTCTCTCTCTCTTCATCTCTCGATCCTCGAATCTACTGACCTAACCCCAGAACTCCTACCCATCGGCTCTATCTCATCTCCCTTAGCTTTCTGACCATTGGATCTTCAATCGGACCGTTAGATCTTCAATCGGACCGTTGGATCTCTCTAGATCCGTCGATTTACCAATCTGGGTCCCAATCAAGTCACCATCCATCCAATCGCCATCAGACTGTCTGTCACATCATCTTGTGAGACGATAGACATCATCAATCCATGCGGGCCAGTAGCCGGGCCCATCTTCATCGACCCGCTGTCCGACCAGTTAGTGGACCCCGCGAATTTCAAAATAATTTTAATTAAATAGGGGGTCCACTAATTGGGGAGATTCCCCATAGAAAAGTAGGTTTTTACTTAAAAAAAAAAAAAAAAAAAAAAAAAATTTATTTTCAAAAAATACCCTATTTCCATTAATGGAAATAGGGAGCTTTATAAGAGGAGGGAGAAGGGTTCGTTCGAACCCTAATCCCCCTCCTTATTGCTCCATTCTCTCCCCCAACTCGTTTCCCCCTTCTTCCCCTGGGTTTTAGACTGTTTTTCCTCCATTTTTTTTCTCAAATCACCGTCTTCATCTTCATCTTCATCTTTATCACCGGAGTTGCGCCTGCAACTCCGGCCGTTCGTTCCACACCTTGCTGGCCTTTATCCCCCCCATTCTCTACCACGTTCCACCATCTCCTCTCTCATCTTTCCCTCCTTCTTCACCGTTTTCTTCAAAAAGAAAAGCAAAAAAAAACCAGAAAAGAAAAAAAAAAAAAAAAAGAGATCACCGGAGTTGCAGGTCGCAACTCCGGCGAAACCAGCAACCCCACCATCTTCTCAAGCCGCATCTCACCTCTAGCAACAACACCTGCTCCTCCACATCTTTTCTTCATCACTGAACACTTCTCCAAACCATAGCACCGCCCCTCACCAGCCCCTCTCCACTAATAACCACCATCTCCAAGACCGCCCAGCAACTCTTGGACGCTGCTGCCCTTTGCTGGCGGCAACACCAAGCAACCACCTGCTCTTACCTTCCTCTCCTCCCTCAAAGCAAAAAAAAAAAAGAAGAGAAGGAAGATAAGAAGAAGAAGAAAGAGGAGGGGGGATACCTACCTATTGGATCGCCCTCTCCTTGCCGTCCACATCCATCCAACGCCCTTGCACCCACTCCTTTACACCACCAGCAGGTGCTGTAACGTTGCGTCTTCCCTCATCTGGTTGCCGAACGTCTTCTCCAAGGGAGCAACACCAATCACGGGCAGCTACTTGCTGCACATCCCCACAATCCCATCTACCGTCGTGGAGATCCTTATCTCCGACCACTGTGCAAACTCCATTGGTAAGTTTTGATTCAGCGCTCTCCCACGTCCTTCATCTCTCTCAAGGTGAGCATCACGTGCATCTCTTATCTCTTCCACTATCTAACCATCCACCCATACCAATCCGACATATTCACTACCTTTCCATGGCTCACTCACCTACCCAACTTCATTCCATCTCTCTTTCTCTATCTATTTTTCTAGTTTTCTAAAATCTTAGATTTTATTGCTTTCAATTCAAGTTGAGTATTTTAGAATAAATTTCGATTATTGTAAGGATTGTTTCATGATGAATAAAGTTCAAATCAGTTTATGCATGAAGCTGAGATCATGTTAGTGTCTTTATTGTTTCTTCAAGCTATTAGTAACATATCATCACCCCGTTTCTTATTCGCTTATGTTCATTCAAAGATTGTAGTGATTATCTTGATTATTAAATGAATGATTATTTGGCAAAATGTATGTTAATCTTGGTTGCTGAAACTTCTCTCTCTAAAAATCACCAACAATTATTTTAAATCGATCATCATTCTCACCACTCCAACCTTCTTAGTAAAAATTTCTGAGAAAAATTCGTCATTTCATGTTCACTGCTTGCACAAACTAACCCCGAGTGCGGATCGACATCCGACACGAATCCCTATACAAAAGTTCATATTTTACAGGTTAAAAGTCTCGGATAATTACAAATATTGTTGAAGTTAGGGTTTCCGTAATCAACGACGCGGAAAAACCCCATTTTCATATGTCACATACGAATATCGCCTACATAACCGGTATTGTTTTCATGAAATTCAGATTGGTCTTCTTTGGGTACTTTGAAATCCACAACATATATCAACCTCCCTTATAATCTTAGTTGCTAGTGTTGTCACTTACTAATTCATCTATTTGAAAATATATTATTCTTTTGGCTAAGGTTGTTCACTTGTCCTACAATCCTTTCCTCTGTAACCTAGAAATTTGAAAAGTTGCCGATAAGCTTGTTACTTAGTCAACATCATTTGTTTCAATACATCTTTCATGATTGTTAGTGGTTGTTCGAATTAGCCGTCATACTAAGCACCTATTAGTCGAGTGTTGGATCAAATGATGTGAATACTACACTTGATTATTGATCAAAACCTTCCTAATATTAGAGACCCCTTAGATTGACCATGGCCTAAATACACACGATCTGAGACACTGTTAACCACACGATCAAGCAAAACCACTAAACACATTTATCAGTTATATTTTACCTTACAACAAACTAAATATCTTATATGCAATTTGAATCATCAACATCATTGAAGGTACGATCACCTTTGACTCGGATCTACGTGAAGGAGTCAAAAGGAAGAATTAGAATTAATCGGGTAGCGAAACTAAGGTAGGATTCTGTTCCCGATCTCTTACTTTTATGGATGCATTTTATTATTATATTATTAAATGCATGTGTTTAAAATAGAAAATTTATTTCAATCTATATTGAAAAGCATGTATATCGATTCTCGTGCATCTCCGTTGATTTATCTGCATGTATTGAAACATGGTCGTCCATTGAATATTATCATGGATTGTTAATTATTGTTGGAGATGCATTGGTTATTATTTTATTGTTATCATTTTGAGGGTTCGGATGTATCGTAGGACCACGACCCCTTGGATGCTCTCTCAAATTCCGAGAGCATGCCTAAAAAGCAACGGGGACATTCTGCTCCCAATGGTGAAAGACCTGAAACATCCTTGGATCCTTGTGGTGGAATTAACGGCATGGCCCGCCCGTAAGAAAGCCACTTGTTTAGCCCAACCATGCACTCTCATTATTATTTTGACTCATTGGGGTTTTGGGATTTACCCGATGAGTCCAGTATTTGATTGTCGATAGTATTGATGCATATTTTGATCATTGTATGGTTTTTATCATGTTTTAACCGCTCATCCCATAGAAGTATGGGTGGTGGAGTGAACCGACTGAGTTGTTGATAACTCATGCCTATATTCTAACATTTTTGCAGAGATACCGGATGGACCAGCAGCTCAGTGATAGGAGCCAAAGGATTCTTGCACTTTTATTGCATTCCTAGAAATCATGTTTAGGTTTTGCTTCTAGTCATTTGAATTCCTAGTTATTTCAGTAGGTTGTTATTTGACATTTGGAATATAATCAGAAATGAGTTTCAAATTTACGTTATGAGATTGATTCATTTTGATTTGTGTGATGACTTAGATACATGTTCATTATTTCATTAATATTATTTTTATCCACACCTCGCGCCTTAGCCTCGGATACCAGGTTCGATCCATATTCTTCTGGGTCGGGTCATGGGTCCCGGGTTTGGGTCGCGACAGTGAGAATGGTGGTGGATTAAAACATGATTGGTTGATTTTAGAGAGAGAAAATTACTACAAATATGAAGAGCATGAAGAACCCAGATAAAGTAAAACATGAAATGTAAACTATTGCAATTAAATAATAAAGAAAAACTAAAATTTATTCAAAGTGATTAAATCCTTACAACCATTGATAGAATTAAACTAAGTTTAGAAAGCAACAACTAGAGAGAAAAATAAAGAATTTTAGAGAGAGAAAATCCTAAAAATCTAGAGAGAGAAAACTAGGGAGAGAGAAAGGGTGAGAATCTAGATAGAGGAAGAGAATAAAGAAGAGTTAGAGAGGAAAGTGAGATCTAACAGAGAAAAACTACCTTGAGAATACCTACCATTGGAGGGTATGCTGGTTAGTGGATATCGGCCAATGAGGATGGCCATTGCTGGACGTGGAGGTGGCTGTATTGCAGACCTTGGTGGTTCAGCCAAGAGGGTCTTGAGGGTGGGGGGGGGGATGATGTGCATGTTGCTGGTGTGCGTTGAGGGCAACGGTGGTTCCCAAGAGATTTTGCAAGTGGTGAAGACACCTGTTCTATCCAAGAAGAGAGACGCTAGTCATGTCCATGAGAGGGTTGATGGGAGCTGCATTAAAGTGGAGCGTTAGAGATGGACGTCCCAGCAAGGTCACCGGAGGAACTGGTGGCGGCGCTAATGGTGGACAAGAGCGGTGAGAGGAGGGTGAAGAGGCAATGGAGATCAAGAAACCTTCTTCTCCTTTCCTCTTTCTTCTCTTCTCCGTTCTCTTTTTTTCTTTTCTTTTTGTTTTTTTTTTTTTTTTTTTTTGAATCTCAAATCCGGTAAGGTGGAGGACAACAGGTGACGTTTCTGTGCAAGGGAGAAACGGACACACTTTGTGGGGCGGCAAGGGAGTGGCAGCAAGGTCGTGGATGCAGTATGCAGGTGGCGATCTGCAACGGTGAAGCGTATTGCTGGCAGCAGCAGACGGTGTTGAAGAGAAAAAGAAGAAGGTGTTGCTGCAGCAAGGGGGAGGCGCTCCTCTTCCTTTTTTGAGGGAGATCAGTCTCGTGGAGGCATTGGAGAGCTTGCAGGTCAGGCAGGAGATGCACCAGCTTGGAGGAGATGGAGGGGTTATTCAGTCCGTTGGAGAGGGGACTGTCAGGGTTTGGAGATGAAGGTTTGCTAATGGCAGTCCATTGGAGCAGCAGCAGGTGGTGATGGGGGCAGCAAAGTAGAGGCTGCTGCTCCTTTGGAAGATGCTTGGAGATGAGGGGCGGCTTCCAGTTGTGGAACGTGGGGGAGAAGAAGGAACGTGGGAGAAGGGAAGGGAAGAGAGAGACAGTCTTCAGCGTGGAGAAGAAGAGGAGGTTGTGCTCCACGGACTGGTTCAGTCCGCCGGAGAGATGAAGAAGAAAATGGTGAAAAAGTGAAAGAAGAGGAGAAGGAGGAGGGGGATTGATAGGAGAAGATATTGGGGGAAGAGAAGAGAAGAATGGAGGGGGATTAGGGTTCCAAAGAACCCTTCTCCTTCCCCTTTTAAAGCTCCCTAGTTTCCATTAATGGAAATTAGGGAATTTTTTAAATAAATTTTTTTTTTTTAAGTAAAACACTACTTTTCTTTGGGGAATTTCCCCATTTAGTGGACCCCCCATTTTTTAAAATTTAATTAAAATTATTTTGAAATTCACGGGGTCCACTAACTGGTCGGACAGCGGGTCGATGATGATGGGCCCGGCTACTGGCCCACATGGATTGATGATGTCCATCGTCTCACAAGATGATGTGACAGACAGTCTGATGGCGATCGGATGGATGGTGACTTGATTGGGACCCAGATTGGTAGATCGATAGATCTAGAGAGATCCAACGGTCCAATTGAAGATCCAACGGTCAAAAAGCTAAGGGAGATGATACAGAGCCAATGGGCAGGAGTTCTGGGGTTAGGTCAGTAGATTCGAGGACCGAGAGATGAAGAGAGAGAGAATAAGGAGAGATGAGAGAGAAAATATCAGAAAATGGAGATAAAAGTATTGGCAGAGGGTCTGGAACCCTGGTCTTCACTGTGACCATCCTCACGCTTCTCCAGTAGAGTAGACTATCATTCCTTGCTGACTCATGTGGCTTTAAAAGCTTTGGTCCGTCTCTTGGTCATTGACTCTCCTACTCTCTTCGTTATTTGGGCCGGCTTTTTGGTCCTCTTATTCAGCCCATATTTGGCCCATATCTTCTAGTCATAGCATATGGGCTCTTTAAGCTTTGATAATGGGCTTTCCTGATCGATGTGGGCTCACAAGTCTCGAGAATTGTCCCATCGGGGTTTCCTACGACAGAAGAAGCGCGTAATGAGACTTTATCAGAACAACTTAATATCTAGACTTCCAGAAATGCGTTTAATGCATGCAAATATATCATTTCGCCCAAAAAAGTGTGTTCTACGCAACAGAAGAGACTATTACGTAGAAAAGTAGATAAATAGAGCATTTTACATAGGAGAATATAATAACGCTAAAAGGATAATTGCTTAAAATAAGTACTTTTGAGCGAATATCAGAGGCACACTTAGCTCTTGTCGTGAAGAGCTTTTTGAGCATGTGATTTTTATCAGATGGTTGATGATCAATCTTAACGATTGGATCATCGAACGGACGTGATCTGATGTATGTCCAACGGATAAATTAAACAATTAAGATGGTTCAACGGACATATCTTAATCAATCTAGACCATATGATCATACAGATCTAACTGTTCTTAGACATAACCGCTTATTACTAATTCAGAATTGGTCAGAATTGATCCAGATTGCAAGATCAAACATAACTGCTTATAACTAACTCAGATCTACCTAGAATTGATCCAGGCCACATGATCAATTCATGACTCTTTAGAAAAGACACAATTTGGTCTATAAAAGAGATGGCTTTGTCGTTAACCAAATACATTCAATTGACTTTCGAAATTCATTCACAGAAATAAGAATACAAAGCACAGTCTTTTCTTTTTTCTTCTTCTATTGTTCTTCGTATTTTTAAGTAACTTTTAGAAGTTTTACTACATCCGAGAGAGCATTTATACTGTTAAAAGTTCGCCAAAAACATAAAGTTTTGGAGTGTTGCCTTCTCTGTGTAGAAAGACTATTGAATCCTATTAAACGAACGCCTACAAAACTGTTAGCACTGATCATGAGCGAATTCTGTCTTTAGGACTTTGTGACTCCACAAGCCTCAGTCTCAGATAAGTTTTTATCTGTTCTTTATAATTCGTTATTTTAACCTTAACATTTGATTCAATTCCTTAATTATATTATTTATTCTCTTTTCATATTCTTTTCTAATTTCTATTTTCTTAAAAACCGATTGTTTCCAACACAACGAACACAAGTAGTACATGAAAAACGATGTCAACAATCGCAACGCCTTCTCCACTGCCCCATACTCCTAAACCATGGCACTCAAGAACACAGGCGCTGCCCTCAGTGACTACGGCCAAAGCGAGCACCATGATCTCCACCCCTTCCAATCTTCCCAACCTATCAACTCCTTCCTTCCTCCACCCACTCCCCTCCCCAATTTCCATGCGATCCCCTTCGAACGTGCCATCAGCATGCCTGATATTTCCAAGCCCGAAACCCAACCCATTACAAGCCCGAAACCCAAGCTTTTAAAAGCCCACGGCCCAGCCCGTGACCAAGCCTGACGGCCCGACCATAGACCGGGCCACGGGCTGGGGCTGGGTTTTTATTTTTTTGTAAAGCCCAGCCCGTGGCCTGGCCCGAGTTGCTGGCAAGCGTGGTCAGAGTTGTCAGACCAGCCTGAGCCGGGCGGGTGCCATGCTTACACGTACATGCTACTTAAGTTTACCAAAATATTTTAATAGACCATCTTTCAGAACATTATTGTTGGTAGTCATGTTTTTTGGTTTAACAAAAAGGTACAAACATTACATAAATTGGATACTTAAGATCACTTTATAGGTTCACTTATGGCAACTATGTTTTACACCCAAGTATCTGGTGCATCTCCAAGCAAACATGACTCATCATTTAGTAAAACTCAAGGTTGAAAAGGGGCCGTTACCATCTCGGGCAAAACAGAAAATAACGGAAAAAATGGCGCTGAAATTCGAGATTTGAAATTGAAATTTTCGAAAATGGAAAATAACGGAAATAACCGCTGTTTTTTCCACAATTTTCCAGAAAACAAAGGTCGTTATTTTCGTTATAACAGAAAATAATGGCCGTTATAACAAAAATAACGGCTGTTATTTTTGAAATGTTTCAACAGTTCATAACGTAACGGTGGAGGTCTGAATCCGTTATAACGGCCATTTTTTATTCCATGGTAAAACTCACCAACAATTCCATCTATCAATTTGTTTTGAATGGTTATAGACTTACTACAATTGATGGCAAGACATTTGATTGAAACAAATTTTGGAATGCATATTTCCTTACGAAGGGGCCACGCAAATGAGGCAAACTCCTTCCGTTAAATACCACATGTAATACAAGTACAATGCTATTACTTATCACACGCATTACACGTGCCACCTCCAAGGGAGTATTTCCAAGACTGTTAAGAGTTATAACGGCCATTTATATGACCAAGCAAAATGAGTAATTGGGGTTATGATCCGAGACCCAAAAGCCAAGAATTATATTCAGTTAAAGAAATGGTTGTGATTTTAATTTCCTAGGCAATACTAGAGTACTTTCAAACCTGAGGCTAAAGTACGAAGGATAAAGCATGCACCTACAGAGGTCATTTTATTTCCTTTTGATCAAAGTGAGAAAATGCACATTGCTATAATCAAACATGAATTAATGTCAGCCTTGTGGGACTCAAGAGTCTAGTGTCTCAAACCTTCAAATGAGAAGACAGAGAAATGCTTTACGTGCATATCATCCAACCAGATCAGTCTTTCTCTGTATGCTTTAAGAAAAAGAAACGCTTCAACTGAAGTGGTGGGGTTCCAAAACTACTAACAAAGACACTTACCAAAAAAAGAAAAAAAAAAATACTAACAAAAATCACATCTGATACATTTTTATAACACATGAAGCCAAGTGAACAAACAAAATAACAAAATCGAATATTGAATAGCAAACGGCATTTGTTTCTACAGATGACCACTATATTATCACATCTACCAAACTCTTCTTAAGCCTACTCTAATGACCATTGCTACTCAAACTTCCAAAATCATTTACCAGTATCACCACATTTAAGAATAACAAACCAGATGCTCAGGAAACTTCGCTTTCCACCTTCAGCTCTGCTCCTCACCATCACCAACTTCTCTCTCCTCCGCTGCAGCAGCCATCAACTCATCAAAGTTCTCCGTCTTCCCCAGCAATATCTCAATCTAAAACATAAAAAAAACAACACAGCTATTAGTGGAAGGTCGGGGCATTCATTTTGATTACAAACTGAGGTGCCTTTCAGGTCAACCATAAATACTGTCTACAAATGACAGAGACATAAGTGGAAATTCCACCAAGGAGACGGGGATAGAAAACTTCTTGATTAGATGAACCATCCAATCCATCGCATACCACAGAATGACCAGAAAAGCAATCACAAACAAGTCCAGCAAATGGCAAAGATCAGATGATTAGAATCACCTACTTGGGTCCTTATTTGGGTTAGGAGATATTCTGGGTGGAACCTAAAGTAGAGGGATTCAGACTCTCCTGCACATAAGTGACATGTACCGGACAGGACAATAGGGGCACCATAGGATTCTTCAAGTATGTATTCCTCATCAACTTACCTTTGCTTTTTGGATGGGTCGCCCTCTTGATTCGTCCTTCATATCGACAGTAGATGTTGTGATCTCTGCAAATTCAATTTCAAACGAATCAACATAAAGAAGAGTCCACAACTTGCTGAATATAGTCCAGAACTTTGCAAGGAGAGGGATAGAAGGAACTTTGATGGAAAGGAATTGTCTACCTCTGATATAGTTATCCATAAAAGCTTTTATAGTTTCTGGTCTCAGATGTTTAAAGAATGTAAAGGCTGGCCTTTGAAGACTTGGTCTTCATATGGGAGTCAATTATGCGTAGGGGTAGTTAGGGGCCCTTTGTATAGAGGAGATTCTCTCAACCTCCCACTTAGTGGTGTAGTAGATCTCTGTGTTTCTTTATAAAATTTTACCTTATCAAAAAAAAAAAAAAAATAGTGAGGGGAAAAAATCTCACTCTTCTCAACAGCCAGTCCATTGTTTTTCAGAATCTCTGCAATAGTGACGACTGTGGCAATTGCTGCAGATATACCAGAACAAACAGACCAAACACTTAGCATACGAAAATACAAATAAGAGGCAACAGAGAAGCATTAAGATAGTTGATAAGAGCTACAAGTAATGCTATCCCTACACCCAGATTTGGAAAGTATGGACATTATACCAACAAAACCATATGCTGTAGCCATCATCAATGTAGTAGTGTTAGGGACCAAAGACAGTACAAGCCCACTAACTCATCAATCTGGACCATTCAGTCACATAGCGACCTCATTAAAGGTCAATAGCACAGAATTTCAATGGCAGCCTAATAATCTTGAAACTCCAACTTTTGGACTCTTCTATAAACATTGGTACAATTTCTCAGTACCCTGCCTAAGCACCCAAAGTTTTTCCTCAGTAATATTGACATCTTCCACAAAAGCTTTGCTTGTAGCTTTGTACAAAAACCAAGCCATGGGAAAAAAAATGAACCAGGAAAAGTCCACCTAATTGCCATGGTCACACCTTCCATCACCAACCAATGCAGACATTGTATCCACCTGATTAAACATCGAAATTTTACAATAAAGCCCAAAAGAGCTACCCAAGGGGCCCATGTGCAATTTTGAACCCGACAACAAAAAACTGTTGTCCAGGCCTGCAAGCCAAACTCACACCCACAAGCATGCTTAATTGTGGTTAAGGCCAATGCAACCCTTGGACCAATCAGAAGGAGATGACCCAAGGCCACATTGCCACAAAACTTGAGGACCAAGAATGTCACGCCCCCAAATCCGATATCTAGTCAAGTCGACCTTTCTTGTATCTTGGGGCGCGATCTGATCATACAAACGAGCAATTAAACAAAATTGGTATCACGATACAGCGGAAATAAATAGGATAATTTTTTTTCATTTTGTTTAAACAATCCATAAGATAAAACACACTTCATTGACATATTAATAATATCAGAGGATCTCTCACCTCAATCAAAACCGTAATATGTCCATTCAAAAGAAAATATTGTATATATATCGTACTCCCAAATACATGTTACAAAACGGTCAAAAGACCTACATATCTCATGTATCCTTCTACAAGATAGAAAAATTAAACAAAATATAACATCGTCTCTAGTACAAGTCTATCAACAGAAATGCTGGAAGCATCAGACTAACTTCCCTTTATCCCTTCCTGAAAACAAAATATTTTAAAACGATGAGCTATGGCCCAGTAAATACATTCCTCATGCGTAAAACCACTTAAATCAACGACTTTTATTTATTTTAAAACAAATACGATTTACAAATGAGTTTCACATGTAATTCGATAAAACTCACTTCTCTATCAATTACTTAAGTATAACTCCGAATACAAGGATGACCTCTCATATATCAGTTAACATTTCTCTTATCAAAATACATGTGACTATTTCTATACAATCAAATTATTGATTCTGATGTATTCAGTACCAACATTTCATTGGTTCTAGTGTACGAAGTCAACACTTATAGCCTACAAGTAGACTCCCTAATGTGCACACTAATTGTTTCATTAGGTATCCTCTCTCTGGATTCCCTAATTTCCGTTTAGATATAAATACCCGAGGGTCTCATGAATGAGACAAAACCTCTCCTTTAGGGGACTGGAACCCCAAGGGGTCTTAAAGAAGTAAAACAACGCTTGATACTTTAGGGGACTGGAACCCCAAGAGGTCTCAAAGAAATGAGACAATGCCTGATTCCAACTAATATGATATTCTACATTCCCGATAGCATTCTTATTCATGTCCTTAATCGTATTTATATGTATAAAATATTAATGTTTGTAGAAACATCTTTATATGCATAACATTCATATTTTAGAATTTTTTTAAACTAAAAATAGGAACATTTAAGCCTTATTAATATTCTAGAAAGTAAGTACACAGAAAATGGATGAAAAACACATATCTCATTTTGAATGATTTTGAGCATGAATTCATCTAACTAAACCAGATTATATATGTTCCCATCCATCAAAATTTCATGCTTCTAAGAGCAAGAAATCATCAATGCATTTACACATTTCAAGTAGAAAATACAAGAATAGAAAATTTTCTTTATTAAAATTAACAGATAACTAGAATAAAATCTTCAGATATTTTTCCCAAAAATAATAAAATTTTTCTACAATATTCTAAGAATTTTCTACTATTTCCAAAATAAAATAACATTTATAAATAATTAAATAAATTAAATAAATAAAGGCATAAAATAAATAACTATGTACTTACCTCTGAATACGCTAGAATCCCAAAGCCTTGAACCTCCTGAATATTTTCAGGAATTCCTGGGAATTTTCTAGAATTTCTTCTAGTTCAAGGATTTTTTTGCAATTATTCTTACCTCAGAGGTCAGAATGCAAATACCCAAACTAATGTATTTTTCTCAAGGCATGGCCTTGTATTTATAGATATTCAAAACTCAGAACTTTTCACTCCTTTCCAATGTAGGACTAAAATTTTGAACATTTCTTCTTTTTAAATTTTTTTCATATGAAACCGAAGCATTTTAACTTGAAATGTTGCCCATATGTAAGTACAATAACTTTTGACTCGCAAGTCCGATTTGGACAAAATGGATACCGATAAAAGCTATTCTTGAGACCTTTAAAATAACATACATATTAAGTTCAAAGTATTATAAAAACTCTACTATAATATTGTTAGAAATAGGGTCATTACATCCCACCCTCCTTATAAAGAATTTCATCCTCGAAATTAGACATGCCAAATCCAAGAACAAATGTGGATACTTCTCTCTGACATTAGCCTCCAGTTCCCAAGAGGCATCCTCAATGTTGTGGTGTTGCCACAACACCTTTACTAAGGAAATCGCTTTAGTGTTCAACACTTGCTCTTTCGTAGCGAGGATACAGACAGATTGTTCAACATATGAAACATCCTCTCGGAGCTCTGAAGATTTCCAATCAAACACGTGAAATGGATCCGGCTCATACTTGCGATGACATGGAATACGTCATGAACTCCGGCCAATTGGGTAGGCAAAGCTAAGCGATAGGCAACCTCACCAATTGTAATACCCTGAACTTTTGTTCTAGGGTATTATGGTAAATTCACCTAATAATGCAAACTTGAAACTTTTTCAAACTCTTATTATTATTTTTATTGTTTAATATCATGTATGAGTATGTGTATTTAATTTGATTTCATTCTGACAACTTTGAAAAACCTGCTATTTTTGAAATTCGTTCTTTAGGGCAAAATTCCTGCTAAGAATAATGAATCATAACTTGCAGGGGACTTTTTCTTGCTGCAACTAATATTTCAGAACTTTTATAAAAAAATTATTTTGTGGGCCCGAGACTCCAAAAATATTCCTATTTTATCCTTAGCAACTTACCTGTGAAATTTGGAACCTTTCTTGAGAAAAAAAAAACCCTAGCGGGAGATTTCGGGAGATTTTGACAAAAATAGTATTTTCGTAATTTTTGAACTTTCCTACAATTCTTATATTTTTAAATAATATTTAATTATATTTTATTTATTTAATAGGAGTGTGGGACCCGCGAATCACTTTCAGGTCATTCCAATATCATTTGACACTTTTTCTAGAGTTTTGAACGTTTTTGTGATTTATGTGTGTGACATGTGTCAATACCTTATTGTATGGACTTTTAAATTATATAATATAGTTTGATTGAATTAATTTATAATTATTTATGTTATGATTATTGGGTGGGCCCGTATGGTCAATCTAGAAGCCTTTTGGGCTTAA
This sequence comes from Euptelea pleiosperma, assembly GCA_035048495.1. Taxonomy (NCBI): domain Eukaryota; kingdom Viridiplantae; phylum Streptophyta; class Magnoliopsida; order Ranunculales; family Eupteleaceae; genus Euptelea; species Euptelea pleiosperma. Next base: position 32,713,577 of record CM068548.1, on the reverse strand, counting down.
TAATAATCTTAATTGAGCCTAGTTGTTGTATATGGGCCTTGGGCCCATTTCTAACCCATTAGTAGTGTAAAATAAGAGTTTTTGAGGGTTGAAAAAGTCATCCCTTTGCTAGTTACGAATTTCAACAAAATAGAAACCCTAATCCTTCCCTAAACCTATTTATTAAAAACCCTAAAGCTTTAGAAGCTTTCACAAACCCAACTCCATCGAAAAATAAAGCAGGCTCCATTAAACCTTCATCCGGGCACCGATCGCACTCGAGCAAGAAGGGAGAATTGACGGGGACTCTGATTTAAAGAACATACTCCGAGGAGAGGACGATCCGACGACTTTCAAATTTGAAGAAACTTTTGATTTTCATTAAAGTTCAAGAAACCTTAAGGTAAGTGCGCTTGATCCATCCTATACTTGTTTTTCTTCAAGATTTTGTTTCTCTTTCATTAGATAATGGTTGATACTCATTATAAATTAATTTCAACAATATTTACTTTATTCTTATTAAGTTGATCTTTAATTTGGGCCACCATGATGGGTTTGGCCATGGTCTATTTTGTACCTATAACGGATGACTATGTTCTTTATCATTTTCGTTGTATTTTTATAATTTAAATATTTTTATAATTATTTTTTTCTAAATACTCTGTGAATCTATTTTTCAAAATCGTTTAGTTTGTATTTTTTTGATTTTTATTGATTAAGTTATGATTTTTCTAAGTTGTATGACTTTACCAAAAAACCCAGAATTTCAGATTTTACACGGTCCGATTCACTTGGGATTTCGATCTATATTTTTAACCTAAATATTTTTCTAATTATTTTTCATGGATACCTCTATTAATCTAGTTTTTAAAACCTTTGAGTTTATATTTTTCTGATTTTTATTGATTAAGTTATGATTTTTCAAACGTGCTGGACTTTTCTGTAAAACCCAGAATTCCAGATTTTACACGGTCCACTTTACCTGAGATTTCGATCCATATTTTTATGCTAAATATTTTTCTAATTATTTTTCACAGATACCTCTATCAATCTATTTTCTAGAACCTTTGAGTTTATATTTTTCTGATTTGTATTGATTAAGTTATAATTTTTCAAACATGCTGGACTTCTCTGTAAAACCCAGAATTCCAGATTTTACACGGTCCACTTTACCTGAGATTTTGATCCATATTTTTAACCTAAATATTTTTATAATTATTTTTCACAGATACCTCTATCAATATAGTTTCTAGAACCTTTGAGTTTATATTTTTCTGATCTGTATTGATTAAGTTATGATTTTTCAAACGTGCTGGACTTTTCTGTAAAACTCAGAATTCCAGATTTTACACGGTCCAATTTACCTGAGATTTCGATCCATATTTTTAACCTAAATATTTTTATAATTATTTTTCACAGATATCTCTATCAATCTAGTTTATAGAACCTTTGAGTTTATATTTTTCTGATCTGTATTGATTAAGTTATGATTTTTCAAACGTGCTGTACTTTTCTTTAAAACCTAGAATTTTAGATTTTACACGGTCCACTTCACTTGAGATTTCAATCTATATTTTTAACCTAAATGTTTTTTTAATTATTTTTCATAGATACCTCTATTAATTTAGTTTCTATAACCCTTGAGTTTGTATTTTTCTGATATGTATTGATTTAGTTATGAGTTTTTAAATGTGCGGGACTTTTCTGTATCTCAGATTCTGTCCGGCCCAATTAATTAAGATTTTTGACCTATATTTTGAATCCGAATATTTTTCTATTTATTTTTTCTAAAATCTCTGTAAATCTAGTTTTTAAATCCATTGAGTTTATATTTTTCTAATTCATATTTATTTAGTTATGATTTTTATAATACAGTATATTTTTTTTGTAAAAAACCTATTAATTGTTCGTGGTTCGGTCATGATTATTAACTATTAAGGTTTTAACCTTGTTGTTTGACTAAACCCTAGATGGTTTAACCTATACCTGTATGTATGGGGATCCCACCCATGTGTCTTGGATCTCTCATAGGGTTCGGCCAAGTGTCTTGGATCCCTCTTTAGGGTTCGACCTTGTGTCATGGATCCCTCATAGAGTTCGGCTATGGTGTGTTGGATTCTCTTGCGATTTTCACTTATATTATTCATCGATGTTGATTGTGATATTTGGTCATGTCTTATTGACTATTATACCTAGATGGTTCGACCTATACTTGTATGCATGGGGATCCCACCCATGTGTCTTGGATCCCTCATAGGGTTCGGCCAAGTGTCTTGGATCCCTCTTTAGGGTTCGACCTTGTGTCATGGATCCCTCATAGAGTTCGGCTATGGTGTGTTGGATTCTCTTGCGATTTTCACTTATATTATTCATCGATGTTGATTGTGATATTTGGTCATGTCTTATTGACTATTATACCTAGATGGTTCGACCTATACTTGTATGCATGGGGATCCCACCCATGTGTCTTGGATCCCTCATAGGGTTCGGCCATGGTGTGTTGGATTGTCTTGTGATTTCCACTTATATTATTCATCCGTGTTGATCGTGACCTTCGGTGATTGTTACATGTTATTCATGGTTAACCCTAATTCGTTCCCATATTATTACTCTTAATGATCATTGATTCATTTTATATTTTTATTTAAAGGTTAAATACATGTGTGCTTATGTCATGTAACCCTAGTACATCTTGTTGTAATACCATGATCATCACGTCATTTCATATAAGGGGTGCATAAGGGAACGGGGTTGAAGTATATTATATACGTTTATATTGGTTTTATCAATTAATCAGGGTTCGGTACCCTAGGGTGAAAGGCCCCAGACGTTATTATATCCTGCAGATGGGTCAATGAGACCGCTCCCAGTGCGGGAAGGAGATGGAGACCCTATGTGGTTATGGGTACTAGTTGCATTGGCATCCCATACTCACGTGCATTCACCCTCATATTCATGTCATCCTTATTATATGATTGAGATGCATACCTTGATTTAAAACTTGTATAGTATGATATCATACCATGCACACTGTTGTATTACTGGGCCTCAGCTCACGGTGCTACACCGATACCATTTTCAGATTTTGAGGAATCGAGTACGTGAGATGATTTTGAGACGAAAGACTCCAGTGCATTCGAGGAGATCGGCGAGGATTTGGGAGTCGATCCCACACTTTAGAAAGTTGTATTTGATTATTTTATAACATTATTTTCACGGGCATGTAAGCCTTTGATTGAGAGCATGTTCTTACTTCCATCTCTCCACATTTAGTTGATGGATTGAATTATTTGAATTATGAATTATGAATTATTTGAATTATTTGTTTCCTACATCTAGACTCTTTCTTTTACTTAGTCGATTTTCGAATGAACCTTAGTAGTCTAATTGACCTAATTGGACCACTAGGGGACATTCATGGATCACCTCTGGGTTCGGGTACGGGTCGATCCATGGATTTTCGGGTCGTATCTGGGTATCCGGATTCGGGGCGTGACACCAATCCTGTCAAGGACCAAGAAAGGTCCAATGAACCTCGGTGCTAGCTTTCCTTTCTTACCGAACCTCATCACTTCTCTAACTAGCGATACCTTCAAGAAAATATAGTCGCCGATGGAGAACTCAAGCTTACGGCGATGTAGATTAGTATAAGACTTCTGTTGACTCTACGCCGCAAGGAGACGTTCTCGGATGATCCCGATCTTCTCAATGGTCTCTGCACCACCTCAGGACCAAGCAAGCTTCTCTATCCAACCTCTGCCCAGCACATTGGAGATCTACAAGGCCTTCCGTACAAAGCCTCAAATGGTGCCATGCCAATGCTCGACTGATGGCTATAGTTGTATGCGAACTCCACAAGCGGTAAGTGATCCTCCCAACTGCCTTTGAAGTCTAGTATACAAGCTCTGAGTAAATCCTCCAAGATTTGATTCACTCGCTCCGTTTGCCCGTCTATTTGAGAGTGAAAAGCTGAACTAAAATTCAACTTTGTCCCAAAGGTACTCTGAAAACTCTTCCAGAACTTCAAGGTGAACTTCGGATCCCTATCTGACACAATGGAGACTGGGATACTGTGTAGTTTGACAATCTCTTTGACGTACAATCTGCTCAGATCATCGACACTGTGAGTGGCTCTGACAGCCAAGAAATGAGCAAACTTCGTCAATCTGTCCACGATTACCCAAATGGAGTCATGGTTCTGACGAGTCTTAGGTAGACCCATCACGAAATCCATTGACACATTATCCCACTTCCACTCTGGGATAGGTAGAGGCTGCAGGGTGCCTCCTAGTTTCTTATGCTCGACCTTGATCTGCTGACATGTTAAGCATCTCGACATATATTGAGCAATCTCCCTCTTCATGTTATTCTACAAAAACTACTTACGTAAGTCTCGATACATCTTAGAGCTGCCTGGATGCAAGGTAGTTAAAGGCGCAAGGCGCACTTAAGGCACTAGAACCTCTAGCGCTTGAGGCGCAAGGCGCAAGGCGAGGCACGCGCTTGATTGAAGCGAAGCGCAATATTAAAAATTATAATAAATATAAGAAATATAAAAAATAAAGAAAAATAACATCATAAAATAACAAAATAAATAATCATTAGGCCATAAAACATAAAAGATAGCAAACGTCGAAAATCTCAAGTAACCCAAAAGCAATTCTAGTTAACATTGTCATTATCTAAATACAAAACAAGTAATCAAAAAGCCATAAAACATAAAAGATGGCAAATGTTCAAAATTTCAAATAGCCCACAATTAGTTCTAGTTAACATAGCCCCATCATTTAAAATATAATCATTAGCTCTATCCCCATCATCATCAAATGTGTTAGCTTCCTCAATATATTCTTGTTCTTCTGTCTCCTCCGAATTGGCCTCTTCCTCTTCCTCTTCCGACTCCCTTATTAAAGCCCTTGCTCTTACTCTTGACCTTGATTGTGATCTAGTATTTGATGTTGATTCACCAACTCCAGCAGCTCTCGCAATAACGCTCCATGTCAAGCTATCATCCTCAACCACCAATTCATCTTCTGCTACTCCACCTTCTGTTTCCATCTCCTCAAGTAGTCATTTATTGCTTTCATCAATGCCTTTCAATGAGATAGGTTCAATTGTATCTCTCCTATCATACCGATGTTAAATATAATAGGCCAAAGAACAAATTGTTTTACAAAAAACATGTATTTTCGTGAGGCGGGCGCCTTACAAAACGCACCTCGCCTTGACCCTTCTAAGGCGCTTTAGGTGTGCCTTGCGCTTAAGGTGCGCACCTTGACTACAGAGCCTGGATGTATTGTGTAACGAGTACAATGAGCCTCATCGAGAATCTCCCGCTTCAGCTCATCATTGTCTTCAGGTACCCACAATCTCTCATGGTACCTCAGACTGCCATCTGAGTGCACAGTCCACTCCTTCGAGATAATATGGCGGACGACATCGGACCATCCCTTCCCATGATGTGCCTCTATGATCCTTCTAACCAAAGAGGGTTCGGCCACCAAGTGTGAGACAAGGATCCTGGGATACTGTGTCAAAATCTGAGGTTCATGGTCCCCCTCAGCATCCGGCCATTCTACCTATTGGCCCAAAAGGCAAAATATAGTCCAACTCTGTTTTTAGCTCAGTGCATCTGCCACGACATTGGCCTTGCCCGGGTGGTACTAAATAGTGAAGTCATAGTCCTTCAGGAACTCCATCCACCGTCTCTGCCTCATGTTCAGCTCCTTCTGAGTAAAAATGTATTTGAAGCTCTTGTGATCAGAGTAAAGCTTGAACTTCTTGCTGTAGAGGTAATGGCGCCAAATCTTGAGTGCAAAGACAACTGCTACAAGCTCAAGGTAGTGGGTAAGGTAATTCTATTCATGAATCTTCAACTGTCTCGAAGCATAAGCGATCACCTTCCCATTCTGCATCAGGACACAACCTAGTCCCTTCAATGATGCATCACTGTAAATGACAAAGCCCCCCTCATCAAACGGAATTGTCAGAACAAGTTACGTTGTCACGCCCCCAAATCCGATATCTGGTCATATCGACATTTCTCGTATCTTGAGGCGCGATCTGATCATACAAACACGTAGTCAAACAAAATTGGTATCACGATACAGCAAAAATACACCAAATAATTTTTATTTTATTTTGTTTAAACAATCCATAAGATAAAACATACTTCATTGACACATTAATAATGTCAGAGGATCTCTCACCTCAAACAAAACTGTAATATGCCCATCCAAAAGAAAACATTGTATATATATCATACTCCTAAATACTTGTTACTAAACGGTAAAACGACCTACATAACTCATGTATCTTTCTACAAGATAGAAGAATTAAACAAAATATAACATCGTCTCTAGCACAAGTCTATCAACAGAAATGTTGGAAGCATCAGACCAACTTCCCCTTATCCCTTCCTGAAAATAAAACATTTTAAAACGATGAGCTAGGGTTCAGTAAGTACATTCCTCGTGCGTAAAACCACTTAAATCAACGACTTTTGTTTATTTTAAAATAAATATGATTTGTAAATGAGTTTCACATGTAATTCGATAAAACTCAATTCTCTATCAATTACTTACGTATAACTTCGAATACAATGATGACCTTTCACATAACAGTCAACATTTCTCTTATCAGAATACCCGTGACCATTTCTATACAGTCAAACTATCAATTCTGATGTATTCAGTGCCAACATTCCATCGGTTCTAGTGTACAATGTCAACACTTCTATCTTACAAGTAGACTCCCTAATGTGCACACCAATTGTTTCATTAGGTAACCTCTCTCTGGATTCCCTAATTTCCTTTGAAGTATAAATACCCGAGGGGTCTCATGAATGAGACAAAGCCTCTCCTTTAGGGGACTGAAACCCCAAGGGGTCTTAAAGAAATAAGACAACGCCTGATACTTTAGAGGACTAAAACCCCAATGGGTCTCAAAGAAATGAGACAACGTCTGATTCCAACTAATCTAATATTCCACATTCCCAATCAAGTTCTTATTCATGTCCTTAATCGTATTTATATGCATAAAACAGTAATGTTTGTAGAAACATCTTTACATGCATAACATTCATATTTTTGCATTTTGAAACTAAAAATAAGAACATTTAAGCCCTATTAATATCCTAGAAAGCGAATACATAAAACGGATGAAAAACGCATATATTTTATTTTAAATGAATTTGAGCATGACTCATCCAACTAAATAGATTACACATGTCCTCATCAATCATAATTTCATGCTTTTAAGATTACGAGAAATCATCAATGCATTTACGCATTTTCTGTGGAAAATACAAGAATTGGAATTTTTCCTGGCTAAAATTTAACAGATAACAAGAATAACATTTTCCCTAAAAATAATAGAATTTTCTAGAATTTTTCTACAATATTCTATGAATTTTTTACTATTTCCAAAATAAAATAATATTTATAAATAAATAAAATAAATAAATAATAATTAATTAATTAATGAAATAAATAAATAAAGGCATAAAATAAATAACTATATACTTACACGTAAATACGCTAGAATCCCGAATCCTTCAACCTCGTACAGTGCGAATCTCGAGTTAGCACGTATCTCGAGACAGTGGGCCCCACGAAAAAAACTTTTCAAAGGACCTCCTGAATATTTTCAGGAATTCCTAGGAATTTTCTAGAATTTCTTCTAGTTGACTTTTTTTGCAAATATTCTTACATCAGGGGTTAGAATGCAAATACCCAAACTGATGTAATTTTCTCAAGGCATGGCGTTGTATTTATAGAGATTGAGAACTCAGAACTTTTCATTCATTTCCAATGTGGGACTATAATTTTGAACATTGTCCCTTTTTTTTTCAAATTTTATATTTTTGATATCAAACTATAGCATATAAAAACTTAAAATGTTGCCCAGAACTAAACACAATAACTTTTGACTCGCACGTCCGATTTCAACAAACTTGATACAGATAGAAAGCTATTATTGAAACCTTTAACATGACATACATATAATGTTCAAAGTATTATAAAAAGTCTACTATAATATTACTAGAAATATGGTCATTACATACGTAGTTAGACGAGTCTTCAACTCTTCAAAGGTAGAAGAATACTTCTCGTCCCACTCGAACTTCACACCCTTCCGTGTGAGGCGTGTCAACGGGGTAGCACTGCTGGAGAATCCATCAATGAACCTCCGATAGTAGCCCGCCAAACCTAGGAAACTCCGAATTTCAGTAACACTGCTCAGCAGCTCCCAATTCAACACTACTTCAACCTTCGACGGATCAACTGAGACTCCCTCCCCAAAAATAACATGACCCAAGAACTTTACATCCTCCTGCCATAATTCACATTTACTAAACTTGGCATAGAGTCAATGATCTCTCAGCGTCTGTAGGGCTAGCCGCAAATGCTGCTCGTGTTCTTCTTGAGACCGTGAGTAGATCAGGATATCATCAACAAAGACAATGATGAAGTGATCGAGGTACAATCGGAAGATCCGGTTCATCAGATCCATGAATGCAGCTGGAGCATTCGTCAATCCGAATGGCATGACTAGAAATTCATAATGGCCATACCGTGTCTAAAATGCCGTCTTCGAGATATCCTCATCTATCACTCTGAGCTGATGATACACAGACCTCAAGTCTATCTTCAAAAAGTAATGGGCTCCCCTCAACTGGTCAAACAGATCATCGATCCACGGCAAAGGGTATTTATTCTTCACCGTGACCTTGTTGATTTGACTGTAGTCGATGCACATCCTCAGGGAACCGTCTTTCTTCTTCACGAACAGGACCGAAGCGCCCCAAGGAGAGACACTTGGTCTTACGAAGCCCTTAGTTCCTAAGTCTTCCAACTGAACCTTCAGTTCCTTGAGCTCAACTGGTGCCATTCTGTACGGTGCCTTAGAAATAGGTGAAGTCCCTAGCATAAGCTCAATAGAAAATTCAACTTCTCTTTGGAGGCAATCCTGGTAGTTCCTCTGCAAAGATATCCATGAACTCACTAACTACAGGAATCTGCTCCACCAGTTCCCTCTTGCTCTCTTCCCCCTCTAGGAAGACAAGGAAACTAGTACAATTAGCTCGACGTTTCTTATAAACACATAAGGCCGATACTACTGATGCATGGGGTGATAATCTCGCACCCACAAACTGAAAAGGAGACTGTCCCGGTATCTGGAATGTCACCCTCTTCACATAACAATCTACTGTCGCATGTTATACTGACAGCCAATCCATCCCAAAAATAACGTCAAAATCCGTCATCTCTAATATGATCAAGTCAGCAGTCAAATGATCCCCTATCTGAATCAAACAATTCTTACGCATTTGATCTACAATACAATTCCCTCCTAGAGGTGTAGATACAGTAAGCGTAAAGTCTAATGACTCGAATACAAAGCCCAAAGCATATGCAAACGTAATAGATACAAAAGAATGGGTAGAACCCGAATCAATCAACACTTTAGCATACAAGTGTGAGATCAGAAGAGTACCTTCTACCACATTCTTGGATGCACTCGCATCCTATTGAGTAATTGCAAAGACTCGCCCTGGTATGTTCGGCTTCTGAGTATTGCCTGTAGGCTTCTGATATGGTGCATGAGGGCAGTGCCTCTGTAAGTGTCCTACGCCATTGCAGTTGTAACAATGCCTATCTGCTCGAACAATCTGAGTAGGAAGGGCTGAGTTGATCGGCAGCGCAGCAATAGTAGGAACAGATAACTTCAGCTTCTTAGCTGAATCTGAATATCTCTAGGAAGCAGTAGATGTAGCTCGACCCTTTCCCTTAGGATCTGTACGATCCTTCAGGAAATCGCCGGTATCTTTCTCCAGCGCCAATGCCATCTCTACAGTGGTGGCATACACATGAACCAACTGACCCACAATCATCCTCCTAATTCCAGACTTGAGGCTCGCCCGGAATCTCTTCGCCTTTTTCTCCTCCATCAAGATGATGTGTAGTGCATAAGCTGCCAATCGATCAAACTGGGTCACATACTGTGCCACAGTCATGGAACCCTACTCAAGGGCCAAAAAGTCTGGCCAAAAAGTCTGCCTCGAGCTAATCTCGAACAGAAATGGGGAAGTACTTCTCTAGAAACAGTCCCCTAAACTCTTCCCATGTGAGGACTACATCGTCTCTCACAGAACGAACCATGTCCCACCAGGTCATAGCATTGCCCTTCAACATAAAGGTGGCCATCTCCACCTTACGGTCCTCAGGGCATCTCATAGCCCGAAAAATCCTCTCTACCTCTCACAACCATCTTTCGGCTTCCATTAGCTTAGGAAGGCCTCTGAACTCCGGCTCTCGCTGTCGTTAGAACTCTCGCAAACTATCGTTCGTGGGAGCACGAGCCGGTTCTAAACGGACCTCCTGAACATGTCGGTCTAAGGCAACAGTGATATGACCCAAAGCCACGTAAACGCCAGCTAAATGAGCCTCTGCACCTGCCTCTGGAATAGGCGTACGAGCGGCATTCCAAACTCTTCCTCTTCTCATTGTCTTTATATCAAAAGGACAAGTTAGGCGTACACAATAAATAGTTTTTAAAAATAACAAAGAATCGTATTATGACGTTATTGATCTTGTTAGTTCTTCATTCAAAAAGTAGTATTATGATCTTTAATTAATTAATAAGTGATTAGAAGAAAATATATTATTCTATTTGGCTAAGTTACTATGTTTCCGAGGACTAGTAACCTAAAGTTCTGATACCAAGCTGTCACGTCCCCAAATTCGATATCTGGTCATGTTAACCTTTCTCGTATCTTAAGGCGTGATTTGATCATACAAACGCGCAGTTAAACAAAACTAGTATCACGATGCAGCAGAAATACATCGGATAATTCTTTTTCATTTTGTTTAAACAATCCATAAGATGAAACGCACTTCATTAACATATTAATAATATCAGAAGATCTCTCGCTTCAATCAAAACCGTAATATGTCCATTCAAAAGAAAACATTGTATATATACCGTACTCTCAAACACGTTACTAAATGGTCAAAAGACCTACATATCTCATGTATCCTTCTACAAAATAGAAGAATTAAACAAAATATAGCATCGTCTCTAATACAAGTCTATCAACAGAAATGCTGGAAGCATCAAACCAACTTCCCATTATCCCTTCCTGAAAACAAAACATTTTAAAACGATGAGCTAGGGCCCAGTAAGTACATTCCTCGTGCGTAAAACCACTTAAATCAACAACTTGTTTATTTTAAAACAAATACAATTTGCAAATGAGTTTCACATGTAATTCGATAAAACTCACTTCTCTATCAACTACTTACATATAACTCCGAATACAAGGATGACCTCTCATATAACAGTTAACATTTCTCTTATCAAAATACACGTGACCATTTCTATACAATCAAACTATTGATTCTGATATATTCGGTACCAACATTCCATCGGTTCTAGTGTACGACGTCAACACTTTTAGCCTACAAATAGACTCTCTAATGTGCACACTAATTGTTTCATTAAGTATCCTCCCTCCGGATTCCCTAATTTCCTTTTAGGTATAAATACCTGAGGGGTCTCATGTATGAGACAAAGCCTCTCCTTTAGGGGACTAGAACCCCAAGGGGTTTCAAAGAAATGAGACGTCTGATTCCAACTAATATGATATTCTACATTCCCGATCGCGTTCTTATTCATGTCCTTAATCGTATTTATATGTGTAAAATATTAATGCCAGTAGAAACATCTTTATATGCATAGCATTCATATTCTAGCATTTTTTTAAACTAAAAATAGGAACATTTAAGCCTTGTTAATATTCTAGAAAGTAAGTACACATAGAAAATGGATCAAAAACACATATCTCCTTTTGAATGATTTTGAGCATGAATTCATCTACTAAGCCAGATTACACATGTTCCCATCTATCACAATTTCATACTTGTAAGAGTATAAGAAATCATCAATGCATTTACACATTTAATGTGGAAAACACAAGCATAGAAATTGTTCTTTACTAAAATTAACAAATAACATGAATAAAATCTTCAGATATTTTTTCAAAAATAATAAAATTTTCGAGAATTTCTCTACAATATTCTAAGAATTTTCTACAATTTCCAAAATAAAATAACATTTATAAATAAATAATTAATTAATTAATTAAATAAATAAAAGCATAAAATAAATAACTATGTACTTACCCGTGAATACACTAAAATCTCAAATTCTTGAACCTCGTACGACACGACTCTCGAGATAGCGCATATCTCAAAGCAGTGGGCCCCACAAAAACTTTTCAAAGGACCTCCTGAATATTTTCAAGAATTCCTAAGAATTTTCTAGAATTTCTTTTAGTTGAAGGGTTTTTTTGCAATTATTTTTACCTCAGGGGTTAGAATGCAAATACCCAAACTAATGTATTTTTCTCAAGGCATGGTCTTGTATTTATAGATGTTCAAAACTCAGAACTTTTCACTCATTTCCAATGTGGGATTAAAATTTTGAACATTTCTTTTTAAATTTTTTTGATATGAAACCGAAACATTTTAACTTGAAATGTTACCCATATGTAAGTACAATAACTTTTGACTCGCAAGTCCGATTTGGACAAACTTGATACCGATAGAAAGCTATTCTCGAGACCTTTAAAATGACATACATATTAAGTTCAAAGTATTATAAAAACTCTACTATAATATTGCTAGAAATAGGGTCATTACAAATAATGCCAGCACATAAATCAAGGTCAGTGTCACACTATGACCCCCTCCTAACGACGCAGCAAGAGATAGATATCCATTGAAATTCAGCGCATCCCATTCCACCAAGTTCAAATTTAAAAGGAAAAAGGGTGCCCCATGCACGACCATAGCAAACTTACCAACTATCCTGGCCAAACTACAATCTACGAGAGTTGACTCTCTGCAAGAAGGGAAAATAGCCCTGACTACGCAGCCATAGCCTACCAAGACATGAGTAATGCAGAGGAGCACCAAGGAGGCACCTAGAGGTTGAATAAGCTCAAAAAAGATGCAACCCAACCATCAACTTCTGATTGAAGCAACAAGGAATGAGAAACAATCTTTGCAGCACAAGGAATGAGAAACCTCCCAGAACAAGGCAACCTTGGACTCTCTTATAAAAGAAACAACAAGGAAGGGAGAGGGAGTGCAGTCCAACAGAAATCAGCCAAGAACCGCCTAATGACCCACCAATGAGGAAGAGAAATATGACATTTTTTCTCCTCTTCCCTGAAAGGGAGAGGGAGCACAGTCCAATAGAAAACAGCCAAGAAGTGCCTAATGATTCACCAATGAGGAAGAGTAATATGACATTTTGCCGCCTCTTCCCCGAAAATAAATCCTTCCCCTCTCCCCTCGAAGAAAAAAAACCATCTTCCAAATCAATCAACAAACTACTCTACAAAAGCTTTCCACAGAAACAAACACATACATACCAAAAGCTACCCACAACAACAAACACATCCCAAAAAGCTTCCCAAAAAAAACCTGCACCTGGATAGCTTCTCGTAGTACTGACATCCCAAACTCCCCCTGACACCTTCACCACACAGCCAAAGTCTCTCAACGGTTCGGCTAGGGTGACACTGTTGGCTGCTCAAATCCCACCTTCTGTCGAATGCTAAAAGTTCAGCAAATTTTAGTACCATGTACTCGAGAATCAAATGTTTCTCTGTTGGAGACCATAAGTCCAAAAGGGGACACTCCTACATTTATGGCACAAAACAAACATTTGAGCCGTATTTTGTGTCACCGAAATGCAAGAAGGCACAAAATTTATTGTCGACAAAATGCCTAAGCATCACTCGTAATACACATGCAATTGAGTGTGAAGTAGGAACATGATGTTTTGGATTCATTTCTTAAAAAGGACAATAATATTAGCAAACAGCCACAATGTTCTATTGACTGTAGACTGGTAGTAGATGACATTTTTCAAGTATGTTAATTATAATAGGGAAATCATTCCAATTTAAACCACTTGAATTATGGCAAGGTATTCAACACCTTGATTCTGATATGAATGATCAATGATTAAGAACAATGAGACAATTTTCTAGGGTTTAGAGGCCATTAAATGTACCACTGCGGTCGAAAAGAAAAATGACCATTTCACTATGAGGCAGTCTTCACCGGCCGATCGCAGGTGGTCACGTAGGTACCAGGAAAACCTTATAGAGGATAAAAGCCTAAGCAGCACTCTCCAGATCCCTTCCAAGAGTCTAACAAATCAACTTTGACAACAAAGATCCAAATAAACAATTTAAAGTAGATTTAACCAAGCTATAAGGATCACAATATATGGAGATAATTAAGGTTAAAGGCTCAGCAGAGGAAAAAAGAAAAAAAACAGACAACAAAAGCATATTGAAATGTAATATAAGGAAAAACATGCAACTGAAGACCCAAGCAATCACTAACTACTTCATCCTTACTGGAACCTCTTTGTGTATTTGTTGAATCTAAAGCCCCTTGGAAGTGCTTTCTTTCTCCAACCTTTTTACTTTACCATCATCAAAGAACTTCCATAGTTTTGCTTGATCAGGAACTATAAGGATGACTTCCCCAGACTTGAAGCGACTCTTCTGAGATATCAGCAGTTTGACTCCACAATAACCTCATCCATGGGCCTCTCAAACTTAGAAAAAGGGGAAACTCAAGGTGATACAAACAGGGCATTCACCCTTAATCAAGGATGGAAACTCAATATGCTTATAGTTTCCCTTTTTTCATACTCAAAAACTTTCCATCTAAAATTAAGAGGATTGAGCATTTACAACAACCACAGAAATCAAGGGAATTTTTTAATCAAAATCAGTATACTTGTGAAATTAAAATGGTACTAACATGAATATGCAAATTTCTGCTCAATTCAATGGCTCTGAGGCTAAGGACCCAACCCAACAGAAATTTCTAATACTCCAGGCTCCAGCAACGGCAAATTCAGTGCTTCAATCACATCGAAGTTTGAAATATAATGAAGTGTAAATGACAAAATAAAGGCAAGAATTTAATTGCTATCAGTAATGCAGGAGACAAAGCTAGAGTTTGGACAAACTTAAATTCTGGCTTCATAAGTTAAACCACTGCTCCAAGTTATGATTAGGCATGACAACAATATAGAACTATCCTATGCATTCATAAACCAATAAGCAAGCAGCTACAAAGATTCCATGTGCTAGAAAAGCTAGTTTTGTAGACACAGAAACACAGTTGAAAAACACAAAGATAAACATAATATAAGACAGAGAGAAAGAGAGGTCCAAGAAAAATACCCATTCCAAGGGCAGAAAGCTCCACCTCGCTATGTTGCTGCATGTACCTCTGAAAGGGCAATTGAAGACCAACAAAAAAATTCTTATTAACCAAATAGAAATGGTAAAACCTCGATAAAGAAACTGCCATCGACATTAAACAGATCAATGTACATTTTACGTATACTCTTACTATAAAAAATAACATTCGAAGCTTCACATTCAAAATCACAAAACCCTCGGAGACAAAAAAAAAAAATCTGTAATCCCGAACTTAAAACCAGAAACAGAAAAATCAAAACTGTGTACCATGGCTGCCATTACACTACTCTCACACCAAAAACTACAAAACTACTGAATATCTAACATAGTAAGAAGCCAACGATTCTAGAGAAAAAATGAACACAACTCCCAAATCCTAAAACCAAAATGAAACACAATAAAAACAATTTCCCCGGCTAGATTTCAAACAAAACAGAGAAAACTAACAGAAGCAAAGCAAAAAAAAATCAAAGATTTAGACTAGAAACAAAGAACAAATTGAGGTTTTTACCTTGGCGAGATTAACGTAGAAGAAAAGGGGTTTCTTGGTATTCGAGACTTGGATCCGATTCTTCTTGTGCGAATCGGTGATGTTCATGTTATTCACTCCCTCCGTAATCTCTTCCATTGCAGAGAAGAAAGGATGAAATGAAACCCTAACGCTCTCTCCGATAAGAACCGCTGAAAAGAAATACCACGGAAAGAGATGCGGAGACTAGACGAGAGATTTAAGCAAAAGCTCTGACCCCTTTCCTGGCTGCAATTAAATAGCGGGAAGCTCCCTTATCTCTTCTCTACAATAGTAAATGTAAGTGCAAATCCATAAATTTGTTTTTTTTAGTCCCTGTACAATGTGGCTAGGGTTTCTCTTACGAGTCCTGCTACCCAACGGTTGGCCGTGGGGCGGGAGCCATGTAATCAAGCCGTGGACCCTCGGATTCTACTGTATCGGCTATATTATTGTAGCAACTAGGATTCAATGGTCAAATCTAGTATGCAACTGTTTGCCGACTTAAAAGTATGTAAACATTGTCGGTACGGTTGGATGTGAAAAATGTGTTATTTCAATATTTTTTTTAAAATTTTATAAATTAAAAATATGTTTTCCAAGGAGCATTTAATGGTGGATACAATGTTTGCATATTTTTAAGTCTAGAAACAGTTGCTCACTGGATGTGTCCAGAATCAATAGCCCGTGCTCAGCGCTGACACAAAAAAAATTAGGGAATTTTGGACATAACCCCCAAGTTATCTTCGAAATTTAACATACCCACGCCTCATAATTAGAAAAAGCCCCCTCCCCCCCCCCCCCCCCACCCCCCCCCCCCCACCCCCCCCTATGACCTGGTCCACTTCTTAGACCACCATTGACTAACATTTATTTTTATAACGGACAAAAATGCCCTTTTCTTCAACCTTGGAACAAAAAAAGGTGGGTTTTAGATAAAATTCGAACCTAAACCAAACGGTTGAGATGGCCGATCAGCCACTAGATTCCAGTGTGCCCATCGCCGAGGACTAACCTACCGAAGTCTTGTGGCCGGCCGTCAACCCCATGATCAAACCCAAGATATGCAATTCGTGGTAACAACATCAACAAAATCACAACTGTATAGAAACTCCGACCCCACCTCTCAATTGCAATCCGACCCCACTTGTCGGATTGGTTGTTTTGCCCTCTTCCTTGGTCTTATTCCTTACCTCTTACTGCTA
Organism: Euptelea pleiosperma; assembly: GCA_035048495.1. Lineage (NCBI taxonomy): Eukaryota > Viridiplantae > Streptophyta > Magnoliopsida > Ranunculales > Eupteleaceae > Euptelea > Euptelea pleiosperma. Next base: position 32,696,584 of record CM068548.1, on the reverse strand, counting down.
GAAAAGAATAAAAAAATTAGGAATAAATAATTTTGTATCAAGATGAAGGATTATATCAAATCATATCCATTGATTCGGTGGGCTACCCACTTTGCAAAACCCATTTCAGTAAAGCGAGCAAGAAAAGAAGTTCACACATGAGACAGTTAGCATCATTATCAGCTCGTTTCCTTTTTCTTTTTGGGGTATCTAGCACATCCAAGACTGGTGACAATTTTAAATGAATGGTACATATTGATAAGTCAGATGGCACGTTTACCGTATATCATAGAGAGAACAACAACCAACTTTGTGTCTGTAGTGCCACAATTACAATACGTTGGTAGGTCAATGGGAGGCAGCAACAGTTGGCAATGGAATAATAGCATCATAAAAGGTGTATGATGTCACAATTCCCGTATCGAACGACTTGCATTCATATGGCATTCCATTGAACAAAGAGTAGTAAGTAACCAACAAACACCAACTTTTTCACCTTCCAAGAAATATGCAGTTCGTCCATTAAACAAATTAATGTCCACCATCACGACGGTGGGTTGGTTGCCGGTGATGGGCGACCGATCCCTTGGAATCTTGTGGCTAGCCCTCAGAGGATAATTTTGGCAGTTTGAACTTACTTTCATCCCTAGATATTATATATTAAGCCAAGTGTCAAGTTTGGTAGGATTCGTACAACTTTGAAAAACTTGTCATTTTTGGAACTCACTTTTAGGGCTAATTAATTTCCTACTAAAAATAATGAACAATAACTCATAGGGGATTTTTTTGGACACTAGATGATATACTTGATCTAATAATATAATAAAAATATTTTTCACCCCGGCCCCTGAAAACTTCTAGTTGCATACTAGATATGTTCGGAATCAATAGCCCGTGCTCGGCTCGGACACACAAAAAATATTAAGGAATTTTGGACATACTGATATTCGCTCAAAAGTGGTTATTTTAAGCCATTATCCTTATAGCGATGTCGCATTCTCCTACGTAAAACTTGTCTTTTCATCGACCTTTTCACGTAAGAGTTTCTTACATTCCGTAGAGCGCATTCTTTAGACAAAAATCGACTATTTGCATGAAGTATACGCATTTCAGATAGTCTAGATATGAAGTCGTTTTGATTAAGTCTCATTACGCGCTTTTCTCTCGCAGAAAACCCGATCAGACGATTTTCGAGACTTGCGGGCCCACGATTTACTATAGTAGCCTAATATCTAAGCTTAAGGAGTCAACAAGCTATGACAAGAAGATACCGGCCAAGTACGGGTCAAGTCAGAGGATCGTAGAGCCAGATAAAGAACTAAGAGAGAGGCAAAGCTGAAGACCAAGAGATGGGCCAAAGTGATTCAAAGCCGCACCAACTGACATAAAATGACGGCTTACGTAATTGGTAAAGCCGACGAAAGATTACATTGAAGATCAGGGTTCATGACCCTCCGCCAGCTCTTTTTCCTATTTTGTATTATTTTCTCTCTCCTCTCTCCTAATTCTCTCTCCATCTCTCTAGACTCTAATATCTAACCTCAGATCTTCTCTCCTTTAGCTTTGTTCCATCTCTCATAGTTCTTCTACCATTAGATCTTCAATTCGACCATTAGATCATCATATTTCACTCTCTAATCCTCAGATCGACCACCCCGATAATCAGATTGATCATCCTAACCCGCCATTCTCCATCATCGAACCTATAATCCCCTCTCCTCGAGCTCTATCCCATCTCACGTGGCTTTTCCACTGTTAGATCTTCTATTGGACCGTTGGATCTCTCTAGATCTAATGATTCTCTTATCTTGGCCATTCCTTCGGCCCAATATCCTATTGGCCCAAAAGTCCACTATCCTATGGCCCATCCACTAGCGGGTCCATGGTCTATTCTTTCTATAACCCATGGCCTGACACCATTTCTTGGCCCATTAACATCCAAGGCCTATGGCCGATCCACACATGGACCAAACTCACATATCACCTCACCCACATAACCTATGGGCAAGTGGCCCACTCTCCTTGGACCCCCAAGGCCTACACTTACAAAAGGCCCAATCACTTATAAGCCCATAAACCCAAGCCCATATTACCATCAACAATGAAGAATCGGTCTCCACATGACCAATTCCCCATCATTTCCATGATTTACACCCCATCCTTATCACTGTCTAACTAACTCCCCATATCTCTCAACCCAACTCACGAGACTCTCCTCATTCTACAAAAAGAGAAGAAATCCTTCTCTCAATTCGGTTCCCTCCCCCCTTATCCTTCTTCTTCTCTCCCCTTTCACATCCTCTAACCCTTTTCTTCTCTAAAACCTATCTCCCACCAACGTGCAGGCCTTGAGTTTTTCTACTATTCATCGTGGAGATCAAGATCTCCTGTGCTCCATCACCTGCAACTACAGCACAACCAGCTGCTGCTCATTACGGTTGCTACCTTAACTACCTACTATCCAAGACCTGCAACACCGTCACCATCATTCCAGCCACCTGCAACTCAGTTGCAGATCTTCCCTATCACTGCCCTCCATTCCAGCCACCTGCAGGTGCATCAAGAAGGTAATTCTTCTTCTTCTTCTCCTTCTTCTTCTTCTTCTTCTTCTTTTTCTTCTTCTTCTCCTTCTTCTTCTTCTTCTTCTTCTTAAACTTACCGGAGTTGCAGGTCTACAACTCCGGCCAGCCCTCCCAACTCATGCAGCTCATCCTTGGTGCAAACACATTCTCCATCCTCTCCTCCTCACGATAGCAACCTGCTGGTGCTTCTTCTCCTAACGGCCTGCTACCACCGCTGCACAAACCATCTAAGCATCAACCGTGTGCTGCTCATCCAGCAATTCACGGTCTCTTCTTTTCAACCGCTAGCCGCCTGTGTGCTTTGCATCAGCGCCTCCCCCGTTGCTGGCTGTTGACGCCCTGCACCCCCAACCCTTCTCTCTCTCCTTGTGCGTCCTTACCTTGGACTTCATAGGTGGGAGATCTTTCTCCTTCTCCTCTTGCAAGCCAAACAAGAAAGTTCCACCCTGCTGCACCACTTTAGGCAGCCGCCTGCAACCCATTTTCGCCCTCCCTGACAGTGAAAATAGGATTTTTCCGCGTCGTTGGTTACGGAAACCCTAAGGTTCAACAATATTTGTAATTTCTCCGATTTGGTTCACTTAATCTGCAAAAAAAATGTAGATTTGCACAGTGGCTCGTGTCGGGTATCGTCCGCACTCGGGGTTAGGGTAATTAAAGAACAATAATGATGAAAACTACTTAGAATGGTGGAGAGATGAGAGAGATGGAGATCGGAGTTAAAATCTGATTTTTGATAGTCGAGATTTATGCACTAAATAAAAAAAAACTGAAATAAAATGAGATGAAAACATAATGAATAAAGGGATTTCAATTTAATAATTAATCAAAAGTTCTTACAAAATTGAATCAACTAAAAGGAAACTATTCTAGAAAGCATTTGGAGAGAGAAAATTAAACTTAGAGAGAGAAAGGGATTTTCTAGAGAGAAAGTTAGAGAGAGGAAGTGAGATTTAGAGAGAGAAAAGTATAGCAATATCCTAGAGAGAGAAAACTATGTGAAGAGAGAGAAAGAAGTAGAGATTAAGAGAAGGAAAGAGATTCAAACCATGGATCACTTACCTTGATGGATGATCACAGCCAAAGGAATGGGCGTGATGGTGTTGATTGCATGTGAGGACACGTGGTTGCCGTGAGGTGCATGGGAAATACTAGAGTTTCCAAGGCTTGGAGGAGAGGAGCTCTAGTGAGGTGATGAACCGTGGATATCACTAGGAGAGGCCACTGGTTTCCATGGAGATCTGGCCGAAAATGATGGGGACTTATGGAACGGTGCTGCCTTGCTGTAGCAAGAGGCGGAGTAGCAGGTGAAATGGTGAAGGATGGTGCTCGTGCACACCTTGAGGAGGTGAGGATGCAGGTGGGAGCAGTGGAGGGAGGCGATCAGCAACTCGTGCAACCCGTTTGGAGGAGAAAGTGGAAGAGGAGCAGAATGGTGGTTGTTCTTTGCTGCTCTTGGCAGCAAGGTGGTGGGTTGTAGAAGAAGAAGAAGCACTAGCAGGTAGAGCACGAGGAGAAGAAAATCTCGCCGTAGAAGATGACCGGAGTTGCACCTGCAACTCCGGTGAAATAAAAAAAAAAAGAAGAAAAAGAAAAAGAAGAAAAAGAAAAAGAAGAAGAAAAAGAAAAAGAAGAAGAAGAAGAAGAAGAAGCTTACCGATAGGTTGTAGGGTGAAGTCCAGGTGGGTTGTAGGTGGCTAGATCGGTGGATGAAGCTGGATGGTGGTGATGGTGACGGTGTTGGAGGGGTTGCACGGTGCTGCAAATGGCTGGATTTTGAGTCTTGACCGTGTAAACGGCCAGACCGTAAGACTTCTTGAAAACAAGGGAGATCGACCTTGCAGTCCTTGGGATGAAGATGAGCAACGTCCGGGGGAGAGTTGTAGACGCTATTCTTGGAGGAGCAGGTGGTGGCCGGAGTTGCAGGCTGCAACTCCGGTGGAAAAACGGTGAAGAAGATGAAGAAGAAGGTGGAACGAAAAGAAGAAAAAGAAGAGGGAGATGGGGCCAAAACGAGGGGGAGAGTAAAGGGGAAGGAGAGGAGAAGAAAGGAGGGGGATTAGGGTTCGAACGAACCCTTCTCCCTCCTCTTATAAAGCTCCCTATTTCCATTAATGGAAATAGGGTATTTTTTGAAAATAAAAAAATATATATATATATATATATATATATATATATTTTTTTTTTTTTAAGTAAAAACCTACTTTTCTATGGGGAATCTCCCCAATTAGTGGACCCCCCATCTAATTAAAATTATTTTTGAAATTTGCGGGGTCCACTAACTGGTCGGTCAGCGGGTCGATGAAGATGGGCCCGGCTATTGGCCCTCATGGGTTGATGATGTCCATCATCTCACAGAATGATGTGGCAGACAGTCTGATGGCGATCGGATGGATGGTGACTTGATTGGGACTCAGATTGGTAGATCGACGGATCTAGGGAGATCCAACGGTCTGATTGAAGATCCAACGGTCCGATGGAAGATCCAACGGTCAGAAAGCTAAGGGAGATGAGATAGAGCTGATAGGCAGGAGTTCTGGGGTTAGGTCAGTAGATTCGAGGATCGAGAGATGAAGAGAGAGAGAGAATAAGGAGAGATGAGAGAAAAAGTATCAAAAAAAATGGAAAAAAGCACTGGCGGAGGGTCTGGAACCCTGTTCTTCACTGTGACCATCCTCACGCTTCTCCAGTAGAGTCGACCATCATTCTTTGCTGACTCATGTGGCTTTAAACGCTTTGGTCCGTCTCTTGGTCATTGGCTCTCCTACTCTCTTCGTTCTTTGGGCCGACTTTTTGGTCCTCTTATTCAGCCCATATCTTCTAGTTATAGCATGTGGGCTTGTTAAGCTTTGATAATGGGCTTTCATGATCGATTTGGGCCCACAAGTCTCGAAAATCGTCCCATCGGGGTGTCCTGCGACAGAAGAAGCGCGTAATCAGAACGGCTTAATATTTAGACTTCCGAAAATGTGTTTAATGCATGCAAATATATCATTTCGTCCAGAAAAGTGTGTTTTACGCAATGAGATAGACTCTTACGTAGAAAAGTGGATAATTAGAGCAGTTTTACGTAAGAGAGTGCGATAACGCTAACAGGATAAGTGCTTAAAATAAGCACTTTTGAGCGAATATCAGACAGCCTCCATTGAAGCACCTCGTTGCTGACTCGGAGTGGTCAACCCTCCTAGACTGCCTTCATCCTCCAAGGTTCGGGATTCACCACTGCCTGCAACGGAGATCCAAGCACAGCTCTCGCCATCTCCTTCACCGGCCAGTCTCTATTCCTGAATGTCATCAGCTTTTAACGTTGCTGCCCTCACTTTCAAAATGGTCAGCAACCACGGTTGCTAATCTTCTGCTCTTGCGGTTCACTTTCAAATTGCATCGCAGCAACCACCAGTCACCACGAGCAGCAACCACCACCCTTCTGAACAGCCTCTCTTGGACGTGTGCCTCCAATAGTCCAACCTACATCCTCCGGCCACAACATCTGCACTTCAACCCTCAACCTGCAACTTTCTCCCCCAGCAACATTCTCACTAGCTTCACCATTAAAGCGGTAAGTGCTCCTCTGAGGTTCCCTTCCAAACACGACCTCCACGTTGCTGCACCAAATTCCCAAAGCAACCTCTTGCTACTTGGTTATATTGGTTGGTGTTCAACGCCTAAGGCTGACATCATCTTACAAATCTTGTCTGGCCATGAGGTTGCACTCCAACAGACCGAACTAGGTGCTACCTTGACGTTTGTCCACCATCAAAGCATCCCATCTTCTACCATCCCCTCACGGGTTGCTCCTCCTTGCAACATCGAATCGTGGAAGTGTTTGCTGCCACCACGTGGTACACTCTTCTTTCCGGCAAGAATTCACCCCAAGGTAAGCTCTTAAGGTGGTCTCTTCTTCTATCTCTCTCATTTTCTCTCTCTACATTTCTGTTTCTCTCTCTAAAGTTCTAAAAATTCACTTTCTCTCTATTACCATCCAATATCTCTCCATCTCTATCTCTCTCTCTAGGTAGAAATTTCTCTCTCTAAAAACTATTTTCTCTCTCTAGTTTTGTTTTCTTTTCTCTCTCTAAAAGTATCATTTTTCTCTTTCCACTTATTTTCTCTCTCTAGCACTCTCATTTAATTGCTTTCTTTGTTAGCATTTGTTTTTATTTGAGTTTTGTAATACTTTGATTAATTAATGAACTTATTTTGATAATTCATTGTGTTTCATTCTATTTACGTAAATTAGCTGATAGAAGTCTCATAAAAAAAGCTTGTTTTAATCTTGATTCCACCATCTCACCCTTCCATCATTTTTAGTAGATTTTCGTTAATTTGTTCTTTATTTGTCCTAACCCAGAGTGCGGATGATACCCAACACGAACCACTGTGCAAATCTGCATTTTTGCAGATAAAGTGAACCAAATCGGAGAAATCTTACAAATATTGTTGAACTTTAGGGTTTTCGTAACTAACGACGCGAAAAAACCCTAATTTCAAATGGCGTCGTTGCCGCTCTGTTGACGGGATTGCAAAAAGACGAACAGGAATTCGGAAAGCTGCTTCATCTTCAAGATCCGACCCAGATCGAAAACTTTCTATTTTAGTTTTCACATTATTCACTTATTATTTTAATGCCTCAGACGGCCGAGTGCAAAGTTGTAATAACTTAGGACTTTATTTTCTCTGCTTTTAGAATAACTGCTAGATAATTAACTAATTAAAAATACCAAAAATATTAGGGTCAGTTTCAATTCTGCTATTTCTAGTTAGATCACCATTGGTTATTTGATTCAATTTAGAAGATTTCCAACTCCGGGTAATTCAAAAGTAGATATTTCCAAATCCTAATTTGGGAATAGCTAAAGTTGAATTTCAAACCCTAATTAGAACTAATTCACAATACCTGCCATAAATTATTGCATGTTTCTTGAAACCTCAAAGGCGGTATACCTTCCAATTCCATACCATAGACCATTGTGGACTAAAGTGATTGCGGATTGTGTTTACCAAGTGAGTAGGGAGCGAAAGCTCAAAGAGGTGGAGTCGGGCCCAAGCCCATTTGGATACCCCTCCCTATCTCACGGAGGAGACCCTGTGCGTAGCCAACGGGCAGGTAAGTTTCTACACCTCGCCTTGAGTGCGATTGTGATCATTGTGCAAACACTGTGCCGATTGTTTATTTGCTTTTGCAACACTTATCGGAATTGCTTGGTTTGGCCGTAATAAAATACATAAAGAGCAAACCCAGCTCTAACTTGAAATTAGTGGGATTTCATCACTCACCTCGTCATTCCAGCTTGTGTGCAACCACAGCCAAGAATTAAAATCAATCAAGAATAGAGCCCACTTAGATCGGTGTTCGAGGAAAACTCCTTCAAAGATCAAGTCGATTAAGTCTATGAGTGTGGGTCCCTGTTATCTAACACACCCATAGGTCCCTACTACTCAAGTATACCGAGCTCGTAAGTGGCCTACTTGGTTGTCTGTTGGATTAGCTAGTGTCAGATTAGGAACACGAACCAACCCTAGCTCCTCTTCTAGGAAAACTCATCTTCACGCTTGACAAACCTAGTTAGTCTGGGGCGTACTTAAGTCAGCCGATGTGCCGCATGTCTGTCTAGGCTTCAGATTATCTTGCAGTCAACTTGAGTTAGTACTAGTGGATTTGCTTTGAAGAGTGTATCCTAGTGAGAACCTACAGAGTGAAAAGTTAGTCCGGCAGGTATTTGAAGATAAACCAGTGGTCCACCCACTATCATAATCTACACTATCCCTACACTAACAAGATAATTCATAATACTATCCTGATTGTTTAGGTTAAGATTATCTGTTGCTCTATGTGCATCATCTAGGCTCATTCGGTTTCATACACCTCCTGCCGACTCTAGAGGCTAGCTCTTTCAGCATATGCCCGCTTGGACTAGATCCAATCATAGATTGATTCGATCTGAGAATCATTCTCTTACAGTGGAGTCTTCCAAATGTGTTGAAACAATAGTAATGGAAGAATTCGAGCGTAATTACGAGGTCCAGTTGCGAAAAAGTCACAAGTTATAGGGTTCGGAACGTAACACACAAACTGAGTCCAATTTGAGACGTTGACGAACGGATGGAGCTAACTTGTTTTGACTGTCCTGAATCTTGTTTCAACACTTCAAATGTGTTGAAACAATAGTAATGGAAGAGTTTCAGTCCAATTACGAGGTCCGGTTGCGAAAAAGTCACAAGTTATAGGCTTAATGTAACACACAAACTGAGTCCAATTAAAGACATTGACGCACCGATGGAGCTAACTGGTTTCGACTGTCCCGAATCTTGTTCCAACACTTCAAATGTGTTGAAACAATAGTAATGGAAGAGTTTGAGTCCAATTACGAGGTCCGATTGCGAAAAAGTCACAAGTTATAGGCTTCGGAATGTAACACACAAACTGAGTCCAATTAAAGACATTGTCGCACGGATGGAGCTAACTTGTTTCGACTGTCCCGAATCTTGTTCCAACACTTCAAATGTGTTGAAACAATAGTAATAGAAGAGTTTGAGTCCAATCACGAGGTCCGGTTGCGAAAAAGTCACAAGTTATAGGCTTCGGAATGCAACACAGAAACTGAGTCCAATTTGAGACGTTGACGAACGGATGCAGCTAACTTGTTTCGACTGTCCCGAATCTTGTTCCAACACTTCAAATATGTTGAAACAATAGTAATGGAAGAGTATGAGTCTAATTATGAGGTCCGGTTGCGAAAAAGTCACAAGTTATAGGCTTCGGAATGTAACACACAAACTGAGTCCAATTAAAGACATTGACGCACGGATGGAGCTAACTTGTTTCGACTGACCCGAATCTTGTTCCAACACTTCAAATGTGTTGATAACATAGTAATGGAAGAGTTTCAGTCCAATTACGAGGTCCGGTTGCGAAAAAGTCACAAGTTATAGGCTTAATGTAACACACAAACTGAGTCCAATTAAAGACATTGACGCACGGATGGAGCAAACTGGTTTCGACTGTCCCAAATCTTGTTCCAACACTTCAAATGTGTTGAAACAATAGTAATGGAAGAGTTTGAGTCCAATTACGAGGTCCGCTTGCGAAAAAGTCACAAGTTATAGGCTTCGGAATGTAACACACAAACTGAGTCCAATTTGAGACGTTGACGAACGGATGGAGCTAACTTGTTTCGACTGTCCCGAATCTTGTTCCAATACTTCAAATGTGTTGAAACAATAGTAATGGAAGAATTCGAGTGTAATTACGAGGTCCAGTTGCGAAAAAGTCACAAGTTATAGGGTTCGGAACGTAACACACAAACTGAGTCCAATTTGAGACGTTGATGAACGGATGGAGCTAACTTGTTTTGACTGTCCCGAATCTTGTTTCAACACTTCAAATGTGTTGAAACAATAGTAATGGAAGAGTTTCAGTCCAATTACGAGGTCCGGTTGCGAAAAAGTCACAAGTTATAGGCTTAATGTAACACACAAACTGAGTCCAATTAAAGACATTGACGCACGGATGGAGCTAACTGGTTTCGACTGTCCCGAATCTTGTTCCAACACTTCAAATGTGTTGAAACAATAGTAATGGAAGAGTTTGAGTCCAATTACGAGGTCCGATTGCGAAAAAGTCACAAGTTATAGGCTTCGGAATGTAACACACAAACTGAGTCCAATTAAAGACATTGACGCACGGATGGAGTTAACTTGTTTCGACTGTCCCGAATCTTGTTCCAACACTTCAAATGTGTTGAAACAATACTAATAGAAGAGTTTGAGTCCAATCACGAGGTCCGGTTGCTAAAAAGTCACAAGTTATAGGCTTCGGAATGCAACACAGAAACTGATTCCAATTTGAGACGTTGACGAACGGATGCAGCTAACTTGTTTCGACTGTCCCGAATCTTGTTCCAACACTTCAAATATGTTGAAACAATAGTAATGGAAGAGTATGAGTCTAATTATGAGGTCCGGTTGCGAAAAAGTCACAAGTTATAGGCTTCAGAATGTAACACACAAACTGAGTCCAATTAAAGACATTGACGCACGGATGGAGCTAACTTGTTTCGACTGACCCGAATCTTGTTCCAACACTTCAAATGTGTTGAAACAATAGTAATAGAAGAGTTTCAGTCCAATTACGAGGTCCGGTTGCGAAAAAGTCACAAGTTATAGGCTTAATGTAACACACAAACTGAGTCCAATTAAAGAGATTGACGCACGGATGGAGCTAACTGGTTTCGACTGTCCCGAATCTTGTTCCAACACTTCAAATGTGTTGAAACAATAGTAATGGAAGAGTTTGAGTCCAATTACGAGGTCCGATTGCGAAAAAGTCACAAGTTATAGGCTTCGGAATGTAACACACAAACTGAGTCCAATTAAAGACATTGACGCACGGATGGAGCTAACTAGTTTCGACTGTCCCGAATCTTGTTCCAACACTTCAAATGTGTTGAAACAATAGTAATGGAAGAGTTAGAGTCCAATTACGAGGTCCGGTTGCGAAAAAGTCACAAGTTATAGGGTTCGGAACGTAACACACAAACTGAGTCCAATTTGAGACGTTGACGAACGGATGGAGCTAACTTGTTTCGACTGTCCCGAATCTTGTTTCAACACTTCAAATGTGTTGAAACAATAGTAATTGAAGAGTTTGAGTCCAATCACGAGGTCCGGTTGCGAAAAAGTCACAAGTTATAGGCTTCGGAATGCAACACAGAAACTGAGTCCAATTTGAGACGTTGACGTACGGATGGAGCTAACTTGTTTCGATTGTCCCAAATATTGTTCCAACACTTCAAATATGTTGAAACAATAGTAATGGAAGAGTATGAGTATAATTATGAGGTCCGGTTGCGAAAAAGTCACAAGTTATAGGCTTCGGAATGTAAAACACAAACTGAGTCCAATTTGAGACGTTGACGAACGGATGGAGCTAACTTGTTTCGACTGTCCCGAATCTTGTTCCAATGCTTCAAATGTGTTGAAACAATAGTAATGGAAGAATTCGAGTGTAATTACGAGGTCCAGTTGCGAAAAAGTCACAAGTTATAGGGTTTGGAACGTAACACACAAACTGAGTCCAATTTGAGACGTTGACGAACGGATGGAGCTAACTTGTTTTGACTGTCCCGAATCTTGTTTCAACACTTCAAATGTGTTGAAACAATAGTAATGGAAGAGTTTCAGTCTAATTACGAGGTCCGGTTGTGAAAAAGTCAGAAGTTATAGGCTTAATGTAACACACAAACTGAGTCCAATTTGAGACGTTGACGAACGGATGGAGCTAACTTGTTTCGACTGTCCCGAATCTTGTTCCAAGACTTCAAATGTGTTGAAACAATAGTAATGGAAGAATTCGAGTGTAATTACGAGGACCAGTTGCGAAAAAGTCACAAGTTATAGGGTTCGGAACGTAACACACAAACTGAGTCCAATTTGAGACGTTGACGAACGGATGGAGCTAACTTGTTTTGACTGTCCCGAATCTTTTTTCAACACTTCGAATGTGTTGAAACAATAGTAATGGAAGAGTTTCAGTCCAATTACGAGGTCCAGTTGCGAAAAAGTCACAAGTTATAGGGTTCGGAACGTAACACACAAACTGAGTCCAATTTGAGACGTTGACGAACGGATGGGGCTAACTTGTTTTGACTGTCCCGAATCTTGTTTCAACACTTCAAATGTGTTGAAACAATAGTAATGGAAGAGTTTCAGTCCAATTACGAGGTCCGGTTGTGAAAAAGTCAGAAGTTATAGGCTTAATGTAACACACAAACTGAGTCCAATTAAAGACATTGACGCACGGATGGAGCTAACTGGTTTCGACTGTCCCGAATCTTGTTCCAACACTTCAAATGTGTTGAAACAATAGTAATGGAAGAGTTTGAGCCCATTACGAGGTCCGATTGCGAAAAAGTCACAAGTTATAGGCTTCAGAATGTAACACACAAACTGAGTCCAATTAAAGACATTGACGCACGGATGGAGCTAACTTGTTTCGACTGTCCCGAATCTTGTTCCAACACTTCAAATGTGTTGAAACAATAGTAATAGAAGAGTTTGAGTCCAATCATGAGGTCCGGTTGCGAAAAAGTCACAAGCTATAGGCTTCGGAATGCAACACAGAAACTGAGTCCAATTTGAGACGTTGACGAACGGATGGAGCTAACTTGTTTCGACTGTCCCGAATCTTGTTTCAACACTTCAAATGTGTTGAAACAATAGTAATAGAAGAGTTTGAGTCCAATCACGAGGTCCGGTTGCGAAAAAGTCACAAGTTATAGGCTTCGGAATGCAACACAGAAACTGAGTCCAATTTGAGACGTTGACGTACGGATGGAGCTAACTTGTTACGATTGTCCCAAATATTGTTCCAACACTTCAAATATGTTGAAACAATAGTAATGGAAGAGTATGAGTATAATTATGAGGTCCGGTTGCGAAAAAGTCACAAGTTATAGGCTTCGGAATGTAAAACACAAACTGAGTCAAATTTGAGACGTTGACGAACGGATGGAGCTAACTTGTTTCGACTGTCCCGAATCTTGTTCCAATACTTCAAATGTGTTGAAACAATAGTAATGGAAGAATTCGAGTGTAATTACGAGGTCCAGTTGCGAAAAAGTCACTAGTTATAGGGTTCGGAACGTAACACACAAACTGAGTCCAATTTGAGACGTTGACGAACGGATGGAGCTAACTTGTTTTGACTCTCCCGAATCTTGTTTCAACACTTCAAATGTGTTGAAACAATTGTAATGGAAGAGTTTCAGTCCAATTACGAGGTCCGGTTGCGAAGAAGTCACAAGTTATAGGCTTAATGTAACACACAAACTGAGTCCAATTAAAGACATTGACGCACGGATGGAGCTAACTGGTATCGACTGTCCCGAATCTTGTTCGAACACTTCAAATGTGTTGAAACAATAGTAATGGAAGAGTTTGAGTCCAATTACGAGGTCCGATTGCGAAAAAGTCACAAGTTATAGGCTTCGGAATGTAACACACAAACTGAGTCCAATTAAAGACATTGACGCACGGAATGAGCTAACTTGTTTCGACTGTCCCGAATCTTGTTCCAACACTTCAAATGTGTTGAAACAGTAGTAATAGAAGAGTTTGAGTCCAATCACGAGGTCCGGTTGCAAAAAAGTCACAAGTTATAGGCTTCGGAATGCAACACAGAAACTGAGTCCAATTTGAGACGTTGACGAACGGATGCAGCTAACTTGTTTCGACTGTCCCGAATCTTGTTCCAACACTTCAAATATGTTGAAACAATAGTAATGGAAGAGTATGAGTCTAATTATGAGGTCCGGTTGCGAAAAAGTCTCAAGTTATAGGCTTCGGAATGTAACACACAAACTGAGTCCAATTAAAGACATTGACGCACGGATGGAGCTAACTTGTTTCGACTGACCCGAATCTTGTTCCAACACTTCAAATGTGTTGAAACAATAGTAATGGAAGAGTTTCAGTCCAATTACGAGGTCCGGTTGCGAAAAAGTCACAAGTTATAGGCTTAATGTAACACACAAACTGAGTCCAATTAAAGACATTGACGAACGGATGGAGCTAACTGGTTTCGACTGTCCCGAATCTTGTTCCAACACTTCAAATGTGTTGAAACAATAGTAATGGAAGAGTTTGAGTCCAATTACGAGGTCCGATTGCGAAAAAGTCATAAGTTATAGGCTTCGGAATGTAACACACAAACTGAGTCCAATTAAAGACATTGACGCACGGATGGAGCTAACTTGTTTCGACTGACCCGAATCTTGTTCCAACACTTCAAATGTGTTGAAACAATAGTAATGGAAGAGTTTCAGTCCAATTACGAGGTCCGGTTGCGAAAAAGTCACAAGTTATAGGCTTAATGTAACACACAAACTGAGTCCAATTAAAGACATTGACGAACGGATGGAGCTAACTGGTTTCGACTGTCCCGAATCTTGTTCCAACACTTCAAATGTGTTGAAACAATAGTAATGGAAGAGTTTGAGTCCAATTACGAGGTCCGATTGCGAAAAAGTCATAAGTTATAGGCTTCGGAATGTAACACACAAACTGAGTCCAATTAAAGACATTGACGCACGAATGGAGCTAACTTGTTTCGACTATCCCGAATCTTGTTCCAACACTTCAAATGTGTTGAAACAATAGTAATGGAAGAGTTAGAGTCCAATTACGAGGTCCGGTTGCGAAAAATTCACAAGTTATAGGGTTCGGAACGTAACACACAAACTGAGTCCAATTTGAGACGTCGACGAACGGATGGAGCTAACTTGTTTCGACTGTCCCGAATCTTGTTTCAACACTTCAAATGTGTTGAAACAATAGTAATAGAAGAGTTTGAGTCCAATCACGAGGTCCGGTTGCGAAAAAGTCACAAGTTATAGGCTTCGGAATGCAACACAGAAACTGAGTCCAATTTGAGACGTTGACGTACGGATGGAGCTAACTTGTTTTGATTGTCCCAAATATTGTTCCAACACTTCAAATATGTTGAAACAATAGTAATGGAAGAGTATGAGAATAATTATGAGGTCCGGTTGCGAAAAAGTCACAAGTTATAGGCTTCGGAATGTAAAACACAAACTGAGTCCAATTTGAGACGTTGACGAACGGATGGAGCTAACTTGTTTTGACTGTCCCGAATCTTGTTCCAATACTTCAAATGTGTTGAAACAATAGTAATGGAAGAATTCGAGTGTAATTACGAGGTCCAGTTGCGAAAAAGTCACAAGTTATAGGGTTCGGAACGTAACACACAAACTGAGTCCAATTTGAGACGTTGACGAACGGATGGAGCTAACTTGTTTTGACTGTCCCGAATCTTGTTTCAACACTTCAAATGTGTTGAAACAATAGTAATGGAAGAGTTTCAGTCCAATTACGAGGTCCGGTTGCGAAAAACTCACAAGTTATAGGCTTCGGAATGTAACACACAAACTGAGTCCAATTAAAGACATTGACGCACGGATGGAGCTAACTTGTTTCGACTGCCCCGAATCTTGTTCCAACACTTCAAATATGTTGAAACAATAGTAATGGAAGAGTATGAGTATAATTATGAGGTCCGGTTGCGAAAAAGTCACAAGTTATAGGCTTCGGAATGTAAAACACAAACTGAGTCCAATTTGAGACGTTGACGAACGGATGGAGCTAACATGTTTCGACTGTCCCGAATCTTGTTCCAATACTTCAAATGCGTTGAAACAATAGTAATGGAAGAATTCGAGTGTAATTACGAGGTCCAGTTGCGAAAAAGTCACTAGTTATAGGGTTCGGAACGTAACACACAAACTGAGTCCAATTTGAGACTTTGACGAACGGATGGAGCTAAGTTGTTTTGACTGTCCCAAATCTTGTTTCAACACTTCAAATGTGTTGAAACAATAGTAATGGAAGAGTTTCAGTCCAATTACGAGGTCCGGTTGCAAAAAAGTCACAAGTTATAGGCTTAATGTAACACACAAACTGAGTCCAATTAAAGACATTGACGCACGGATGGAGCTAACTGGTTTCGACTGTCCCGAATCTTGTTCCAACACTTCAAATGTGTTGAAACAATAGTAATGGAAGAGTTTGAGTCCAATTACGAGGTCCGATTGCGAAAAAGTCACAAGTTATAGGCTTCGGAATGCAACACAGAAACTGAGTCCAATTTGAGACGTTGACGAACGGATGCAGCTAACTTGTTTCGACTGTCCCGAATCTTGTTCTAACACTTCAAATATGTTGAAACAATAGTAATGGAAGAGTATGAGTCTAATTATGAGGTCCGGTTGCGAAAAAGTCACAAGTTATAGGCTTCGGAATGTAACACACAAACTGAGTCCAATTAAAGACATTGACGCACGGATGGAGCTAACTTGTTTCGACTGACCCGAATCTTGTTCCAACACTTCAAATGTGTTGAAACAATAGTAATAGAAGAGTTTGAGTCCAATCACGAGGTCCGGTTGCGAAAAAGTCACAAGTTATAGGCTTCGGAATGCAACACAGAAACTGAGTCCAATTTGAGACGTTGACGTACGGATGGAGCTAACTTGTTTCGATTGTCCCAAATATTGTTCCAACACTTCAAATATGTTGAAACAATAGTAATGGAAGAGTATGAGTATAATTATGAGGTCCGGTTGCGAAAAAGTCACAAGTTATAGGCTTCGGAATGTAAAACACAAACCGAGTCCAATTTGAGACGTTGACGAACGGATGGAGCTAACTTGTTTCGACTGTCCCGAATCTTGTTCCAATACTTCAAATGTGTTGAAACAATAGTAATGGAAGAATTCGAGTGTAATTACGAGGTCCAGTTGCGAAAAATTCACAACTTATAGGGTTTGGAACGTAACACACAAACTGAGTCCAATTTGAGACGTTGACGAACGGATGGAGCTAACTTGTTTTGACTATCCCGAATCTTGTTTCTACACTTCAAATGTGTTGAAACAATAGTAATGGAAGAGTTTCAGTCCAATTATGAGGTCCGGTTGCGAAAAAGTCACAAGTTATAAGCTTAATGTAACACACAAACTGAGTCCAATTAAAGACATTGACGCACGGATGGAGCTAACTGATTTCGGCTGTCCCGAAACTTGTTCCAACACTTCAAATGTGTTGAAACAATAGTAATGGAAGAGTTTGGGTCCAATTACGAGGTCCGATTGCGAAAAAGTCACAAGTTATAGGCTTCGGAATGTAACACACAAACTGAGTCCAAGTAAAGACATTGACGCACGGATGGAGCTAACTTGTTTCGACTGTCCCTAATCTTGTTCCAACACTTCAAATGTGTTGAAACAATAGTAATGGAAGAGTTCGAGTCCAATTACGAGGTCCGGTTGCGAAAAAGTCACAAGTTATAGGGTTCGGAATGTAACACACAAACTGAGTCCAATTTGAGACGTTGACGAACGGATGGAGCTAACTTGTTTCGACTGTCCCGAATCTTGTTTCAACACTTCAAATGTGTTGAAACAATAGTAATAGAAGAGTTTGAGTCCAATCACGAGGTCCGGTTGCGAAAAAGTCACAAGTTATAGGCTTCGGAATGCAACACAGAAACTGAGTCCAATTTGAGACGTTGACGTACGGGTGGAGCTAACTTGTTTCGACTGTCCCAAATATTGTTCCAACACTTCAAATCTGTTGAAACAATAGTAATGGAAGAGTTTGAGTCTAATTATGAGGTCCGGTTGCGAAAAAGTCACAAGTTATAGGCTTCGGAATGTAACCTATAAACTGAGTCCAATTTGAGACGTTGACGAACGGATGGAGCTAACTTGTTTCGACTGTCCCGAATCTTGTTCCAACACTTCAAATATGTTGAAACAATAGTAATGGAAGAGTATGAGTCTAATTATGAGGTCCGGTTGCAAAAAAGTCACAAGTTATAGGCTTCGGAATGTAACACACAAACTGAGTCCAATTTGAGACGTTGACGAACGGATGGAGCTAAGTAGTTTCGACCGTCCCGAATCTTGTTCCAACACATCAAATGTGTTGAAATAATAGTAATACAAGAGTTTGAGTCCAATTACGAGGTCCGGTTGCGAAAAAGTCACAAGTTATTGGCTTCGGAATGTAACACACAAACTATGTCCAATTTGAGATGTTGACGCACGGATGGAGCTAACTTGTTTTGCATGTCCCGAATCTTGTTCCAATACTTCAAATGTGTTGAAACAATAGTAATAGAAGAGTTTGAGTCCAATCACGAGGTCCGGTTGTGAAAAAGTCACAAGTTATAGGCTTCGGAATGCAACACACAAACTGAGTCCAATTTGAGACGTTGACGTACGGATGGAGCTAACTTGTTTTGACTGTCCCGAATCTTGTTTCAACACTTCAAATGTGTTGAAACAATAGTAATAGAAGAGTTTGAGTCCAATCACGAGGTCCGGTTGTGAAAAAGTCACAAGTTATAGGCTTCGGAATGCAAGACACAAACTGAGTCCAATTTGAGACGTTGTCGTACGGATGGAGCTAACTTGTTTCGACCGTCCCGAATCTTGTTCCAACACATCAAATGTGTTGAAACAATAGTAATACAAGAGTTTGAGTCCAATTACGAGGTCCGGTTGTGAAAAAGTCACAAGTTATTGGCTTCGGAATGTAACACAATAACTGTGTCCAATTTAAGACGTTGACGCACGAATGTAGCTAACTTGTTTTGCCTGTCCCGAATCTTGTTACAATACTTCAAATGGGTTGAAACAATAATAATGGAAGAGTTTGGGTCTAATTGTGAGGTCCGGTTGCGAAAAAGTCACAAGTTATAGGCTTCGGAATGTAACACTCAAACTGAGTCCAATTTGCGACGTTGACGCACGAATGGAGCTAACTTGTTTCGACTGTCACGAATCTTGTTTCACCACTTTGAAACAATTTGTGTTGAAACAATAATAATGGAAGAGTTTGAGTCTAATTACGAGGTCCGGTTGCGAAAAAGTCACAAGTTATAGGCTTCGGAATGTAACACACAAACTGAGTCCAATTAAAGACATTGACGCACGAATGGAGCTAACTTGTTTCGACTGTCACGAATCTTGTTTCACCACTTTGAAACAATTTGTGTTGAAACAATAATAATGGAAGAGTTTGAGTCCAATTACGAGGTCCGGTTGCGAAAAAGTCACAAGTTATAGGCTTCGGAATGTAACACACAAACTGAGTCCAATTAAAGACATTGACGCACGGATGGAGCTAACTTGTTTCGACTGTCCCGAATCTTGTTCCAACACTTCAAATGTGGTGAAACAATAGTACTGGATGAGTTTGAGTCTAATTACGAGGTCCGGTTGCGAAAAAGTCACAAGTTATAGGCTTCGGAATGTAACACACAAACTTAGTCCAATTAAAGACATTGACGCACTGATGGAGCTAACTTGTTTCGACTGTCTCGAATCTTTTTCCAACACTTCAAATGTGTTGAAACAATAGTAATGGAGGAGTTTGAGTCCAATTACGAGGTCCGGTTGCGAAAAAGTCACAAGTTATAGTGTTCTGAACGTAACACACAAACTTAGTCCAATTTGAGACGTGGACGAACGAATGGAGCTAACTTGTTTCGAGAAACCCGAATCTTTTTTCAACACTTCAAATGTGTTGAAACAATAGTAATTGAAGAGTTTGAGTCCAATCACGAGGTCCAGTTGCGAAAAAGTCACAAGTTATAGGTTTCGGAATGCAACACAGAAACTGAGTCCAATTTGAGACGTCGACGTACATATGTAGCTAACTTGTTTCGACTGTCCCAAATATTATTCCAACACTTCAAATCTGTTGAAACAATAGTAATGGAAGACTATGAGTCTAATTATGAGGTCCGGTTGCGAAAAAGTCTCAAGTTATAGGCTTAGGAATGTAACACACAAACTGAGTCCAATTTGAGACGTTGACGCACGGATGGAGCTAACTTGTTTTGACTGTCCCAAATATTGTTCCAACACTTCAAATCTATTGAAACAATAGTAATGGAAGAGTTTGGGTCTAATTGTGAGGTCCGGTTGCGAAAAAGTCACAAGTTATAGGCTTCGGAATGTAACACACAAACTGAGTCCAATTTTAGACGTTTACGAACCGATGGAGCTAACTTGTTTCGACTGTCCCGAATCTTGTTCCAACACTTCAAATGTGTTGAAACAATAGTAATGGAAGAATTCGAGTCCAATTACGAGGTCCAGTTGCGAAAAAGTCACAAGTTATAGGCTTCGGAATGTAACACACAAACTGAGTCCAATTAAAGACATTGACGCACGGATGGAGCTAACTTGTTTCGACTGTCCCGAATCTTGTTCCAACACTTTAAATGTGTTGAAATAATAGTAATGGAAGAGTTTGAGTCCAATTACGAGGTCCGGTTGCGAAAAAGTCACAAGTTATAGGGTTCGGAATGCAACACAGAAACTGAGTCCAATTTGAGACGTCGACGTACAGATGGAGCTAACTTGTTTCGACTGTCACGAATCTTGTTCCACCACTTCAAATGTGATGAAACAATAGTAATGGAAGAGTTTCAGTCCAATTACGAGGTCCGGTTACGAAAAAGTCATAAGTTATAGGCTTCAGAATGTAACACACAAACTGAGTCCAATTAAAGACATTGACGCACGGATGGAGCTAATTTGTTTTGACTGTCCCGAATCTTGTTCCAACACTTCAAATGTGTTGAAACAATAGTAATGGAAGAGTTTGAGTCCAATTACGAGTTCCGATTGCGAAAAAGTCACAAGTTATAGGCTTTGGAATGTAACAAACAAACTGAGTCCAATTAAAGACATTGACGCACGGATGGAGCTAACTTGTTTCGACTGTCCCGAATCTTGTTCGAACACTTCAAATGTGTTGAAACAATAGTAATGGAAGAGTTTGAGTCCAATTACGAGGTCCGGTTGCGAAAAAGTCACAAGTTATAGGGTTCGGAACGTAACACACAAACTGAGTCCAATTTGAGACGTTGACGAACGGATGGAGCTAACTTGTTTTGACTGTCCCGAATCTTGTTTCAACACTTCAAATGTGTTGAAAAAATAGTAATAGAAGAGTTTGAGTCCAATCACGAGGTCCGGTTGCGAAAAAGTCACATGTTATTGGCTTCGGAATGCAACACAGAAACTGAGTCCAATTTGAGACGTTGACATACGGTTGGAGCTAACTAGTTTTGCCTGTCCCGAATCTTGTTCCAATACTTCAAATGTGTTGAAACAATAATAATGGAAGAGTTCGAGTAAAATTACGAGGTCTGATTGCGACAAAGTCACAAGTTATAGGCTTCGGAATGTTACACACAAATTGAGTCGAATTTGAGACGTTGATGCACGGATGGAGCTAACTTGTTTCGACTGTCCCAAATCTTATTCCAACACTTCAAATCTGTTGAAACAATAGTAATAGAAGAGTTTGAGTCCAATTACGAGGTTTGGTTGCGAAAAAGTCACAAGTTATTGGCTTCGGAATGTAACACACAAACTGTGTCCAATTTGAGATGTTGACGCACGGATGGAGCTAACTTGTTTTGCCTGTCCCGAATCTTGTTCCAATACTTCAAATGTGTTGAAACAATAGTAATGGAAGAGTTTGAGTAAAATTACGAGGTCTGATTGCGACAAAGTCACAAGTTATAGGCTTCGGAATGTTACACACAAATTGAGTCGAATTTGAGACGTTGATGCACGGATGGAGCTAACTTGTTTCGACTGTCCCAAATCTTATTCCAACACTTCAAATCTGTTGAAACAATAGTAATAGAAGAGTTTGAGTCCAATTACGAGGTCCGGTTGCGAAAAAGTCACAAGTTATAGGCTTAGGAATGTAACACACAAACTGAGTCCAATTTGAGACGTTGACGCACGGATGGAGCTAACTTGTTTCGACTGTCACGAATCTTGTTCCACCACTTCAAATGTGATGAAACAATAGTAATGGAAGAGTTTCAGTCCAATTACGAGGTCCGGTTACGAAAAAGTCATAAGTTATAGGCTTCAGAATGTAACACACAAACTGAGTCCAATTAAAGACATTGACGCACGGATGGAGCTAATTTGTTTTGACTGTCCCGAATCTTGTTCCAACACTTCAAATGTGTTGAAACAATAGTAATGGAAGAGTTTGAGTCCAATTACGAGTTCCGATTGCGAAAAAGTCACAAGTTATAGGCTTTGGAATGTAACAAACAAACTGAGTCCAATTAAAGACATTGACGCACGGATGGAGCTAACTTGTTTCGACTGTCCCGAATCTTGTTCGAACACTTCAAATGTGTTGAAACAATAGTAATGGAAGAGTTTGAGTCCAATTACGAGGTCCGGTTGCGAAAAAGTCACAAGTTATAGGGTTCGGAACGTAACACACAAACTGAGTCCAATTTGAGACGTTGACGAACGGATGGAGCTAACTTGTTTTGACTGTCCCGAATCTTGTTTCAACACTTCAAATGTGTTGAAAAAATAGTAATAGAAGAGTTTGAGTCCAATCACGAGGTCCGGTTGCGAAAAAGTCACAAGTTATTGGCTTCGGAATGCAACACAGAAACTGAGTCCAATTTGAGACGTTGACATACGGTTGGAGCTAACTAGTTTTGCCTGTCCCAAATCTTGTTCCAATACTTCAAATGTGTTGAAACAATAATAATGGAAGAGTTCGAGTAAAATTACGAGGTCTGATTGCGACAAAGTCACAAGTTATAGGCTTCGGAATGTTACACACAAATTGAGTCGAATTTGAGACGTTGATGCACGGATGGAGCTAACTTGTTTCGACTGTCCCAAATCTTATTCCAACACTTCAAATCTGTTGAAACAATAGTAATAGAAGAGTTTGAGTCCAATTACGAGGTTTGGTTGCGAAAAAGTCACAAGTTATTGGCTTCGGAATGTAACACACAAACTGTGTCCAATTTGAGATGTTGACGCACGGATGGAGCTAACTTGTTTTGCCTGTCCCGAATCTTGTTCCAATACTTCAAATGTGTTGAAACAATAGTAATGGAAGAGTTTGAGTCCAATCACGAGGTCCGGTTGCGAAAAAGTCACAAGTTATAGGCTTCGGAATGCAACAAAGAAACTGAGTCCAATTTGAGACGTTGACGTACGGATGGAGCTAACTTGTTTCGACTGTCCCGAATCTTGTTCCAACACTTCAAATCTGTTGAAACAATAGTAATGGAAGAGTTTGAGTCTAATTATGAGGTCCGGTTGCGAAAAAGTCACAAGTTATAGGCTTAGGAATGTAACACACAAACTGAGTCCAATTTGAGACGTTGACGCACGGATGGAGCTAACTTGTTTCGACTGTCACGAATCTTGTTCCACCACTTCAAATGTGATGAAACAATAGTAATGGAAGAGTTTCAGTCCAATTACGAGGTCCGGTTACGAAAAAGTCATAAGTTATAGGCTTCAGAATGTAACACACAAACTGAGTCCAATTAAAGACATTGACGCACGGATGGAGCTAATTTGTTTTGACTGTCCCGAATCTTGTTCCAACACTTCAAATGTGTTGAAACAATAGTAATGGAAGAGTTTGAGTCCAATTACGAGTTCCGATTGCGAAAAAGTCACAAGTTATAGGCTTTGGAATGTAACAAACAAACTGAGTCCAATTAAAGACATTGACGCACGGATGGAGCTAACTTGTTTCGACTGTCCCGAATCTTGTTCGAACACTTCAAATGTGTTGAAACAATAGTAATGGAAGAGTTTGAGTCCAATTACGAGGTCCGGTTGCGAAAAAGTCACAAGTTATAGGGTTCGGAACGTAACACACAAACTGAGTCCAATTTGAGACGTTGACGAACGGATGGAGCTAACTTGTTTTGACTGTCCCGAATCTTGTTTCAACACTTCAAATGTGTTGAAAAAATAGTAATAGAAGAGTTTGAGTCCAATCACGAGGTCCGGTTGCGAAAAAGTCACAAGTTATTGGCTTCGGAATGCAACACAGAAACTGAGTCCAATTTGAGACGTTGACATACGGTTGGAGCTAACTAGTTTTGCCTGTCCCGAATCTTGTTCCAATACTTCAAATGTGTTGAAACAATAATAATGGAAGAGTTCGAGTAAAATTACGAGGTCTGATTGCGACAAAGTCACAAGTTATAGGCTTCGGAATGTTACACACAAATTGAGTCGAATTTGAGACGTTGATGCACGAATGGAGCTAACTTGTTTCGACTGTCCCAAATCTTATTCCAACACTTCAAATCTGTTGAAACAATAGTAATAGAAGAGTTTGAGTCCAATTACGAGGTTTGGTTGCGAAAAAGTCACAAGTTATTGGCTTCGGAATGTAACACACAAACTGTGTCCAATTTGAGATGTTGACGCACGGATGGAGCTAACTTGTTTTGCCTGTCCCGAATCTTGTTCCAATACTTCAAATGTGTTGAAACAATAGTAATGGAAGAGTTTGAGTAAAATTACGAGGTCTGATTGCGACAAAGTCACAAGTTATAGGCTTCGGAATGTTACACACAAATTGAGTCGAATTTGAGACGTTGATGCACGGATGGAGCTAACTTGTTTCGACTGTCCCAAATCTTATTCCAACACTTCAAATCTGTTGAAACAATAGTAATAGAAGAGTTTGAGTCCAATTACGAGGTCCGGTTGCGAAAAAGTCACAAGTTATAGGCTTAGGAATGTAACACACAAACTGAGTCCAATTTGAGACGTTGACGCACGGATGGAGCTAACTTGTTTCGACTGTCACGAATCTTGTTCCACCACTTCAAATGTGATGAAACAATAGTAATGGAAGAGTTTCAGTCCAATTAAGAGGTCCGGTTACGAAAAAGTCATAAGTTATAGGCTTCAGAATGTAACACACAAACTGAGTCCAATTAAAGACATTGACGCACGGATGGAGCTAATTTGTTTTGACTGTCCCGAATCTTGTTCCAACACTTCAAATGTGTTGAAACAATAGTAATGGAAGAGTTTGAGTCCAATTACGAGTTCCGATTGCGAAAAAGTCACAAGTTATAGGCTTTGGAATGTAACAAACAAACTGAGTCCAATTAAAGACATTGACGCACGGATGGAGCTAACTTGTTTCGACTGTCCCGAATCTTGTTCGAACACTTCAAATGTGTTGAAACAATAGTAATGGAAGAGTTTGAGTCCAATTACGAGGTCCGGTTGCGAAAAAGTCACAAGTTATAGGGTTCGGAACGTAACACACAAACTGAGTCCAATTTGAGACGTTGACGAACGGATGGAGCTAACTTGTTTTGACTGTCCCGAATCTTGTTTCAACACTTCAAATGTGTTGAAAAAATAGTAATAGAAGAATTTGAGTCCAATCACGAGGTCCGGTTGCGAAAAAGTCACATGTTATTGGCTTCGGAATGCAACACAGAAACTGAGTCCAATTTGAGACGTTGACATACGGTTGGAGCTAACTAGTTTTGCCTGTCCCGAATCTTGTTCCAATACTTCAAATGTGTTGAAACAATAATAATGGAAGAGTTCGAGTAAAATTACGAGGTCTGATTGCGACAAAGTCACAAGTTATAGGCTTCGGAATGTTACACACAAATTGAGTCGAATTTGAGACGTTGATGCACGGATGGAGCTAACTTGTTTCGACTGTCCCAAATCTTATTCCAACACTTCAAATCTGTTGAAACAATAGTAATAGAAGAGTTTGAGTCCAATTACGAGGTTTGGTTGCGAAAAAGTCACAAGTTATTGGCTTCGGAATGTAACACACAAACTGTGTCCAATTTGAGATGTTGACGCACGGATGGAGCTAACTTGTTTTGCCTGTCCCGAATCTTGTTCCAATACTTCAAATGTGTTGAAACAATAATAATGGAAGAGTTTGAGTAAAATTACGAGGTCTGATTGCGACAAAGTCACAAGTTATAGGCTTCGGAATGTTACACACAAATTGAGTCGAGTTTGAGACGTTGATGCACGGATGGAGCTAACTTGTTTCGACTGTCCCAAATCTTATTCCAACACTTCAAATCTGTTGAAACAATAGTAATAGAAGAGTTTGAGTCCAATTACGAGGTCCGGTTGCGAAAAAGTCACAAGTTATAGGCTTAGGAATGTAACACACAAACTGAGTCCAATTTGAGACGTTGACGCACGGATCGAGCTAACTTGTTTCGACTGTTACGAATCTTGTTCCACCACTTCAAATGTGATGAAACAATAGTAATGGAAGAGTTTCAGTCCAATTACGAGGTCCGGTTCCGAAAAAGTCATAAGTTATAGGCTTCAGAATGTAACACACAAACTGAGTCCAATTAAAGACATTGACGCACGGATGGAGCTAATTTGTTTTGACTGTCCCGAATCTTGTTCCAACACTTCAAATGTGTTGAAACAATAGTAATGGAAGAGTTTGAGTCCAATTACGAGATCCGATTGCGAAAAAGTCACAAGTTATAGGCTTTGGAACGTAACAAACAAACTGAGTCCAATTAAAGACATTGACGCACGGATGGAGCTAACTTGTTTCGACTGTCCCGAATCTTGTTCGAACACTTCAAATGTGTTGAAACAATAGTAATGGCAGAGTTTGAGTCCAATTACGAGGTCCGGTTGCGAAAAAGTCACAAGTTATAGGGTTCGGAAAGTAACACACAAACTGAGTCCAATTTGAGACGTTGACGAACGGATGGAGCTAACTTGTTTCGACTGTCCCGAATCTTGTTTCAACACTTCAAATGCGTTGAAACAATAGTGATAGAAGAGTTTGAGTCCAATCACGAGGTCCGGTTGCGAAAAAGTCACAAGTTATAGGCTTCGGAATGCAACACAAAAACTGAGTCCAATTTGAGACGTTGACGTACGGATGGAGCTAACTTGTTTCGACTGTCCCAAATATTGTTCCAACACTTCAAATCTGTTGAAACAATAGTAATAGAAGAGTTTGAGTCTAATTATGACGTCCGGTTGCGAAAAAGTCACAAGTTATAGGCTTCGGAATGTAACACACAAACTGAGTCCAATTTGAGACGTTAACGCACGGATGGAGCTAACTTGTTTCGCCTGTCCCGAATCTTGTTCCAATACTTCAAATGTGTTGAAACAATAATAATGGAAGAATTTGAGTCCAATTACGAGGTTCGATTGCAAAAAAGTCACAAGTTATAGGCTTCGGAATGTAACACACAAACTGAGCCCAATTAAAGACATTGACGCACGGATGGAGCTAAGTTGTTTCGATTGTCCCGAATCTTGTTCCAACACTTCAAATGTGTTGAAACAATAGTAATTGAAGAGTTTGAGTCCAATTACGAGGTCTGATTGCGACAAAGTCACAAGTTATAGGCTTCGGAATGTTACACACAAATTGAGTCGAATTTGAGACGTTGATGCACGGATGGAGCTAACTTGTTTCGACTGTCCCAAATCGTATTCCAACACTTCAAATCTGTTGAAACAATAGTAATAGAAGAGTTTGAGTCCAATTACGATGTCCGGTTGCGAAAAAGTCACAAGTTATAGGCTTAGGAATGTAACACACAAACTGAGTCCAATTTGAGACGTTGACGCACGGATGGAGCTAACTTGTTTCGACTGTCACGAATCTTGTTCCACCACTTCAAATGTGATGAAACAATAGTAATGGAAGAGTTTCAGTCCAATTACGCGGTCCGGTTGCGAAAAAGTCACAAGTTATAGGCTTCAGAATGTAACACACAAACTGAGTCCAATTAAAGACATTGACGCACGGATGGAGCTAACTTGTTTTGATGTCCCGAATCTTGTTCCAACACTTCAAATGTGTTGAAACAATAGTAATGGAAGAGTTTGAGTCCAATTACGAGGTCCGATTGCGAAAAAGTCACAAGTTATAGGCTTCGGAATGTAACAAACAAACTGAGTCCAATTAAAGACATTGACGCACGGATGGAGCTAACTTGTTTCGACTATCCCGAATCTTGTTCCAACACTTCATATGTGTTGAAACAATAGTAATGGAAGAGTTTGAGTTCAATTACGAGGTCCGGTTGCGAAAAAGTCACAAGTTATAGGGTTCGGAACGTAACACACAAACTGAGTCCAATTTGAGACGTTGACGAACGGATGGAGCTAACTTGTTTCGACTTTCCCGAATCTTGTTTCAACACTTCAAATGTGTTGAAACAATAGTAATAGAAGAGTTTGAGTCTAATCACGAGGTCCGGTTGCGAAAAAGTCACAAGTTATAGGCTTCGGAATGCAACATAGAAACTGAGTCCAATTTGAGAAGTTGACGTACGGATGGAGCTAACTTGTCTCGACTGTCCCAAATATTGTTCCAACACTTCAAATCTGTTGAAACAATAGTAATGGAAGAGTTTGAGTCTAATTATGAGGTCCGGTTGCGAAAAAGTCACAAGTTATAGGCTTCGGAATGTAACACACAAACTGAGTCCAATTTGAGACGTTGACGCACGGATGGAGCTAACTTGTTTCGCCTATCCCGAATCTTGTTCCAATACTTCAAATGTGTTGAAACAATAATAATGGAAGAATTTGAGTCCAATTACGAGGTCCGATTGCGAAAAAGTCACAAGTTATAGGCTTCGTAATGTAACACACAAACTGAGTCCAATTAAAGACATTGACGCACGGACGGAGCTAAGTTGTTTCGACTGTCCCGAATCTTGTTCCAACACTTCAAATGTGTTGAAACAATAGTAATGGAAGAGTTTGAGTCCAATTACGAGGTCCGGTTGCGAAAAAGTCACAAGTTATAGGCTTCGGAACGTAACACACAAACTGAGTCCAATTTGAGACGTTGACGAACGAATGGAGCTAACTTGGTTCGACTGTCCCGAATCCTGTTTCAACACTTTAAATGTGTTGAAACAATAGTAATAGAAGAGTTTGAGTCCAATCACGAGGTCCGGTTGCGAAAAAGTCACAAGTTATAGGCTTCGGAATGCAACACAGAAACTGGGTCCAATTTGAGACGTCGACGTACGGATGGAGCTAACTTGTTTCGACTGTCCCAAATATTGTTCCAACACTTCAAATCTGTTGAAACAATAGTAATGGAAGAGTTTGAGTCTAATTATGAGGTCCGGTTGCGAAAAAGTCACAAGTTATAGGCTTCGGAATGTAACACAGAAACTGAGTCCAATTTGAGACTTTGACGAACGGATGGAGCTAACTTGTTTTGACTGTCCCGAATCTTGTTTCAACACTTCAAATGTGTTGAAACAATAGTAATGGAAGAGTTTCAGTCCAATTACGAGGTCCGGCTGCGAAAAAGTCACAAGTTATAGGCTTAATGTAACACACAAACTGAGTCCAATTAAAGACATTGACGCACGGATGGAGCTAACTTGTTTCGACTGTCCCTAATCTTGTTCCAACACTTCAAATCTGTTGAAACAATAGTAATGGAAGAGTTTGAGTCTAATTATGAGGTCCGGTTGCGAAAAAGTCACAAGTTATAGGCTTCGGAATGTAACACACAAACTGAGTCCAATTTGAGACGTTGACGCACGGATGGAGCTAACTTGTTTCGCCTATCCCGAATCTTGTTCCAATACTTCAAATGTGTTGAAACAATAATAATGGAAGAATTTGAGTCCAATTACGAGGTCCGATTGCGAAAAAGTCACAAGTTATAGGCTTCGGAATGTAACACAGAAACTGAGTCCAATTTGAGACGGTGACGCACGGATGGAGCTAACTTGTTTCGACTGTCCCGAATCTTGTTCCAACACTTCAAATATGTTGAAACAATAGTAATAGAAGAGTTTGAGTCCAATCACGAGGTCCGGTTGCGAAAAAGTCACAAGTTATAGGCTTCAGAATGCAACAAAGAAACTGAGTCCAATTTGAGACGTTGACGTACGGATGGAGCTAACTTGTTTCGACTGTCCCAAATATTGTTCCAACACTTCAAATCTGTTGAAACAATAGTAATGGAAGAGTTTGAGTCTAATTATGAGGTCCGGTTGCGAAAAAGTCACAAGTTATAGGCTTCGGAATGTAACACAGAAACTGAGTCCAATTTGAGACGTTGACGCACGGATGGAGCTAACTTGCTTTGCCTATCCCGAATCTTGTTCCAGTACTTCAAATGTGTTGAAACAATAATAATGGAAGAATTTGAGTCCAATTACGAGGTCCGATTGCGAAAAAGTCACAAGTTATAGGGTTCGGAATGTAACACACAAACTCAGTCCAATTAAAGACATTGACGCACGGATGGAGCTAAGTTGTTTCGACTGTCCCGAATCTTTTCCAACACTTCAAATGTGTTGAAACAATAGTAATAGAAGAGTTTGAGTCCAATTACGAGGTCCGGTTGCGAAAAAGTCACAAGTTATAGGGTTCGGAACGTAACACACAAACTGAGTCCAATTTGAGACGTTGACGAACGAATGGAGCTAACTTGTTTCGACTGTCCCGAATCCTGTTTCAACACTTCAAATGTGTTGAAACAATAGTAATAGAAGAGTTTGAGTCCAATCACGAGGTCCGGTTGCGAAAAAGTCACAAGTTATAGGCTTCGGAATGTAACACACAAACTGAGTCCAATTTGAGACGTTGACGAACGGATGGAGCTAACTTGTTTCGACTGTCCTGAATCTTGTTCCAACACTTCAAATGTGTTGAAACAATAGTAATGGAAGAATTCGAGTCTAATTACGAGGTCCAGTTGCGAAAAAGTCACAAGTTATAGGCTTCGGAACGTAACACACAAACTGAGTCCAATTTGAGACGTTGACGAACGAATGGAGCTAACTTGTTTCGACAGGAACAGCCGGTTTGATAACAGTTCACACCTTCTCGATAGAGTTTCTCTTGCGATCAGTCAAGAAGGATGGCACCCCCCCTTTGCTCCTACTATTGAATTAGCGCAGCTTTGGCATAGGGCAAAGGAGGTCGATATCGATCCTCAGGCCCTAGAGGATGACGTGGTTTGGTCCCCATCAAATTCTGGAAATTTTACTCTATGCTCGGCATATCGAGCTATCCGTGGGACAGGAGACACTGTGGATTGGTGCAAACTTATTTGGAGTAAATATGCTATTCCACGGCATTGTTTTATCTCTTGGCTTGCTCTTAAAGGAGGGTTACTTACAAAAGATAAGCCCCAGGTGCGCCACTTGGTTTCAGATCCTAAATGCATCCTGTGCTCAATGGAAGAAGAGACGGTCTTCCATTTGTATTTTGAGTGTCCATACTCTAAGTACATCTGGTCTAATATTCTTCATCTGTCTCGGATTAATCACGTGGTTGCCTCGTCTCTCTTAGAAGCTCAGTGGATTCTCCAAAATCTTCTTGGGTCTGACCTCCGATCTTTGGTTCTACGAGCTGCATTTACGGCAACGATATATTTTATTTGGAAGGAAAGAAATGCTCGCTTGTTCCAGAATTCTTTCCTCCCAAAGGAGCTGATTTTGAAGAGGATAATTGATATTATTACAAGCCGTTTTTTAACTGGTAGTTTGAAAGTGGTAGATTCGCCTAGGGCAAGGGAGTTTTTTCACGCATGGGGGATTGGGGTTGCTTTCCACCAACAAGAACCTGTCCATTGTACATGGCATCCTCCTCCTACGGGCTATATCCTCAACTCCGATGGGTCTTTTTCTAACACCGGGGGGTGTTATGGAGGTGTGATTCGCGACTCTAGAGGATCCTCAGTTATCGCTTTCTATGGTGGTCATAAGAGGATCTCTATTATTTTTCATGAATTGCAAGCCATCGATGAGGGCCTTCAGCTTGCGCTATCAATGGGAATAACGACGCTTCTTATCGCTTCGGATTCGTCTTATGCCGTTGGTGTTATTACAGGCTCGTTTAGCACTCCGTGGCAAGCGCGTCGTATGGTTCAGTCCATCAGAGACAGTTGGAGTCTCTTCCATGCTATCTCGATACAGCATGTTTTCAGAGAAGCGAATCGGGCAGCTGACCTCTTAGCATCTTTTTCTGACTCTTTGAGTTGTAATATTGTGTATCCTTTGTACTTTCCTAAAGTCCTGGTTGACATACTTGTCGAGGATGCCTCTGGGCACATGTATATTCGCTTATAAGCTCTTTTAAAGTCAGGTAGGGGTCTGCCTAACCCCACGCTTACCAATCAAAAAAAAAAAAAAAACACAGAAACTGAGTCCAATTTGAGACGTCGACGTACGGATGGAGCTAACTTGTTTCGACTGTCCCAAATATTGTTCCAACACTTCAAATCTGTTGAAACAATAGTAATGGAAGAGTTTGAGTCTAATTATGAGGTCCGGTTGCGAAAAAGTCACAAGTTATAGGCTTCGGAATGTAACACACAAACTGAGTCCAATTTGAGACGTTGACGAACGGATGGAGCTAACTTGTTTCGACTGTCCGGAATCTGGTTCCAACACTTCAAATGTGTTGAAACAATAGTAATGGAAAAATTCGAGTCTAATTACGAGGTCCAGTTGCGAAAAAGTCACAAGTTATAGGCTTCGGAACGTAAAACACAAAATGAGTCCAATTTGAGACGTTGACGAACGGATGGAGCTAACTTGTTTTGACTATCCCGAATCTTGTTTCAACACTTCAAATGTGTTGAAACAATAGTAATAGAAGAGTTTGAGTCCAATCACGAGGTTCGGTTGCGAAAAAGTCACAAGTTATAGGCTTCGGAATGCAACACAGAAACTGAGTCCAATTTGAGACGTCGACGTACGGATGGAGCTAACTTGTTTCGACTGTCCCAAATATTGTTCCAACACTTCAAATGTGTTGAAACAATAGTAATGGAAGAATTCGAGTCTAATTACGAGGTCCAGTTGCGAAAAAGTCACAAGTTATAGGGTTCGGAACGTAACACACAAACTGAGTCCAATTTGAGACGTTGACGAACGAATGGAGCTAACTTGTTTCGACTGTCCCGAATCTTGTTTGAACACTTCAAATTTGTTGAAACAATAGTAATAGAAGAGTTTGAGTCCAATCACGAGGTCCGGTTGCGAAAAAGTCACAAGTTATAGGCTTCGGAATGCAACACAGAAACTGAGTCCAATTTGAGACGTCGACGTACGGATGGAGCTAACTTGTTTCGACTGTCCCAAATATTGTTCCAACACTTCAAATCTGTTGAAACAATAGTAATGGAAGAGTTTGAGTCTAATTATGAGGTCCGGTTGCGAAAAAGTCACAAGTTATAGGCTTCGGAATGTAACACACAAACTGAGTCCAATTTGAGACGTTGACGAACGGATGGAGCTAACTTGTTTCGACTGTCCTGAATCTTGTTCCAACACTTCAAATGTGTTGAAACAATAGTAATGGAAGAATTCTAGTCTCATTACGAGGTCCAGTTGCGAAAAAGTCACAAGTTATAGGCTTCGGAACGTAACACACAAACTGAGTCCAATTTGAGACGTTGACGAACGGATGGAGCTAACTTGTTTTGACTATCCCGAATCTTGTTTCAACACTTCAAATGTGTTCAAACAATAGTAATAGAAGAGTTTGAGTCCAATCACGAGGTCCGGTTGCGAAAAAGTCACAAGTTATAGGCTTCGGAATGCAACACAGAAACTGAGTCCAATTTGAGACGTCGACGTACGGATGGAGCTAACTTGTTTCGACTGTCCCAAATATTGTTCCAACACTTCAAATCTGTTGAAACAATAGTAATAGAAGAGTTTGAGTCTAATTATGAGGTCCGGTTGCGAAAAAGTCACAAGTTATAGGCTTCGGAATGTAACACAGAAACTGAGTCCAATTTGAGACGTTGACGAAGGGATGGAGCTAACTTGTTTCGACTGTCCCGAATCTTGTTCCAACACTTCAAATTTGTTGAAACAATAGTAATAGAAGAGTTTGAGTCCAATCACGAGGTCCGGTTGCGAAAAAGTCACAAGTTATAGGCTTCGGAATGCAACAAAGAAACTGAGTCCAATTTGAGACGTTGACGTACGGATGGAGCTAACTTGTTTCGACTGTCCCAAATATTGTTCCAACACTTCAAATCTGTTGAAACAATAGTAATGGAAGAGTTTGAGTCTAATTATGAGGTCCGGTTGCGAAAAAGTCACAAGTTATAGGCTTCGGAATGTAACACAGAAACTGAGTCCAATTTGAGACGTTGACGAATGGATGGAGCTAACTTGTTTCGACTGTCCCGAATCTTGTTCCAACACTTCAAATATGTTGAAACAATAGTAATGGAAGAGTATGAGTCTAATTATGACGTCCGGTTGCAAAAAACTCACAAGTTATAGGCTTCGGAATGTAACACACAAACTGAGTCCAATTTGAGACGTTGACGAACGGATGGAGCTAACGTGTTTCGACTGTCCCGAATCTTGTTCCAACACTTCAAATGTGTTGAAGCAATAGTAATAGAAGAGTTTGAGTCCAATTACGAGGTCTGGTTGCGAAAAAGTCACAAGTTATAGGGTTCGGAACGTAACACACAAACTGAGTCCAATTTGAGACGTTGACGAACGAATGGAGCTAACTTGTTTCGACTGTCCCGAATCCTGTTTCAACACTTCAAATGTGTTGAAACAATAGTAATAGAAGAGTTTGAGTCCAATCACGAGGTCCGGTTGCGAAAAAGTCACAAGTTATAGGCTTCGGAATGTAACACAGAAACTGAGTCCAATTTGAGACGTTGACGCACGGATGGAGCTAACTTGTTTCGCCTACCCCGAATCTTGTTCCAATACTTCAAATGTTTTGAAACAATAGTAATGGAAGAATTTGAGTCTAATTACGAGGTCCGATTGCGAAAAAGTCACAAGTTATAAGCTTCGGAATGTAACACAGAAACTGAGTCCAATTTGAGACGTTGACGCACGGATGGAGCTAACTTGTTTCGACTGTCCCGAATCTTGTTCCAACACTTCAAATATGTTGAAACAATAGTAATAGAAGAGTTTGAGTCCAATCACGAGGTCCGATTGCGAAAAAGTCACAAGTTATAGGCTTCGTAATGTAACACACAAACTGAGTCCAATTAAAGACATTGACGCACGGACGGAGCTAACTTGTTTCGACTGTCCCGAATCTTGTTCCAACACTTCAAATGTGTTGAAACAATAGTAATGGAAGAGTTTGAGTCCAATTACGAGGTCCGGTTGCGAAAAAGTCACAAGTTATAGGGTTCGGAACGTAACACACAAACTGAGTTCAATTTGAGACGTTGACGAACGAATGGAGCTAACTTGTTTCGACTGTCCCGAATCCTGTTTCAACACTTCAAATGTGTTGAAACAATAGTAATAGAAGAGTTTGAGTCCAATCACGAGGTCCGGTTGCGAAAAAGTCACAAGTTATAGGCTTCGGAATGCAACACAGAAACTGGGTCCAATTTGAGACGTCGACGTACGGATGGAGCTAACTTGTTTCGACTGTCCCAAATATTGTTCCAACACTTCAAATCTGTTGAAACAATAGTAATGGAAGAGTTTGAGTCTAATTATGAGGTCCGGTTGCGAAAAAGTCAAAAGTTATAGGCTTCGGAATGTAACACAGAAACTGAGTCCAATTTGAGACGTTGACGAACGGATGGAGCTAACTTGTTTTGACTGTCCCGAATCTTGTTTCAACACTTCAAATATGTTGAAACAATAGTAATGGAAGAGTTTCAGTCCAATTACGAGGTCCGGCTGCGAAAAAGTCACAAGTTATAGGCTTAATGTAACACACAAACTGAGTCCAATTAAAGACATTGACGCACGGATGGAGCTAACTTGTTTCGACTGTCCCTAATCTTGTTCCAACACTTCAAATGTGTTGAAACAATAATAATGGAAGAATTTGAGTCCAATTACGAGGTCCGATTGCGAAAAAGTCACAAGTTATAGGCTTCGTAATGTAACACACAAACTGAGTCCAATTAAAGACATTGACGCACGGATGGAGCTAAGTTGTTTCGACTGTCCCGAATCTTGTTCCAACACTTCAAATGTGTTGAAACAATAGTAATGGAAGAGTTTGAGTCCAATTACGAGGTCCGGTTGCGAAAAAGTCACAAGTTATAGGGTTCGGAACGTAACACACAAACTGAGTCCAATTTGAGACGTTGACGAACGAATGGAGCTAACTTGTTTCGACTGTCCCGAATCCTGTTTCAACACTTCAAATGTGTTGAAACAATAGTAATAGAAGAGTTTGAGTCCAATCACGAGGTCCGGTTGCGAAAAAGTCACAAGTTATAGGCTTCGGAATGCAACACAGAAACTGGGTCCAATTTGAGACGTCGACGTACGGATGGAGCTAACTTGTTTCCACTGTCCCAAATATTGTTCCAACACTTCAAATCTGTTGAAACAATAGTAATGGAAGAGTTTGAGTCTAATTATGAGGTCCGGTTGCGAAAAAGTCACAAGTTATAGGCTTCGGAATGTAACACAGAAACTGAGTCCAATTTGAGACGTTGACGACCGGATGGAGCTAACTTGTTTTGACTGTCCCGAATCTTGTTTCAACACTTCAAATGTGTTAAAACAATAGTAATGGAAGAGTTTCAGTCCAATTACGAGGTCCGGCTGCGAAAAAGTCACAAGTTATAGGCTTAATGTAACACACAAACTGAGTCCAATTAAAGACATTGACGCACGGATGGAGCTAACTTGTTTCGACTGTCCCGAATCTTGTTCCAACACTTCAAATGTGTTGAAACAATAGTAATGGAAGAGTTTGAGTCCAATTACGAGGTCCGATTGCGAAAAAGTCACAAGTTATAGGCTTCGGAATGTAACACACAAACTGAGTCCAATTAAAGACATTGACGCACGGATGGAGCTAACTTGTTTCGACTGTCCCGAATCTTGTTCCAACACTTCAAATGTGTTGATACAATAGTAATGGAAGAGTTTGAGTACAATTACGAGGTCCGGTTGCGAAAAAGTCACAAGTTATAGGCTTCGGAACGTAACACACAAACTGAGTCCATTGTGAGACGTTGACGAACGGATGGTGCTAACTTTTTTCGACTGTCCCGAATCTTGTTTCAACACTTCAAATGTGTTGAAACAATAGTAAGAGAAGAGTTTGAGTCCAATCACGAGGTCCGGTTGTGAAAAAGTCACAAGTTATAGGCTTCGGAATGAAACACAGAAACTGAGTCCAATTTGAGACGTTGACGTACGGATGGAGCTAACTTGTTTCGACTGTCCCAAATATTGTTCCAACACTTCAAATCTGTTGAAACAATAGTAATGGAAGAGTTTGATTCTAATTATGAGGTCCGGTTGCGAAAAAGTCACAAGTTATAGGGTTCGGAACGTAACACACAAACTGAGTCCAATTTGAGACATTGACGAACGGATGGAGCTAACTTGTTTTGACTGTCCCGAATCTTGTTTCAACACTTCAAATGTGTTGAAACAATAGTAATGGAAGAGTTTCAGTCAAATTACGAGGTCCGGTTGCGAAAAAGTCACAAGTTATAGGCTTAATGTAACACACAAACTGAGTCCAATTAAAGACATTGACGCACGGATGGAGCTAACTAGTTTCGACTGTCCCGAATCTTGTTCCAACCCTTCAAATG
This sequence comes from Euptelea pleiosperma, assembly GCA_035048495.1. Taxonomy (NCBI): domain Eukaryota; kingdom Viridiplantae; phylum Streptophyta; class Magnoliopsida; order Ranunculales; family Eupteleaceae; genus Euptelea; species Euptelea pleiosperma. Next base: position 32,659,064 of record CM068548.1, on the reverse strand, counting down.
TGTTGGAACAATAGTAATGGAAGAGTTTGAGTCCAATTACGAGGTCCGATTGCGAAAAAGTCACAAGTTATAGGCTTCGGAATGTAACACACAAACTGAGTCCAATTAAAGACATTGACGCACGGATGGAGCTAACTTGTTTCGACTGTCCCTAATCTTGTTCCAACACTTCAAATGTGTTGAAACAATAATAATGGAAGAATTTGAGTCCAATTACGAGGTCCGATTGCGAAAAAGTCACAAGTTATAGGCTTCGTAATGTAACACACAAACTGAGTCCAATTAAAGACATTGACGCACGGATGGAGCTAACTTGTTTCGACTGTCCCGAATCTTGTTCCAACACTTCAAATGTGTTGAAACAATAGTAATGGAAGAGTTTGAGTGCAATTACGAGGTCCGGTTGCGAAAAAGTCACAAGTTATAGGGTTCGGAACGTAACACACAAACTGAGTCCAATTTGAGACGTTGACGAACGAATGGAGCTAACTTGTTTCGACTGTCCCGAATCCTGTTTCAACACTTCAAATGTGTTGAAACAATAGTAATAGAAGAGTTTGAGGCCAATCACGAGGTCCGGTTGCGAAAAAGTCACAAGTTATAGGCTTCGGAATGCAACACAGAAACTGGGTCCAATTTGAGACGTCGACGTACGGATGGAGCTAACTTGTTTCGACTGTCCCAAATATTGTTCCAACACTTCAAATCTGTTGAAACAATAGTAATGGAAGAGTTTGAGTCTAATTATGAGGTCCGGTTGCGAAAAAGTCACAAGTTATAGGCTTCGGAATGTAACACAGAAACTGAGTCCAATTTGAGACGTTGACGAACGGATGGAGCTAACTTGTTTTGACTGTCCCGAATCTTGTTTCAACACTTCAAATGTGTTGAAACAATAGTAATGGAAGAGTTTCACTCCAATTACGAGGTCCGACTGCGAAAAAGTCACAAGTTATAGGCTTAATGTAACACACAAACTGAGTCCAATTAAAGACATTGACGCACGGATGGAGCTAACTGGTTTCGACTGTCCCGAATCTTGTTCCAACACTTCAAATGTGTTGAAACAATAGTAATGGAAGAGTTTGAGTCCAATTACGAGGTCCGGTTGCGAAAAAGTCACAAGTTATAGGCTTCGGAATGTAACACACAAACTGAGTCCAATTAAAGACATTGACGCACGGATGGAGCTAACTTGTTTCGACTGTCCCGAATCTTGTTCCAACACTTCAAATGTGTTGAAACAATAGTAATGGAAGAGTTTGAGTCCAATTACGAGGTCCGGTTGCGAAAAAGTCACAAGTTATAGGGTTCGGAACGTAACACACAAACTGAGTCCAATTTGAGACGTTGACGAACGGAAGGAGCTAACTTGTTTCGACTGTCCCGAATCTTGTTTCAACACTTCAAATGTGTTGAAACAATAGTAATAGAAGAGTTTGAGTCCAATCACGAGGTCCGGTTGCGACAAGTCACAAGTTATAGGCTTCGGAATGCAACACAGAAACTGAGTCCAATTTGAGACGTTGACATACGGATGGAGCTAACTTGTTTCGCCTGTCCCAAAAATTGTTCCAACACTTCAAATCTGTTGAAACAATAGTAATGGAAGAGTTTGAGTCCAATTATGAGGTCCGGTTGCGAAAAAGTCACAAGTTATAGGCTTCGGAATGTAACGCAGAAACTGAGTCCAATTTGAGACGTTGACGAACGGATGGAGCTAACTTGTTTCGACTGTCCCGAATCTTGTTCCAACACTTCAAATATGTTGAAACAATAGTAATGGAAGAGTATGAGTCTAATTATGAGGTCCGGTTGCAAAAAAGTCACAAGTTATAGGCTTCGGAATGTAACACACAAACTGAGTCCAATTTGAGACGTTGACGAACGGATGGAGCTAACTAGTTTCGACCGTCCCGAATCTTGTTCCAACACATCAAATGTGTTGAAATATTAGTAATACAAGAGTTTGAGTCCAATTACGGGGTCCGATTGCGAAAAAGTCACAAGTTATTGGCTTCGGAATGTAACACACAAACTGTGTCCAATTTGAGATGTTGACGCACGGATGGAGCTAACTTGTTTTGCATGTCCCGAATCTTGTTCCAATAGTTCAAATGTGTTGAAACAATAGTAATGGAAGAGTTTGAGTCCAATTACGAGGTCCGATTGCGAAAAAGTCACAAGTTATAGGGTTCGGAACGTAACACACAAACTGAGTCCAATTTGAGACGTTGACGAACGGATGGAGCTAACTTGTTTCGACTGTCCCGAATCTTGTTCCAACACTTCAAATATGTTGAAACAATAGTAATGGAAGAGTATGAGTATAATTATGAGGTCCGGTTGCGAAAAAGTCACAAGTTATAGGCTTCGGAATGTAAAACACAAACTGAGTCCAATTTGAGACATTGACTAACGGATGGAGTTAACTTGTTTCGACTGTCCCGAATCTTGTTCCAATACTTCAAATGTGTTGAAACAATAGTAATGGAAGAATTCGAGTGTAATTAGGAGGTCCAGTTGCGAAAAAGTCACAAGTTATAGGGTTCGGAACGTAACACACAAACTGAGTCCAATTTGAGACATTGACGAACGGATGGAGCTAACTTGTTTTGACTCTCCCGAATCTTGTTTCAACACTTCAAATGTGTTGAAACAATAGTAATGGAAGAGTTTCAGTCCAATTACGAGGTCCGGTTGCGAAAAGTCACAAGTTATAGGCTTCGGAATGCAACACAGAAACTGAGTCCAATTTGAGACGTCGACGTACATATGGAGCTAACTTGTTTCGACTGTCCCAAATATTGTTCCAACACTTCAAATCTGTTGAAACAATAGTAATGGAAGAGTATGATTCTAATTATGAGGTCCGGTTGCGAAAAAGTCTCAAGTTATAGGCTTAGGAATGTAACACACAAACTGAGTCCAATTTGAGACGTTGACGCACGGATGGAGCTAACTTGTTTTGACTGTCCCAAATATTGTTCCAACACTTCAAATCTATTGAAACAATAGTAATGGAAGAGTTTGGGTCTAATTGTGAGGTCCGGTTGCGAAAAAGTCACAAGTTATTGGCTTTGGAATGTAACACACAAACTGAGTCCAATTTGAGACGTTTACGAACCGATGGAGCTAACTTGTTTCGACTGTCCCGAATCTTGTTCCAACACTTCAAATGTGTTGAAACAATAGTAATGGAAGAATTCGAGTGTAATTACGAGGTCCAGTTGCGAAAAAGTCACAAGTTATAGGCTTCGGAATGTAACACACAAACTGAGTCCAATTTGAGACGTTGACGCACGGATGGAGCTAACTTTTTCGCCTATCCCGAATCTTGTTCCAATACTTCAAATGTGTTGAAACAATAATAATGGAAGAATTTGAGTCTAATTACGAGGTCCGATTGCGCAAAGGTCACAAGTTATAGGCTTCGGAATGTAACACACAAACTGAGTCCAATTAAAGACATTGACGCACGGATGGAGCTAACTTGTTTCGACTGTCCCGAATCTTGTTCCAACACTTTAAATGTGTTGAAACAATAGTAATGGAAGAGTTTGAGTCCAATTACGAGGTCCGGTTGCGAAAAAGTCACAAGTTATAGGGTTCGGAATGCAACACAGAAACTGAGTCCAATTTGAGACTTCGACGTACAGATGGAGCTAACTTGTTTCGACTGTTCCAAATATTGTTCCAACACTTCAAATCTGTTGAAACAATAGTAATGGAAGAGTTTGAGACTAATTATGAGGTCCAGTTGTGAAAAAGTCACAAGTTATAAGCTTCGGAATGTAACACAGAAACTGAGTCCAATTTGAGACGTTGACGAACGGATGGAGCTAACTTGTTTCGACTGTCCCGAATCTTGTTCCAACACTTCAAATATGTTGAAACAATAGTAATGGAAGAGTATGAGTCTAATTATGAGGTCTGGTTGCAAAAAACTCACAAGTTATAGGCTTCGGAATGTAACACAGAAACTGAGTCCAATTTCAGACGTTGACGAACGGATGGAGCGAACTAGTTTCGACTGTCCCGAATCTTGTTCAAACACTTCAAATGTGTTGAAACAATAGTAATGGAAGAATTCGAGTGTAATTACGAGGTCCAGTTGCGAAAAAGTCACAAGTTATAGGGTTCGGAACGTAACACACAAACTGAGTCCAATTTGAGACGTTGATGAACGGATGGAGCTAACTTGTTTTGACTGTCCCGAATCTTGTTTCAACACTTCAAATGTGTTGAAAAAATAGTAATAGAAGAGTTTGAGTCCAATCACGAGGTCCGGTTGCGAAAAAGTCACAAGTTATTGGCTTCGGAATGCAACACAGAAACTGAGTCCAATTTGAGACGTTGACATACGGTTGGAGCTAACTAGTTTTGCCTGTCCCGAATCTTGTTCCAATACTTCAAATGTGTTGAAACAATAATAATGGAAGAGTTCGAGTAAAATTACGAGGTCTGATTGCGACAAAGTCACAAGTTATAGGCTTCGGAATGTTACACACAAATTGAGTCGAATTTGAGACGTTGATGCACGGATGGAGCTAACTTGTTTCGACTGTCCCAAATCTTATTCCAACACTTCAAATCTGTTGAAACAATAGTAATAGAAGAGTTTGAGTCCAATTACGAGGTCCGGTTGCGAAAAAGTCACAAGTTATAGGCTTAGGAATGTAACACACAAACTGAGTCCAATTTGAGACGTTGACGCACGGATGGAGCTAACTAGTTTCGACTGTCACGAATCTTGTTCCACCACTTCAAATGTGATGAAACAATAGTAATGGAAGAGTTTCAGTCCAATTACGAGGTCCGGTTGCGAAAAAGTCATAAGTTATAGGCTTCAGAATGTAACACACAAACTGAGTCCAATTAAAGACATTGACGCACGGATGGAGCTAATTTGTTTTGACTGTCCCGAATCTTGTTCCAACACTTCAAAAGTGTTGAAACAATAGTAATGTAAGAGTTTGAGTCCAATTACGAGTTCCGATTGCGAAAAAGTCACAAGTTATAGGCTTTGGAATGTAACAAACAAACTGAGTCCAATTAAAGACATTGACGCACGGATGGAGCTAACTTGTTTCGACTGTCCCGATTCTTGTTCGAACACTTCAAATGTGTTGAAACAATAGTAATGGAAGAGTTTGAGTCCAATTACGAGGTCCGGTTGCGAAAAAGTCACAAGTTATAGGGTTCGGAACGTAACACACAAACTGAGTCCAATTTGAGACGTTGACGAACGGATGGAGCTAACTTGTTTCGACTGTCCCGAATCTTGTTTCAACACTTAAATGTGTTGAAACAATAGTAATAGAAGAGTTTGAGTCCAATCACGAGGTCCGGTTGCGAAAAAGTCACAAGTTATAGGCTTCGGAATGCAACACAGAAACTGAGTCCAATTTGAGACGTTGACGTACGGATGGAGCTAACTTGTTTCGACTGTCCCAAATATTGTTCCAACACTTCAAATCTGTTGAAACAATAGTAATGGAAGAGTTTGAGTCTAATTATGAGGTCCGGTTGCGAAAAAGTCACAAGTTATAGGCTTCGGAATGTAACACACAAACTGAGTCCAATTTGAGACGTTAACGCACGGATGGAGCTAACTTGTTTCGCCTATCCCGAATCTTGTTTCAATACTTCAAATGTGTTGAAACAATAATAATGGAAGAATTTGAGTCCAATTACGAGGTCCGATTGCGAAAAAGTCACAAGTTATAGGCTTCGGAATGTAACACACAAACTGAGTCCAATTAAAGACATTGACGCACAGATGGAGCTAAGTTGTTTCGATTGTCCCGAATCTTGTTCCAACACTTCAAATGTGTTGAAACAAAAGTAATTGAAGAGTTTGAGTCCAATTACGAGGTCTGATTGCGACAAAGTCACAGTTATAGGCTTCGGAATGTTACACACAAATTGAGTCAAATTTGAGACGTTGATGCACGGATGGAGCTAACTTGTTTCGGCTGTCCCAAATCTTATTCCAACACTTTAAATCTGTTGAAACAATAGTAATAGAAGAGTTTGAGTCCAATTACGATGTCCGGTTGCGAAAAAGTCACAAGTTATAGGCTTAGGAATGTAACACACAAACTGAGTCCAATTTGAGACGTTGACGCACGGATGGAGCTAACTTGTTTCGACTGTCACGAATCTTGTTCCACCACTTCAAATGTGATGAAAAATAGTAATGGAAGAGTTTCAGTCCAATTATGAGGTCCGGTTGCGAAAAAGTCACAAGTTATAGGGTTCGGAATGTAACACACAAACTGAGTTCAATTTGAGACGTTGACGAACGGATGGAGCTAACTTGTTTCGACTGTCCCGAATCTTGTTTCAACACTTCAAATGTGTTGAAACAATAGTAATGGAAGAGTTTGAGTCCAATTACGAGGTCCGATTGCGAAAACGTCACAAGTTATAGGCTTCGGAATGTAACAAACAAACTGAGTCCAATTAAAGACATTGACGCACGGATGGAGCTAACTTGTTTTGATGTCCCGAATCTTGTTCCAACACTTCAAATGTGTTGAAACAATAGTAATGGAAGAGTTTGAGTTCAGTTACGAGGTCCGGTTGCGAAAAAGTCACAAGTTATAGGGTTCGGAAGGTAACACACAAACTGAGTCCAATTTGAGACGTTGACGAACGGATGGAGCTAACTTGTTTCGACTGTCCCGAATCTTGTTTCAACACTTCAAATGTGTTGAAACAATAGTAATAAAAGAGTTTGAGTCTAATCACGAGGTCCGGTTGCGAAAAAGTCACAAGTTATAGGCTTCGGAATGCAACATAGAAACTGAGTCCAATTTGAGACGTTGACGTACGGATGGAGCTAACTTGTTTCGACTGTCCCAAATATTGTTCCAACACTTCAAATCTGTTGAAACAATAGTAATGGAAGAGTTTGAGTCTAATTATGAGGTCCGGTTGCGAAAAAGTAACAAGTTATAGGCTTCGGAATGTAACACACAAACTGAGTCCAATTTGAGACGTTGACGCACGGATGGAGCTAACTTGTTTCGCCTATCCCGAATCTTGTTCCAATACATCAAATGTGTTGAAACAATAATAATGGAAGAATTTGAGTCCAATTACGAGGTCCGATTGCGAAAAAGTCACAAGTTATAGGCTTCGTAATGTAACACACAAACTGAGTCCAATTAAAGACATTGACGCACGGATGGAGCTAAGTTGTTTCGACTGTCCCGAATCTTGTTCCAACACTTCAAATGTGTTGAAACAATAGTAATGGAAGAGTTTGAGTCCAATTACGAGGTCCGGTTGCGAAAAAGTCACAAGTTATAGGGTTCGGAACGTAACACACAAACTGAGTCCAATTTGAGACGTTGACGAACGGATGGAGCTAACTTGTTTCGACTGTCCCGAATCTTGTTTCAACACTTCAAATGTGTTGAAACAATAGTAATAGAAGAGTTTGAGTCCAATCACGAGGTCCGGTTGCGAAAAAGTCACAAGTTATAGGCTTCGGAATGCAACATAGAAACTGAGTCCAATTTGAGATGTTGACTTACGGATGGAGCTAACTTGTTTCGACTGTCCCAAATATTGTTCCAACACTTCAAATCTGTTGAAACAATAGTAATGGAAGAGTTTGAGTCTAATTATGAGGTCCGGTTGCGAAAAAGTCACAAGTTATAGGCTTCGGAATGTAACACACAAACTGAGTCCAATTTGAGACGTTGACGAACCGATGGAGCTAACTAGTTTCGACCATCCCGAATCTTGTTCCAACACATCAAATGTGTTGAAATAATAGTAATACAAGAGTTTGAGTCCAATTACGGGGTCCGGTTGCGAAAAAGTCACAAGTTATTGGCTTCGGAATGTAACACACAAACTGTGTCCAATTTGAGATGTTGACGCACGGATGGAGCTAACTTGTTTTGCATGTCCCGAATCTTGTTCCAATACTTCAAATGTGTTGAAACAATAGTAATGGAAGAGTTTGAGTCCAATTACGAGGTCTGATTGCGAAAAAGTCACAAGTTATAGGGTTCGGAACGTAACACACAAACTGAGTCCAATTTGAGACGTTGACGAACGGATGGAGCTAACTTGTTTCGACTGTCCCGAATCTTGTTCCAATACTTCAAATATGTTGAAACAATAGTAATGGAAGAGTTTGAGTATAATTATGAGGTCCGGTTGCGAAAAAGTCACAAGTTATAGGCTTCGGAATGTAAAACACAAACTGAGTCCAATTTGAGACGTTGACTAACGGATGGAGTTAACTTGTTTCGACTGTCCCGAATCTTGTTCCAATACTTCAAATGTGTTGAAACAATAGTAATGGAAGAATTCGAGTGTAATTAGGAGGTCCAGTTGCGAAAAAGTCACAAGTTATAGGGTTCGGAACGTAACACACAAACTGAGTCCAATTTGAGACATTGACGAACGGATGGAGCTAACTTGTTTTGACTCTCCCGAATCTTGTTTCAACACTTCAAATGTGTTGAAACAATAGTAATGGAAGAGTTTCAGTCCAATTACGAGGTCCGGTTGCAAAAAGTCACAAGTTATAGGCTTAATGTAACACACAAACTGAGTCCAATTAAAGACATTGACGCACGGATGGAGCTAACTGGTTTCGACTGTCCCGAATCTTGTTCCAACCCTTCAAATGTGTTGAAACAATAGTAATGGAAGAGTTTGAGTCCAATTACGAGGTCCGATTGCGAAAAAGTCACAAGTTATAGGCTTCGGAATGTAACACACAAACTGAGTCCAATTAAAGACATTGACGCACGGATGGAGCTAACTTGTTTCGACTGTCCCGAATCTTGTTCCAACACTTCAAATGTGTTGAAACAATAGTAATGGAAGAGTTTGAGTCCAATTACGAGGTCCGGTTGCGAAAAAGTCACAAGTTATAGGGTTCGGAACGTAACATACAAACTGAGTCCAATTTGAGACGTTGACGAACGGATGGAGCTAACTTGTTTCGACTGTCCCGAATCTTGTTTCAACACTTCAAATGTGTTGAAACAATAGTAATAGAAGATTTTGAGTCCAATCACGAGGTCCGGTTGCGAAAAAGTCACAAGTTATAGGCTCCGGAATGCAACACAGAAACTGAGTCCAATTTGAGACGTTGACGTATGGATGGAGCTAACTTGTTTCGACTGTCCCAAATATTGTTCCAACACTTCAAATCTGTTGAAACAATAGTAATGGAAGAGTTTGAGTCCAATTATGAGGTCCGGTTGCGAAAAAGTCACAAGTTATAGGCTTCGGAATGTAACGCAGAAACTGAGTCCAATTTGAGACGTTGACGAACGGATGGAGCTAACTTGTTTCGACTGTCCCGAATCTCGTTCCAACACTTCAAATATGTTGAAACAATAGTAATGGAAGAGTATGAGTCTAATTATGAGGTCCGGTTGCAAAAATGTCACAAGTTATAGGCTTCAGAATGTAACACACAAACTGAGTCCAATTTGGGACGTTGACGAACGGATGGAGCCAACTAGTTTCGACCGTCCCGAATCTTGTTCCAACACATCAAATGTGTTGAAATATTAGTAATACAAGAGTTTGAGTCCAATTACGGGGTCCGGTTGCGAAAAAGTCACAAGTTATTGGCTTCGGAATGTAACACACAAACTGTATCCAATTTGAGATGTTGACGCACGGATGGAGCTAAGTTGTTTTGCATGTCCCGAATCTTGTTCTAATACTTCAAATGTGTTGAAACAATAGTAATGGAAGAGTTTGAGTCCAATTACGAGGTCCGATTGCGAAAAAGTCACAAGTTATAGGGTTCGGAACGTAACACACAAACTGAGTCCAATTTGAGACGTTGACGAACGGATGGAGCTAACTTGTTTTGACTGTCCCGAATCTTGTTTCAACACTTCAAATGTGTTGAAACAATAGTAATACAAGAGTTTGAGTCCAATTACGAGGTCCGGTTGTGAAAAAGTCACAAGTTATTGGCTTCGGAATGTAACACAATAACTGTGTCCAATTTGAGACGTTGACGCACGAATGTAGCTAACTTGTTTGGCCTGTCCTGAATCTTGTTCCAATACTTCAAATGGGATGAAACAATAATAATGGAAGAGTTTGAGTAAAATTACGAGGTCTGATTGCGAAAAAGTAACAAGTTATAGGCTTAGGAATGTAACACACAAACTGAGTCTAATTTGAGACGTTGACGCACGGATGGAGCTAGCTTGTTTTGACTGTCCCAAATATTGTTCCAACACTTTAAATCTATTGAAACAATAGCAATGGAAGAGTATGGGTCTAATTGTGAGGTCCGGTTGCGAAAAAGTCACAAGTTATAGGCTTCGGAATGTAACACTCAAACTGAGTCCAATTTGCGACGTTGATGCACGAATGGAGCTAACTTGTTTCGACTGTCACGAATCTTGTTCCACCACTTCAAATGTGTTGAAACAATAATAATGGAAGAGTTTGAGTCCAATTACGAGGTCCGATTGCGAAAAAGTCACAAGTTATAGGCTTCGGAATGTAACACACAAACTTAGTCCAATTAATGACATTGACGCACTGATGGAGCTAACTTGTTTCGACTGTCTCGAATCTTGTTCCAACACTTCAAATGTGTTGAAACAATAGTAATGGAAGAGTTTGAGTCCAATTACGAGGTCCGGTTGCGAAAAAGTCACAAGTTATAGGGTTCTGAATGTAACACACAAACTTAGTCCAATTTGAGACGTTGATGAACGAATGGAGCTAACTTGTTTCGAGTGTCCTGAATCTTGTTTCAACACTTCAAATGTGTTGAAACAATAGTAATAGAAGATTTTGAGTCCAATCACGAGGTCCGGTTGCGAAAAAGTCACAAGTTATAGGCTTCGGAATGCAACTCAAACTGAGTCCAATTTGAGACGTCGACGTACATATGGAGCTAACTTGTTTCGACTGTCCCAAATATTGTTCCAACACTTCAAATCTGTTGAAATAATAGTAATGGAAGAGTTTGAGTCTAATTATGAGGTCCGGTTGCAAAAAAGTCACAAGTTATAGGGTTCGGAACGTAACACACAAACTGAGTCCAATTTGAGACGTTGACGAACGGATGGAGCTAACTTGTTTCGACTGTCCCGAATCTTGTTCCAACACTTCAAATATGTTGAAACAATAGTAATGGAAGAGTATGAGTCTAATTATGAGGTCCGGTTGCAAAAAAGTCACAAGTTATAGGCTTCGGAATGTAACACACAAACTGAGTCCAATTTGAGACGTTGACGAACGGATGGAGCTAACTAGTTTCGACCGTCCCGAATCTTGTTCCAACACATCAAATGTGTTGAAATAATAGTAATACAAGAGTTTGAGTCCAATTACGAGGTCCGATTGCGAAAAAGTCACAAGTTATAGGCTTCGGAATGCAACTCAAACTGAGTCCAATTTGAGACGTCGACGTACATATGGAGCTAACTTGTTTCGACTGTCCCAAATATTGTTCCAATACTTCAAATGTGTTGAAACAATAGTAATGGAAGAGTTTGAGTCCAATTACGAGGTCCGATTGCGAAAAAGTCACAAGTTATAGGCTTCGGAATGTAACACACAAACTGAGTCCAATTAAAGACATTGACGCACGGATGGAGCTAAGTTGTTTCGACTGTCCCGAATCTTGTTCCAACACTTCAAATGTGTTGAAACAATAGTAATGGAAGAGTTTGAGTCCAATTACGAGGTCCGGTTGCGAAAAAGTGACAAGTTATAGGTTTCGGAACGTAACACACAAACTGAGTCCAATTTGAGACGTTGACGAACGAATGGAGCTAACTTGTTTCGACCGTCCCGAATCCTGTTTCAACACTTCAAATGTGTTGAAACAATATTAATAAAAGAGTTTGAGTCCAATCACGAGGTCCGGTTGCGAAAAAGTCACAAGTTATAGGCTTCGGAATGCAACACACAAACTTGGTCGAATTTGAGACGTCGACGTACGGATGGAGCTAACTTGTTTCGACTGTCCCAAATATTGTTCCAACACTTCAAATCTGTTGAAACAATAGTAATGGAAGAGTTTGAGTCTAATTATGAGGTCCGGTTGCGAAAAAGTCACAAGTTATAGGCTTCGGAATGTAACACAGAAACTGAGTCCAATTTGAGACGTTGACGAATGGATGGAGCTAACTTGTTTCGACTATCCCGAATCTTGTTCCAACACTTCAAATATGTTGAAACAATAGTAATGGAAGAGTATGAGTCTAATTATGAGGTCCGGTTGCAAAAAAGTCACAAGTTATAGGCTTCGGAATGTAACACACAAATTGAGTCCAATTTGAGAAGTTGACGAACGGATGGAGCTAACTTGTTTCGACTGTCCCGAACCTTGTGCCAACACTTCGAATATGTTGAAACAATAGTAATGGAAGAGTATGAGTATAATTATGAGGTCCGGTTGCGAAAAAGTCACAAGTTATAGGCTTCGGAATGTAAAACACAAACTGAGTCCAATTTGAGACGTTGACGAACGGATGGAGCTAACTTGTTTCGACTGTCCCGAATCTTGTTCCAATACTTCAAATGTGTTGAAACAATAGTAATGGAAGAATTCTAGTGTAATTACGAGGTCCAGTTGCGAAAAAGTCACAAGTTATAGGGTTCGGAACGTAACACACAAACTGAGTCCAATTTGAGACGTTGACGAACGGATGGAGCTAACTTGTTTTGACTGTCCCGAATCTGGTTTCAACACTTCAAATGTGTTGAAACAATAGTAATGGAAGAGTTTCAGTCCAATTACGAGGTCCGGCTGCGAAAAAGTCACAAGTTATAGGCTTAATGTAACACACAAACTGAGTCCAATTAAAGACATTGACGCACGGATGGAGCTAACTGGTTTCGACTGTCCCGAATCTTGTTCCAACACTTCAAATGTGTTGAAACAATAGTAATGGAAGAGTTTGAGTCCAATTACGCGGTCCGATTGCGAAAAAGTCACAAGTTATAGGCTTCGGAATGTAACACACAAACTGAGTCCAATTAAAGACATTGACGCACGGATGGAGCTAACTTGTTTCGACTGTCCCGAATCTTGTTCCAACACTTCAAATGTATTGAAACAATAGTAATGGAAGAGTTTGAGTCCAATTACGAGGTCCGGTTGCGAAAAAGTCACAAGTTATAGGGTTCGGAACGTAACACACAAACTGAGTCCAATTTGAGACGTTGACGAACGGATGGAGCTAACTTGTTTCGACTGTCCCGAATCTTGTTTCAACACTTCAAATGTGTTGAAACAATAGTAATAGAAGAGTTTGAGTCCAATCACGAGGTCCGGTTGCGAAAAAGTCACAAGTTATAGGCTTCGGAATGCAACACTGAAACTGAGTCCAATTTGAGACGTTGACATACGGATGGAGCTAACTTGTTTCGACTGTCCCAAATATTGTTCCAACACTTCAAATCTGTTGAAACAATAGTAATGGAAGAGTTTGAGTCTAATTATGAGGTCCGGTTGCGAAAAAGTCACAAGTTATAGGCTTCGGAATGTAACACAGAAACTGAGTCCAATTTCAGACGTTGACGAACGGATGGAGCTAACCTGTTTCGACTGTCCCGAATCTTGTTCCAACACTTCAAATATGTTGAAACAATAGTAATGGAAGAGTATGTGACTAATTATGAGGTCCGGTTGCAAAAAAGTCACAAGTTATAGGCTTCGGAATGTAACACACAAACTGAGTCCAATTTGAGACGTTGACGAACGGATGGAGCTAACTTGTTTCGACTGTCCCGAACCTTGTGCCAACACTTCAAATATGTTGAAACAATAGTAATGGAAGAGTATGAGTATAATTATGAGGTCCGGTTGCGAAAAAGTCACAAGTTATTGGCTTCGGAATGTAACACACAAACTGTGTCCAATTTGAGATGTTGACGCACGGATGGAGCTAACTTGTTTTGCATGTCCCGAATCTTGTTCCAATACTTCAAATGTGTTGAAACAATAGTAATGGAAGAGTTTGAGTCCAATTACAAGGTCCGATTACGAAAAAGTCACAAGTTATAGGGTTCGGAACGTAACACACAAACTGAGTCCAATTTGAGACGTTGACGAACGGATGGAGCTAACTTGTTTTGACTGTCCCGAATCTTGTTTCAACACTTCAAATGTGTTGAAACAATAGTAATGGAAGAGTTTGAGTCCAATTACGAGGTCAGGCTGCGAAAAAGTCACAAGTTATAGGGTTCGTAACGTAACACACAAACTGAGTCCAATTTGAGACGTTGACGAACGAATGGAGCTAACTTGTTTCGACTGTCCCGAATCCTGTTTCAACACTTCAATTGTGTTGAAACAATAGTAATAGAATAGTTTGAGTCCAATCACGAGGTCCGGTTGCGAAAAATTCACAAGTTATAGGCTTCGGAATGCAATACACAAACTGGGTCCAATTTGAGACGTCGACGTACGGATGGAGCTAACTTGTTTCGACTGTCCCAAATATTGGTCCAACACTTCAAATCTGTTGAAACAATAGTAATGGAAGAGTTTGAGTCTAATTATTAGGTCCGGTTGCGAAAAAGTCACAAGTTATAGGCTTCGGAATGTAACACAGAAACTGAGTCCAATTTGAGACGTTGACGAATGGACGGAGCTAAGTTGTTTCGACTGTCCCAAATCTTGTTCCAACACTTCAAATGTGTTGAAACAATAGTAATGGAAGAATTCGAGTCTAATTACGAGGTCCAGTTGCGAAAAAGTCACAAGTTATAGGCTTCGGAATGTTACACACAAATTGAGTCGAATTTGAGACGTTGATGCACGGATGGAGCTAACTTGTTTCGACTGTCCCAAATCTTATTCCTATACTTCAAATGTGTTGAAACAATAGTAATGGAAGAGTTTGAGTCCAATTACGAGGTCCGGTTGCGAAAAAGTCACAAGTTATAGGGTTCGGAACGTAACACGAAAACTGAGTCCAATTTGAGACGTTGACGAAGGGATGGAGCTAACTTGTTTCGACTGTCCCGAATCTTGTTCCAACACTTCAAATATGTTGAAACAATAGTAATAGAAGAGTTTGAGTCTAATCATGAGGTCCGGTTGCGAAAAAGTCACAAGTTATAGGCTTCGGAATGCAACAAAGAAACTGAGTCCAATTTGAGACGTTGACGTACGGATGGAGCTAACTTGTTTCGAATGTCCCAAATATTGTTCCAACACTTCAAATCTGTTGAAACAATAGTAATGGAAGAGTTTGAGTCTAATTATGAGGTCCGGTTGCGAAAAAGTCACAAGTTATTGGCTTCAGAATGTAACACAGAAACTGAGTCCAATTTGAGACGTTGACGAACGGATGGAGCTAACTTGTTTCGACTGTCCCGAATCTTGTTCCAACACTTCAAATGTGTTGAAACAATAGTAATGGAAGAGTTTGAGTCCAATTACGAGGTCCGGTTGCGAAAAAGTCACAAGTTATAGGGTTCGGAACGTAACAAACAAATTGAGTCCATTTTGAGATGTTGACGAACGAATGGAGCTAACTTGTTTCGACTGTCCCGAATCTTGTTTCAACACTTCAAATTTGTTGAAACAATTGTAATAGAAGAGTTTGAATCCAATCACGAGGTCCGGTTGCGAAAAAGTCACAAGTTATAGGGTTCGGAACGTAACACACAAACTGAGTCCAATTTGAGACGTTGACGAAGGGATGGAGCTAACTTGTTTCGACTGTCCCGAATCTTGTTCCAACACTTCAAATATGTTGAAACAATAGTAATAGAAGAGTTTGAGTCCAATCACGAGGTCCGGTTGCGAAAAAGTCACAAGTTATAGGCTTCGGAATGCAACAAAGAAACTGAGTCCAATTTGAGACGTTGACGTACGGATGGAGCTAACTTGTTTCAACTGTCCCGAATCTTGTTCCAACACTTCAAATCTGTTGAAACAATAGTAATGGAAGAGTTTGAGTCTAATTATGAGGTCCGGTTGCGAAAAAGTCACAAGTTATAGGCTTAGGAATGTAACACACAAACTGAGTCCAATTTGAGACGTTGACGCACGGATGGAGCTAACTTGTTTCGACTGTCACGAATCTTGTTCCACCACTTCAAATGTGATGAAACAATAGTAATGAAAGAGTTTCAGTCCAATTACGAGGTCCGGTTGCGAAAAAGTCACAAGTTATAGGCTTCAGAATGTAACACACAAACTGAGTCCAATTAAAGACATTGACGCACGGATGGAGCTAACTTGTTTTGACTGTCCCGAATCTTGTTCCAACACTTCAAATGTGTTGAAACAATAGTAATGGAAAAGTTTGAGTCCAATTACGAGGTCCGATTGCGAAAAAGTCACAAGTTATAGGCTTCAGAATGTAACACACAAACTGAGTCCAATTAAAGACATTGACGCACGGATGGAGCTAACTTGTTTTGACTGTCCCGAATCTTGTTCCAACACTTCAAATGTGTTGAAACAATAGTAATGGAAAAGTTTGAGTCCAATTACGAGGTCCGATTGCGAAAAAGTCACAAGTTATAGGCTTCGGAATGTAACAAACAAACTGAGTCCAATTAAAGACGTTGACGCACGGATGGAGCTAACTTGTTTCGACTGTCCCGAATCTTGTTCCAACACTTCAAATGTGTTGAAACAATAGTAATGGAGGACTTTGAGTCCAATTACGAGGTCCGGTTGCGAAAAAGTCACAAGTTATAGGGTTCGGAACGTAACACACAAACTGAGTCCAATTTGAGACGTTGACGAAGGGATGGAGCTAACTTGTTTCGACTGTCCCGAATCTTGTTCCAACACTTCAAATATGTTGAAACAATAGTAATAGAAGAGTTTGAGTCCAATCACGAGGTCCGGTTGCGAAAAAGTCACAAGTTATAGGCTTCGGAATGCAACAAAGTGATATTCGCTCAAAAGTGCTTATTTTAAGCAATTATCCTTTTAGCGTTATTGCATTCTCCTACGTAAAATACTCTATTTACCTACTTTTCTACGTAAGAGTCTCTTCTGTTGCGTAGAACACACTTTTCTGGACGAAATGGTATATTTGCATGCATTAAACACATTTTCGGAAGTCTAGATATTAAGCCGTTCTGATAAAGTCTCATTACGCGCTTCTTCTGTCGCAGGAAACCCGATGGGACGATTCTCAAGACTTGTGGGCCCAAATCGATCATGAAAGCCCATTATCAAAGCTTAAAGAGCCCACATGCTATGACTAGAAGATATGGGCCAAATATGGGCTGAATAAGAGGACCATAAAGTCGGCCTAAAGAACGAAGAGAGTCGGAGAGCCAATGACCAAGAGATGGACCAAAGCGTTTAAAGCCACATGAGTCAGCAAAGAATGATAGTCGACTCTACTGGAGAAGCGTGAGGATGGTCACAGTGAAGAACAGGGTTCCAGACCCTCCGCCAGTGCTTTTTTCCATTTTTTTTGATACTTTTTCTCTCATCTCTCCTTATTCTCTCTCTCTCTTCATCTCTCGATCCTCGAATCTACTGACCTAACCCCAGAACTCCTGCCTATCAGCTCTATCTCATCTCCCTTAGCTTTCTGACCGTTGGATCTTCCATCGGACCGTTGGATCTTCAATCAGACCGTTGGATCTCTCTAGATCCGTCGATCTACCAATCTGAGTCCCAATCAAGTCACCATCCATCCGATCGCCATCAGACTGTCTGTCACATCATTCTGTGAGATGATGGACATCATCAACCCATGAGGGCCAATAGCCGGGCCCATCTTCATCGACCCGCTGACCGACTAGTTAGTGGACCCCGCTAATTTCAAAAATAATTTTAATTAAATGGGGGGTCCACTAATTGGGGAGATTCCCCATAGAAAGGTAGGTTTTTACTTAAAAAAAAAAAAAAAAAAAAAAAAAAAAAAAAAAAATTTATTTTTCTTATTTTTTTTATTTTCTAAAATCCCCTATTTCCATTAATGGAAATAGGGAAGCTTTAAAAGGAGAAGGATAGGGGTTCATTCGAACCCTAATCCCTCTCCCCTCTTCTCCTCTCTTCCCCCCTTTCAATCCCCCCCACGTTCTCCCTCCACCGGGCTGTTTTTCTTCTTTTCTTCTTCTTCTTCTTCTTCTTCTTCTTCTTCCTCATTCCGGCCGGAGTTGCAGAACTCCGGCCACCTCCTTCTTCTCTTCTCCTTCTGTCGTCTCCTTCTCTTCTCTTCCTAATCTGAAACTCTCCACCCTCTGCCTGTGCGCAGCAAATCTTGCTGCCACGAGCAGCACCGTTTTTTCTTTAAGTTTTGATTACCGGAGTTGCAGCCTGCAACTCCGGTCACCTCTTCCTTCACCGGCTGTCTCCTTCTCCTTCATACCCTTCTTCCTCCTCCTCCTCTTGCTGCTTTGCCCGCCAACACCCCAGCAACGCTTCTCCACCACGTTCTTCCCTCTCTCACGCCCCACTCTTACCACCATCTTCCACTTGACGTTTTTCCTTGGGGGAAAAACGCTAGCCGCCCTCCCTCACCATCGAACGGCGCTGCAGCTGCAGCCGTTGCAACCAGCAACACCTAATGCAGGCTCTAAAGCCTTCATTCCTTCCACGATCGAAGCGTGCTGCCAAGTGACTGGATCATCTCCAAGAAAACGCAACTGCACCACGCTCTCTTCTCCTCTTCATCTTCTCCACAGTAAACAGAAAAAAAAAAGAAGGAGAAGAAAGAGGAAGGAGAAAAGAGAGGAGGCTTACCTCCTCTAGATTTGCCGCACCACCACCTGCAGTCACCCAATCCACCGCCCCATCATCTATTAAGGCATCCAGCACCTCACCTCAACAGCCGTCAACCATCTACCATATTACAGCCACGGTCCAGCCATGATCTACCATCGTTTTCTCCTCCAAGTGCTGCCCTTCACCATCAAAGCTGGTAGCCTACACTCATCTTCTCCAAGCGTGCACCGGTGACTCGCATCACCGGCTATACAACTCCATCATCCGCACCCCAAGTATCACCATTTCCCCTGGCCAATCCCTTAATGGTAAGTGATATTTTCTTTCTTTCTTTCTAGCAACATTCTCTTTCTTCTCTCTTCATTTTCTCTCTCTAGTTCTCTCTTTCTCTCTCTCAAAACCTCTTTCTCTCTCTACATCCCTCTCTTATTAAAATACTTTCTAGTTTAGTTATTTTGTTAGATTTTTGCTGTAAAAGACAATTTTGATTGAATGAAGTTGATTTGAATAAAATTATGTTCCATTCTCTGCAAATTTCCCGTCATTTTATGTCATTATTGCACTAACCCGACTAATCCCGAGTGCGGATCGACATCCGACACAAGCCACTGTGCAAAAATTGCTCATTTTACAGGATTTGAGTGAAAAAGAATCGGATAATTACAAATATTGTTGAGATCTAGGATTTCCGTAACCAACGACGCGGAAAAATCCTACTTTCACAAAGAAACTGAGTCCAATTTGAGACGTTGACGTACGGATGGAGCTAACTTGTTTCGACTGTCCCAAATATTGTTCCAACACTTCAAATCTGTTGAAACAATAGTAATGGAAGAGTTTGAGTCTAATTATGAGGTCCGGTTGCGAAAAAGTCACAAGTTATAGGCTTCGGAATGTAACACAGAAACTGAGTCCAATTTGAGATATTGACGAACGGATGGAGCTAACTGTCTCGAATCTTGTTCCAATACTTCAAACGTGTTGAAACAATAGTAATGGAAGAGTTTGAGTCCAATTACGTGGTCCGGTTGCGAAAAAGTCACAAGTTATAGGGTTCGGAACGTAACACACAAACTGAGTCCAATTTGAGACGTTGACGAAGGGATGGAGCTAACTTGTTTCGACTGTCCCGAATCTTGTTCCAACACTTCAAATATGTTGAAACAATAGTAATAGAAGAGTTTGAGTCCAATCACGAGGTCCGGTTGCGAAAAAGTCACAAGTTATAGGCTTCGGAATGCAACAAAGAAACTGAGTCCAATTTGAGACGTTGACGTACGGATGGAGCTAACTTGTTTCGACTGTCCCAAATATTGTTCCAACACTTCAAATCTGTTGAAACAATAGTAATGGAAGAGTTTGAGTCTAATTATGAGGTCCGGTTGCGAAAAAGTCACAAGTTATAGGCTTCGGAATGTAACACAGAAACTGAGTCCAATTTGAGACGTTGACGAACGGATGGAGCTAACTGTCCCGAATCTTGTTCCAACACTTCAAATCTGTTGAAACAATAGTAATGGAAGAGTATAAGTCTAATTATGAGGTCCGGTTGCAAAAAAGTCACAAGTTATAGGCTTCGGAATGCAACACAGAAACTGAGTCCAATTTGAGACGTCGACGTACGGATGGAGCTAACTTGGTTCGACTGTCCCAAATATTGTTCCAACACTTCAAATCTGTTGAAACAATAGTAATGGAAGAGTTTGAGTCTAATTATGAGGTCCGGTTGCGAAAAAGTCACAAGTTATAGGCTTCGGAATGTAACACAGAAACTGAGTCCAATTTGAGACGTTGACGAAGGGATGGAGCTAACTTGTTTCGATTGTCCCGAATCTTGTTCCAACACTTCAAATATGTTGAAACAATAGTAATGGAAGAGTATAAGTCTAATTATGAGGTCCGGTTGGAAAAAAGTCACAAGTTATAGGCTTCGGAATGTAACACACAAACTGAGTCCAATTTGAGACGTTGACGGACGGAAGGAGCTAACTTGTTTCGACTGTCCCGAATCTTGTTCCAACACTTCAAATGTGTTGAAACAATAGTAATGGAAGAGTTTGAGTCCAATTACGAGGTCCGGTTGCGAAAAAGTCACAAGTTATAGGGTTCGGAACGTAACACACAAACTGAGTCCAATTTGAGACGTTGACGAACGAATGGAGCTACTTGTTTCGACTGTACCGAATCCTGTTTCAACACTTCAAATGTGTTGAAACAATCGTAATAGAAGAGTTTGAGTCCAATCACGAGGTCCGGTTGCGAAAAAGTCACAAGTTATAGGCTTCGGAATGCAACACAGAAACTGGGTCCAATTTGAGACGTCGACGTACGGATAGAGCTAACTTGTTTCGACTGTCCCAAATATTGTTCCAACACTTCAAATCTGTTGAAACAATAGTAATGGAAGAGTTTGAGTCTAATTATGAGGTCCGGTTGCGAAAAAGTCACAAGTTATAGGCTTCAGAATGTAACACACAAACTGAGTCCAATTAAAGACATTGACGCACGGATGGAGCTAACTTGTTTCGCCTATCCCGAATCTTGTTCCAATACTTCAAATGTGTTGAAACATTAATAATGGAAGAATTTGAGTCCAATTACGAGGTCCGATTGCGAAAAAGTCACAAGTTATAGGCTTCGGAATGTAACACACAAACTGAGTCCAATTAAAGACATTGACGCACGGATGGAGCTAAGTTGTTTCGACTGTCCCGAATCTTGTTCCAACACTTCAAATGTGTTGAAACAATAGTACTGGAAGAGTTTGAGTCCAATTACGAGGTCCGGTTGCGAAAAAGTCACAAGTTATAGGGTTCGGAACGTAACACACAAACTGAGTCCAATTTGAGACGTTGACGAACGGATGGAGCTAACTTGTTCGACTGTCCTGAATCTTTTTCCAACACTTCAAATGTGTTGAAACAATAGTAATGGAAGAATTCGAGTCTAATTAAGAGGTCCCGTTGCGAAAAAGTCACAAGTTATAGGCTTCGGAACGTAACACACAAACTGAGTCCAATTTGAAACGTTGACGAACGGATGGAGCTAAGTTGTTTCGACTGTCCCGAATCTTGTTCCAACACTTCAAATGTGTTGAAACAATAGTAATGGAAGAGTTTGAGTCCAATTACGAGGTCTGATTGCAACAAAGTCACAAGTTATAGGCTTCGGAATGTTACACACAAATTGAGTCGAATTTGAGACGTTGATGCACGGATGGAGCTAACTTGTTTCGACTGTCCCAAATCTTATTCCTACACTTCAAATCTGTTGAAACAATAGTAATAGAAGAGTTTGAGTCCAATTGCGAGGTCCGGTTGCGAAAAAGTCACAAGTTATAGGCTTAGGAATGTAACACACAAACTGAGTCCAATTTGAGACGTTGACGCACGGATGGAGCTAACTTGTTTCGACTGTCACGAATCTTGTTCCACCACTTCAAATGTGATGAAACAATAGTAATGAAAGAGTTTCAGTCCAATTATGAGGTCCGGTTGCGAAAAAGTCACAAGTTATAGGCTTCGGAATGTAACACACAAACTGAGTCCAATTTGAGACGTTGACGGACGGAAGGAGCTAACTTGTTTCGACTGTCCCGAATCTTGTTCCAACACTTCAAATGTGTTGAAACAATAGTAATGGAAGAGTTTGAGTCCAATTACGAGGTCCGGTTGCGAAAAAGTCACAAGTTATAGGGTTCGGAACGTAACACTCAAACTGAGTCCAATTTGAGACGTTGACGAACGAATGGAGCTACTTGTTTCGACTGTACCGAATCCTGTTTCAACACTTCAAATGTGTTGAAACAATAGTAATAGAAGAGTTTGAGTCCAATCACGAGGTCCGGTTGCGAAAAAGTCACAAGTTATAGGCTTCGGAATGCAACACAGAAACTGGGTCCAATTTGAGACGTCGACGTACGGATAGAGCTAACTTGTTTCGACTGTCCCAAATATTGTTCCAACACTTCAAATCTGTTGAAACAATAGTAATGGAAGAGTTTGAGTCTAATTATGAGGTCCGGTTGCGAAAAAGTCACAAGTTATAGGCTTCAGAATGTAACACACAAACTGAGTCCAATTAAAGACTTTGACGCACGGATGGAGCTAACTTGTTTCGCCTATCCCGAATCTTGTTCCAATACTTCAAATGTGTTGAAACAATAATAATGGAAGAATTTGAGTCCAATTACGAGGTCCGATTGCGAAAAAGTCACAAGTTATAGGCTTCGGAATGTAACACACAAACTGAGTCCAATTGAAGACATTGACGCACGGATGGAGCTAAGTTGTTTCGACTGTCCCGAATCTTGTTCCAAAACTTCAAATGTGTTGAAACAATAGTACTGGAAGAGTTTGAGTCCAATTACGAGGTCCGGTTGCGAAAAATTCACAAGTTATAGGGTTCAGAACGTAACACACAAACTGAGTCCAATTTGAGACGTTGACGAACGGATGGAGCTAACTTGTTCGACTGTCCTGAATCTTTTTCCAACACTTCAAATGTGTTGAAACAATAGTAATGGAAGAATTCGAGTCTAATTACGAGGTCCCGTTGCGAAAAAGTCACAAGTTATAGGCTTCGGAACGTAACACACAAACTGAGTCCAATTTGAAACGTTGACGAACGGATGGAGCTAAGTTGTTTTGACTGTCCCGAATCTTGTTCCAACACTTCAAATGTGTTGAAACAATAGTAATGGAAGAGTTTGAGTCCAATTACGAGGTCTGATTGCAACAAAGTCACAAGTTATAGGCTTCGGAATGTTACACACAAATTGAGTCGAATTTGAGACGTTGATGCACGGATGGAGCTAACTTGTTTCGACTGTCCCAAATCTTATTCCTACACTTCAAATCTGTTGAAACAATAGTAATAGAAGAGTTTGAGTCCAATTACGAGGTCCGGTTGCGAAAAAGTCACAAGTTATAGGCTTAGGAATGTAACACACAAACTGAGTCCAATTTGAGACGTTGACGCACGGATGGAGGTAACTTGTTTCGACTGTCACGAATCTTGTTCCACCACTTCAAATGTGATGAAACAATAGTAATGAAAGAGTTTCAGTCCAATTATGAGGTCCGGTTGCGAAAAAGTCACAAGTTATAGGCTTCCGAATGTAACACACAAACTGAGTCCAATTAAAGACATTGACGCACGGATGGAGCTAACTTGTTTCGCCTATCCCGAATCTTGTTCCAATACTTCAAATGTGTTGAAACAATAATAATGGAAGAATTTGAGTCCAATTACGAGGTCCGATTGCGAAAAAGTCACAAGTTATAGGCTTCGGAATGTAACACACAAACTGAGTCCAATTAAAGACATTGACGCACGGATGGAGCTAAGTTGTTTCGACTGTCCCGAATCTTGTTCCAACACTTCAAATGTGTTGAAACAATAGTAATGGAAGAGTTTGAGTCCAATTACGAGGTCCGGTTGCGAAAAAGTCAAAAGTTATAGGGTTCGGAACGTAACACACAAACTGTGTCCAATTTGAGACGTTGACGAACGGATGGAGCTAACTTGTTTCGACTGTCCCGAATCTTGTTCCAACACTTCAAATGTGTTGAAACAATAGTAATGGAAGAGTTTGAGTCCAATTACGAGGTCCGGTTGCGAAAAAGTCACAAGTTATAGGGTTCGGAACGTAACACACAAACTGAGTCCAATTTGAGACGTTGACGAACGAATGGAGCTACTTGTTTCGACTGTACCGAATCCTGTTTCAACACTTCAAATGTGTTGAAACAATAGTAATAGAAGAGTTTGAGTCCAATCACGAGGTCCGGTTGCGAAAAAGTCACAAGTTATAGGCTTCGGAATGCAACACAGAAACTGGGTCCAATTTGAGACGTCGACGTACGGATAGAGCTAACTTGTTTCGACTGTCCCAAATATTGTTCCAACAGTTCAAATC
This sequence comes from Euptelea pleiosperma, assembly GCA_035048495.1. Classification (NCBI taxonomy): domain Eukaryota; kingdom Viridiplantae; phylum Streptophyta; class Magnoliopsida; order Ranunculales; family Eupteleaceae; genus Euptelea; species Euptelea pleiosperma. The sequence goes on along the minus strand of CM068548.1, from coordinate 32,634,462 downwards.
TGTTGAAACATTAGTAATGGAAGAGTTTGAGTCTAATTATGAGGTCCGGTTGCGAAAAAGTCACAAGTTATAGGCTTCAGAATGTAACACACAAACTGAGTCCAATTAAAGACATTGACGCACGGATGGAGCTAACTTGTTTCGCCTATCCCGAATCTTGTTCCAATACTTCAAATGTGTTGAAACAATAATAATGGAAGAATTTGAGTCCAATTACGAGGTCCGATTGCGAAAAAGTCACAAGTTATAGGCTTCGGAATGTAACACACAATCTGAGTCCAATTAAAGACATTGACGCACGGATGGAGCTAAGTTGTTTCGACTGTCCCGAATCTTGTTTCAACACTTCAAATGTGTTGAAACAATAGTACTGGAAGAGTTTGAGTCCAATTACGAGGTCCGGTTGCGAAAAATTCACAAGTTATAGGGTTCGGAACGTAACACACAAACTGAGTCCAATTTGAGACGTTGACGAACGGATGGAGCTAACTTGTTTCGACTGTCCTGAATCTTTTTCCAACACTTCAAATGTGTTGAAACAATAGTAATGGAAGAATTCGAGTCTAATTACGAGGTCCCGTTGCGAAAAAGTCACAAGTTATAGGCTTCGGAACGTAACACACAAACTGAGTCCAATTTGAAACGTTGACGAACGGATGGAGCTAAGTTGTTTCGACTGTCCCGAATCTTGTTCCAACACTTCAAATGTGTTGAAACAATAGTAATGGAAGAGTTTGAGTCCAATTACGAGGTCTGATTGCAACAAAGTCACAAGTTATAGGCTTCGGAATGTTACACACAAATTGAGTCGAATTTGAGACGTTGATGCACGGATGGAGCTAACTTGTTTCGACTGTCCCAAATCTTATTCCTACACTTCAAATCTGTTGAAACAATAGTAATAGAAGAGTTTGAGTCCAATTACGAGGTCCGGTTGCGAAAAAGTCACAAGTTATAGGCTTAGGAATGTAACACACAAACTGAGTCCAATTTGAGACGTTGACGCACGGATGGAGGTAAATTGTTTCGACTGTCACGAATCTTGTTCCACCACTTCAAATGTGATGAAACAATAGTAATGAAAGAGTTTCAGTCCAATTATGAGGTCCGGTTGCGAAAAAGTCACAAGTTATAGGCTTCAGAATGTAACACACAAACTGAGTCCAATTAAAGACATTGACGCACGGATGGAGCTAACTTGTTTTGACTGTCCCGAATCTTGTTCCAACACTTCAAATGTGTTGAAACAATAGTAATGGAAAAGTTTGAGTCCAATTACGAGGTCCGGTTGCGAAAAAGTCACAAGTTATAGGCTTCGGAATGCAACACAGAAACTGAGTCCAATTTGAGACGTTGTGGTACGGATGGAGCTAACTTGTTTCGACTGTCCCAAATATTGTTCCAACACTGCAAATCTGTTGAAACAATAGTAATGGAAGAGTTTGAGTCTAATTATGAGGTCCGGTTGCGAAAAAGTCACAAGTTATAGGCTTCGGAATGTAACACAGAAACTGAGTCCAATTTCAGAGGTTGACGAACGGATGGAGCTAACTTGTTTCGACTGTCCCGAATCTTGTTCCAACACTTCAAATATGTTGAAACAATAGTAATGGAAGAGTATGTGTCTAATTATGAGGTCCGGTTGCAAAAAAGTCACAAGTTATAGGCTTCGGAATGTAACACACAAACTGAGTCCAATTTGAGACGTTGACGAACGGATGGAGTTAACTAGTTTCGACCGTCCCGAATCTTGTTCCAACACATCAAATGTGTTGAAATAATAATACAAGAGTTTGAGTCCAATTACGAGGTCCGGTTGCGAAAAAGTAACAAGTTATTGGCTTCGGAATGTAACACACAAACTGTGTCCAATTTGAGATGTTGACGCACGGATGGAGCTAACTTGTTTTGCATGTCCCGAATCTTGTTCCAATACTTCAAATGTGTTGAAACAATAGTAATGGAAGAGTTTGAGTCCAATTACGAGGTCCGATTGCGAAAAAGTCACAAGTTATAGGGTTCGGAACGTTACACACAAACTGAGTCCAATTTGAGACGTTGACGAACGGATGGAGCTAACTTGTTTTGACTGTCCCGAATCTTGTTTCAACACTTCAAATGTGTTGAAACAATAGTAATGGAAGAGTTTGAGTCCAATTACGAGGTCCGATTGCGAAAAAATCACAAGTTATAGGGTTCGGAACGTAACACACAAACTAAGTCCAATTTGAGACGTTGACGAACGAATGGAGCTAACTTGTTTCGACTGTCCCGAATCCTGTTTCAACACTTCAAATGTGTTGAAACAATAGTAATAGAAGAGTTTGAGTCCAATCACGAGGTCCGGTTGCGAAAAAGTCACAAGTTATAGGGTTCGGAATGCAACACACAAACGGGGTCCAATTTGAGACGTTGACGAACGAATGGAGCTAACTTGTTTCGACTGTCCCGAATCCTATTTCAACACTTCAAATGTGTTGAAACAATAGTAATAGAAGAGTTTGAGTCCAATCACGAGGTCCGGTTGCGAAAAAGTCACAAGTTATAGGGTTCGGAATGCAACACACAAACGGGGTCCAATTTGAGACGTCGACGTACGGATGGAGCTAACTCATTTCGACTGTCCCAAATATTGTTCCAACACTTCAAATCTGTTGAAACAATAGTAATGGAAGAGTTTGAGTCTAATTATGAGGTCCGGTTGCGAAAAAGTGACAAGTTATAGGCTTCGGAATGTAACACAGAAACTGCGTCCAATTTGAGACGTTGACGAATGGATGGAGCTAACTTGTTTCGACTGTCCCGAATCTTGTTCCAACACTTCAAATATGTTGAAACAATAGTAATGGAAGAGTATGAGTCTAATTATGAGGTCCGGTTGCAAAAAAGTCACAAGTTATAGGCTTCGGAATGTAACACACAAACTGAGTCCAACTTTAGACGTTGACGAACGGATGGAGCTAACTTGTTTCGACTGTCCTGAATCTTGTTCCAACACTTCAAATGTGTTGAAACAATAGTAATGGAAGAATTCGAGTCTAATTACGAGGTCCAGTTGCGAAAAAGTCACAAGTTATAGGCTTCGGAATGTAACACACAAACTGAGTCCAATTAAAGACATTGACGCACGGATGGAGCTAAGTTGTTTCGACTGTCCCGAATCTTGTTCCAACACTTCAAATGTGTTGAAACAATAGTACTGGAAGAGTTTGAGTCCAATTACGAGGTCCGGTTGCGAAAAATCACAAGTTATAGGGTTCGGAACGTAACACACAAACTGAGTCCAATTTGAGACGTTGACGAACGGATGGAGCTAACTTGTTTCGACTGTCCCGAATCTTGTTTCAACACTTCAAATGTGTTGAAACAATAGTAATAGAAGAGTTTGAGTCCAATCATGAGGTCCGGTTGCGAAAAAGTCACAAGTTATAGGCTTCGGAATGCAACACAGAAACTGGGTCCAATTTGAGACGTCGACGTACGGATAGAGCTAACTTGTTTCGACTGTCCCAAATATTGTTCCAACACTTCAAATCTGTTGAAACAATAGTAATGGAAGAGTTTGAGTCTAATTATGAGGTCCGGTTGCGAAAAAGTCACAAGTTATAGGCTTCAGAATGTAACACACAAACTGAGTCCAATTAAAGACATTGACGCACGGATGGAGCTAACTTTTTTCGCCTATCCCGAATCTTGTTCCAATACTTCAAATGTGTTGAAACAATAATAATGGAAGAATTTGAGTCCAATTACGAGGTCCGATTGCGAAAAAGTCACAAGTTATAGGCTTCGGAATGTAACACACAAACTGAGTCCAATTAAAGACATTGACGCACGGATGGAGCTAAGTTGTTTCGACTGTCCCGAATCTTGTTCCAAAACTTCAAATGTGTTGAAACAATAGTACTGGAAGAGTTTGAGTCCAATTACGAGGTCCGGTTGCGAAAAATTCACAAGTTATAGGGTTCAGAACGTAACACACAAACTGAGTCCAATTTGAGACGTTGACGAACGGATGGAGCTAACTTGTTCGACTGTCCTGAATCTTTTTCCAACACTTCAAATGTGTTGAAACAATAGTAATGGAAGAATTCGAGTCTAATTACGAGGTCCCGTTGCGAAAAAGTCACAAGTTATAGGCTTCGGAACGTAACACACAAACTGAGTCCAATTTGAAACGTTGACGAACGGATGGAGCTAAGTTGTTTTGACTGTCCCGAATCTTGTTCCAACACTTCAAATGTGTTGAAACAATAGTAATGGAAGAGTTTGAGTCCAATTACGAGGTCTGATTGCGACAAAGTCACAAGTTATAGGCTTCGGAATGTTACACACAAATTGAGTCGAATTTGAGACGTTGATGCACGGATGGAGCTAACTTGTTTCGACTGTCCCAAATCTTATTCCTACACTTCAAATCTGTTGAAACAATAGTAATAGAAGAGTTTGAGTCCAATTACGAGGTCCGGTTGCGAAAAAGTCACAAGTTATAGGCTTAGGAATGTAACACACAAACTGAGTCCAATTTGAGACGTTGACGCACGGATGGAGGTAACTTGTTTCGACTGTCACGAATCTTGTTCCACCACTTCAAATGTGATGAAACAATAGTAATGAAAGAGTTTCAGTCCAATTATGAGGTCCGGTTGCGAAAAAGTCACAAGTTATAGGCTTCAGAATGTAACACACAAACTGAGTCCAATTAAAGACATTGACGGACGGATGGAGCTAACTTGTTTCGCCTATCCCGAATCTTGTTCCAATACTTCAAATGTGTTGAAACAATAATAATGGAAGAATTTGAGTCCAATTACGAGGTCCGATTGCGAAAAAGTCACAAGTTATAGGCTTCGGAATGTAACACACAAACTGAGTCCAATTAAAGACATTGACGCACGGATGGAGCTAAGTTGTTTCGACTGTCCCGAATCTTGTTCCAACACTTCAAATGTGTTGAAACAATAGTAATGGAAGAGTTTGAGTCCAATTACGAGGTCCGGTTGCGAAAAAGTCAAAAGTTATAGGGTTCGGAACGTAACACACAAACTGTGTCCAATTTGAGACGTTGACGAACGGATGGAGCTAACTTGTTTCGACTGTCCCGAATCTTGTTCCAACACTTCAAATGTGTTGAAACAATAGTAATGGAAGAGTTTGAGTCCAATTACGAGGTCCGGTTGCGAAAAAGTCACAAGTTATAGGGTTCGGAACGTAACACACAAACTGAGTCCAATTTGAGACGTTGACGAACGAATGGAGCTACTTGTTTCGACTGTTCCGAATCCTGTTTCAACACTTCAAATGTGTTGAAACAATAGTAATAGAAGAGTTTGAGTCCAATCACGAGGTCCGGTTGCGAAAAAGTCACAAGTTATAGGCTTCGGAATGCAACACAGAAACTGGGTCCAATTTGAGACGTCGACGTACGGATAGAGCTAACTTGTTTCGACTGTCCCAAATATTGTTCCAACACTTCAAATCTGTTGAAACAATAGTAATGGAAGAGTTTGAGTCTAATTATGAGGTCCGGTTGCGAAAAAGTCACAAGTTATAGGCTTCAGAATGTAACACACAAACTGAGTCCAATTAAAGACATTGACGCACGGATGGAGCTAACTTGTTTCGCCTATCCCGAATATTGTTCCAATACTTCAAATGTGTTGAAACAATAATAATGGAAGAATTTGAGTCCAATTACGAGGTCCGATTGCGAAAAAGTCACAAGTTATAGGCTTCGGAATGTAACACACAATCTGAGTCCAATTAAAGACATTGACGCACGGATGGAGCTAAGTTGTTTCGACTGTCCCGAATCTTGTTTCAACACTTCAAATGTGTTGAAACAATAGTACTGGAAGAGTTTGAGTCCAATTACGAGGTCCGGTTGCGAAAAATTCACAAGTTATAGGGTTCGGAACGTAACACACAAACTGAGTCCAATTTGAGACGTTGACGAACGGATGGAGCTAACTTGTTTCGACTGTCCTGAATCTTTTTCCAACACTTCAAATGTGTTGAAACAATAGTAATGGAAGAATTCGAGTCTAATTACGAGGTCCCGTTGCGAAAAAGTCACAAGTTATAGGCTTCGGAACGTAACACACAAACTGAGTCCAATTTGAAACGTTGACGAACGGATGGAGCTAAGTTGTTTCGACTGTCCCGAATCTTGTTCCAACACTTCAAATGTGTTGAAACAATAGTAATGGAAGAGTTTGAGTCCAATTACGAGGTCTGATTGCAACAAAGTCACAAGTTATAGGCTTCGGAATGTTACACACAAATTGAGTCGAATTTGAGACGTTGATGCACGGATGGAGCTAACTTGTTTCGACTGTCCCAAATCTTATTCCTACACTTCAAATCTGTTGAAACAATAGTAATAGAAGAGTTTGAGTCCAATTACGAGGTCCGGTTGCGAAAAAGTCACAAGTTATAGGCTTAGGAATGTAATACACAAACTGAGTCCAATTTGAGACGTTGACGCACGGATGGAGGTAAATTGTTTCGACTGTCACGAATCTTGTTCCACCACTTCAAATGTGATGAAACAATAGTAATGAAAGAGTTTCAGTCCAATTATGAGGTCCGGTTGCGAAAAAGTCACAAGTTATAGGCTTCAGAATGTAACACACAAACTGAGTCCAATTAAAGACATTGACGCACGGATGGAGCTAACTTGTTTTGACTGTCCCGAATCTTGTTCCAACACTTCAAATGTGTTGAAACAATAGTAATGGAAAAGTTTGAGTCCAATTACGAGGTCCGGTTGCGAAAAAGTCACAAGTTATAGGCTTCGGAATGGAACACAGAAACTGAGTCCAATTTGAGACGTTGTGGTACGGATGGAGCTAACTTGTTTCGACTGTCCCAAATATTGTTCCAACACTTCAAATCTGTTGAAACAATAGTAATGGAAGAGTTTGAGTCTAATTATGAGGTCCGGTTGCGAAAAAGTCACAAGTTATAGGCTTCGGAATGTAACACAGAAACTGAGTCCAATTTCAGACGTTGACGAACGGATGGAGCTAACTTGTTTCGACTGTCCCGAATCTTATTCCAACACTTCAAATATGTTGAAACAATAGTAATGGAAGAGTATGTGTCTAATTATGAGGTCCGGTTGCAAAAAAGTCACAAGTTATAGGCTTCGGAATGTAACACACAAACTGAGTCCAATTTGAGACGTTGACGAACGGATGGAGTTAACTAGTTTCGACCGTCCCGAATCTTGTTCCAACACATCAAATGTGTTGAAATAATAATACAAGAGTTTGAGTCCAATTACGAGGTCCGGTTGCGAAAAAGTAACAAGTTATTGGCTTCGGAATGTAACACACAAACTGTGTCCAATTTGAGATGTTGACGCACGGATGGAGCTAACTTGTTTTGCATGTCCCGAATCTTGTTCCAATACTTCAAATGTGTTGAAACAATAGTAATGGAAGAGTTTGAGTCCAATTACGAGGTCCGATTGCGAAAAAGTCACAAGTTTGATATTCGCTCAAAAGTGCTTATTTTAAGCAATTATCCTTTTAGAGTTATTGCATTCTCCTACGTAAAATACTCTATTTACCTACTTTTCTACGTAAGAGTCTCTTCTGTTGCGTAGAACACACTTTTCTGGACGAAATGGTATATTTGCATGCATTAAACACATTTTCGAAAGTCTAGATATTAAGCCGTTCTGATAAAGTCTCATTACGCGCTTCTTCTGTCGCAGGAAACCCCGATGGGACGATTCTCAAGACTTGTGGGCCCAAATCGATCATGAAAGCCCATTATCAAAGCTTAAAAAGCCCACATGCTATGACTAGAAGATATGGGCCAAATATGGGCTGAATAAGAGGACCAAAAAGCCGGCCCAAAGAACGAAGAGAGTAGGAGAGCCAATGACCAAGAGACGGACCAAAGCGTTTAAAGCCACATGAGTCAGCAAAGAATGATGGTCGACTCTACTGGAGAAGCGTGAGGATGTCACAGTGAAGACCAGGGTTCCAGACCCTCCGCCAGTGCTTTTTTCCATTTTTTTTGATACTTTTTCTCTCATCTCTCCTTATTCTCTCTCTCTCTTCATCTCTCGATCCTCGAATCTACTGACCTAACCCCAGAACTCCTGCCTATCAGCTCTATCTCATCTCCCTTAGCTTTCTGACCGTTGGATCTTCAATCGGACCGTTGGATCTCTCTAGATCCGTCGATCTACCAATCTGGGTCCCAATCAAGTCACCATCCATCCGATCGCCTTCAGAATGCCTGTCACATCATCTTGTGAGACGATGGACACCATCAGTCCATGTGGGCCAGTAGCCGGGCCCATCAGCATCGACCCGCTGTCCGACCAGTTAGTGGACCCCGCGAATTTCAAAAATAATTTTAATTAAATGGGGGGTCCACTAATTGGGGAGATTCCCCATAGAAAAGTAGCATTTTACTTAAAAAAAAAAAAAAAAAAAAATTAAAAATATTTTTTTTATTTAAAAAATACCCTATTTCCATTAATGGAAATAGGGAGCTTTATAAGAGGAAGGAGAAGGGTTCGTTCGAACCCTAATCCCCCTCCAATCTCCTCCTCTCCTTCCCCCTATCCTTTCCCTTCTTCCCCGCGATTTCTTTCTCCTCTTTTTCCTCTTTTCTTCTTCGTCTTCTTCACCTATACTTCGCCGGAGTTGCAAGTTTGCAACTCCGGCCGTCCTTCTTCTTCTTCCTCTTCTTCTTCTTCTTCTTCTTCTTCTTCTTCTTCTTCTTCTTCTTCTTCTTTCTCCTTCTCTCCTCTGTCTTCTTCTCGTAGTTTTAGTTTTCGTTTTTTTTTTATTTTTATTTTTTTTATTACCGTTTTTTTTTACCGGAGTTGCAGCCTGCAACTCCGGTCAGCCGCCACCATCTTCCCTTCTTCTTCATCGTTTTATTCACTTCTTCTCCTTCCACGTCCCTCTCCCTCCATCTCCTCCATGTTTCTGCCCAAAGACGTGCTTCAACTTGATCGCCATTGAAGCCGTGGATCAACATTGACAACGGCGGACCTGCAACGTAGCAGATCCGTCCGTCTTCCTCATGGTAAGGCGATCCTCACCACCTGCTGTTTTCCGGAAGGACTGGCCTCTCAAAACGAACCAGCAGGTGATCTTACTCCTTGCTGCAATCGCATTGGCGGACCAGCAAATCTGTATTCTCTCCACCACCGTTCTCCTTTCCTTGCCGCTGGATGCAACTCCGACAACCAGCACCGCCTTTCATGACCTGTGCTGCCCCTGAAGTCTCCAACGCCCAGCAACTCCACTCCGGTCACCATTCCAACCGCTGCTAGTGTTGCCTCCCACACTGCCTAGCTGCAAGAACTCATCACAGCCAGTCTTGCCCTCTCCTTTTCTCTCACTTTCAAAAAAAAAAAAAGACAAAAAAAAAAAAAAAAAGAGGAAAGAAGAGGGAAGGAGGATGTTCTCTCCTCCCATCCTGGTGCCCCTTCCACAAGCAGCAACGCCCCTACCTCCTGCAATGGCTTGCAAAGGGCCTCCATGTGTTGCTGGTGTACATCTGCTGGTGCTCTCTGCCTCCTCCTCACGGACTGGACCTTCTTCACCGTGAAGCTCAACGGTGTTCTCCACATCTTCAGCAACGCTCACCATCCCCTCTCCCATGCTGTGCACACCGTGCACTTCCAAGTGCATTCTCTTCTCCGGGCAGCGACTCATGGCTTGACCGTGAGCCCTCCATTCTCCTTCTAGGCCGACCCATTATTTGGTGAGTGTGGGAAGGTAATCATCCACTGATTCTCTCTCTAGTGATCTTTTTCTTATAGTTTTCTCTCTTTAGTCCATATTTCTCTCTTCAACTCTTCTCTTCTCTCTCTAGATCTCACTTTATATCTCTTTCTCTCTCTACCTACCTTCATCTATCTAGATTTATTTTCTTCCTCTAAAAACCACTTTCTCTCTCTAGTTCTCTCTTTCTCTCTCTAGTTTGTTTTTCTTTATGCTTTATAATTTAGTTATTTTTACTTGAGTGTAAGAGACATGTTCGATTGAATGAAGTTGATTTGAATAAAATTATGTCCATTCTCTGCAAATTTTCTATCATTTTATGTTCATTATTGCGCTAACCCGACTAATACCGAGTGCGGATCGACATCCGACACGAGCCACTATGCAAAACTGCTCATTTTACAGGTTAAATGTCTCGGATAATTACAAATCTTGTTGAGTCTAGGGTTTCCGTAACCAACGACGCGGAAAAACCCTATTTTCAAATGGCGCCGCTGCCGCTCGGGTGTACGGGAGTGCGAAAAAGGACGTAAAGACGGAATGGGAAAGTTGCTGAAGCGGAAAGCTGCTAAATTTGGCCAGCCCGACCTTTTCGGGAAACTTTCTATTTTGTGTTTTTAGTGATTTTTAGCAATTTTTAAATTACTATTTTTAATGCCTCGGAAGGCCGAGTGCAATTTGTAATAATTTAGGAATTTTACTGCTTTCCAAATAACTGCTAGATCTTGTTCTAGGGTTTTTTAGAAACCCTAGATTAAGTGGAAATTACCAAAAAAATAATAAAATCAAAATTCAAAAAAATTAGGGTTTTATATTCTGCAGATTTTTAGAAATCACCAATCAAGGATTTGCGATTTTTGGAAAGATTCCAAAATCTTGATACTCTGCTTAATTAGGGTTTTCCCTCTTAGAAGTTTCCTCTTTAGAAGAATTTCTATCTTTAGAAATCTTCCGAATTTGGAAAAGTCTGCAAAAGGAAACGCCCCAAATCTAGCAGAATTTCAATTTTGGGAAATTTCCCAAAATTATAAGGGATCTCGCAATCAAATCTTTCTTGGAAGATCTCCACAGTTTGGGAAACTTTCCAATCTAGGTATTTTCCAATCTGGGAATTCCTAAATTTTAACCCATCTCGAATTTGGAAACTCATTCAAAAACTTGCCTAAATTCAGTGCTTGTTCAGTGAACCCTAAAAAAGGCAAGGATCTTCCAAATAGAATCCCACATACCTAGACCGTGCGATCTAACTATTTCTGCAGGAACACGATCCAGTGTGGGTAGAGAGCGAAAGCTCAAAGAGGTGGAGTCGGGCCCAAGCCCATTAGGATACCCCTCTCTAACCCACGGAGGAGACCCCGTGGCGTGGCCCGCGGGAGGTACGTCTCTATCCTCGCCTTGAGTGCGATACAGAGCATATTGGGTGAATCATTGCCGCTTGTCTATTTGCTTTTGCATACATATTATTCGACTTGCGTGGCTTGGCCGTTAATCAATCAACTCTAAGAGAGCAGACCCAGCTCCAAAATTGAAACTGGTGGGATTTCATCACCCACCTCATCACTCCAGCTGAAATTGATCCCCAAGATCCATTTAATTAAAGAGAATCAAGAAGTAGAGCCAATTAGCCCGGTGTTCGAGGAAAAATCCACGCAAAGCGAACCCGCTTAACATCCAATCGAAATAAGACCACGAGCGCGGGTCCCTGTTGTCTAACACACCCATAAGTCCCTGCTACTCAAGTACACTGAGCTCGACGTGGCATCTTGGACTATTCGGCGGTTAGTTGCGTGTGGACTAGGAACACGCACCAACCCTAGCTTAACCCGAGGGAACACTCTTCTTCTACACTTGACCAATCCGGTTAGTCTGGGACGTACTTAAGACAGCCATTGTGCCGCACGTCTGTCTAGGCTTCGGATTGCCTTGTTGTTGACTAGAGTTAGTACTAAAGGATTCGCTCTGAAGAGTGTAGCCTGGTGAGAACCTCTGAGTGCAAACAGTTAGTCCGGCGGCTAAAAGATAAACCAGTGGTCCGCCCACTGTCATAATCTACTCTAGCCCCAAAACTAACAAGATAATGCCTAAAATATATCCTGATTGTTTAGAATAGGATTATCTGTGCTTGGTGTGCATCATTTAGAATCACTACTCCAGTGTCTCCTTTTGGCAACTTTTTGCCAAATCTTGGGCTTACTTTTTCAAGTAGAAGCCCAGTTGAACCTGCCTTAACCTTTTACTGACTCGATCTGAGAGTTAGTCCACCGTACCCCTCTATCGCCTCTAATGGCAGATGAACAGCCTCTGTATGAGACCTACTACAGTTTCTGTGAGAATCGAAGTGATCACTCTCAACAATGGTATGACAATTCTGCGTATCATCATGATACTCCAGTCTCGCACACTTCTACAGGGTATGATAATCACCGAGATCCAGAGTACAATTCTGCACTCCAAGAACTTAAAAATTCAGTCTCTGCCCTTCGTGCCGCAGTCCAGCCACCCGTGTACCATTCCCACTCTGTAGGATATTACCCTCCTATCCAGCAAGATGTCTGTACCTTTCCATCTTCAATGCAGACCTCCTATGACAACACTTATTATCCGGATAATAGGAGTCACCATAACTTTGGTTGGGAACAGTCTGCCCTCCCGCAGCAACTACCGCAGGATAATTATCCTTCTGGATTCCATCAACCCAATGGCGAGTATGACTGGCAATACTCGCAATCCCAGTATCCGTCATATCCACAGAATGACTATTCTGATCAACAGTGGGCCCCTCAGGATTTTCAGAGTCAGCACCTAGTCCCAGACTCCACTTTGCCTTACAACTTTCATACCCAGTCGGACTACAATCAAGAGTTGCCACCTCAGCTCCCATTGGCTGAACCACCTCCGTTGGCTACTAAACCCGGCCTAGAGGACCTTCTCTCTCAGTACATTGCCCAGCAACAACAGTATTTCAAAGGACTAGAGCACCAACAACAGCTATCTCTGGAGAGCTTGGAGCAACGTCTAGTTCAATTAGAAAATGAGAGAGAGGAAGTCAAATTCACTAGCCCACTACTAGCCTATCTTGAGGAGAATGATATGGCCACTGTCTATAATGACGAGTCGTACAATTGGACCAAGTACCAGAATTGCCAGGATGAAATTAAAATTGTACCCACCCCTAGATCGAGCCAGACTATTGAGGAACCAGTGTATCCTTATACGGTGCCTTTAAAAGCACCACATCCTGAACCTACCTCAGAGCAACCTATTTCTCAATCTCCCACTGCTGCTTCTAACCTGGACCCTGAAGTTGATCATCATGACACCGAGTTTTGTCTCGATTGTAGGATCCCTACTGTCAAAGATCTACCGTTCCTCCCCACCTCCCTTGGATTGTGCAACAATTGTGATGAACCCGAGTCTCAATCTTTGGTGCCCTTAACAGCACCAACTTCTGGACTGAGCACAGAGGAACTTAGTCCCATCTCTATCTCTGATAACTCTCTCTCTGCTCTGAATGCAGACATTCCTACTGATGACCCATGTCTAGAAAATGGGCCTCCCGCTGTCCTGGACCTACCGATCCCCACCGAGGAGAGACATATTGAGTGTAGGGATTGGAACATCCCTATCACATTAGGAAACATCGAGAAAGAGGTCAACAGTTTTCACCTGTCACCCTACGTCGATATTATCGATGACCCGTGTGCCGTAGAGAGTCTAACTCAGGACTCTCCCGAAGATATATTATCCAAGTGTCATGAACACTGTGAGTCTGACTTCATCTCGGAGTCCAACATTTCTGGTATTACTGATCTGCAGGAGTCTGCTCCATTCAGATCCATTCCCGCAAAACTCAATGAGTTTGCGGCTCTGCTAACCACGGTCAGAGAACCCACTACTACTCCCCTCTCAGTCTTTACTGAGAAGCTTCTATCCCTCCCCGCTGAATTAAATGTTTTTGCGGGTCTGCTCAGAGAAACCGCTCCTACTCTCCTCTCAATCTTTACTGAGAAGCTTCGATCCCTCCCAGATCAACTCCGTACTTTTGTCGGTCTACTCAATGCCCTTCTCTCAGTCTACACTGAGAAAGACCTGTTCTACACAGGTATACCTAGACAAGGGATAGGATAGTAGTTTCCCTTTCACCTTAGGTGTCAGGAAGACTGTAGATCCACTCAGTCTCCATGAGTTTTAACCTGGTTGGGGGTATTTGATATACCCCCGTCATGTCTGGCTGAAGACGTAAAACTTAGCGCTTTCGGAAAGGCAATTCCGGTTTTCCTAGAATACATGAGTCTCATGCATTTGTGATTATTGTTATGCAGGTACATTCATTCTCCCGATCATCAGGTACGACACACTGTCGAGTTTCTGCCAACTTGGTAACATCCTCCCTGAACCTTTGCATCATCATCACTGATTTTTCATCATTTTATGTCCCGGTCATGAGCACCGAGGACGGTGCTGTATTTTGGTTGGGGGTGGGTATTTACCAAAACTTATGTCTTCATTTTGATAAAAAAAAAAAAAAAAAAAATTTTGTTTTTGGGGTGATTTCCGATGTTCAAAAGTTTTCTAGAATTTCAAAAATGTGTCAAATACCTTGACTTTGATTAGCTAAAAACCTCCGTTAAGTCAGTATTGAGGATGTCAATTTTTGTTGGCGTTGAGTCAAGTCAAGTGTGACTACAGCAGGTTTGAAAACTTAGAAAAACTCAGATTCGGCACAATTGTACACTATCAACATCAGAGTCATCCTAAGTTTGGAAATTCTAGAGATCCTGTGAGAAGAATTGTGGAGACCTAACCCAGTGAGCTTTCGAGCCTTTAATCATTTCAGAGAGTTATACAATAATCCTGAGTCAATGGATGACTCACTATTCTTCATGCCCGCAATATTCGTTGAGAGATCTCATTATCTTTTGCTTCGATCATGGAACTCAGAACGACATCAACATTGGATTACTACGACAGAACCTTCTTTGTATCCAGTCAAGACAGTATACATGATAGTGCAAACCCTAGAAAATGATTTAGGCTATTTTTTTCTGAACCATTCAGCCTTTTTACTCACCTGAATTATACTTCACTAGAAACCCCTTGAACCCTTCTATAAAAGCCTTTTCTTTGTAAGCCCATTAACCAAAAACCCAGTTCAGCTACGAAATGTTACTAGCTACCCTACTTTTGAGAAGGATAAAAAAATCACTGATGTGGGTGTACCGTGAAAAGAAAAGTAAAGAAGAAAAATCAAAAGGAAAAGAAAGTGGTTCAAGCTGAAAACAAAATATGGAAAGAAAGTATGAAAAAGTGCTGAAAAGAAATTGAGCAATCTCAAAAATATCAAGAACAAGAGAAAAATATGAAAAAAAGGAAAAAGAACCAGATAATGGTGTTACGTCGCAGGAAAAATGCAAGAAAATGACAATATCCTCTCAAGATCTTTGAAATCCTGTATCCCTTTATCTCTCTACACCTGACCTAAGCCTCATTACAACCCAGGAAAGTCCTACTTGATTCTAGGATAGTACGATCATAAAATGTGGAGATTGGAGAAAGAGAAGCTATAGAGTTTGATCTGACGTTCCCGAGTGAAGTGATATTCCAATCATGAGATCTTCTTCTGTTAAAGATGTCCTTCCTTCAAATAAAACATATGTGAGATCTTTTGCCTCTTTATATTAAATACATCTCCTCACATATAAATTGAGAGAAAAGAAGAAAACCCTTCTTGTGTGATTCTATTCTGAGTGCTAAACGTGTGAGATTTGAGGTCGAGGCATAAAAACTTAGAGGTGATTTGGAAATCTTTACTGTCGGATGATGAGAATGTTGAGCACACACACACGCAGAGTCTGAATATTCTGGGTCATGATTATCAGTCTGTAGTCTTGCCAAAACTCTCCAACTCTTCGCTAGCATGTAACTATTTTTGCATCAATTCAATGATTTGACGAACGGTGTTTTCCCGGAGCTATATGAAAAAGTGTGCAGCATGTGCAGAGCCCTTTTAAGCTCATTTATTTCGCACTAATTGCCAAGGATTGGCAATATGCTGGTTGGGGGTTATGATATTCGCTCAAAAGTGCTTATTTTAAGCAATTATCCTTTTAGAGTTATTGCATTCTCCTACGTAAAATACTCTATTTACCTACTTTTCTACGTAAGAGTCTCTTCTGTTGCGTAGAATACACTTTTCTGGACGAAATGGTATATTTGCATGCATTAAACACATTTTCGAAAGTCTAGATATTAAGCCGTTCTGATAAAGTCTCATTACGCGCTTCTTCTGTCGCAGGAAACCCCGATGGGACGATTCTCAAGACTTGTGGGCCCAAATCGATCATGAAAGCCCATTATCAAAGCTTAAAAAGCCCACATGCTATGACTAGAAGATATGGGCCAAATATGGGCTGAATAAGAGGACCAAAAAGCCGGCCCAAAGAACGAAGAGAGTAGGAGAGCCAATGACCAAGAGACGGACCAAAGCGTTTAAAGCCACATGAGTCAGCAAAGAATGATGGTCGACTCTACTGGAGAAGCGTGAGGATGTCACAGTGAAGACCAGGGTTCCAGACCCTCCGCCAGTGCTTTTTTCCATTTTTTTTGATACTTTTTCTCTCATCTCTCCTTATTCTCTCTCTCTCTTCATCTCTCGATCCTCGAATCTACTGACCTAACCCCAGAACTCCTGCCTATCAGCTCTATCTCATCTCCCTTAGCTTTCTGACCGTTGGATCTTCAATCGGACCGTTGGATCTCTCTAGATCCGTCGATCTACCAATCTGGGTCCCAATCAAGTCACCATCCATCCGATCGCCTTCAGAATGCCTGTCACATCATCTTGTGAGACGATGGACACCATCAGTCCATGTGGGCCAGTAGCCGGGCCCATCAGCATCGACCCGCTGTCCGACCAGTTAGTGGACCCCGCGAATTTCAAAAATAATTTTAATTAAATGGGGGGTCCACTAATTGGGGAGATTCCCCATAGAAAAGTAGCATTTTACTTAAAAAAAAAAAAAAAAAAAAATTAAAAATATTTTTTTTATTTAAAAAATACCCTATTTCCATTAATGGAAATAGGGAGCTTTATAAGAGGAAGGAGAAGGGTTCGTTCGAACCCTAATCCCCCTCCAATCTCCTCCTCTCCTTCCCCCTATCCTTTCCCTTCTTCCCCGCGATTTCTTTCTCCTCTTTTTCCTCTTTTCTTCTTCGTCTTCTTCACCTATACTTCGCCGGAGTTGCAAGTTTGCAACTCCGGCCGTCCTTCTTCTTCTTCCTCTTCTTCTTCTTCTTCTTCTTCTTCTTCTTCTTCTTCTTCTTCTTCTTCTTTCTCCTTCTCTCCTCTGTCTTCTTCTCGTAGTTTTAGTTTTCGTTTTTTTTTTATTTTTATTTTTTTTATTACCGTTTTTTTTACCGGAGTTGCAGCCTGCAACTCCGGTCAGCCGCCACCATCTTCCCTTCTTCTTCATCGTTTTATTCACTTCTTCTCCTTCCACGTCCCTCTCCCTCCATCTCCTCCATGTTTCTGCCCAAAGACGTGCTTCAACTTGATCGCCATTGAAGCCGTGGATCAACATTGACAACGGCGGACCTGCAACGTAGCAGATCCGTCCGTCTTCCTCATGGTAAGGCGATCCTCACCACCTGCTGTTTTCCGGAAGGACTGGCCTCTCAAAACGAACCAGCAGGTGATCTTACTCCTTGCTGCAATCGCATTGGCGGACCAGCAAATCTGTATTCTCTCCACCACCGTTCTCCTTTCCTTGCCGCTGGATGCAACTCCGACAACCAGCACCGCCTTTCATGACCTGTGCTGCCCCTGAAGTCTCCAACGCCCAGCAACTCCACTCCGGTCACCATTCCAACCGCTGCTAGTGTTGCCTCCCACACTGCCTAGCTGCAAGAACTCATCACAGCCAGTCTTGCCCTCTCCTTTTCTCTCACTTTCAAAAAAAAAAAAAGACAAAAAAAAAAAAAAAAAGAGGAAAGAAGAGGGAAGGAGGATGTTCTCTCCTCCCATCCTGGTGCCCCTTCCACAAGCAGCAACGCCCCTACCTCCTGCAATGGCTTGCAAAGGGCCTCCATGTGTTGCTGGTGTACATCTGCTGGTGCTCTCTGCCTCCTCCTCACGGACTGGACCTTCTTCACCGTGAAGCTCAACGGTGTTCTCCACATCTTCAGCAACGCTCACCATCCCCTCTCCCATGCTGTGCACACCGTGCACTTCCAAGTGCATTCTCTTCTCCGGGCAGCGACTCATGGCTTGACCGTGAGCCCTCCATTCTCCTTCTAGGCCGACCCATTATTTGGTGAGTGTGGGAAGGTAATCATCCACTGATTCTCTCTCTAGTGATCTTTTTCTTATAGTTTTCTCTCTTTAGTCCATATTTCTCTCTTCAACTCTTCTCTTCTCTCTCTAGATCTCACTTTATATCTCTTTCTCTCTCTACCTACCTTCATCTATCTAGATTTATTTTCTTCCTCTAAAAACCACTTTCTCTCTCTAGTTCTCTCTTTCTCTCTCTAGTTTGTTTTTCTTTATGCTTTATAATTTAGTTATTTTTACTTGAGTGTAAGAGACATGTTCGATTGAATGAAGTTGATTTGAATAAAATTATGTCCATTCTCTGCAAATTTTCTATCATTTTATGTTCATTATTGCGCTAACCCGACTAATACCGAGTGCGGATCGACATCCGACACGAGCCACTATGCAAAACTGCTCATTTTACAGGTTAAATGTCTCGGATAATTACAAATCTTGTTGAGTCTAGGGTTTCCGTAACCAACGACGCGGAAAAACCCTATTTTCAAAGTTATAGGGTTCGGAACGTTACACACAAACTGAGTCCAATTTGAGACGTTGACGAACGGATGGAGCTAACTTGTTTTGACTGTCCCGAATCTTGTTTCAACACTTCAAATGTGTTGAAACAATAGTAATGGAAGAGTTTGAGTCCAATTACGAGGTCCGATTGCGAAAAAATCACAAGTTATAGGGTTCGGAACGTAACACACAAACTGAGTCCAATTTGAGACGTTGACGAACGAATGGAGCTACTTGTTTCGACTGTACCGAATCCTGTTTCAACACTTCAAATGTGTTGAAACAATAGTACTGGAAGAGTTTGAGTCCAATTACGAGGTCCGGTTGCGAAAAATTCACAAGTTATAGGGTTCGGAACGTAACACACAAACTGAGACCAATTTGAGACGTTGACGAACGGATGGAGCTAACTTGTTTCGACTGTCCTGAATCTTTTTCCAACACTTCAAATGTGTTGAAACAATAGTAATGGAAGAATTCGAGTCTAATTACGAGGTCCCGTTGCGAAAAAGTCACAAGTTATAGGCTTCGGAACGTAACACACAAACTGAGTCCAATTTGAAACGTTGACGAACGGATGGAGCTAAGTTGTTTCGACTGTCCCGAATCTTGTTCCAACACTTCAAATGTGTTGAAACAATAGTAATGGAAGAGTTTGAGTCCAATTACGAGGTCTGATTGCAACAAAGTCACAAGTTATAGGCTTCGGAATGTTACACACAAATTGAGTCGAATTTGAGACGTTGATGCACGGATGGAGCTAACTTGTTTCGACTGTCCCAAATCTTATTCCTACACTTCAAATCTGTTGAAACAATAGTAATAGAAGAGTTTGAGTCCAATTACGAGGTCCGGTTGCGAAAAAGTCACAAGTTATAGGCTTAGGAATGTAATACACAAACTGAGTCCAATTTGAGACGTTGACGCACGGATGGAGGTAACTTGTTTCGACTGTCACGAATCTTGTTCCACCACTTCAAATGTGATGAAACAATAGTAATGAAAGAGTTTCAGTCCAATTATGAGGTCCGGTTGCGAAAAAGTCACAAGTTATAGGCTTCAGAATGTAACACACAAACTGAGTCCAATTAAAGACATTGACGCACGGATGGAGCTAACTTGTTTTGACTGTCCCGAATCTTGTTCCAACACTTCAAATGTGTTGAAACAATAGTAATGGAAAAGTTTGAGTCCAATTACGAGGTCCGGTTGCGAAAAAGTCACAAGTTATAGGCTTCGGAATGGAACACAGAAACTGAGTCCAATTTGAGACGTTGTGGTACGGATGGAGCTAACTTGTTTCGACTGTCCCAAATATTGTTCCAACACTTCAAATCTGTTGAAACAATAGTAATGGAAGAGTTTGAGTCTAATTATGAGGTCCGGTTGCGAAAAAGTCACAAGTTATAGGCTTCGGAATGTAACACAGAAACTGAGTCCAATTTCAGACGTTGACGAACGGATGGAGCTAACTTGTTTCGACTGTCCCGAATCTTATTCCAACACTTCAAATATGTTGAAACAATAGTAATGGAAGAGTATGTGTCTAATTATGAGGTCCGGTTGCAAAAAAGTCACAAGTTATAGGCTTCGGAATGTAACACACAAACTGAGTCCAATTTGAGACGTTGACGAACGGATGGAGTTAACTAGTTTCGACCGTCCCGAATCTTGTTCCAACACATCAAATGTGTTGAAATAATAATACAAGAGTTTGAGTCCAATTACGAGGTCCGGTTGCGAAAAAGTAACAAGTTATTGGCTTCGGAATGTAACACACAAACTGTGTCCAATTTGAGATGTTGACGCACGGATGGAGCTAACTTGTTTTGCATGTCCCGAATCTTGTTCCAATACTTCAAATGTGTTGAAACAATAGTAATGGAAGAGTTTGAGTCCAATTACGAGGTCCGATTGCGAAAAAGTCACAAGTTATAGGGTTCGGAACGTTACACACAAACTGAGTCCAATTTGAGACGTTGACGAACGGATGGAGCTAACTTGTTTTGACTGTCCCGAATCTTGTTTCAACACTTCAAATGTGTTGAAACAATAGTAATGGAAGAGTTTGAGTCCAATTACGAGGTCCGATTGCGAAAAAATCACAAGTTATAGGGTTCGGAACGTAACACACAAACTAAGTCCAATTTGAGACGTTGACGAACGAATGGAGCTAACTTGTTTCGACTGTCCCGAATCCTGTTTCAACACTTCAAATGTGTTGAAACAATAGTAATAGAAGAGTTTGAGTCCAATCACGAGGTCCGGTTGCGAAAAAGTCACAAGTTATAGGGTTCGGAATGTAACACACAAACGGGGTCCAATTTGAGACGTTGACGAACGAATGGAGCTAACTTGTTTCGACTGTCCCGAATCCTGTTTCAACACTTCAAATGTGTTGAAACAATAGTAATAGAAGAGTTTGAGTCCAATCACGAGGTCCGGTTGCGAAAAAGTCACAAGTTATAGGGTTCGGAATGCAACACACAAACGGGGTCCAATTTGAGACGTCGACGTACGGATGGAGCTAACTCATTTCGACTGTCCCAAATATTGTTCCAACACTTCAAATCTGTTGAAACAATAGTAATGGAAGAGTTTGAGTCTAATTATGAGGTCCGGTTGCGAAAAAGTGACAAGTTATAGGCTTCGGAATGTAACACAGAAACTGAGTCCAATTTGAGACGTTGACGAATGGATGGAGCTAACTTGTTTCGACTGTCCCGAATCTTGTTCCAACACTTCAAATATGTTGAAACAATAGTAATGGAAGAGTATGAGTCTAATTATGAGGTCCGGTTGCAAAAAAGTCACAAGTTATAGGCTTCGGAATGTAACACACAAACTGAGTCCAACTTTAGACGTTGACGAACGGATGGAGCTAACTTGTTTCGACTGTCCTGAATCTTGTTCCAACACTTCAAATGTGTTGAAACAATAGTAATGGAAGAATTCGAGTCTAATTACGAGGTCCAGTTGCGAAAAAGTCACAAGTTATAGGCTCCGGAATGTAACACACAAACTGAGTCCAATTAAAGACATTGACGCACGGATGGAGCTAAGTTGTTTCGACTGTCCCGAATCTTGTTCCAACACTTCAAATGTGTTGAAACAATAGTACTGGAAGAGTTTGAGTCCAATTACGAGGTCCGGTTGCGAAAAATCACAAGTTATAGGGTTCGGAACGTAACACACAAACTGAGTCCAATTTGAGACGTTGACGAACGGATGGAGCTAACTTGTTTCGACTGTCCCGAATCTTGTTTCAACACTTCAAATGTGTTGAAACAATAGTAATAGAGGAGTTTGAGTCCAATCACGAGGTCCGGTTGCGAAAAAGTCACAAGTTATAGGCTTCGGAATGCAACACAGAAACTGAGTCCAATTTGAGACGTTGACATACGGATGGAGCTAACTTGTTTCGACTGTCCCAAATATTGTTCCAACACTTCAAATCTGTTGAAACAATAGTAATGGAAGAGTTTGAGTCTAATTATGAGGTCCGATTGCGAAAAAGTCACAAGTTATAGGCTTCGGAATGTAACACAGAAACTGAGTCCAATTTCAGACGTTGACGAACGGATGGAGCTAACTTGTTTCGACTGTCCCGAATCTTGTTCCAACACTTCAAATATGTTGAAACAATAGTAATGGAAGAGTATGTGTCTAATTATGAGGTCCGGTTGCAAAAAAGTCACAAGTTATAGGCTTCGGAATGTAACACACAAACTGAGTCCAATTTTAGACGTTGACGAACGGATGGAGCTAACTAGTTTCGACCGTCCCAAATCTTGTTCCAACACATCAAATGTGTTGAAATAATAATACAAGAGTTTGAGTCCAATTACGAGGTCCGGTTGTGAAAAAGTCACAAGTTATTGGCTTCGGAATGTAACACACAAACTGTGTCCAATTTGAGATGTTGACGCACGGATGGAGCTAACTTGTTTTGCATGTCCCGAATCTTGTTCCAATACTTCAAATGTGTTGAAACAATAGTAATGGAAGAGTTTGAGTCCAATTACAAGGTCCGATTGCGAAAAAGTCACAAGTTATAGGGTTCGGAACGTAACACACAAACTGAGTCCAATTTGAGACGTTGACGAACGGATGGAGCTAACTTGTTTTGACTGTCCCGAATCTTGTTTCAACACTTCAAATGTGTTGAAACAATAGTAATAGAAGAGTTTGAGTCCAATTACGAGGTCCGGTTGCGAAAAAGTAACAAGTTATAGGGTTCGTAACGTAACACACAAACTGAGTCCAATTTGAGACGTTGACGAACGAATGGAGCTAACTTGTTTCGACTGTCCCGAATCCTGTTTCAACACTTCAAATGTGTAGAAACAGTAGTAATAGAAGAGTTTGAGTCCAATCACGAGGTCCGGTTGCGAAAAAGTCACAAGTTATAGGCTTCGGAATGCAACACACAAACTGGGTCCAATTTGAGACATCGACGTACGGATGGAGCTAACTTGTTTCGACTGTCCCAAATATTGTTCCAACACTTCAAATCTGTTGAAACAATAGTAATGGAAGAGTTTGAGTCTAATTATGAGGTCCGGTTGCGAAAAAGTCACAAGTTATAGGCTTCGGAATGTAACACAGAAACTGAGTCCAATTTGAGACGTTGACGAAGGGATGGAGCTAACTTGTTTCGATTGTCCCGAATCTTGTTCCAACACTTCAAATATGTTGAAACAATAGTAATGGAAGAGTATAAGTCTAATTATGAGGTCCGGTTGCAAAAAAGTCACAAGTTATAGGCTTCGGAATGTAACACACAAACTGAGTCCAATTTGAGACGTTGACGGACGGAAGGAGCTAACTTGTTTCGACTGTCCCGAATCTTGTTCCAACACTTCAAATGTGTTGAAACAATAGTAATGGAAGAGTTTGAGTCCAATTACGAGGTCCGGTTGCGAAAAAGTCACAAGTTATAGGGTTCGGAACGTAACACACAAACTGAGTCCAATTTGAGACGTTGACGAACGAATGGAGCTACTTGTTTCGACTGTACCGAATCCTGTTTCAACACTTCAAATGTGTTGAAACAATAGTAATAGAAGAGTTTGAGTCCAATCACGAGGTCCGGTTGCGAAAAAGTCACAAGTTATAGGCTTCGGAATGCAACACAGAAACTGGGTCCAATTTGAGACGTCGACGTACGGATAGAGCTAACTTGTTTCGACTGTCCCAAATATTGTTCCAACACTTCAAATCTGTTGAAACAATAGTAATGGAAGAGTTTGAGTCTAATTATGAGGTCCGGTTGCGAAAAAGTCACAAGTTATAGGCTTCAGAATGTAACACACAAACTGAGTCCAATTAAAGACATTGACGCACGGATGGAGCTAACTTGTTTCGCCTATCCCGAATCTTGTTCCAATACTTCAAATGTGTTGAAACATTAATAATGGAAGAATTTGAGTCCAATTACGAGGTCCGATTGCGAAAAAGTCACAAGTTATAGGCTTCGGAATGTAACACACAAACTGAGTCCAATTAAAGACATTGACGCACGGATGGAGCTAAGTTGTTTCGACTGTCCCGAATCTTGTTCCAACACTTCAAATGTGTTGAAACAACTGGAAGAGTTTGAGTCCAATTACGAGGTCCGGTTGCGAAAAAGTCACAAGTTATAGGGTTCGGAACGTAACACACAAACTGAGTCCAATTTGAGACGTTGACGAACGGATGGAGCTAACTTGTTCGACTGTCCTGAATCTTTTTCCAACACTTCAAATGTGTTGAAACAATAGTAATGGAAGAATTCGAGTCTAATTACGAGGTCCCGTTGCGAAAAAGTCACAAGTTATAGGCTTCGGAACGTAACACACAAACTGAGTCCAATTTGAAACGTTGACGAACGGATGGAGCTAAGTTGTTTCAACTGTCCCGAATCTTGTTCCAACACTTCAAATGTGTTGAAACAATAGTAATGGAAGAGTTTGAGTCCAATTACGAGGTCTGATTGCAACAAAGTCACAAGTTATAGGCTTTGGAATGTTCCACACAAATTGAGTCGAATTTGAGACGTTGATGCACGGATGGAGCTAACTTGTTTCGAATGTCCCAAATCTTATTCCTACACTTCAAATCTGTTGAAACAATAATAATAGAAGAGTTTGAGTCCAATTACGAGGTCCGGTTGCGAAAAAGTCACAAGTTATAGGCTTAGGAATGTAACACACAAACTGAGTCCAATTTGAGACGTTGACGCACGGATGGAGCTAACTTGTTTTGACTGTCACGAATCTTGTTCCACCACTTCAAATGTGATGAAACAATAGTAATGAAAGAGTTTCAGTCCAATTATGAGGTCCGGTTGCGAAAAAGTCACAAGTTATAGGCTTCGGAATGTAACACACAAACTGAGTCCAATTTGAGACGTTGACGGACGGAAGGAGCTAACTTGTTTCGACTGTCCCGAATCTTGTTCCAACACTTCAAATGTGTTGAAACAATAGTAATGGAAGAGTTTGAGTCCAATTACGAGGTCCGGTTGCGAAAAAGTCACAAGTTATAGGGTTCGGAACGTAACACACAAACTGAGTCCAATTTGAGACGTTGACGAACGAATGGAGCTACTTGTTTCGACTGTACCGAATCCTGTTTCAACACTTCAAATGTGTTGAAACAATAGTAATAGAAGAGTTTGAGTCCAATCACGAGGTCCGGTTGCGAAAAAGTCACAAGTTATAGGCTTCGGAATGCAACACAGAAACTGGGTCCAATTTGAGACGTCGACGTACGGATAGAGCTAACTTGTTTCGACTGCCCCAAATATTGTTCCAACACTTCAAATCTGTTGAAACAATAGTAATGGAAGAGTTTGAGTCTAATTATGAGGTCCGGTTGCGAAAAAGTCACAAGTTATAGGCTTCAGAATGTAACACACAAACTGAGTCCAATTAAAGACATTGACGCACGGATGGAGCTAACTTGTTTCGCCTATCCCGAATCTTGTTCCAATACTTCAAATGTGTTGAAACAATAATAATGGAAGAATTTGAGTCCAATTACGAGGTCCGATTGCGAAAAAGTCACAAGTTATAGGCGTCGGAATGTAACACACAAACTGAGTCCAATTAAAGACATTGACGCACGGATGGAGCTAAGTTCTTTCGACTATCCCGAATCTTGTTCCAAAACTTCAAATGTGTTGAAACAATTGTACTGGAAGAGTTTGAGTCCAATTACGAGGTCCGGTTGCGAAAAAGTCACAAGTTATAGGGTTCGGAATGTAACACACAAACTGAGTCCAATTAGAGACGTTGACGAACGGATGGAGCTAACTTGTTCGACTGTCCTGAATCTTTTTCCAACACTTCAAATGTGTTGAAACAATAGTAATGGAAGAATTCGAGTCTAATTACGAGGTCCCGTTGCGAAAAAGTCACAAGTTATAGGCTTCGGAACGTAACACACAAACTGAGTCCAATTTGAAACGTTGACGAACGGATGGAGCTAAGTTGTTTCGACTGTCCCGAATCTTGTTCCAACACTTCAAATGTGTTGAAACAATAGTAATGGAAGAGTTTGAGTCCAATTACGAGGTCTGATTGCAACAAAGTCACAAGTTATAGGCTTCGGAATGTTACACACAAATTGAGTCGAATTTGAGACGTTGATGCACGGATGGAGCTAACTTGTTTCGACTGTCCCAAATCTTATTCCTACACTTCAAATCTGTTGAAACAATAGTAATAGAAGAGTTTGAGTCCAATTACGAGGTCCGGTTGCGAAAAAGTCACAAGTTATAGGCTTAGGAATGTAACACACAAACTGAGTCCAATTTGAGACGTTGACGCACGGATGGAGCTAACTTGTTTCGACTGTCACGAATCTTGTTCCACCACTTCAAATGTGATGAAACAATAGTAATGAAAGAGTTTCAGTCCAATTATGAGGTCCGGTTGCGAAAAAGTCACAAGTTATAGGCTTCAGAATGTAACACACAAACTGAGTCCAATTAAAGACATTGACGCACGGATGGAGCTAACTTGTTTCGCCTATCCCGAATCTTGTTCCAATACTTCAAATGTGTTGAAACAATAATAATGGAAGAATTTGAGTCCAATTACGAGGTCCGATTGCGAAAAAGTCACAAGTTATAGGCTTCGGAATGTAACACACAAACTGAGTCCAATTAAAGACATTGACGCACGGATGGAGCTAAGTTGTTTCGACTGTCCCGAATCTTGTTCCAACACTTCAAATGTGTTGAAACAATAGTAATGGAAGAGTTTGAGTCCAATTACGAGGTCCGGTTGCGAAAAAGTCAAAAGTTATAGGGTTCGGAACGTAACACACAAACTGTGTCCAATTTGAGACGTTGACGAACGGATGGAGCTAACTTGTTTCGACTATCCCGAATCTTGTTCCAACACTTCAAATGTGTTGAAACAATAGTAATGGAAGAGTTTGAGTCCAATTACGAGGTCCGGTTGCGAAAAAGTCACAAGTTATAGGGTTCGGAACGTAACACACAAACTGAGTCCAATTTGAGACGTTGACGAACGAATGGAGCTACTTGTTTCGACTGTACCGAATCCTGTTTCAACACTTCAAATGTGTTGAAACAATAGTAATAGAAGAGTTTGAGTCCAATCACGAGGTCCGGTTGCGAAAAAGTCACAAGTTATAGGCTTCGGAATGCAACACAGAAACTGGGTCCAATTTGAGACGTCGACGTACGGATAGAGCTAACTTGTTTCGACTGTCCCAAATATTGTTCCAACACTTCAAATCTGTTGAAACAATAGTAATGGAAGAGTTTGAGTCTAATTATGAGGTCCGGTTGCGAAAAAGTCACAAGTTATAGGCTTCAGAATGTAACACACAAACTGAGTCCAATTAAAGACATTGACGCACGGATGGAGATAACTTGTTTCGCCTATCCCGAATCTTGTTCCAATACTTCAAATGTGTTGAAACAATAATAATGGAAGAATTTGAGTCCAATTACG
This sequence comes from Euptelea pleiosperma, assembly GCA_035048495.1. NCBI lineage: Eukaryota > Viridiplantae > Streptophyta > Magnoliopsida > Ranunculales > Eupteleaceae > Euptelea > Euptelea pleiosperma. The sequence goes on along the minus strand of CM068548.1, from coordinate 32,606,899 downwards.
AGGTCCGATTGCGAAAAAGTCACAAGTTATAGGCTTCAGAATGTAACACACAAACTGAGTCCAATTAAAGACATTGACGCACGGATGGAGCTAAGTTGTTTCGACTGTCCCGAATCTTGTTCCAACACTTCAAATGTGTTGAAACAATAGTACTGGAAGAGTTTGAGTCCAATTACGAGGTCCGGTTGCGAAAAATTCACAAGTTATAGGGTTCGGAACGTAACACACAAACTGAGTCCAATTTGAGACGTTGACGAACGGATGGAGCTAACTTGTTTCGACTGTCCTGAATCTTTTTCCAACACTTCAAATGTGTTGAAACAATAGTAATGGAAGAATTCGAGTCTAATTACGAGGTCCCGTTGCGAAAAAGTCACAAGTTATAGGCTTCGGAACGTAACACACAAACTGAGTCCAATTTGAAACGTTGACGAACGGATGGAGCTAAGTTGTTTCGACTGTCCCGAATCTTGTTCCAACACTTCAAATGTGTTGAAACAATAGTAATGGAAGAGTTTGAGTCCAATTACGAGGTCTGATTGCAACAAAGTCACAAGTTATAGGCTTCGGAATGTTACACACAAATTGAGTCGAATTTGAGACGTTGATGCACGGATGGAGCTAACTTGTTTCGACTGTCCCAAATCTTATTCCTACACTTCAAATCTGTTGAAACAATAGTAATAGAAGAGTTTGAGTCCAATTACGAGGTCCGGTTGCGAAAAAGTCACAAATTATAGGCTTAGGAATGTAACACACAAACTGAGTCCAATTTGAGACGTTGACGCACGGATGGAGGTAACTTGTTTCGACTGTCACGAATCTTGTTCCACCACTTCAAATGTGATGAAACAATAGTAATGAAAGAGTTTCAGTCCAATTATGAGGTCCGGTTGCGAAAAAGTCACAAGTTATAGGCTTCAGAATGTAACACACAAACTGAGTCCAATTAAAGACATTGACGCACGGATGGAGCTAACTTGTTTTGACTGTCCCGAATCTTGTTCCAACACTTCAAATGTGTTGAAACAATAGTAATGGAAAAGTTTGAGTCCAATTACGAGGTCCGGTTGCGAAAAAGTCACAAGTTATAGGCTTCGGAATGCAACACAGAAACTGAGTCCAATTAGAGACGTTGTGGTACGGATTTAGCTAACTTGTTTCGACTGTCCCAAATATTGTTCCAACACTTCAAATCTGTTGAAACAATAGTAATGGAAGAGTTTGAGTCTAATTATGAGGTCCGGTTGTGAAAAAGTCACAAGTTATAGGCTTCGGAATGTAACACAGAAACTGAGTCCAATTTCAGACGTTGACGAACGGATGGAGCTAACTTGTTTCGACTGTCCCGAATCTTGTTCCAACACTTCAAATATGTTGAAACAATAGTAATGGAAGAGTATGTGTCTAATTATGAGGTCCGGTTGCAAAAAAGTCACAAGTTATGGGGTTCGGAACGTAACAAACAAACTGAGTCCATTTTGAGATGTTGACGAACGAATGGAGCTAACTTGTTTCGACTGTCCCGAATCTTGTTTCAACACTTCAAATTTGTTGAAACAATTGTAATAGAAGAGTTTGAATCCAATCACGAGGTCCGGTTGCGAAAAAGTCACAAGTTATAGGGTTCGGAACGTAACACACAAACTGAGTCCAATTTGAGACGTTGACGAAGGGATGGAGCTAACTTGTTTCGACTGTCCCGAATCTTGTTCCAACACTTCAAATATGTTGAAACAATAGTAATAGAAGAGTTTAAGTCCAATCACGAGGTCCGGTTGCGAAAAAGTCACAAGTTATAGGCTTCGGAATGCAACAAAGAAACTGAGTCCAATTTGAGACGTTGACGTACGGATGGAGCTAACTTGTTTCGACTGTCCTGAATCTTGTTCCAACACTTCAAATCTGTTGAAACAATAGTAATGGAAGAGTTTGAGTCTAATTATGAGGTCCGGTTGCGAAAAAGTCACAAGTTATAGGCTTAGGAATGTAACACACAAACTGAGTCCAATTTGAGACGTTGAGGCACGGATGGAGCTAACTTGTTTCGACTCTTACGAATCTTGTTCCACCACTTCAAATGTGATGAAACAATAGTAATGAAAGAGTTTCAGTCCAATTACGAGGTCCGGTTGCGAAAAAGTCACAAGTTATAGGCTTCAGAATGTAACACACAAACTGAGTCCAATTAAAGACATTGACGCACGGATGGAGCTAACTTGTTTTGACTGTCCCGAATCTTGTTCCAACACTTCAAATGTGTTGAAACAATAGTAATGGAAAAGTTTGAGTCCAATTACGAGGTCCGGTTGCGAAAAAGTCACAAGTTATAGGGTTCGGAATGCAACACAGAAACTGAGTCCAATTTGAGACGTTGTGGTACGGATTTAGCTAACTTGTTTCGACTGTCCCAAATATTGTTCCAACACTTCAAATCTGTTGAAACAATAGTAATGGAAGAGTTTGAGTCTAATTATGAGGTCCGGTTGCGAAAAAGTCACAAGTTATAGGCTTCGGAATGTAACACAGAAACTGAGTCCAATTTCAGACGTTGACGAACGGATGGAGCTAACTTGTTTCGACTGTCCCGAATCTTGTTCCAACACTTCAAATATGTTGAAACAATAGTAATGGAAGAGTATGTGTCTAATTATGAGGTCCGGTTGGAAAAAAGTCACAAGTTATAGGCTTCGGAATGTAACACACAAACTGAGTCCAATTTGAGACGTTGACGAAGGGATGGAGCTAACTTGTTTCGACTGTCCCGAATCTTGTTCCAACACTTCAAATGTGTTGAAACAATAGTAATGGAAGAGTTTGAGTCCAATTACGAGGTCCGGTTGCGAAAAAGTCACAAGTTATGGGGTTCGGAACGTAACAAACAAACTGAGTCCATTTTGAGATGTTGACGAACGAATGGAGCTAACTTGTTTCGACTGTCCCGAATCTTGTTTCAACACTTCAAATTTGTTGAAACAATTGTAATAGAAGAGTTTGAATCCAATCACGAGGTCCGGTTGCGAAAAAGTCACAAGTTATAGGGTTCGGAACGTAACACACAAACTGAGTCCAATTTGAGACGTTGACGAAGGGATGGAGCTAACTTGTTTCGACTGTCCCGAATCTTGTTCCAACACTTCAAATATGTTGAAACAATAGTAATAGATGAGTTCGAGTCCAATCACGAGGTCCGGTTGCGAAAAAGTCACAAGTTATAGGCTTCGGAATGCAACAAAGAAACTGAGTCCAATTTGAGACGTTGACGTACGGATGGAGCTAACTTGTTTCGACTGTCCCGAATCTTGTTCCAACACTTCAAATCTGTTGAAACAATAGTAATGGAAGAGTTTGAGTCTAATTATGAGGTCCGGTTGCGAAAAAGTCACAAGTTATAGGCTTAGGAATGTAACACACAAACTGAGTCCAATTTGAGACGTTGACGCACGGATGGAGCTAACTTGTTTCGACTCTTACGAATCTTGTTCCACCACTTCAAATGTGATGAAACAATAGTAATGAAAGAGTTTCAGTCCAATTACGAGGTCCGGTTGCGAAAAAGTCACAAGTTATAGGCTTCAGAATGTAACACACAAACTGAGTCCAATTAAAGACATTGACGCACGGATGGAGCTAACTTGTTTTGACTGTCCCAAATCTTGTTCCAACACTTCAAATGTGTTGAAACAATAGTAATGGAAAAGTTTGAGTCCAATTACGAGGTCCGATTGCGAAAAAGTCACAAGTTATAGGCTTCAGAATGTAACACACAAACTGAGTCCAATTAAAGACATTGACGCACGGATGGAGCTAACTTGTTTTGACTGTCATGAATCTTGTTCCAACACTTCAAATATGTTGAAACAATAGTAATAGAAGAGTTTGAGTCCAATCACGAGGTCCGGTTGCGAAAAAGTCACAAGTTATAGGCTTCGGAATGCAACAAAGAAACTGAGTCCAATTTGAGACGTTGACGTACGGATGGAGCTAACTTGTTTCGACTGTCCCAAATATTGTTCCAACACTTCAAATCTGTTGAAACAATAGTAATGGAAGAGTTTGAGTCTAATTATGAGGTCCGGTTGCGAAAAAGTCACAAGTTATAGGCTTCGGAATGTAACACAGAAACTGAGTCCAATTTGAGATGTTGACGAACGGATGGAGCTAACTGTCCCGAATCTTGTTCCAATGCTTCAAATGTGTTGAAACAATAGTAATGGAAGAGTTTGAGTCCATTTACGAGGTCCGGTTGCGAAAAAGTCACAAGTTATAGGGTTCGGAACGTAACACACAAACTGAGTCCAATTTGAGACGTTGACGAAGGGATGGAGCTAACTTGTTTCGACTGTCCCGAATCTTGTTCCAACACTTCAAATATGTTGAAACAATAGTAATAGAAGAGTTTGAGTCCAATTACGAGGTCCGGTTGCGAAAAAGTCACAAGTTATGGGGTTCGGAACGTAACAAACAAACTGAGTCCATTTTGAGATGTTGACGAACGAATGGAGCTAACTTGTTTCGACTGTCCCGAATCTTGTTTCAACACTTCAAATTTGTTGAAACAATTGTAATAGAAGAGTTTGAATCCAATCACGAGGTCCGGTTGCGAAAAAGTCACAAGTTATAGGGTTCGGAACGTAACACACAAACTGAGTCCAATTTGAGACGTTGACGAAGGGATGGAGCTAACTTGTTTCGACTGTCCCGAATCTTGTTCCAACACTTCAAATATGTTGAAACAATAGTAATAGATGAGTTCGAGTCCAATCACGAGGTCCGGTTGCGAAAAAGTCACAAGTTATAGGCTTCGGAATGCAACAAAGAAACTGAGTCCAATTTGAGACGTTGACGTACGGATGGAGCTAACTTGTTTCGACTGTCCCGAATCTTGTTCCAACACTTCAAATCTGTTGAAACAATAGTAATGGAAGAGTTTGAGTCTAATTATGAGGTCCGGTTGCGAAAAAGTCACAAGTTATAGGCTTAGGAATGTAACACACAAACTGAGTCCAATTTGAGACGTTGACGCACGGATGGAGCTAACTTGTTTCGACTCTTACGAATCTTGTTCCACCACTTCAAATGTGATGAAACAATAGTAATGAAAGAGTTTCAGTCCAATTACGAGGTCCGGTTGCGAAAAAGTCACAAGTTATAGGCTTCAGAATGTAACACACAAACTGAGTCCAATTAAAGACATTGACGCACGGATGGAGCTAACTTGTTTTGACTGTCCCGAATCTTGTTCCAACACTTCAAATGTGTTGAAACAATAGTAATGGAAAAGTTTGAGTCCAATTACGAGGTCCGATTGCGAAAAAGTCACAAGTTATAGGCTTCAGAATGTAACACACAAACTGAGTCCAATTAAAGACATTGACGCACGGATGGAGCTAACTTGTTTTGACTGTCATGAATCTTGTTCCAACACTTCAAATATGTTGAAACAATAGTAATAGAAGAGTTTGAGTCCAATCACGAGGTCCGGTTGCGAAAAAGTCACAAGTTATAGGCTTCGGAATGCAACAAAGAAACTGAGTCCAATTTGAGACGTTGACGTACGGATGGAGCTAACTTGTTTCGACTGTCCCAAATATTGTTCCAACACTTCAAATCTGTTGAAACAATAGTAATGGAAGAGTTTGAGTCTAATTATGAGGTCCGGTTGCGAAAAAGTCACAAGTTATAGGCTTCGGAATGTAACACAGAAACTGAGTCCAATTTGAGATGTTGACGAACGGATGGAGCTAACTGTCCCGAATCTTGTTCCAATGCTTCAAATGTGTTGAAACAATAGTAATGGAAGAGTTTGAGTCCATTTACGAGGTCCGGTTGCGAAAAAGTCACAAGTTATAGGGTTCGGAACGTAACACACAAACTGAGTCCAATTTGAGACGTTGACGAAGGGATGGAGCTAACTTGTTTCGACTGTCCCGAATCTTGTTCCAACACTTCAAATATGTTGAAACAATAGTAATAGAAGAGTTTGAGTCCAATCACGAGGTCCGGTTGCGAAAAAGTCACAAGTTATAGGCTTCGGAATGCAACAAAGAAACTGAGTCCAATTTGAGACGTTGACGTACGGATGGAGCTAACTTGTTTCGACTGTCCCAAATATTGTTCCAACACTTCAAATCCGTTGAAACAATAGTAATGGAAGAGTTTGAGTCTAATTATGAGGTCCGGTTGCGAAAAAGTCACAAGTTATAGGCTTCGTAATGTAACACAGAAACTGAGTCCAATTTGAGACGTTGACGAACGAATGGAGCTACTTGTTTCGACTGTACCGAATCCTGTTTCAACACTTCAAATGTGTTGAAACAATAGTAATAGAAGAGTTTGAGTCCAATCACGAGGTCCGGTTGCGAAAAAGTCACAAGTTATAGGCTTCGGAATGCAACACAGAAACTGGGTCCAATTTGAGACGTCGACGTACGGATAGAGCTAACTTGTTTCGACTGTCCCAAATATTGTTCCAACACTTCAAATCTGTTGAAACAATAGTTATGGAAGAGTTTGAGTCTAATTATGAGGTCCGGTTGCGAAAAAGTCACAAGTTATAGGCTTCAGAATGTAACACACAAACTGAGTCCAATTAAAGACATTGACGCACGGATGGAGCTAACTTGTTTCGCCTATCCCGAATCTTGTTTCAATACTTCAAATGTGTTGAAAAAATAATAATGGAAGAATTTGAATCCAATCACGAGGTCCGGTTGCGAAAAAGTCACAAGTTATAGGGTTCAGAACGTAACACACAAACTGAGTCCAATTTGAGACGTTGACGAAGGGATGGAGCTAACTTGTTTCGACTGTCCCGAATCTTGTTCCAACACTTCAAATATGTTGAAACAATAGTAATAGATGAGTTCGAGTCCAATCACGAGGTCCGGTTGCGAAAAAGTCACAAGTTATAGGCTTCGGAATGCAACAAAGAAACTGAGTCCAATTTGAGACGTTGACGTACGGATGGAGCTAACTTGTTTCGACTGTCCCGAATCTTGTTCCAACACTTCAAATGTGTTGAAACAATAGTAATGGAAGAGTTTGAGCCCAATTACGAGGTCCGGTTGCGAAAAAGTCACAAGTTATAGGGTTCGGAACGTAACACACAAACTGAGTCCAATTTGAGACGTTGACGAACGAATGGAGCTACTTGTTTCGACTGTACCGAATCCTGTTTCAACACTTCAAATGTGTTGAAACAATAGTAATAGAAGAGTTTGAGTCCAATCACGAGGTCCGGTTGCGAAAAAGTCACAAGTTATAGGGTTCGGAACGTAACACACAAACTGAGTCCAATTTGAGACGTTGACGAACGGATGGAGCTAACTTGTTTCGACTGTCCTGAATCTTTTTCCAACACTTCAAATGTGTTGAAACAATAGTAATGGAAGAATTCGAGTCTAATTACGAGGTCCCGTTGCGAAAAAGTCACAAGTTATAGGCTTCGGAACGTAACACACAAACTGAGTCCAATTTGAAACGTTGACGAACGGATGGAGCTAAGTTGTTTCGACTGTCCCGAATCTTGTTCCAACACTTCAAATGTGTTGAAACAATAGTAATGGAAGAGTTTGAGTCCAATTACGAGGTCTGATTGCAACAAAGTCACAAGTTATAGGCTTCGGAATGTTACACACAAATTGAGTCGAATTTGAGACGTTGATGCACGGATGGAGCTAACTTGTTTCGACTGTCCCAAATCTTATTCCTACACTTCAAATCTGTTGAAACAATAGTAATAGAAGAGTTTGAGTCCAATTACGAGGTCCGGTTGCGAAAAAGTCACAAGTTATAGGCTTAGGAATGTAACACACAAACTGAGTCCAATTTGAGACGTTGACGCACGGAAGGAGCTAACTTGTTTCGACTGTCACGAATCTTGTTCCACCACTTCAAATGTGATGAACCAATAGTAATGAAAGAGTTTCAGTCCAATTATGAGGTCCGGTTGCGAAAAAGTCACAAGTTATAGGCTTCAGAATGTAACACACAAACTGAGTCCAATTAAAGACATTGACGCACGGATGGAGCTAACTTGTTTTGACTGTCCCGAATCTTGCTCCAACACTTCAAATGTGTTGAAACAATAGTAATGGAAGAGTTTGAGTCCAATTACGAGGTCCGATTCGAAAAAGTCACAAGTTATAGGGTTCGGAACGTAACACACAAACTGAGTCCAATTAGAGACGTTGACGAACGGATGGAGCTAACTTGTTTTGACTGTCCCGAATCTTGTTTCAACACTTCAAATGTGTTGAAACAATAGTAATGGAAGAGTTTGAGTCCAATTACGAGGTCCGGTTGCGAAAAAATCACAAGTTATAGGGTTCGGAACGTAACACACAAACTGTGTCCAATTTGAGACGTTGACGAACGAATGGAGCTAACTTGTTTCGACTGTCCCGAATCCTGTTTCAACACTTCAAATGTGTTGAAACAATAGTAATAGAAGAGTTTGAGTCCAATCACGAGGTCCGGTTGCGAAAAAGTCACAAGTTATAGGGTTCGGAATGCAACACACAAACGGGGTCCAATTTGAGACGTCGACGTACGGATGAAGCTAACTCATTTCGACTGTCCCAAATATTGTTCCAACACTTCAAATATGTTGAAACAATAGTAATGGAAGAGTTTGAGTCTAATTATGAGGTCCGGTTGCGAAAAAGTGACAAGTTATAGGCTTCGGAATGTAACACAGAAACTGAGTCCAATTTCAGACGTTGACGAATGGATGGAGCTAACTTGTTTCGACTGTCCCGAATCTTGTTCCAACACTTCAAATATGTTGAAACAATAGTAATGGAAGAGTATGAGTCTAATTATGAGGTCCGGTTGCAAAAAAGTCACAAGTTATAGGCTTCGGAATGTAACACACAAACTGAGTCCAATTTTAGACGTTGACGAACGGATGGAGCTAACTTGTTTCGACTGTCCTGAATCTTGTTCCAACACTTCAAATGTGTTGAAACAATAGTAATGGAAGAATTCGAGTCTAATTACGGGGTCCAGTTGCGAAAAAGTCACAAGTTATAGGCTTCGAAACGTAACACAAACTGAGTCCAATTTGAGACGTTGACGAACGGATGGAGCTAAGTTGTTTCGACTGTCCCGAATCTTGTTCCAACACTTCAAATGTGTTGAAACAATAGTAATGGAAGAGTTTGAGTCCAATTACGAGGTCTGATTGCGACAAAGTCACAAGTTATAGGCTTCGGAATGTTACCCACAAATTGAGTCAAATTTGAGACGTTGATGCACGGATGGAGCTAACTTGTTTCGACTGTCCCAAATCTTATTCCTACACTTCAAATCTGTTGAAACAATAGTAATAGAAGAGTTTGAGTCCAATTACGAGGTCCGGTTGCGAAAAAGTCACAAGTTATAGGCTTAGGAATGTAACACACAAACTGAGTCCAATTTGAGACGTTGACGCACAGATGGAGCTAACTTGTTTCGACTGTCACGAATCTTGTTCCACCACTTCAAATGTGATGAAACAATAGTAATGAAAGATTTTCAGTCCAATTACGAGGTCCGGTTGCGAAAAAGTCACAAGTTATAGGCTTTAGAATGTAACACACAAACTGAGTCCAATTAAAGACATTGACGCACGGATGGAGCTAACTTATTTTGACTGTCCCGAATCTTGTGCCAACACTTCAAATGTGTTGAAACAATAGTAATGGAAGAGTTTGAGTCCAATTACGAGGTCCGATTGCGAAAAAGTCACAAGTTATAGGCTTCGGAATGTAACAAACAAACTGAGTCCAATTAAAGACATTGACGCATGGATGGAGCTAACTTGTTTCGACTGTCCCGAATCTTGTTCCAACACTTCAAATGTGTTGAAACAATAGTAATGGAAGAGTTTGAGTCCAATTATGAGGTCCGGTTGCGAAAAAGTCACAAGTTATAGGGTTCGGAACGTAACACGAAAACTGAGTCCAATTTGAGACGTTGACGAAGGGATGGAACTAACTTGTTTCGACTGTCCCGAATCTTGTTCCAACACTTCAAATATGTTGAAACAATAGTAATAGAAGAGTTTGAGTCCAATCACGAGGTCCGGTTGCGAAAAAGTCACAAGTTATAGGCTTCGGAATGCAACAAAGAAACTGAGTCCAATTTGAGACGTTGACGTACGGATGGAGCTAACTTGTTTCGAATGTCCCAAATATTGTTCAAACACTTCAAATCTGTTGAAACAATAGTAATGGAAGAGTTTGAGTCTAATTATGAGGTCCGGTTGCGAAAAAGTCACAAGTTATAGGCTTCGGAATGTAACACAGAAACTGAGTCCAATTTGAGACGTTGACGAACGGATGGAGCTAACTTGTTTCGACTGTCCCGAATCTTGTTCCAACACTTCAAATGTGTTGAAACAATAGTAATGGAAGAGTTTGAGTCCAATTACGAGGTCCGGTTGCGAAAAAGTCACAAGTTATAGGGTTCGGAACGTAACACACAAACTGAGTCCAATTTGAGATGTTGACGAACGAATGGAGCTAACTTGTTTCGACTGTCCCAAATCTTGTTTCAACACTTCAAATTTGTTGAAACAATTGTAATAGAAGAGTTTGAATCCAATCACGAGGTCCGGTTGCGAAAAAGTCACAAGTTATAGGGTTCGGAACGTAACACACAAACTGAGTCCAATTTGAGACGTTGACGAAGGGATGGAGCTAACTTGTTTCGACTGTCCCGAATCTTGTTCCAACACTTCAAATATGTTGAAACAATAGTAATAGAAGAGTTTGAGTCCAATCACGAGGTCCGGTTGCGAAAATGTCACAAGTTATAGGCTTCGGAATGCAACAAGGAAACTGAGTCCAATTTGAGACGTTGACGTACGGATGGAGCTAACTTGTTTCGACTGTCCCAAATATTGTTCCAACACTTCAAATCTGTTGAAACAATAGTAATGGAAGAGTTTGAGTCTAATTATGAGGTCCGGTTACGAAAAAGTCACAAGTTATAGGCTTAGGAATGTAACACACAAACTGAGTCCAATTTGAGACATTGACGCACGGATGGAGCTAACTTGTTTCGACTGTCACGAATCTTGTTCCACCACTTCAAATGTTATGAAACAATAGTAATGATTGAGTTTCAGTCCAATTACGAGGTCCGGTTGCGAAAAAGTCACAAGTTATAGGCTTCAGAATGTAACACACAAACTGAGTCCAATTAAAGACATTGACGCACGGATGGAGCTAACTTGTTTTGACTGTCCCGAATCTTGTTCCAACACTTCAAATGTGTTGAAACAATAGTAATGGAAAAGTTTGAGTCCAATTACGAGGTCCGATTGCGAAAAAGTCACAAGTTATAGGCTTCGGAATGTAACAAACACACTGAGTCCAATTAAAGACGTTGACGCACGGATGGAGCTAACTTGTTTCGACTGTCCGGAATCTTGTTCCAACACTTCAAATGTGTTGAAACAATAGTAATGGAAGAGCTTGAGTCCAATTACGAGGTTCGGTTGCGAAAAAGTCACAAGTTATAGGGTTCGGAACGTAACACACAAACTGAGTCCAATTTGAGACGTTGACGAAGGGATGGAGCTAACTTGTTTCGACTGTCCCGAATCTTGTTCCAACACTTCAAATATGTTGAAACAATAGTAATAGAAGAGTTTGAGTCCAATCATGAGGTCCGGTTGCGAAAAAGTCACAAGTTATAGGCTTCGGAATGCAACAAAGAAACTGAGTCCAATTTGAGACGTTGACGTACGGATGGAGCTAACTTGTTTCGACTGTCCCAAATATTGTTCCAACACTTCAAATCTGTTGAAACAATAGTAATGGAAGAGTTTGAGTCTAATTATGAGGTCCGGTTGCGAAAAAGTCACAAGTTATAGGCTTCGGAATGTAACACAGAAACTGAGTCCAATTTCAGACGTTGACGAACGGATGGAGCTAACTTGTTTCGACTGTCCCGAATCTTGTTCCAACACTTCAAATATGTTGAAACAATAATAATAGAAGAGTATGTGTCTAATTATGAGGTCCGGTTGCAAAAAAGTCACAAGTTATAGGCTTCGGAATGTAACACACAAACTGAGTCCAATTTGAGACGTTGACGAACGGATGGAGCTAACTAGTTTCGACCGTCCCGAATATTGTTCCAACACATCAAATGTGTTGAAATAATAATACAAGAGTTTGAGTCCAATTACGAGGTCCGGTTGCGAAAAAGTAACAAGTTATTGGCTTCGGAATGTAACACACAAACTGTCTCCAATTTGAGATGTTGACGCACGGATGGAGCTAACTTGTTTTGCATGTCCCGAATCTTGTTCCAATACTTCAAATGTGTTGAAACAATAGTAATGGAAGAGTTTGAGTCCAATTACGAGGTCCGATTGCGAAAAAGTCACAAGTTATAGGGTTCGGAACGTAACACACAAACTGAGTCCAATTTGAGACGTTGACGAACGGATGGAGCTAACTTGTTTTGACTGTCCCGAATCTTGTTTCAACACTTCAAATGTGTTGAAACAATAGTAATGGAAGAGTTTGAGTCCAATTACGAGGTCCGGTTGCGAAAAAGTCACAAGTTATAGGTTTCGGAACGTAACACACAAACTGAGTCCAATTTGAGACGTTGACGAACGAATGGAGCTAACTTGTTTCGACTGTCCCGAATCCGGTTTCAACACTTCAAATGTGTTGAAACAATAGTAATAGAAGAGTTTGAGTCAAATCACGAGGTCCGGTTGCGAAAAAGTCACAAGTTATAGGGTTCGGAATGCAACACACAAACGGGGTCCAATTTGAGACGTCGACGTACGGATGGAGCTAACTCATTTCGACTGTCCATAATATTGTTCCAACACTTCAAATCTGTTGAAACAATAGTAATGGAAGAGTTTGAGTCTAATTATGAGGTACGGTTGCGAAAAAGTGACAAGTTATAGGCTTCGGAATGTAACACAGAAACTGAGTCAAATTTGAGACGTTGACGAATGGATGGAGCTAACTTGTTACGACTGTCCCGAATCTTGTTCCAACACTTCAAATATGTTGAAACAATAGTAATGGAAGAGTATGAGTCTAATTATGAGGTCCGGTTGCAAAAAAGTCACAAGTTATAGGCTTCGGAATGTAACACACAAACTGAGTCCAATTTTAGACGTTGACGAACGGATGGAGCTAACTTGTTTCGACTGTCCTGAATCTTGTTCCAACACTTCAAATGTGTTGAAACAATAGTAATGGAAGAATTCGAGTCTAATTACGGGGTCCAGTTGCGAAAAAGTCACAAGTTATAGGCTTCGAAACGTAACACAAACTGAGTCCAATTTGAGACGTTGACGAACGGATGGAGCTAAGTTGTTTCGACTGTCCCTGATATTCGCTCAAAAGTGCTTATTTTAAGCAATTATCCTTTTAGCGTTATTGCATTCTCCTACGTAAAATACTCTATTTACCTACTTTTCTACGTAAGAGTCTCTTCTGTTGCGTAGAACACACTTTTCTGGACGAAATGGTATATTTGCATGCATTAAACACATTTTCGGAAGTCTAGATATTAAGCCGTTCTGATAAAGTCTCATTACGCGCTTCTTCTGTCGCAGGAAACCCCGATGGGACGATTCTCAAGACTTGTGGGCCCAAATCGATCATGAAAGCCCATTATCAAAGCTTAAAAAGCCCACATGCTATGACTAGAAGATATGGGCCAAATATGGGCTGAATAAGAGGACCAAAAAGCCGGCCCAAAGAACGAAGAGAGTAGGAGAGCCAATGACCAAGAGACGGACCAAAGCGTTTAAAGCCACATGAGTCAGCAAAGAATGATGGTCGACTCTACTGGAGAAGCGTGAGGATGTCACAGTGAAGACCAGGGTTCCAGACCCTCCGCCAGTGCTTTTTTCCATTTTTTTTGATACTTTTTCTCTCATTTCTTCTTATTCTCTCTCTCTCTTCATCTCTCGATCCTCGAATCTACTGACTTAACCCCAGAACTCCTACCCTTCGGCTCTATCTCATCTCCCTTAGCTTTCTAACCGTTGGATCTTCCATCGGACCGTTGGATCTTCAATCGGACCGTTGGATCTCTCTAGATCCGTCGATCTACCAATCTAGGTCCCAATCAAGTCACCATCCATCCGATCGCCTTCAGAATGCCTGTCACATCATCTTGTGAGACGATGGACATCATCAGTCCATGTGGGCCAGTAGCCGGGCCCATCAGCATCGACCCGCTGTCCGACCAGTTAGTGGACCCCGCGAATTTCAAAAATAATTTTAATTAAATGGGGGGTCCACTAATTGGGGAGATTCCCCATAGAAAAGTAGCATTTTACTTAAAAAAAAAAAAAAAAAAAAAAAAAAAAATTAAAAATATTTTTTTTATTTAAAAAATACCCTATTTCCATTAATGGAAATAGGGAGCTTTATAAGAGGAAGGAGAAGGGTTCGTTCGAACCCTAATCCCCCTCCAATCTCCTCCTCTCCTTCCCCCTATCCTTTCCCTTCTTCCCCGCGATTTCTTTCTCCTCTTTTTCCTCTTTTCTTCTTCGTCTTCTTCACCTATACTTCGCCGGAGTTGCAGGTTTGCAACTCCGGCCGTCCTTCTTCTTCTTCCTCTTCTTCTTCTTCTTCTTCTTCTTCTTCTTCTTCTTCTTCTTCTTCTTCTTCTTCTTCTTCTTCTTCTTCTTCTTCTTTTTCTCCTTCTTCCTCCTCTTCGTTTTATTCTTCTTTTGCTGGAGTTGCAGGTCTGCAACTCCGGCCGGCGAACCATGCTCCATCACCGTCATCTTTACAGCAGAAAACGGTGAGCTTCTCCCCCTCTCCTCCTATCCTTCTTCTTCCTCTTCATTTTCTTCTTCTTCCTCTTCGTTTTCTTCTACTTCTTGTCCTCGTTCTTCTTCATCTTGAAGCTCGCCGGACTGGTTCGTCTTCTCCGGCGAGCTCCTCTCTCTGTTTCATTTAACCACCACGCTACCAACTTTCAGCTGCACTCCACGAACGGCCTGTATCACCACCTCGTCTTTGTTCTCTTCACTTGCACCACGCTCTCTTGGCTCCTCCTTGAACGGCAACACACTGAGCCGTCTTCTTCCTTGCTGGGCGGCAGAAACTAGCGGCTCACAAAGTGACATTCTTCATCACGGACTGCTACTCATTGGGAACGCACCTGCAAAACTAGGAGGATACGAATCTCCTCTTGGTTCTAAACCACTCCTCCCTTGCCGCTCCACCAAGTGCTGTCGAGTTTTCCACTTGCACATGCAACAACTCACACCGCAGCAGGCATCTCTTCAAGCCGTGCTCCCTAAAGATTTGCACCACCTCCATCTCGGATCCCTCTCTATCTGTGGGCGGGATTGTAGCCTGGACGAAATTTCCTCCACCAGTAGCAAGCTACGCAATCCCGATCACGCTGCCAATTGTGCCTCTCCATATTGGATCACCAATCCATGATCCTGCCTCACCTTGCTTCTCATCACAAGGCAGGTGGGGAAGGTTCCATCATTCATCATCTCCCCATGAGGACCACCACCAGGCCGTGATCTCCACCAACGTCTGCACCTCACCACCAATTGCAGCTCCGCCCTTGTGATTACCTCCATAATCACCTTCCAGGCCATCTACTTTCCTCTCCGTGAATAGCATAGCCACCCACTTGGCCGTACCACATCAATGGCTGTGCACATTTCTCCACACCAAGCCACCACTTGCTAACCGATAGGCTCTTCTCAACTGTAAAATGGGGCTCCTTCTATACCCACATGGGCCCATTCATCATGCCGATCCCAAATCTCAAGGTAAGCATCGAGAGGTAACTTTCTCTCTCTAGCTTCTCGCTCTCTAATTCTCTCTAAACTCTTGTCCTCTCTCTAAAACTTTCTCTCTCTCTCTCTCTTTCTAGATTTTTCTAGCGTTCTCTTTCTCTCAATCAAATTTCTCTCTCTAGGTCTCTTGTTCTCTCTCTCTCCAAATCACTAAGTTGCTTTCTAGTTAGCTCATTCAGTAGTTTTGTAATGGTTTGGATTCAAGATTTGTATTGACAATTATTTTTGATTAATGAATGCAGCAAGTTTTGACATGGTTATATTTTTAAGTTTATTCCATTAATGTTGTTAATTTTTATGGCTTTCTCAAAATCTCAAGGAGTATTTTAATCCCAATCTCCATCTGCCTCATCTCATTAATTAGCAATTTCTGTGGAAGAATCTGTCATTTTATGTTCTTATTCGCGCCAATCCGATTAATCCCGAGTGCGGATTCGACTCCGACTTTCCACTGTGCTAGAATTCTTAATTTTTGCAGGAATAAATCTCGGATAATTACAAATATTGTTGAAGTTAGGGTTTCCGTAACCAACGACGCGGAAAAAACCTACTTTCAAATGGCGCCGCTGCCGCTCGGGTGTTCGGGAGTGCGAAAAAGGACGTAAAGACGGAATTGGAAAGTTGCTGAAGCGAAAAGCTGCTCAATTTGGCCAGCCCGACCTTTTCGGAAAACTTTCTATTTTTTGTTTTTAGTGATTTTTAGCAGTTTTTAAATTACTATTTTTAATGCCTCGGAAGGCCGAGTGCAAAGTTGTAACAATTTAGGAATTTTACTGCTTTCCAAATAACTGCTAGATCTTGTTCTAGGGTTTTTTAGAAACCTTAGATTAAGTGGAAATTACCAAAAAAATAATAAAATCAAAATAAAAAAAATTAGGGTTTTAGATTCTGCAGATTTTAGAAATCACCAATCAAGGATTTGCGATTTTTGGAAAGATTCCAAAATCTTGAAACTCTGCTCAATTAGGGTTTCCCCTCTTAGAAGTTTCCTCTTTAGAAGAATTTCTATCTTTAGAAATCTTCCGAATTTGGAAAAGTCTGCAAAAGGAAACGCCCCAAATCTAGCAGAATTTCAATTTTGGGAAATTTCCCAAAATTATAAGGGATCTCGCAATCAAATCTTTCTTGGAAGATCTCCACAGTTCGGGAAACTTTCCAATCTAGGTATTTTCCAATCTGGGAATTCTTAAATTTTAACCCATCTCGAATTTGGAAACTAATTCAAAAACTTGCCTAAATTCAGTGCTTGTTCAGTGAACCCTAAAAAGGCAAGGATCTTCCAAATAGAATCCCACATACCTAGACCGTGCGATCTAACTGTTTCTGCAGGAACACGATCCAGTGTGGGTAGAGAGCGAAAGCTCAAAGAGGTGGAGTCGGGCCCAAGCCCATTAGGATACCCCTCTCTAACCCACGGAGGCGACCCCGTGGCGTGGCCCACGGGAGGTAAGTCTCTATCCTCGCCTTGAGTGCGATACAGAGCATATTGGGTGAATCATTGCCGCTTGTCTATTTGCTTTTGCATACATATTATTCGATTTGCGTGGCATGGCCGTTAATAATTGAACATTAATCGAGCAGACCCAGCTCTTTTACAACTGGTGGGATTTCATCACCCACCTCATCACTCCAGCTGAAATTGATCCCCAGGATCCATCTATAATAAAAAGAATCAAGAAGTAGAGCCAATTAGCCCGGTGTTCGAGGAAAAATCCACACAAAGCGAACCCGCTTAACATCCAATCGAAATAAGACCACGAGCGCGGGTCCCTGTTGTCTAACACACCCATAAGTCCCTGCTACTCAAGTACACTGAGCTCGACGTGGCATCTTGGACTATTCGGCGGTTAGTTACGTGTGGACTAGGAACACGCATCAACCCTAGCTTAACCCGAGGGAACACTCTTCTTCTACACTTGACCAATCCGGTTAGTCTGGGACGTACTTAAGACAGCCATTGTGCCGCACGTCTGTCTAGGCTTCGGATTGCCTTGTTGTTGACTAGAGTTAGTACTAAAGGATTCGCTCTGAAGAGTGTAGCCTGGTGAGAACCTCTGAGTGCAAACAGTTAGTCCGGCGGCTAAAAGATAAACCAGTGGTCCGCCCACTGTCATAATCTACTCTAGCCCCAAAACTAACAAGATAATGCCTAAAATATATCCTGATTGTTTAGAATAGGATTATCTGTGCTTGGTGTGCATCATTTAGAATCACTACTCCAGTGTCTCCTTTTGGCAACTTTTTGCCAAATCTTGGGCTTGCTTTTTCAAGTAGAAGCCCGGTTGGACCTGTCCTAACCTTTTACTGACTCGATCTGAGAGTTAGTCCACCGCACCCCTCTATCGCCTCTAATGGCAGATGAACGGCCTCTGTATGAGACCTACTATAGTTTCTGTGAGAATCGAGGTGATCACTCTCAACAATGGTATGACAATTCTGCGTATCATCATGATACTCCAGTCTCGCACACTTCTACAGGGTATGATAATCACCGAGATCCGGAGTACAATTCTGTACTCCAAGAGCTTAAAAATTCAGTCTCTGCCCTTCGTGTCGCAGTCCAGCAACCTGTGTACCATTCCCAGTCTGTAGGATATTACCCTCCTATCCAGCAAGATGTCTGTACCTTTCCATCTCCAATGCAGACATCCTATGACAACACTTATTATCAGGATAATAGGAGTCACCATAACTTTGGTTGGGAACAGTCTGCCCTCCCGCAGCAACTGCCGCAGGATAATTATCCTTCCGGGTTCCATCAACCCAATGGAGAGTATGACTGGCAATACTCGCAATCCCAGTACCCGTCATATCCACAGAATGACTATTCTGATCAACAGTGGGCCCCTCAGGATTTTCAGAGTCAGCAACTAGTCCCAGACTCCACTTTGCCTTACAACTTTCATACCCAGTCGGACTACAATCAAGAGTTAGCACCTCAGCTCCCCTTGGCTGATCCACCTCCGTTGGCTACTACACCCGGTCTAGAGGACCTTCTCTCTCAGTACATTGCCCAGCAACAACAGTATTTCCAAAATCTAGAGCACCAACAACAGCAATCTATGGAGAGCTTCGAGCAACGTCTAATTCAATTAGAAAATGAGAGAGAGGAAGTCAACTTCACTAGCCCACCAGTAGCTTATCCTGAGGAGAATGATATGGCCACTGTCTATAATGAGGAGTCGCACAATTGGACCAAGGACCAGAATTGCCAGGATGAAATAGAAGTTGTTACCACCCCTAGATCAAGCCTGATTATTGAGGAACCAGTGTATCCTAATTCGGTGCCTTTAAAAGCACCACATCATGAACCTACCTCAGAGCCTTCTAACCTGGACCCTGAAGATGATCATCATGACACTGAGTTTTGTCTCGATCGTAGGATCCCTGCTGTCATAGATCTACCGTTCCTCCCCACCTCCCTTGGATTGTGCAACAATTGTGATGAACCCGAGTCTCAATCTTTGGTGCCCTTAACAGCACCAACTTCTGGACTGAGCACAGAGGAACTTAGTCCCATCTCTATCTCTGATAATTCTCTCTCTGCTCTGAATGCAGACATTCCTACTGATGAGCCATGTCTAGAAAATGGGCCTCCCGCTGTCCTGGACCTACCGATCCCTATCGAGGAGGAACATATTGAGTACAGGGATTGGAACATCCCTATCACATTAGGAAACATCGAGAAAGAGGTCAACAGTTTTCACCCGTCACCCTACGTCGATATTTTCGATGACCCGTGTGCCGTAGAGAGTCTAACTCAGGACTCTCCCGAAGATATATTATCCAAGTGTCATGAACACTGTGAGTCTGACTTCATCTCGGAGTCCAACATTTCTGGTATTATTGATCTGCAGGAGTCTGCTCCATTCAGATACATTCCCACAAAACTCAATGAGTTTGCGGCTCTGCTAACCACGGTCAGAGAACCCACTACTACTCCCCTCTCAGTCTTTACTGAGAAGCTTCTATCCCTCCCCGCTGAACTAAATGTTTTTGCGGGTCTGCTCAGAGAAACCGCTCCTACTCTCCTCTCAATCTTTACTGAGAAGCTTCGATCCCTCCCAGATCAACTCCGTACTTTTGTCGGTCTGCTCAATGCCCTTCTCTCAGTCTACACTGAGAAAGACCTGTTCTACACAGGTATACCTAGACAAGGGATAGGATAACTGTTTCCGTTCCACCTTAGGTGTCAGGAAGACTGCAGATTCACTCAGTCTCTATGAGTTTTAACCTGGTTGGGGGTACTTGATATACCCCCGTCATGTCTGGCTGAAGACGTAAAACTTAGCGCTTTCGGAAAGGCAATTCCGGTATTCCTAGAGTACATGAGTCTCATGCATTTGTGATTATTGTTATATCTCTGAAAATGCAGGTACATTCCTTCTCCTAATCATCAGGTATCACACACTGTCGAGTTTCTGCCGACTTGGTAACATCCTTCCTGAATCTTTGCATCATCATCACTGATGCAACACACAAACGGGGTCCAATTTGAGACGTCGACGTACGGATGGAGCTAACTCATTTCGACTGTCCCAAATATTGTTCCAACACTTCAAATCTGTTGAAACAATAGTAATGGAAGAGTTTGAGTCTAATTATGCGGTCCGGTTGCGAAAAAGTGACAAGTTATAGGCTTCGGAATGTAACACAGAAACTGAGTCAAATTTGAGACGTTGACGAATGGATGGAGCTAACTTGTTTCGACTGTCCCGAATCTTGTTCCAACACTTCAAATATGTTGAAACAATAGTAATGGAAGAGTATGAGTCTAATTATGAGGTCCGGTTGCAAAAAAGTCACAAGTTATAGGCTTCGGAATGTAACACACAAACTGAGTCCAATTTTAGACGTTGACGAACGGATGGAGCTAACTTGTTTCGACTGTCCTGAATCTTGTTCCAACACTTCAAATGTGTTGAAACAATAGTAATGGAAGAATTCGAGTCTAATTACGAGGTCCAGTTGCGAAAAAGTCACAAGTTATAGGCTTCGAAACGTAACACAAACTGAGTCCAATTTGAGATGTTGACGAACGGATGGAGCTAAGTTGTTTCGACTGTCCCGAATCTTGTTCCAACACTTCAAATGTGTTGAAACAATAGTAATGGAAGAGTTTGAGTCCAATTACGAGGTCTGATTGCGACAAAGTCACAAGTTATAGGCTTCGGAATGTTACACACAAATTGAGTCGAATTTGAGACGTTGATGCACGGATGGAGCTAACTTGTTTCGACTGTCCCAAATCTTATTCCTACACTGCAAATCTGTTGAAGCAATAGTAATAGAAGAGTTTGAGTCCAATTACGAGGTCCGGTTGCAAAAAAGTCACATGTTATAGGCTTAGGAATGTAACACACAAACTGAGTCCAATTTGAGACGTTGACGCACAGATGGAGCTAACTTGTTTCGACTGTCACGAATCTTGTTCCACCACTTCAAATGTGATGAAACAATAGTAATGAAAGAGTTTCAGTCCAATTACGAGGTCCGGTTGCGAAAAAGTCACAAGTTATAGGCTTTAGAATGTAACACACAAACTGAGTCCAATTAAAGACATTGACGCACGGATGGAGCTAACTTATTTTGACTGTCCCGAATCTTGTGCCAACACTTCAAATGTGTTGAAACAATAGTAATGGAAGAGTTTGAGTCCAATTACGAGGTCCGATTGCGAAAAAGTCACAAGTTATAGGCTTCGGAATGTAACAAACAAACTGAGTCCAATTAAAGACATTGACGCACGGATGGAGCTAACTTGTTTCGACTGTCCTGAATCTTGTTCCAACACTTCAAATGTGTTGAAACAATAGTAATGGAAGAGTTTGAGTCCAATTACGAGGTCTGGTTGTGAAAAAGTCACAAGTTATAGGGTTCGGAACGTAACACGAAAACTAAGTCCAATTTGAGACGTTGACGAAGGGATGGAACTAACTTGTTTCGACTGTCCCGAATCTTGTTCCAACACTTCAAATATGTTGAAACAATAGTAATAGAAGAGTTTAAGTCCAATCACGAGGTCCGGTTGCGAAAAAGTCACAAGTTATAGGCTTCGGAATGCAACAAAGAAACTGAGTCCAATTTGAGACGTTGACGTACGGATGGAGCTAACTTGTTTCGAATGTCCCAAATATTGTTCCAACACTTCAAATCTGTTGAAACAATAGTAATGGAAGAGTTTGAGTCTAATTATGAGGTCCGGTTGCGAAAAAGTCACAAGTTATAGGCTTCGGAATGTAACACAGAAACTGAGTCCAATTTGAGACGTTGACGAACGGATGGAGCTAACTTGTTTCGACTGTCCCGAATCTTGTTCCAACACTTCAAATGTGTTGAAACAATAGTAATGGAAGAGTTTGAGTCCAATTACGAGGTCCGGTTGCGAAAAAGTCACAAGTTATAGGGTTCGGAACGTAACACACAAACTGAGTCCAATTTGAGATGTTGACGAACGAATGGAGCTAACTTGTTTCGACTGTCCCGAATCTTGTTTCAACACTTCAAATTTGTTGAAACAATTGTAATAGAAGAGTTTGAATCCAATCACGAGGTCCGGTTGCGAAAAAGTCACAAGTTATAGGGTTCGGAAAGTAACACACAAACTGAGTCCAATTTGAGACGTTGACGAAGGGATGGAGCTAACTTGTTTCGACTGTCCCGAATCTTGTTCCAACACTTCAAATATGTTGAAACAATAGTAATAGAAGAGTTTGAGTCCAATCACGAGGTCCGGTTGCGAAAATGTCACAAGTTATAGGCTTCGGAATGCAACAAAGAAACTGAGTCCAATTTGAGACGTTGACGTACGGATGGAGCTAACTTGTTTCGACTGTCCCAAATATTGTTCCAACACTTCAAATCTGTTGAAACAATAGTAATGGAAGAGTTTGAGTCTAATTTTGAGGTCCGGTTGCGAAAAAGTCACAAGTTATAGGCTTAGGAATGTAACACACAAACTGAGTCCAATTTGAGACGTTGACGCACGGATGGAACTAACTTGTTTCGACTGTCACGAATCTTGTTCCACCACTTCAAATGTGATGAAACAATAGTAATGAAAGAGTTTCAGTCCAATTACGAGGTCCGGTTGCGAAAAAGTCACAAGTTATAGGCTTCAGAATGTAACACACAAACTGAGTCCGATTAAAGACATTGACGCACGGATGGAGCTAACTTGTTTTGACTGTCCCGAATCTTGTTCCAACACTTCAAATGTGTTGAAACAATAGTAATGGAAAAGTTTGAGTCCAATTACGAGGTCCGATTGCGAAAAAGTCACAAGTTATAGGCTTCGGAATGTAACAAACACACTGAGTCCAATTAAAGACGTTGACGCACGGATGGAGCTAACTTGTTTCGACTGTCCCGAATCTTGTTCCAACACTTCAAATGTGTTGAACAATAGTAATGGAAGAGCTTGAGTCCAATTACGAGGTCCGGTTGCGAAAAAGTCACAAGTTATAGGGTTCGGAACGTAACACACAAACTGAGTCCAATTTGAGACGTTGACGAAGGGATGGAGCTAACTTGTTTCGACTGTCCCGAATCTTGTTCCAACACTTCAAATATGTTGAAAAAATAGTAATAGAAGAGTTTGAGTCCAATCACGAGGTCCGGTTGCGAAAAAGTCACAAGTTATAGGCTTCGGAATGCAACAAAGAAATTGAGTCCAATTTGAGACGTTGACGTACGGATGGAGCTAACTTGTTTCGACTGTCCCAAATATTGTTCCAACGCTTCAAATCTGTTGAAACAATAGTAATGGAAGAGTTTGAGTCTAATTATGAGGTCCGGTTGCGAAAAAGTCACAAGTTATAGGCTTCGGAATGTAACACAGAAACTGAGTCCAATTTCAGACGTTGACGAACGGATGGAGCTAACTTGTTTCGACTGTCCCGAATCTTGTTCCAACACTTCAAATATGTTGAAACAATAGTAATGGAAGAGTATGTGTCTAATTATGAGGTCTTGTTGCAAAAAAGTCACAAGTTATAGGCTTCAGAATGTAACACACAAACTGAGTCCAATTTGAGACGTTGACGAATGGATGGAGCTAACTAGTTTCGACCGTCCCGAATCTTGTTCCAACACATCAAATGTGTTGAAATAATAATACAAGAGTTTGAGTCCAATTACGAGGTCCGGTTGCGAAAAAGTAACAAGTTATTGGCTTCGGAATGTAACACACAAACTGTGTCCAATTTGAGATGTTGACGCACGGATGGAGCTAACTTGTTTTGCATGTCCCGAATCTTGTTCCAATACTTCAAATGTGTTGAAACAATAGTAATGGAAGAGTTTGAGTCCAATTACGAGGTCCGATTGCGAAAAAGTCACAAGTTATAGGCTTCGGAATGTAACAAACACACTGAGTCCAATTAAAGACGTTGACGCACGGATGGAGCTAACTTGTTTCGACTGTCCCGAATCTTGTTCCAACACTTCAAATGTGTTGAACAATAGTAATGGAAGAGCTTGAGTCCAATTACGAGGTCCGGTTGCGAAAAAGTCACAAGTTATAGGGTTCGGAACGTAACACACAAACTGAGTCCAATTTGAGACGTTGACGAAGGGATGGAGCTAACTTGTTTCGACTGTCCCGAATCTTGTTCCAACACTTCAAATATGTTGAAACAATAGTAATAGAAGAGTTTGAGTCCAATCACGAGGTCCGGTTGCGAAAAAGTCACAAGTTATAGGCTTCGGAATGCAACAAAGAAATTGAGTCCAATTTGAGACGTTGACGTACGGATGGAGCTAACTTGTTTCGACTGTCCCAAATATTGTTCCAACGCTTCAAATCTGTTGAAACAATAGTAATGGAAGAGTTTGAGTCTAATTATGAGGTCCGGTTGCGAAAAAGTCACAAGTTATAGGCTTCGGAATGTAACACAGAAACTGAGTCCAATTTCAGACGTTGACGAACGGATGGAGCTAACTTGTTTCGACTGTCCCGAATCTTGTTCCAACACTTCAAATATGTTAAAACAATAGTAATGGAAGAGTATGTGTCTAATTATGAGGTCTTGTTGCAAAAAAGTCACAAGTTATAGGCTTCGGAATGTAACACACAAACAGAGTCCAATTTGAGACGTTGACGAACGGATGGAGCTAACTAGTTTCGACTGTCCCGAATCTTGTTCCAACACATCAAATGTGTTGAAATAATAATACAAGAGTTTGAGTCCAATTACGAGGTCCGGTTGCGAAAAAGTAACAAGTTATTGGCTTCGGAATGTAACACACAAACTGTGTCCAATTTGAGATGTTGACGCACGGATGGAGCTAACTTGTTTTGCATGTCCCGAATCTTGTTCCAATACTTCAAATGTGTTGAAACAATAGTAATGGAAGAGTTTGAGTCCAATTACGAGGTCCGATTGCGAAAAAGTCACAAGGTATAGGGTTCGGAACGTAACACACAAACTGAGTCCAATTTGAGACGTTGACGAACGGATGGAGCTAACTTGTTTTGACTGTCCCGAATCTTGTTTCAACACTTCAAATGTGTTGAAACAATAGTAATGGAAGAGTTTGAGTCCAATTACGAGGTCCGGTTGCGAAAAGTCACAAGTTATAGGCTTCGGAATGCAACAAAGAAACTGAGTCCAATTTGAGACTTTGACGAACGAATGGAGCTAACTTGTTTCGACTGTCCCGAATCCTGTTTCAACACTTCAAATGTGTTGAAACAATATAGTAATAGAAGAGTTTGAGTCCAATCACGAGGTCCGGTTGCGAAAAAGTCACAAGTTATAGGGTTCGGAATGCAACACACAAACGGGGTCCAATTTGAGACGTCGACGTACGGATGGAGCTAACTCATTTCGACTGTCCCAAATATTGTTCCAACACTTCAAATCTGTTGAAACAATAGTAATGGAAGAGTTTGAGTCTAATTATGAGGTCCGATTGCGAAAAAGTGACAAGTTATAGGCTTCGGAATGTAACACAGAAACTGAGTCCAATTTGAGACGTTGACGAATGGATGGAGCTAACTTGTTTCGACTGTCCCGAATCTTGTTCCAACAATTCAAATATGTTGAAACAATAGTAATGGAAGAGTATGAGTCTAATTATGAGGTCCGGTTGCAAAAAAGTCACAAGTTATAGGCTTCGGAATGTAACACACAAACTGAGTCCAATTTGAGACGTTGACGAACGGATGGAGCTAAGTTGTTTCGACTGTCCCGAATCTTGTTCCAACACTTCAAATGTGTTGAAACAATAGTAATGGAAGAGTTTGAGTCCAGTTACGAGGTCTGATTGCGACAAAGTCACAAGTTATAGGCTTCGAAATGTTACACACAAATTGAGTCGAATTTGAGACGTTGATGCACGGATGGAGCTAACTTGTTCCGACTGTCCCAAATCTTATTCCTACACTTCAAATCTGTTGAAACAATAGTAATAGAAGAGTTTGAGTCCAATTACGAGGTCCGGTTGCGAAAAAGTCACAAGTTATAGGCTTAGGAATGTAACACACAAACTGAGTCCAATTTGAGACGTTGACGCACAGATGGAGCTAACTTGTTTCGACTGTCACGAATCTTGTTCCACCACTTCAAATGTGATGAAACAATAGTGATGAAAGAGTTTCAGTCCAATTACGAGGTCCGGTTGCGAAAAAGTCACAAGTTATAGGCTTTAGAATGTAACACACAAACTGAGTCCAATTAAAGACATTGACGCACGGATGGAGCTAACTTATTTTGACTGTCCCGAATCTTGTGCCAACACTTCAAATGTGTTGAAACAATAGTAATGGAAGAGTTTGAGTCCAATTACGAGGTCCGATTGCGAAAAAGTCACAAGTTATAGGCTTCGGAATGTAACAAACAAACTGAGTCCAATTAAAGACATTGACGCACGGATGGAGCTAACTTGTTTCGACTGTCCCGAATCTTGTTCCTACACTTCAAATGTGTTGAAACAATAGTAATGGAAGAGTTTGAGTCCAATTACGAGGTCCGGTTGCGAAAAAGTCACAAGTTATAGGGTTCGGAACGTAACACGAAAACTGAGTCCAATTTGAGACGTTGACGAAGGGATGGAACTAACTTGTTTCGACTGTCCCGAATCTTGTTCCAACACTTCAAATATGTTGAAACAATAGTAATAGAAGAGTTTGAGTCCAATCACGAGGTCCGGTTGCGAAAAAGTCACAAGTTATAGGCTTCGGAATGCAACAAAAAAACTGAGTCCAATTTGAGACGTTGACGTACGGATGGAGCTAACTTGTTTCGAATGTCCCA
Organism: Euptelea pleiosperma; assembly: GCA_035048495.1. Classification (NCBI taxonomy): domain Eukaryota; kingdom Viridiplantae; phylum Streptophyta; class Magnoliopsida; order Ranunculales; family Eupteleaceae; genus Euptelea; species Euptelea pleiosperma. The sequence continues at coordinate 32,579,833 of CM068548.1, read as the reverse complement.
AATATTGTTCCAACACTTCAAATCTGTTGAAACAATAGTAATGGAAGAGTTTGAGTCTAATTATGAGGTCCGGTTGCGAAAAGTCACAAGTTATAGGCTTCGGAATGTAACACAGAAACTGAGTCCAATTTGAGACGTTGACGAACGGATGGAGCTAACTTGTTTCGACTGTCCCGAATCTTGTTCCAACACTTCAAATGTGTTGAAACAATAGTAATGGAAGAGTTTGAGTCCAATTACGAGGTCCGGATGCGAAAAAGTCACAAGTTATAGGGTTCGGAACGTAACACACAAACTGAGTCCAATTTGAGACGTTGACGCAGGGATGGAGCTAACTTGTTTCGACTGTCCCGAATCTTGTTCCAACACTTCAAATATGTTGAAACAATAGTAATAGAAGAGTTTGAGTCCAATCACGAGGTCCGGTTGCGAAAAAGTCACAAGTTATTGGCTTCGGAATGCAACAAAGAAACTGAGTCCAATTTGAGACGTTGACGTACGGATGGAGCTAACTTGTTTCGACTGTCCCAAATATTGTTCCAACACTTCAAATCTGTTGAAACAATAGTAATGGAAGAGTTTGAGTCTAATTATGAGGTCCGGTTGCGAAAAAGTCACAAGTTATAGGCTTCGGAATGTAACACACAAACTGAGTCCAATTTGAGACGTTGACGAACGGATGGAGCTAACTTGTTTCGACTGTCCCGAATCTTGTTCCAACACTTCAAATGTGTTGAAACAATAGTAATGGAAGAGTTTGAGTCCAATTACGAGGTCCGGTTGCGAAAAAGTCACAAGTTATAGGGTTCGGAACGTAACACACAAACTGAGTCCAATTTCAGACGTTGACGAACGGATGGAGCTAACTTGTTTCGACTGTCCCGAATCTTGTTCCAACACTTCAAATATGTTGAAACAATAGTGATGGAAGAGTATGTGTCTAATTATGAGGTCTTGTTGCAAAAAAGTCACAAGTTATAGGCTTCGGAATGTAACACACAAACTGAGTCCAATTTGAGACGTTGACGAACGGATGGAGCTAACTAGTTTCGACCGTCCCGAATCTTGTTCCAACACATCAAATGTGTTGAAATAATAATACAAGAGTTTGAGTCCAATTACGAGGTCCGGTTGCGAAAAAGTAACAAGTTATTGGCTTCGGAATGTAACACACAAACTGTGTCCAATTTGAGATGTTGACGCACGGATGGAGCTAACTTGTTTTGCATGTCCCGAATCTTGTTCCAATACTTCAAATGTGTTGAAACAATAGTAATGGAAGAGTTTGAGTCCAATTACGAGGTCCGATTGCGAAAAAGTCACAAGGTATAGGGTTCGGAACGTAACACACAAACTGAGTCCAATTTGAGACGTTGACGAACGGATGGAGCTAACTTGTTTTGACTGTCCCGAATCTTGTTTCAACACTTCAAATGTGTTGAAACAATAGTAATGGAAGAGTTTGAGTCCAATTACGAGGTCCGGTTGCGAAAAAGTCACAAGTTATAGGCTTCGGAATGTAACACAGAAACTGAGTCCAATTTCAGACGTTGACGAACGGATGGAGCTAACTTGTTTCGACTGTCCCGAATATTGTTCCAACACTTCAAATCTGTTGATACAATAGTAATGGAAGAGTTTGAGTCTAATTATGAGGTCCGGTTGCGAAAAAGTCACAAGTTATAGGCTTCAGAATGTAACACACAAACTGAGTCCAATTAAAGACATTGACGCACGGATGGAGCTAACTTGTTTCGCCTATCCCGAATCTTGTTCCAATACTTCAAATGTGTTGAACAATAATAATGGAAGAATTTGAGTCCAATTACGAGGTCCGATTGCGAAAAAGTCACAAGTTATAGGGTTCGGAACGTAACACACAAACTGAGTCCATTTTGAGACGTTGACGAACGAATGGAGCTAACTTGTTTCGACTGTCCCGAATCTTGTTTCAACACTTCAAATTTGTTGAAACAATTGTAATAGAAGAGTTTGAGTCCAATCACGAGGTCCGGTTGCGAAAAAGTCACAAGTTATAGGCTTCGGAATGCAACACAGAAACTGAGTCCAATTTGAGACGTCGACGTACGGATGGAGCTAACTTGGTTCGACTGTCCCAAATATTGTTCCAAAACTTCAAATCTGTTGAAACAATAGTAATGGAAGAGTTTGAGTGTCCGGTTGCGAAAAAGTCACAAGTTATAGGCTTCGGAATGTAACGCAGAAACTGAGTCCAATTTGAGACGTTGACGAAGGGATGGAGCTAACTTGTTTCGACTGTCCCGAATCTTGTTCTAACAATTCAAATATGTTGAAACAATAGTAATGGAAGAGTATAAGTCTAATTATGAGGTCCGGTTGCAAAAAAGTCACAAGTTATAGGCTTCAGAATGTAACACACAAACTGAGTCCAATTTGAGACGTTGACGGACGGAAGGAGCTAACTTGTTTCGACTGTCCCGAATCTTGTTCCAACACTTCAAATGTGTTGAAACAATAGTAATTGAAGAGTTTGAGTCCAATTACGAGGTCCGGTTGCGAAAAAGTCACAAGTTATAGGGTTCGGAACGTAACACACAAACTGAGTCCAATTTGAGACGTTGACGAACGAATGGAGCTAACTTGTATCGACTGTACCGAATCCTGTTTCAACACTTCAAATGTGTTGAAACAATAGTAATAGAAGAATTTGAGTCCAATCACAAGGTCCGGTTGCGAAAAAGTCACAAGTTATAGGCTTCGGAATGCAACACAGAAACTGGGTCCAATTTGAGACGTCGACGTACGGATAGAGCTAACTTGTTTCGACTGTCCCAAATATTGTTCCAACACTTCAAATCTGTTGAAACAATAGTAATGGAAGAGTTTGAGTCTAATTATGAGGTCCGGTTGCGAAAAAGTCAAAAGTTATAGGCTTCAGAATGTAACACACAAACTGAGTCCAATTAAAGACATTGACGCACGGATGGAGCTAACTTGTTTCGCCTATCCCGAATCTTGTTCCAATACTTCAAATGTGTTGAACAATAATAATGGAAGAATTTGAGTCCAATTACGAGGTCCGATTGCGAAAAAGTCACAAGTTATAGGCTTCGGAATATAACACACAAACTGAGTCCAATTAAAGACATTGACGCACGGATGGAGCTAACTTATTTTGACTATCCCGAATCTTGTTCCAACACTTCAAATGTGTTGAAACAATAGTAATGGAAAAGTTTGAGTCCAATTACGAGGTCCGATTGCGAAAAAGTCACAAGTTATAGGCTTCGGAATGTAACAAACAAACTGAGTCCAATTAAAGACATTGACGCACGGATGGAGCTAACTTGTTTCGACTGTCCCGAATCTTGTTCCAACACTTCAAATGTGTTGAAACAATAGTAATGGAAGAGTTTGAGTCCAATTACGAGGTCCGGTTGCGAAAAAGTCACAAGTTATAGGGTTCGGAACGTAACACACAAACTGAGTCCAATTTGAGACGTTGACGAACGGATGGAGCTAACTTGTTTTGACTGTCCCGAATCTTGTTTCAACACTTCAAATGTGTTGAAACAATAGTAATGGAAGAGTTTGAGTTCAATTACGAGGTCCGATTGCGAAAAAGTCACAAGTTATAGGGTTCGGAACGTAACACACAAACTGAGTCCAATTTGAGACGTTGACGAACGGATGGAGCTAACTTGTTTTGACTGTCCCGAATCTTGTTTCAACACTTCAAATGTGTTGAAACAATAGTAATGGAAGAGTTTGAGTCCAATTACGAGGTCCGGTTGCGAAAAAGTCACAAGTTATAGGGTTCGGAACGTAACACACAAACTGAGTCCAATTTGAGACGTTGACGAACGAATGGACCTAACTTGTTTCGACTGTCCCGAATCCTGTTTCAACACTTCAAATGTGTTGAAACAATAGTAATAGAAGAGTTTGAGTCCAATCACGAGGTCCGGTTGCGAAAAAGTCACAAGTTATAGGGTTCGGAATGCAACACACAAACGGGGTCCAATTTGAGACGTCGACGTACGGATGGAGCTAACTCATTTCGACTGTCCCAAATATTGTTCCAACACTTCAAATCTGTTGAAACAATAGTAATGGAAGAGTTTGAGTCTAATTATGAGGTCCGGTTGCGAAAAAGTGACAAGTTATAGGCTTCGGAATGTAACACAAAAACTGAGTCCAATTTGAGACGTTGACGAACGGATGGAGCTAACTTGTTTCGACTGTCCCGAATCTTGTTCCAACACTTCAAATGTGTTGAAACAATAGTAATGGAAGAGTTTGAGTCCAATTACGAGGTCCGGTTGCGAAAAAGTCACAAGTTATAGGGTTCGGAACGTAACACACAAACTGAGTCCAATTTGAGACGTTGACGAACGAAAGGAGCTAACTTGTTTCGACTGTCCCGAATCTTGTTTCAACACTTCAAATTTGTTGAAACAATTGTAATAGAAGAGTTTGAGTCCAATCACGAGGTCCGGTTGCGAAAAAGGCACAAGTTATAGGCTTCGGAATGCAACACAAAAACTGAGTCCAATTTGAGACGTCGACGTACGGATGGAGCTAACTTGGTTCGACTGTCCCAAATATTGTTCCAACACTTTACATCTGTTGAAACAATAGTAATGGAAGAGTTTGAGTCTAATTATGAGGTCCGGTTGCGAAAAAGTCACAAGTTATAGGCTTCGGAATGTAACACAAACTGAGTCCAATTTGAGACGTTGACGAAGGGATGGAGCTAACTTGTTTCGACTGTCCCGAATCTTGTTCCAACACTTCAAATATGTTGAAACAATAGTAATGGAAGAGTATAAGTCTAATTATGAGGTCCGGTTGCAAAAAAGTCACAAGTTTTAGGCTTCGGAATGTAACACACAAACTGAGTCCAATTTGAGACGTTGACGGACGGAAGGAGCTAACTTGTTTCGACTGTCACGAATCTTGTTCCAACACTTTAAATGTGTTGAAACAATAGTAATGGAAGAGTTTGAGTCCAATTACGAGGTCAGGTTGCGAAAAAGTCACAAGTTATAGGGTTCGGAACGTAACACACAAACTGAGTCCAATTTGAGACGTTGACGAACGAATGGAGCTAACTTGTTTCGACTGTACCGAATCCTGTTTCAACACTTCAAATGTGTTGAAACAATAGTAATAGAAGAGTTTGAGTCCAATCACGAGGTCCGGTTGCGAAAAAGTCACAAGTTATAGGCTTCGGAATGCAACACAGAAACTGGGTCCAATTTGAGACGTCGACGTACGGATAGAGCTAACTTGTTTCAACTGTCCCAAATATTGTTCCAACACTTCAAATCTGTTAAAACAATAGTAATGGAAGAATTCGAGTCTAATTACGAGGTCCAGTTGCGAAAAAGTCACAAGTTATAGGCTTCGGAACGTAACACACAAACTGAGTCCAATTTGAGACGTTGACGAACGGATGGAGCTAAGTTGTTTCGACTGTCCCGAATCTTGTTCCAACACTTCAAATGTGTTCAAACAATAGTAATGGAAGAGTTTGAGTCCAATTACGAGGTCTGATTGCAACAAAGTCACAAGTTATAGGCTTCGGAATGTTACACACAAATTGAGTCAAATTTGAGACGTTGATGCACGGATGGAGCTAACTTGTTTTGACTGTCCCAAATCTTATTCCTACACTTCAAATCTGTTGAAACAATAGTAATAGAAGAGTTTGAGTCCAATTACGAGGTCCGGTTGCGAAAAAGTCACAAGTTATAGGCTTAGGAATGTAACACACAAACTGAGTCCAATTTGAGACGTTGACTCACGGATGGAGCTAACTTGTTTCGACTGTCACGAATCTTGTTCCAACACTTCAAATGTGTTGAAACAATAGTAATGGAAGAGTTTGAGTCCAATTACGAGGTCCGGTTGCGAAAAAGTCACAAGTTATAGGGTTCGGAACGTAACACACAAACTGAGTCCAATTTGAGACGTTGACGAACAAATGGAGCTAACTTGTTTCGACTGTTCCGAATCCTTTTTCAACACTTCAAATGTGTTGAAACAATAGTAATAGAAGAGTTTGAGTCCAATCACGAGGTCCGGTTGCGAAAAAGTCACAAGTTATAGGCTTCGGAATGTAACACACAAACTGAGTCCAATTTGAGACGTTGACGAACGGATGGAGCTAACTTGTTTCGACTGTCCTGAATCTTGTTCCAACACTTCAAATGTGTTGAAACAATAGTAATGGAAGAATTCGAGTCTAATTATGAGGTCCAGTTGCAAAAAAGTCACAAGTTATAGGCTTCGGAACGTAACACACAAACTGAGTCCAATTTGAGACGTTGACGAACGGATGGAGCTAACTTGTTTTGACTGTCCCGAATCTTGTTTCAACACTTCAAATGTGTTGAAACAATAGTAATGGAAGAGTTTGAGTCCAATTACGAGGTCCGGTTGCGAAAAAGTCACAAGTTATAGGCTTCGGAATGTAACACAGAAACTGAGTCCAATTTCAGACGTTGACGAACGGATGGAGCTAACTTGTTTCGACTGTCCCGAATATTGTTCCAACACTTCAAATCTGTTGATACAATAGTAATGGAAGAGTTTGAGTCTAATTATGAGGTCCGGTTGCGAAAAAGTCACAAGTTATAGGCTTCAGAATGTAACACACAAACTGAGTCCAATTAAAGACATTGACGCACGGATGGAGCTAACTTGTTTCGCCTATCCCGAATCTTGTTCCAATACTTCAAATGTGTTGAAACAATAATAATTTAAGAATTTGAGTCCAATTACGAGGTCCGATTGCGAAAAAGTCACAAGTTATAGGGTTCGGAACGTAACACACAAACTGAGTCCAATTTGAGACGTTGACGAAGGGATGGAGCTAACTTGTTTCGACTGTCCTGAATCTTGTTCCAACACTTCAAATGTGTTGAAACAATAGTAATGGAAGAATTCGAGTCTAATTACGAGGTCCAGTTGCGAAAAAGTCACAAGTTATAGGCTTCGGAATGCAACACACAAACTGAGTCCAATTAAAGACATTGACGCACGGATGGAGCTAACTTCTTTCGACTGTCCCGAATCTTGTTCCAACACTTCAAATGTGTTGAAACAATAGTAATGGAAGAGTTTGAGTTCAATTACGAGGTCTGATTGCGACAAAGTCACAAGTTATAGGCTTCGGAATGTTACACACAAATTGAGTCGAATTTGAGACGTTGATGCACGGATGGAGCTAACTTGTTTCGACTGTCCCAAATCTTATTCCTACACTTCAAATATGTTGAAACAATAGTAATGGAAGAGTATGAGTCTAATTATGAGGTCCGGTTGCAAAAAAGTCACAAGTTATAGGCTTCGGAATGTAACACACAAACTGAGTCCAATTTTAGATGTTGACGAACGGATGGAGCTAAGTTGTTTCGACTGTCCTGAATCTTGTTCCAACACTTCAAATGTGTTGAAACAATAGTAATGGAAGAATTCGAGTCTAATTACGAGGTCCACTTGCGAAAAAGTCACAAGTTTTAGGCTTCGGAACGTAACACAAACTGAGTCCAATTTGAGACGTTGACGAACGGATGGAGCTAAGTTGTTTCGACTGTCCCGAATCTTGTTCCCACACTTCAAATGTGTTGAAACAATAGTAATGGAAGAGTTTGAGTCCAATTACGAGGTCTGATTGCGACAAAGTCACAAGTTATAGGCTTCGGAATGTTACACACAAATTGAGTCGAATGTGAGACGTTGATGCGCAGATGGAGCTAACTTGTTTCGACTGTCCCAAATCTTATTCCTACACTTCAAATCTGTTGAAACAATAGTAATAGAAGAGTTTGAGTCCAATTCCGAGGTCCGGTTGCGAAAAAGTCACAAGTTATAGGCTTAGGATTGTAACACACAAACTGAGTCCAATTTGAGACGTTGACGCACAGATGGAGCTAACTTGTTTCGACTGTCACGAATCTTGTTCCAACACTTCAAATGTGATGAAACAATAGTAATGAAAGAGTTTCAGTCCAATTACGAGGTCCGGTTGCGAAAAAGTCACAAGTTATAGGCTTTAGAATGTAACACACAAACTGAGTCCAATTAAAGACATTGACGCACGGATGGAGCTAACTTATTTTGACTGTCCCGAATCTTGTGCCAACACTTCAAATGTGTTGAAACAATAGTAATGGAAGAGTTTGAGTCCAATTACGAGGTCCGATTGCGAAAAAGTCACAAGTTATTGGCTTAGGAATGTAACAAACAAACTGAGTCCAATTAAAGACATTGGCGCACGGATGGAGCTAACTTGTTTCGACTGTCCCGAATCTTGTTCCAACACTTCAAATGTGTTGAAACAATAGTAATGGAAGAGTTTGAGTCCAATTACGAGGTCCGGTTGCGAAAAAGTCACAAGTTATAGGGTTCGGAACGTAACACGAAAACTGAGTCCAATTTGAGACGTTGACGAAGGGATGGAACTAACTTGTTTCGACTGTCCCGAATCTTGTTCCAACACTTCAAATATGTTGAAACAATAGTAATAGAAGAGTTTGAGTCCAATCACGAGGTCCGGTTGCGAAAAAGTCACAAGTTATAGGCTTCGGAATGCAACAAAGAAACTGAGTCCAATTTGAGACGTGGACGTACGGATGGAGCTAACTTGTTTCGAATGTCCCAAATATTGTTCCAACACTTCAAATCTGTTGAAACAATAGTAATGGAAGAGTTTGAGTCTAATTATGAGGTCCGGTTGCGAAAAAGTCACAAGTTATAGGCTTCGGAATGTAACACAGAAACTGAGTCCAATTTGAGACTTTTACGAACAAATGGAGCTAACTTGTTTCGACTGTCCCGAATCTTGTTCCAACACTTCAAATGTGTTGAAACAATAGTAATGGAAGAGTTTGAGTCCAATTACGAGGTCCGGTTGCGAAAAAGTCACAAGTTATAGGGTTCGGAACGTAACACACAAACTGAGTCCAATTTGAGATGTTGACGAACGAATGGAGCTAACTTGTTTCGACTATTCCGAATCTTGTTTCAACACTTCAAATTTGTTGAAACAATTGTTATAGAAGAGTTTGAATCCAATCACGAGGTCCGGTTGCGAAAAAGTCACAAGTTATAGGGTTCGGAACGTAACACACAAACTGAGTCCAATTTGAGACGTTGACGAAGGGATGGAGCTAACTTGTTTCAACTGTCCCGAATCTTGTTCCAACACTTCAAATATGTTGAAACAATAGTAATAGAAGAGTTTGAGTCCAATCACGAGGTCCGGTTGCGAAAATGTCACAAGTTATAGGCTTCGGAATGCAACAAAGAAACTGAGTCCAATTTCAGACGTTGACGTACGGATGGAGCTAACTTGTTTCGACTGTCCCAAATATTGTTCCAACACTTCAAATCTGTTGAAACAATAGTAATGGAAGAGTTTGAGTCTAATTATGAGGTCCGGTTGCGAAAAAGTCACAAGTTATAGGCTTAGGAATGTAACACACAAACTGAGTCCAATTTGAGACGTTGACGCACGGGTGGAGCTAACTTGTTTCGACTGTCACGAATCTTGTTCCACCACTTCAAATGTGATGAAACAATAGTAATGAAAGAGTTTCAGTCCAATTACGAGGTCCGGTTGCGAAAAAGTCACAAGTTATAGGCTTCAGAATGTAACACACAAACTGAGTCCAATTAAAGACATTGACGCACGGATGGAGCTAACTTGTTTTGACTGTCCCGAATCTTGTTCCAACACTTCAAATGTGTTGAAACAATAGTAATGGAAAAGTTTGAGTCCAATTACGAGGTCCGATTGCGAAAAAGTCACAAGTTATGGGTTTCGGAATGTAACAAACACACTGAGTCCAATTAAAGACGTTGACGCACGGATGGAGCTAACTTGTTTCGACTGTCCCGAATCTTGTTCCAACACTTCAAATGTGTTGAAACAATAGTAATGGAAGAGTTTGAGTCCAATTACGAGGTCCGGTTGCGAAAAAGTCACAAGTTTTAGGGTTCGTAACATAACACACAAACTGAGTCCAATTTGAGACGTTGACGAAGGGATGGAGCTAACTTGTTTCGACTGTCCCGAATCTTGTTCCAACACTTCAAATATGTTGAAACAATTGTAATAGAAGAGTTTGAGTCCAATCACGAGGTCCGGTTGCGAAAAAGTCACAAGTTATAGGCTTCGGAATGCAACACAGAAATTGAGTCCAATTTGAGACGTCGACGTACGGATGGAGCTAACTTGGTTCGACTGTCCCGAATCTTGTTCCAACACTTCAAATATGTTGAAACAATAGTAATGGAAGAGTATAAGTCTAATTATGAGGTCCGGTTGCAAAAAAGTCACATGTTTTAGGCTTCGGAATGTAACACACAAACTGAGTCCAATTTGAGACGTTGACGGACGGTAGGAGCTAACTTGTTTCGACTGTCCCGAATCTTGTTCCAACACTTTAAATGTGTTGAAACAATAGTAATGGAAGAGTTTGAGTCCAATTACGAGGTCCGGTTGCGAAAAAGTCACAAGTTATAGGGTTCGGAACGTAACACACAAACTGAGTCCAATTTGAGACGTTGACGAACGAATGGAGCTAACTTGTTTCGACTGTACCGAATCCTGTTTCAACACTTCAAATGTGTTGAAACAATAGTAATAGAAGAGTTTGAGTCCAATCACGAGGTCCGGTTGCGAAAAAGTCACAAGTTATAGGCTTCGGAATGCAACACAGAAACTGGGTCCAATTTGAGACGTCGACGTACGGATAGAGCTAACTTGTTTCAACTGTCCCAAATATTGTTCCAACACTTCAAATCTGTTAAAACAATAGTAATGGAAAAGTTTGAGTCTAATTATGAGGTCCGGTTGCGAAAAAGTCACAAGTTATAGGCTTCGGAATGTAACACACAAACTGAGTCCAATTAAAGACATTGACGCACGGATGGAGCTAACTTGTTTCGCCTATCCCGAATCTTGTTCCAATACTTCAAATGTGTTGAAACAATAATAATGGAAGAATTTGAGTCCAATTACGAGGTCCGATTGCGAAAAAGTCACAAGTTATAGGCTTCGGAATGTAACACACTGAAAGTAGGATTTTTCCGCGTCGTTGGTTACGGAAACCCTAAGTCCAACAAGATTTGTAATTTTGATTCAATTTTATCCTGCAAAATTCAGATATTCTAGCATACGGATTCGTGTCGGATGTCGATCCACACTCGGGGTAAGTTGCGCAAACAAGAACATAAAATGATGGGTTTTTGCCATAGAATTTGCTAAAAAGAATGATGGAAGGATGAGAATGGTGATTAAGGGATCGGATTTAAAACATGTTTAGTGATTTTAGAGAAAGAAATTGCCATAAGATTAAAAAGAAAATAACTAACACAATGAAGTAATACTAGAATTTATTGAAATAATAACTTTCTTACAATATTCTCAATCAAAATTGCGAACTAAACATAAAAAGAACTAAAAGGATTAAACTATAAAGCCGTAAAAACTAGAGAGAGAAAGAGAATAAGAGGAGAGAGAGTATGAATTTTTAGAGAGAGAGAGAGAAATTAGAGATAGAATAGGTAGAGAGAGAAATTTTACCCATGGGAAACCTACCAATATTGAAGGTTGTGAAGATAGTAGTGGTGGGCGGTGCAAGAAGGAGGAGTGGCTCGTGGATCTGGTGGATGGCAGCAGGTGAGGATGGTGTAGTAGACCCACAACCCGAAGTTGCAGGTGGTGGTGGCTGCTATTGGCGGTAGGTAGGAGCTGGCGGGGATGCAAGGTGGAGGAGAACCAGCAGGTAGGCGTTCCTCCTCTACTCTTCTTCTTCTCCTCTTTCGGCTCTCTTTTTTTTTTGGTTTTTCCTTTCTATTTCAGTCAAAGAAAAAGGGCAGAAAGGGGGTAAGGACGGTTGGGATTAGAAGGAAAGTGAGAGGAGAAGGTGTATGTCGGTGATGGAGAACTTGCAGCCCGGAGAAAAGTGCAACAGGGAGGAGAGAACGGTGCACAGCAGGCGGAATGGGTAGGGCAGCACCGTGGCAAGTCGCGGTAGGTGTCGCCGAGGTTGAAGATAACGGTCTTGGCCGTTGGGTGGAGCAGCAGGTGGTGCGGGGAGTAATGAAGGCGGACTGGTTGCAGCGGCAGGCGGTGTTTTCCGGCAGGTGGCGGTGTTTGGCGGCGGAACTAGTAGGTAGGAGGCGGTGGATGGTGCTGCGAGCCGGAGTTGCAGGCTGCAACTCCGGTAGAAGGCGTGACAAAGATGATGAAGAAGATGAAGGAAAGAAGAGAGAAAATGGGGCCAAAGAAGAGGGAATCCGTGCGGGATTGATAGGGGGAGAGAATGGAAGAGAAAGGGGGGGGATTAGGGTTCGAACGAACCCCTATCCTTCTCCTTTTAAAGCTTCCCTATTTCCTTTAATGGAAATAGGGGATTTTTGAAAATAAAAAAATAAAAAAATAAGAAAAATATATATATATATATATATATATATATATTTTTTTTTTTAAGTAAAAACCTACTTTTCTATGGGGAATCTCCCCAATTAGTGGACCCCCCATTTAATTAAAATTATTTTTGAAATTCGCGGGGTCCACTAACTGGTCGGACAGCGGGTCGATGATGATGGGCCCGGCTACTGGCCCACATGGACTGATGATGTCCATCGTCTCACAAGATGATGTGACAGGCATTCTGAAGGCGATCGGATGGATGGTGACTTGATTGGGACCAAGATTGGTAGATCGACGGATCTAGAGAGATCCAACGGTCCGATTGAAGATCCAACGGTCCGATGGAAGATCCAACGGTCAGAAAGCTAAGGGAGATGAGATAGAGCCAAAGGGTAGGAGTTCTGGGGTTAGGTCAGTAGATTCGAGGATCGAGAGATGAAGAGAGAGAGAGAATAAGGAGAGATGAGAGAAAAAGTATCAAAAAAATGGAAAAAAGCACTGGCGGAGGGTCTGGAACCCTGGTCTTCACTGTGACCATCCTCACGCTTCCCCAGTAGAGTCGACCATCATTCTTTGCTGACTCATGTGGCTTTAAACGCTTTGGTCCGTCTCTTGGTCATTGGCTCTCCTACTCTCTTCGTTCTTTGGGCCGGCTTTTTGGTCCTCTTATTCAGCCCATATTTGGCCCATATCTTCTAGTCATAGCATGTGGGCTCTTTAAGCTTTGATAATGGGCTTTCATGATCGATTTGGGCCCACAAGTCTCGAGAATCGTCCCATCGGGGTTTCCTGCGACAAAAGAAGCGCGTAATGAGACTTTATCAGAACGGTTTAATATCTAGACTTCCGAAAATGTGTTTAATGCATGCAAATATACCATTTCGTCCAGAAAAGTGTGTTCTACGCAACAGAAGAGACTATTACGTAGAAAAGTAGATAAATAGAGCATTTTACGTAGGAGAATGCAATAACGCAAAAAGGATAATTGCTTAAAATAAGCACTTTTGAGTGAATATCACACACAAACTGAGTCCAATTAAAGACATAGACGCACGGATGGAGCTAAGTTGTTTCGACTGTCCCGAATCTTGTTCCAACACTTCAAATGTGTTGAAACAATAGTAATGGAAGAGTTTGAGTCCAATTACGAGGTCCGGTTGCGAAAAAGTCACAAGTTATAGGGTTCGGAACGTAACACACAAACTGAGTCCAATTTGAGACGTTGACGAACGGATGGAGCTAACTTGTTTCGACTGTCCTGAATCTTGTTCCAACACTTCAAATGTGTTGAAACAATAGTAATGGAAGAATTCGAGTCTAATTACGAGGTCCAGTTGCGAAAAAGTCACAAGTTATAGGGTTCGGAACGTAACACACAAACTGAGTCCAATTTGAGACGTTGACGAACGAATGGAGCTAACTTGTTTCGACTGTCCCGAATCTTGTTCCAACACTTCAAATGTGTTCAAACAATAGTAATGGAAGAGTTTGAGTCCAATTACGAGGTCTGATTGCGACAAAGTCACAAGTTATAGGCTTCGGAATGTTACACACAAATTGAGTCGAATTTGAGACGTTGATGCACGGATGGAGCTAACTTGTTTCGACTGTCCCAAATCTTATTCCTACACTTCAAATCTGTTGAAACAATAGTAATAGAAGAGTTTGAGTCCAATTACGAGGTCCGGTTGCGAAAAAGTCACAAGTTATAGGCTTAGGAATGTAACACACAAACTGAGTCCAATTTGAGACGTTGACGCACGGATGGAGCTAACTTGTTTTGACTGTCACGAATCTTGTTCCACCACTTCAAATGTGATGAAACAATAGTAATGAAAGAGTTTCAGTCCAATTACGAGGTCCGGTTGCGAAAAAGTCATAAGTTATAGGCTTCAGAATGTAACACACAAACTGAGTCCAATTAAAGACATTGACGCACGGATGGAGCTAACTTGTTTTGACTTTCCCGAATCTTGTTCCAACACTTCAAATGTGTTGAAACAATAGTAATGGAAAAGTTTGAGTCCAATTACGAGGTCCGATTGCGAAAAAGTCACAAGTTATAGGCTTCGGAATGTAACAAACAAACTGAGTCCAATTAAAGACGTTGACGCACGGATGGAGCTAACTTGTTTCGACTGTCCCGAATCTTGTTCCAACACTTCAAATGTGTTGAAACAATAGTAATGGAAGAGTTTGAGTCCAATTACGAGGTCCGGTTGCGAAAAAGTCACAAGTTATAGGGTTCGGAACGTAACACACAAACTGAGTCCAATTTGAGACGTTGACGAACGAATGGAGCTAACTTGTTTCGACTGTTCCGAATCCTGTTTCAACACTTCAAATGTGTTGAAACAATAGTAATAGAAGAGTTTGAGTCCAATCAAGAGGTCCGGTTGCGAAAAAGTCACAAGTTATAGGCTTCGGAATGTAACACACAAACTGAGTCCAATTTGAGACGTTGACGAACGGATGGAGCTAACTTGTTTCGACTGTCCTGAATCTTGTTCCAACACTTGAAATGTGTTGAAACAATAGTAATGGAAGAATTCGAGTCTAATTATGAGGTCGAGTTGCGAAAAAGTCACAAGTTATAGGCTTCGGAACGTAACACACAAACTGAGTCCAATTTGAGACGTTGATGAACGGATGGAGCTAACTTGTTTTGACTATCCCGAATCTTGTTTCAACACTTCAAATGTGTTGAAACAATAGTAATAGAAGAGTTTGAGTCCAATCACGAGGTTCGGTTGCGAAAAAGTCACAAGTTATAGGCTTCAGAATGCAACACAGAAACTGAGTCCAATTTGAGACGTCGACGTACGGATGGAGCTAACTTGTTTCGACTGTCCCAAATATTGTTCCAACACTTCAAATCTGTTGAAACAATAGTAATGGAAGAGTTTGAGTCTAATTATGAGGTCCGGTTACGAAAAAGTCACAAGTTATAGGCTTCAGAATGTAACACACAAACTGAGTCCAATTAAAGACATTGACGCACGGATGGAGCTAACTTGTTTCGCCTATCCCGAATCTTGTTCCAATACTTCAAATGTGTTGAAACAATAATAATGGAAGAATTTGAGTCCAATTACGAGGTCCGATTGCGAAAAAGTCACAAGTTATAGGCTTCGGAATGTAACACACAAACTGAGTCCAATTAAAGACATTGACGCACGGATGGAGCTAAGTTGTTTTGACTGTCCCGAATCTTGTTCCAACACTTCAAATGTGTTGAAACAATAGTAATGGAAGAGTTTGAGCCCAATTACGAGGTCCGGTTGCGAAAAAGTCACAAGTTATAGGCTTCGGAACGTAACACACAAACTGAGTCCAATTTGAGACGTTGACGAACGGATGGAGCTAACTTGTTTCGACTGTCCTGAATCTTGTTCCAACACTTCAAATGTGTTGAAACAATAGTAATGGAAGAATTCGAGTCTAATTACGAGGTCCAGTTGCGAAAAAGTCACAAGTTATAGGCTTCGGAACGTAACACACAAACTGAGTCCAATTTGAGACGTTGACGAACGGATGGAGCTAAGTTGTTTCGACTGTCCCGAATCTTGTTCCAACACTTCAAATGTGTTGAAACAATAGTAATGGAAGAGTTTGAGTCCAATTACGAGGTCTGATTGCGACAAAGTCACAAGTTATAGGCTTCGGAATGTTACACACAAATTGAGTCGAATTTGAGACGTTGATGTACGGATGGAGCTAACTTGTTTTGACTGTCCCAAATCTTATTCCTACACTTCAAATCTGTTGAAACAATAGTAATAGAAGAGTTTGAGTCCAATTACGAGGTCCAGTTGCGAAAAAGTCACAAGTTATAGGCTTAGGAATGTAACACGCAAACTGAGTCCAATTTGAGACGTTGACACATGGATACAGCTAACTTGTTTCGACTGTCTCGAATCTTGTTCCACCACTTCAAATGTGATGAAACAATAGTAATGAAAGAGTTTCAGTCCAATTACGAGGTCCGGTTGCGAAAAAGTCACCAGTTATAGGCTTCAGAATGTAACACACAAAGTGAGTCCAATTAAAGACATTGACGCACAGATGGAGCTAACTTGTTTTGACTGTCCCGAATCTTGTTCCAACACTTCAAATGCGTTGAAACAATAGTAATGGAAGAGTTTGAGTCCAATTACGAGGTCCGATTGCGAAAAAGTCACAAGTTATAGGCTTCGGAATGTAACAAACAAACTGAGTCCAATTAAAGACGTTGACACACGGATGGAGCTAACTTGTTTCGACTGTCCCGAATCTTGTTCCAACACTTCAAATGTGTTGAAACAATAGTAATGGAAGAGTTTGAGTCTAATTACGAGGTCCGGTTGCGAAAAAGTCACAAGTTATAGGCTTCGGAATGTAACACAGAAACTGAGTCCAATTTGAGACGGTGACGCACGGATGGAGCTAACTTTTTTCGACTGTCCCGAATCTTGTTCCAACACTTCAAATATGTTGAAACAATAGTAATAGAAGAGTTTGAGTCCAATCACGAGGTCCGGTTGCGAAAAAGTCACAAGTTATAGGCTTCAGAATGCAACAAAGAAACTGAGTCCAATTTGAGACGTTGACGTACGGATGGAGCTAACTTGTTTCGACTGTCCCAAATATTGTTCCAACACTTCAAATCTGTTGAAACAATAGTAATGGAAGAGTTTGAGTCTAATTATGAGGTCCGGTTGCGAAAAAGTCACAAGTTATAGGCTTCGGAATATAACACAGAAACTGAGTCCAATTTGAGACGTTGACGCACGGATGGAGCTAACTTGCTTCGCCTATCCCGAATCTTGTTCCAGTACTTCAAATGTGTTGAAACAATAATAATGGAAGAATTTGAGTCCAATTACGAGGTCCGATTGCGAAAAAGTCACAAGTTATAGGGTTCGGAATGTAACACACAAACTGAGTCCAATTAAAGACATTGACGCACGGATGGAGCTAAGTTGTTTCGACTGTCCCGAATCTTTTCCAACACTTCAAATGTGTTGAAACAATAGTAATAGAAGAGTTTGAGTCCAATTACGAGGTCCGGTTGCGAAAAAGTCACAAGTTATAGGGTTCGGAACGTAACACACAAACTGAGTCCAATTTGAGACGTTGACGAACGAATGGAGCTAACTTGTTTCGACTGTCCCGAATCCTGTTTCAACACTTCAAATGTGTTGAAACAATAGTAATAGAAGAGTTTGAGTCCAATCACGAGGTCCGGTTGCGAAAAAGTCACAAGTTATAGGCTTCGGAATGTAACACACAAACTGAGTCCAATTTGAGACGTTGACGAACGGATGGAGCTAACTTGTTTCGACTGTCCTGAATCTTGTTCCAACACTTCAAATGTGTTGAAACAATAGTAATGGAAGAATTCGAGTCTAATTACGAGGTCCAGTTGCGAAAAAGTCACAAGTTATAGGCTTCGGAACGTAACACACAAACTGAGTCCAATTTGAGACGTTGACGAACGAATGGAGCTAACTTGTTTCGACAGGAACAGCCGGTTTGATAACAGTTCACACCTTCTCGATAGAGTTTCACTTGCGATCAGTCAAGAAGGATGGCACCCCCCCTTTGCTCCTACTATTGAATTAGCGCAGCTTTGGCATAGGGCAAAGGAGGTCGATATCGATCCTCAGGCCCTAGAGGATGACGTGGTTTGGTCCCCATCAAATTCTGGAAATTTTACTCTATGCTCGGCATATCGAGCTATCCGTGGGACAGGAGACACTGTGGATTGGTGCAAACTTATTTGGAGTAAATATGCTATTCCACGGCATTGTTTTATCTCTTGGCTTGCTCTTAAGGGAGGGTTACTTACAAAAGATAAGCCCCAGGTGCGCCACTTGGTTTCAGATCCTAAATGCATCCTGTGCTCAATGGAAGAAGAGACGGTCTTCCATTTGTATTTTGAGTGTCCATACTCTAAGTACATCTGGTCTAATATTCTTCATCTGTCTCGGATTAATCACGTGGTTGCCTCGTCTCTCTTAGAAGCTCAGTGGATTCTCCAAAATCTTCTTGGGTCTGACCTCCGATCTTTGGTTCTACGAGCTGCATTTACGGCAACGATATATTTTATTTGGAAGGAAAGAAATGCTCGCTTGTTCCAGAATTCTTTCCTCCCAAAGGAGCTGATTTTGAAGAGGATAATTGATATTATTACAAGCCGTTTTTTAACTGGTAGTTTGAAAGTGGTAGATTCGCCTAGGGCAAGGGAGTTTTTTCACGCATGGGGGATTGGGGTTGCTTTCCACCAACAAGAACCTGTCCATTGTACATGGCATCCTCCTCCTACGGGCTATATCCTCAACTCCGATGGGTCTTTTTCTAACACCGGGGGGTGTTATGGAGGTGTGATTCGCGACTCTAGAGGATCCTCAGTTATCGCTTTCTATGGTGGTCATAAGAGGATCTCTATTATTTTTCATGAATTGCAAGCCATCGATGAGGGCCTTCAGCTTGCGCTATCAATGGGAATAACGACGCTTCTTATCGCTTCGGATTCGTCTTATGCCGTTGGTGTTATTACAGGCTCGTTTAGCACTCCGTGGCAAGCGCGTCGTATGGTTCAGTCCATCAGAGACAGTTGGAGTCTCTTCCATGCTATCTCGATACAGCATGTTTTCAGAGAAGCGAATCGGGCAGCTGACCTCTTAGCATCTTTTTCTGACTCTTTGAGTTGTAATATTGTGTATCCTTTGTACTTTCCTAAAGTCCTGGTTGACATACTTGTCGAGGATGCCTCTGGGCACATGTATATTCGCTTATAAGCTCTTTTAAAGTCAGGTAGGGGTCTGCCTAACCCCACGCTTACCAATCAAAAAAAAAAAAAAAACACAGAAACTGAGTCCAATTTGAGACGTCGACGTACGGATGGAGCTAACTTGTTTCGACTGTCCCAAATATTGTTCCAACACTTCAAATCTGTTGAAACAATAGTAATGGAAGAGTTTGAGTCTAATTATGAGGTCCGGTTCCGAAAAAGTCACAAGTTATAGGCTTCGGAATGTAACACACAAACTGAGTCCAATTTGAGACGTTCACGAACGGATGGAGCTAACTTGTTTTGACTGTCCGGAATCTGGTTCCAACACTTCAAATGTGTTGAAACAATAGTAATGGAAAAATTCGAGTCTAATTACGAGGTCCAGTTGCGAAAAAGTCACAAGTTATAGGCTTCGGAACGTAAAACACAAACTGAGTCCAATTTGAGACGTTGACGAACGGATGGAGCTAACTTGTTTTGACTATCCCGAATCGTGTTTCAACACTTCAAATGTGTTGAAACAATAGTAATAGAAGAGTTTGAGTCCAATCACGAGGTTCGGTTGCGAAAATGTCACAAGTTATAGGCTTCGGAATGCAACACAGAAATTGAGTCCAATTTGAGACGTCGACGTACGGATGGAGCTAACTTGTTTCGACTGTCCAAAATATTGTTCCAACACTTCAAATGTGTTGAAACAATAGTAATGGAAGAATTCGAGTCTAATTACGAGGTCCAGTTGCGAAAAAGTCACAAGTTATAGGGTTCGGAACGTAACACACAAACTGAGTCCAATTTGAGACGTTGACGAACGAATGGAGCTAACTTGTTTCGACTGTCCCGAATCTTGTTTGAACACTTCAAATTTGTTGAAACAATAGTAATAGAAGAGTTTGAGTCCAATCACGAGGTCCGGTTGCGAAAAAGTCACAAGTTATAGGCTTCGGAATGCAACACAGAAACTGAGTCCAATTTGAGACGTCGACGTACGGATGGAGCTAACTTGTTTCGACTGTCCCAAATATTGTTCCAACACTTCAAATCTGTTGAAACAATAGTAATGGAAGAATTCTAGTCTCATTACGAGGTCCAGTTGCAAAAAAGTCACAAGTTATAGGCTTCGGAACGTAACACACAAACTGAGTCCAATTTGAGACGTTGACGAACGGATGGAGCTAACTTGTTTTGACTATCCCGAATCTTGTTTCAACACTTCAAATGTGTTGAAACAATAGTAATAGAAGAGTTTGAGTCCAATCACGAGGTCCGGTTGCGAAAAAGTCACAAGTTATAGGCTTCGGAATGCAACACAGAAACTGAGTCCAATTTGAGACGTCGACGTACGGATGGAGCTAACTTGTTTCGACTGTCCCAAATATAGTTCCAACACTTCAAATCTGTTGAAACAATAGTAATAGAAGAGTTTGAGTCTAATTATGAGGTCCGGTTGCGAAAAAGTCACAAGTTATAGGCTTCGGAATGTAACACAGAAACTGAGTCCAATTTGAGACGTTGACGAAGGGATGGAGCTAACTTGTTTCGACTGTCCCGAATCTTGTTCCAACACTTCAAATATGTTGAAACAATAGTAATAGAAGAGTTTGAGTCCAATCACGAGGTCCGGTTGCGAAAAAGTCACAAGTTATAGGCTTCGGAATGCAACACAGAAACTGAGTCCAATTTGAGACGTCGACGTACGGATGGAGCTAACTTGTTTCGACTGTCCCAAATATTGTTCCAACACTTCAAATCTGTTGAAACAATAGTAATGGAAGAGTTTGAGTCTAATTATGAGGTCCGGTTGCGAAAAAGTCACAAGTTATAGGCTTCGGAATGTAACACACAAACTGAGTCCAATTTGAGACGTTGACGAACGGATGGAGCTAACTTGTTTCGACTGTCCTGAATCTTGTTCCAACACTTCAAATGTGTTGAAACAATAGTAATGGAAGAATTCTAGTCTCATTACGAGGTCCAGTTGCAAAAAAGTCACAAGTTATAGGCTTCGGAACGTAATACACAAACTGAGTCCAATTTGAGACGTTGACGAACGGATGGAGCTAACTTGTTTTGACTATCCCGAATCTTGTTTCAACACTTCAAATGTGTTGAAACAATAGTAATAGAAGAGTTTGAGTCCAATCACGAGGTCCGGTTGCGAAAAAGTCACAAGTTATAGGCTTCGGAATGCAACACAGAAACTGAGTCCAATTTGAGACGTCGACGTACGGATGGAGCTAACTTGTTTCGACTGTCCCAAATATAGTTCCAACACTTCAAATCTGTTGAAACAATAGTAATAGAAGAGTTTGAGTCTAATTATGAGGTCCGGTTGCGAAAAAGTCACAAGTTATAGGCTTCGGAATGTAACACAGAAACTGAGTCCAATTTGAGACGTTGACGAAGGGATGGAGCTAACTTGTTTCGACTGTCCCGAATCTTGTTCCAACACTTCAAATATGTTGAAACAATAGTAATAGAAGAGTTTGAGTCCAATCACGAGGTCCGGTTGCGAAAAAGTCACAAGTTATAGGCTTCGGAATGCAACAAAGAAACTGAGTCCAATTTGAGACGTCGACGTACGGATGGAGCTAACTTGTTTCGACTGTCCCAAATATTGTTCCAACACTTCAAATCTGTTGAAACAATAGTAATGGAAGAGTTTGAGTCTAATTATGAGGTCCGGTTGCGAAAAAGTCACAAGTTATAGGCTTCGGAATGTAACACACAAACTGAGTCCAATTTGAGACGTTGACGAACGAATGGAGCTAACTTGTTTCGACTGTCCTGAATCTTGTTCCAACACTTCAAATGTGTTGAAACAATAGTAATGGAAGAATTCTAGTCTCATTACGAGGTCCAGTTGCAAAAAAGTCACAAGTTATAGGCTTCGGAACGTAATACACAAACTGAGTCCAATTTGAGACGTTGACGAACGGATGGTGCTAACTTGTTTTGACTATCCCGAATCTTGTTTCAACACTTCAAATGTGTTGAAACAATAGTAATAGAAGAGTTTGAGTCCAATCACGAGGTCCGGTTGCGAAAAAGTCACAAGTTATAGGCTTCGGAATGCAACACAGAAACTGAGTCCAATTTGAGACGTCGACGTACGGATGGAGCTAACTTGTTTCGACTGTCCCAAATATAGTTCCAACACTTCAAATCTGTTGAAACAATAGTAATAGAAGAGTTTGAGTCTAATTATGAGGTCCGGTTGCGAAAAAGTCACAAGTTATAGGCTTCGGAATGTAACACAGAAACTGAGTCCAATTTGAGACGTTGACGAAGGGATGGAGCTAACTTGTTTCGACTGTCCCGAATCTTGTTCCAACACTTCAAATATGTTGAAACAATAGTAATAGAAGAGTTTGAGTCCAATCACGAGGTCCGGTTGCGAAAAAGTCACAAGTTATAGGCTTCGGAATGCAACAAAGAAACTGAGTCCAATTTGAGACGTCGACGTACGGATGGAGCTATCTTGTTTCGACTGTCCCAAATATTGTTCCAACACTTCAAATCTGTTGAAACAATAGTAATGGAAGAGTTTGAGTCTAATTATGAGGTCCGGTTGCGAAAAAGTCACAAGTTATAGGCTTCGGAATGTAACACACAAACTGAGTCCAATTTGAGACGTTGACGAACGGATGGAGCTAACTTGTTTCGACTGTCCTGAATCTTGTTCCAACACTTCAAATGTGTTGAAACAATAGTAATGGAAGAATTCTAGTCTCATTACGAGGTCCAGTTGCAAAAAAGTCACAAGTTATAGGCTTCGGAACGTAACACACAAACTGAGTCCAATTTGAGACGTTGACGAACGGATGGAGCTAACTTGTTTTGACTATCCCGAATCTTGTTTCAACACTTCAAATGTGTTGAAACAATAGTAATAGAAGAGTTTGAGTCCAATCACGAGGTTCGGTTGCGAAAAAGTCACAAGTTATAGGCTTCGGAATGCAACACAGAAACTGAGTCCAATTTGAGACGTCGACGTACGGATGGAGCTAACTTGTTTCGACTGTCCCAAATATAGTTCCAACACTTCAAATCTGTTGAAACAATAGTAATAGAAGAGTTTGAGTCTAATTATGAGGTCCGGTTGCGAAAAAGTCACAAGTTATAGGCTTCGGAATGTAACACAGAAACTGAGTCCAATTTGAGACGTTGACGAAGGGATGGAGCTAACTTGTTTCGACTGTCCCGAATCTTGTTCCAACACTTCAAATATGTTGAAACAATAGTAATAGAAGAGTTTGAGTCCAATCACGAGGTCCGGTTGCGAAAAAGTCACAAGTTATAGGCTTCGGAATGCAACAAAGAAACTGAGTCCAATTTGAGACGTTGACGTACGGATGGAGCTAACTTGTTTCGACTGTCCCAAATATTGTTCCAACACTTCAAATCTGTTGAAACAATAGTAATGGAAGAGTTTGAGTCTAATTATGAGGTCCGGTTGCGAAAAAGTCACAAGTTATAGGCTTCGGAATGTAACACAGAAACTGAGTCCAATTTGAGACGTTGACGAATGGATGGAGCTAACTTGTTTCGACTGTCCCGAATCTTGTTCCAACACTTCAAATATGTTGAAACAATAGTAATGGAAGAGTATGAGTCTAATTATGACGTCCGGTTGCAAAAAACTCACAAGTTATAGGCTTCGGAATGTAACACACAAACTGAGTCCAATTTGAGACGTTGACGAACGGATGGAGCTAACTTGTTTCGACTGTCCCGAATCTTGTTCCAACACTTCAAATGTGTTGAAACAATAGTAATAGAAGAGTTTGAGTCCAATTACGAGGTCCGGTTGCGAAAAAGTCACAAGTTATAGGGTTCGGAACGTAACACACAAACTGAGTCCAATTTGAGACGTTGACGAACGAATGGAGCTAACTTGTTTCGACTGTCCCGAATCCTGTTTCAACACTTCAAATGTGTTGAAACAATAGTAATAGAAGAGTTTGAGTCCAATCACGAGGTCCGGCTGCGAAAAAGTCACAAGTTATAGGCTTCGGAATGTAACACAGAAACTGAGTCCACTTTGAGACGTTGACGCACGGATGGAGCTAACTTGTTTCGCCTATCCCGAATCTTGTTCCAATACTTCAAATGTTTTGAAACAATAGTAATGGAAGAATTTGAGTCCAATTACGAGGTCCGATTGCGAAAAAGTCACAAGTTATAGGCTTCGGAATGTAACACAGAAACTGAGTCCAATTTGAGACGTTGACGCACGGATGGAGCTAACTTGTTTCGACTGTCCCGAATCTTGTTCCAACACTTCAAATATGTTGAAACAATAGTAATAGAGGAGTTTGAGTCCAATCACGAGGTCCGGTTGCGAAAAAGTCACAAGTTATAGGCTTCGGAATGCAACAAAGAAACTGAGTCCAATTTGAGATGTTGACGTACGGATGGAGCTAACTTGTTTCGACTATCCCAAATATTGTTCCAACACTTCAAATCTGTTGAAACAATAGTAATGGAAGAGTTTGAGTCTAATTATGAGGTCCGGTTGCGAAAAAGTCACAAGTTATAGGCTTCGGAATGTAACACAGAAACTGAGTCCAATTTGAGACGTTGACGCACGGATGGAGCTAACTTGTTTCGCCTATCCCGAATCTTGTTCCAATACTTCAAATGTGTTGAAACAATAATAATGGAAGAATTTGAGTAAAATTACGAGGTCCGATTGCGAAAAAGTCACAAGTTATAGGCTTCGGAATATAACACACAAACTGAGTCCAATTAAAGACATTGACGCACGGATGGAGCTAAGTTGTTTCGACTGTCCCGAATCTTTTCCAACACTCCAAATGTGTTGAAACAATAGTAATAGAAGAGTTTGAGTCCAATTACGAGGTCCGGTTGGGAAAAAGTCACAAGTTATAGGGTTCGGAACGTAACACACAAACTGAGTCCAATTTGAGACGTTGACGAACGAATGGAGCTAACTTGTTTCGACTGTCCCGAATCCTGTTTCAACACTTCAAATGCGTTGAAACAATAGTAATAGAAGAGTTTGAGTCCAATCACGAGGTCCGGTTGCGAAAAAGTCACAAGTTATAGGCTTCGGAATGTAACACACAAACTGAGTCCAATTTGAGACGTTGACGAACGGATGGAGCTAACTTGTTTCGACTGTCCTGGATCTTGTTCCAAAACTTCAAATGTGTTGAAACAATAGTAATGGAAGAATTCGAGTCTAATTACGAGGTCCAGTTGCGAAAAAGTCACAAGTTATAGGGTTCGGAATGTAACACACAAACTGAGTCCAATTTGAGACGTTGACGAACGAATGGAGCTAACTTGTTTCGACTGTCCCGAATCTTGTTTCAACACTTCAAATTTGTTGAAACAATAGTAATAGAAGAGTTTGAGTCCAATCACGAGGTCCGGTTGCGAAAAAGTCACAAGTTATAGGCTTCGGAATGCAACACAGAAACTGAGTCCAATTTGAGACGTCGACGTACGGATGGGGCTAACTTGTTTCGACTGTCCCGAATCCTGTTTCAACACTTCAAATGCGTTGAAACAATTGTAATAGAAGAGTTTGAGTCCAATCACGAGGTCCGGTTGCGAAAAAGTCACAAGTTATAGGCTTCGACTGTCCTGAATCTTGTTCCAAAACTTCAAATGTGTTGAAACAATAGTAATGGAAGAATTCGAGTCTAATTACGAGGTCCAGTTGCGAAAAAGTCACAAGTTATAGGCTTCGGAATGCAACACAGAAACTGAGTCCAATTTGAGACGTCGACGTACGGATGGGGCTAACTTGTTTCGACTGTCCCAAATATTGTTCCAACACTTCAAATCTGTTGAAACAATAGTAATGGAAGAGTTTGAGTCTAATTATGAGGTCCGGTTGCGAAAAAGTCACAAGTTATAGGCTTCGAAATGTAACGCACAAACTGAGTCCAATTAGAGACGTTGACGAACGGATGGAGCTAAGTTGTTTCGACTGTCCTGAATCTTGTTCCAACACTTCAAATGTGTTGAAACAATAGTAATGAAAGAATTCGAGTCTAATTACGAGGTCCAGTTGCGAAAAAGTCACAAGTTATAGGCTTCGGAACGTAACACACAAACTGAGTCCAATTTGAGACGTTGACGAACGAATGGAGCTAACTTGTTTTGACTGTACCGAATCCTGTTACAACACTTCAAATGTGTTGAAACAATAGTAATAGAAGAGTTTGAGTCCAATCACGAGGTCCGGTTGCGAAAAAGTCACAAGTTATAGGCTTCGGAATGCAACACAGAAACTAAGTCCAATTTGAGACGTCGACGTACGGATGGAGCTAACTTGTTTCGACTGTCCCAAATATTGTTCCAACACTTCAAATCTGTTGAAACAATAGTAATGGAAGAGTTTGAGTCTAATTATGAGGTCCGGTTGCGAAAAAGTCACAAGTTATAGGCTTCGGAATGTAACACACAAACTGAGTCCAATTTGAAACGTTGACAAATGGATGGAGCTAACTTGTTTCGACTGTCCCGAATCTTGTTCCAACACTTCAAATATGTTGAAACAATAGTAATGGAAGAGTATAAGTCTCATTATGAGGTCCGGTTGCAAAAAAGTCACAAGTTATAGGCTTCGGAATGTAACACACAAACTGAGTCCAATATGAGACGTTCACGAACGGAAGGAGCTAACTTGTTTCGACTGTCCCGAATCTTGTTCCAACACTTCAAATGTGTTGAAACAATAGTAATGGAAGAGTTTGAGTCCAATTACGAGGTCCGGTTGCGAAAAAGTCACAAGTTATAGGGTTCGGAACATAACACACAAATTGAGTCCAATTTGAGACGTTGACGAACGAATGGAGCTAACTTGTTTTGACTGTACCGAATCCTATTTCAACACTGCAAATGTGTTGAAACAATAGTAATAGAAGAGTTTGAGTCCAATCACGAGGTCCGGTTGCGAAAAAGTCACAAGTTATAGGCTTCAGAATGCAACACAGAAACTGGGTCCAATTTGAGACGTCGACGTACGGATGGAGCTAACTTGTTTCGACTGTCCCAAATATTGTTCCAACACTTCAAATCTGTTGAAACAATAGTAATGGAAGAGTTTGAGTCTAATTATGAGGTCCGGTTGCGAAAAAGTCACAAGTTATAGGCTTCGGAATGTAACACAGAAACTGAGTCCAATTTGAGACGTTGACGCACGGATGGAGCTAACTTGTTTCGCCTATCCCGAATCTTGTTCCAATACTTCAAATGTGTTGAAACAATAATAATGGAAGAATTTGAGTCCAATTACGAGGTCCGATTGCGAAAAAGTCACAAGTTATAGGCTTCGGAATATAACACACAAACTGAGTCCAATTAAAGACATTGACGCACGGATGGAGCTAAGTTGTTTCGACTGTCCCGAATCTTTTCCAACACTCCAAATGTGTTGAAACAATAGTAATAGAAGAGTTTGAGTCCAATCACGAGGTCCGGTTGCGAAAAAGTCACAAGTTATAGGCTTCGGAATGTAACACACAAACTGAGTCCAATTTGAGACGTTGACGAACGGATGGAGCTAACTTGTTTCGACTGTCCTGAATCTTGTTCCAAAACATCAAATGTGTTGAAACAATAGTAATGGAAGAATTCGAGTCTAATTACGAGGTCCAGTTGCGAAAAAGTCACAAGTTATAGGCTTCGGAATGCAACACAGAAACTGAGTCCAATTTGAGACGTCGACGTACGGATGGGGCTAACTTGTTTCGACTGTCCCAAATATTGTTCCAACACTTCAAATCTGTTGAAACAATAGTAGTGGAAGAGTTTGAGTCTAATTATGAGGTCCGGTTGCGAAAAAGTCACAAGTTATAGGCTTCGGAATGTAACACACAAACTGAGTCCAATTTGAGACGTTGACGAACGGAAGGAGCTAACTTGTTTCGACTGTCCCGAATCTTATTCCAACACTTCAAATGTGTTGAAACAATAGTAATGGAAGAGTTTGAGTCCAATTACGAGGTCCGGTTGCGAAAAAGTCACAAGTTATAGGGTTCGGAACGTAACACACAAACTGAGTCCAATTTGAGACGTTGACGAACGAATGGAGCTAACTTGTTTCGACTGTACCGAATCCTGTTACAACACTTCAAATGTGTTGAAACAATAGTAATAGAAGAGTTTGAGTCCAATCACGAGGTCCGGTTGCGAAAAAGTCACAAGTTATAGGCTTCAGAATGCAACACAGAAACTGGGTCCAATTTGAGACGTCGACGTACGGATGGAGCTAACTTGTTTCGACTGTCCCAAATATTGTTCCAACACTTCAAATCTGTTGAAACAATAGTAATGGAAGAGTTTGAGTCTAATTATGAGGTCCGGTTGCGAAAAAGTCACAAGTTATAGGCTTCGGAATGTAACACAGAAACTGAGTCCAATTTGAGACGTCGACGTACGGATGGAGCTAACTTGTTTCGACTGTCCCAAATATTGTTCCAACACTTCAAATCTGTTGAAACAATAGTAATGGAAGAGTTTGAGTCTAATTATGAGGTCCGGTTGCGAAAAAGTCACAAGTTATAGGTTTCGGAATGTAACACAAAAACTGAGTCCAATTTGAGACGTTGACGAATGGATGGAGCTAACTTGTTTCGACTGTCCCGAATCTTGTTCCAACACTTCAAATGTGTTGAAACAATAGTAATGGAATAATTCGAGTCTAATTACGAGGTCCAGTTGCGAAAAAGTCACAAGTTATAGGCTTCGGAATGCAACACAGAAACTGAGTCCAATTTGAGACGTCGACGTACGGATGGAGCTAACTTGTTTCGACTGTCCTAAATATTGTTCCAACACATCAAATCTGTTGAAACAATAGTAATGGAAGAGTTTGAGTCGAATTATGAGGTCCGGTTGCGAAAAAGTCACAAGTTATAGGCTTCGGAATGTAACACAGAAACTGAGTCCAATTTGAGACGTTGACGAATGGATGGAGCTAACTTGTTTCAACTGTCCCGAATCTTGTTCCAACACTTCAAATATGTTGAAACAATAGTAATGGAAGAGTATAAGTCTAATTATGAGGTCCGGTTGCAAAAAAGTCACAAGTTATAGGCTTCGGAATGTAACACACAAACTGAGTCCAATTTGAGACGTTGACGAACGGAAGGAGCTAACTTGTTTCGACTGTCCCGAATCTTGTTCTAACACTTCAAATGTGTTGAAACAATAGTAATGGAAGAGTTTGAGTCCAATTACGAGGTCCGGTTGCGAAAAAGTCACAAGTTATAGGGTTCGGAACGTAACACACAAACTGAGTCCAATTTGAGATGTTGACGAACGAATGGAGCTAACTTGTTTCGACTGTACCGAATCCTGTTTCAACACTTCAAATGTGTTGAAACAATAGTAATAGAAGAGTTTGAGTCCAATCAGGAGGTCCGGTTGCGAAAAAGTCACAAGTTATAGGCTTCGGAATGCAACACAGAAACTGGGTCCAATTTGAGACGTCGACGTACGGATGGAGCTAACTTGTTTCGACTGTCCCAAATATTGTTCCAACACTTCAAATCTGTTGAAACAATAGTAATGGAAGAGTTTGAGTCTAATTATGAGGTCCGGTTGCGAAAAAGTCACAAGTTATAGGCTTCGGAATGTAACACACAAACTGAGTCCAATTAAAGACATTGACGCACGGATGGAGCTAACTTGTTTCGCCTATCCCAAATCTTGTTCCAATACTTCAAATGTGTTGAAACAATAATAATGGAAGAATTTGAGTCCAATTACGAGGTCCGATTGCGAAAAAGTCACAAGTTATAGGCTTCGGAATGTAACACACAAACTGAGTCCAATTAAAGACATTGACGCACGGATGGAGCTAAGTTGTTTCGACTGTCCCGAATCTTGTTCCAACACTTCAAATGTGTTGAAACAATAGTAATGGAAGAGTTTGAGTCCAATTACGAGGTCCGGTTGCGAAAAAGTCACAAGTTATAGGGTTCGGAACGTAACACACAAACTAAGTCCAATTTGAGACGTTGACGAACGAATGGAGCTAACTTGTTTCGACTGTCCCGAATCCTGTTTCAACACTTCAAATGTGTTGAAACAATAGTAATAGAAGAGTTTGAGTCCAATCACGAGTTCCGGTTGCGAAAAAGTCACAAGTTATAGGCTTCGAAATGCAACACAGAAACTGGGTCCAATTTGAGACGTCGACGTACGGATGGAGCTAACTTGTTTCGACTGTCCCAAATATTGTTCCAACACTTCAAATCTGTTGAAACAATAGTAATGGAAGAGTTTGAGTCTAATTATGAGGTCCGGTTGCGAAAAAGTCACAAGTTATAGGTTTCGGAATGTAACACAGAAACTGAGTCCAATTTGAGACGTTGACGAATGGATGGAGCTAACTTGTTTCGACTGTCCCGAATCTTGTTCCAACACTTCAAATGTGTTGAAACAATAGTAATGGAAGAATTCGAGTCTAATTACGAGGTCCAGTTGCGAAAAAGTCACATGTTATAGGCTTCGGAATGCAACACAGAAACTGAGTCCAATTTGAGACGTCGACGTACGGATGGAGCTAACTTGTTTCGACTGTCCTAAATATTGTTCCAACACTTCAAATCTGTTGAAACAATAGTAATGGAAGAGTTTGAGTCGAATTATGAGGTCCGGTTGCGAAAGAGTCACAAGTTATAGGCTTCGGAATGTAACACAGAAACTGAGTCCAATTTGAGACGTTGACGAATGGATGGAGCTAACTTGTTTCAACTGTCCCGAATCTTGTTCCAACACTTCAAATATGTTGAAACAATAGTAATGGAAGAGTATAAGTCTAATTATGAGGTCCGGTTGCAAAAAAGTCACAAGTTATAGGCTTCGGAATGTAACACACAAACTGAGTCCAATTTGAGACGTTGACGAACGGAAGGAGCTAACTTGTTTCGACTGTCCCGAATCTTGTTCCAACACTTCAAATGTGTTGAAACAAAAGTAATGGAAGAGTTTGAGTCCAATTATGAGGTCCGGTTGCGAAAAAGTCACAAGTTATAGGGTTCGGAACGTAACACACAAACTGAGTCCAATTTGAGACGTTGACGAACGAATGGAGCTAACTTGTTTCCACTGTACCAAATCCTGTTTCAACACTTCAAATGTGTTGAAACAATAGTAATAGAAGAGTTTGAGTCCAATCACGAGGTCCGGTTGCGAAAAAGTCACAAGTTATAGGCTTCGGAATGCAACACAGAAACTGGGTCCAATTTGAGACGTCGACGTACGGATGGAGCTAGAATGTGGGCTTGTGAGAGCCCATGGGTTTATGTTGGCCACTTGCTTTGATTGGGTCATTACAAGGATAATTGGCCCGTGGGCCTTGTGACCATATGTCAATGGGTATGGGCATGGGCTCAAGGATAAGCGGGCTAATGGGCCGGATAGATATGGGCCTCTTGCGAGGCCATGGGTTAGGGTGCGTTTGGCCACTAGAGGAGAAAAAATGGTAAATGAGCCCAAAACACCATGGGCTCTAGGGCGGGTTACAAGGCCGTGGGCTTCCAATTTGCTTGTGGGTCACTTGGCCATGGGGGCTGTTAGATGATGAAACTATGATAATTGGATGAGATGAGGTGGCAGTTTGACTAGGTCCACAATTGGCGGACCGTAGGATCTGGAAAGATCCAACGGTCAGATGAATGATCTAACGGTCGAATTGAAGATCTAACGGTAAAAGAACTATGAGAGATGGAATAAAGCTAAAGGAGAGAAGATCTGAGGTTAGATGATGGAGATCAGAGAGTTATGATGATCGATCTGAGGATCGGATGGTAGATCTGGGGATCTAATGGTAGGATGAGATGATCTATGGGTTAGATATCAGAGTCTAGAGAGATGGAGAGAGAATTAGGAGAGAGGAGAGAGAAAATAATACAAAATAAAGGCAAAAGAGCTGGCGGAGGGTCATGAACCCTGATCTTCAATGTAATCTTCCGTCGGTTTCACCAATTATGTAAGCCGTCATTTTATGTCAGTTGGTGCGACTTTGAATCACTTTGGCCCGTCTCTTGGTCTTCAGCTTTGCCTCTCTCTTGGTTCTTTATCTGGCTCTACGATCCTCTGACATGACTCATACTTGGCCGGTATCTTCTTGTCATAGCTTGTTGACTCCTTAAGCTTTAATATTAGGCTTCTATGGTTGATCGTGGGCCCGCAAGTCTCTAAAATAGCCCGATCGGGTTTCCTGCGAGAGAAAAGCACGTAATGAGACTTAATCAAAACAGCTTCATATCTAGACTATCCAAAATGCGTATATTTCATGCAAATAGTCGATTTTCGTCTAAGGAATGCGCTCTACGCATTGGAAGAAACTCTTACGTGAAAAAGTCGACGAAAAGATAAGTTTTACGTAGGAGAATGCGACATCGCTATAACGATAATGGCTTAAAATAAGCACTTTTGAGCGAAAATAACAGAAATAAAGAAAGCATGTAAAGGGATGAGAGATGAAGAGGTAAGGGAAAGAAACGTCCATTGAAATCTGAGAGTTAAGGGCGCTACCGATCAAGAAGAGGATCGTCCAAGACTCCGATGAATGCTTCAATCGTGGAGAAGGGTTTTGACAGAGAAGCATCCCATGACCTTTGGAGCTAAGGGCGCTACCGATCAAGAAGAGGACCGTCCAAATTTCATGGAATGCTACCCAATCGAGAGAAGGGGTAAGGGAAAGAAACGTCCATTGAAATCTCAGAGCTAAGGGCGCTACCGATCAAGAAGAGGATCGTCCAAGACTCCGATGAATGCTTCAATCGTGGAGAAGGGTTTTGACAGAGAAGCATCCCATGACCTTTGGAGCTAAGGGCGCTACCGATCAAGAAGAGGATCGTCCAAATTTCATGGAATGCTACTCAATCATGGAATCCACATCGGATCTTACCGACCGACGAGGTAGATGTGAATTGGCAAATGTACGATAATGTGCCCTAAGAAGCTCACCTTTTCACTCGCCGAAAGGAGTCGGCCAAGTGAATAGGCGATCGGCCTGAGAAGGTAGAAAGAGGATCTAGAGAGAGAAAATAGACTTAGAGAGAGAAATCTCACTCTAGAGAGAGAACATGGGATTAGGGATGTCACGTCCCTTCCATGTCGTCTAGAGAGAGAAAGTGAGAGAAACTAGGTAGAGAGAGAAAGTCACTAACTCTAGAGAGAGAAAGTGAGGGTTTGGACACAGGTTTAGGGATGAGACGTCCCTTCCATGTCCGTTAGAGAAAGAGAGAGAAAAAATGAAATGTAGAGAGAGAAACTAGGATTTCTAGAGAGAGAAACTAGAGGAAGAAGAGAGAGAAAGTCATTAACTCTAGAGAGAGAAAGTAGTAGAGAGAGAAAATACCTCTTGAGACTTACCGGAGGTTATATCAGCAACGTGATGGAGGAGATTGCCAATGATGGTGATCGGCCATATGAAGATGATGCCCTCGGGTGCACGTGCTGGTGCGTGCATGAACTGGAGCATGGTGTTGGGCTGTGGAGAAGAAAGGAGGTCGCCCGAAAAAGAGAGGTGCTGGTCTGCAATGGTGGATGTGCACTTGTAAGTTGCAGGTCGAACGGCCAGCAAGGTGAACAAGTTGGAGAAGGGTGTAGCAGCTGGCTGGTCACTGGCAAGGAGAAGTTAGCGGCCTGCAAGTGTGTAGGCCGTAAACTTGCATGCAATGCTAGCAATGAAGGAGATGAGTCTCCTCTGTTTGCAGGTCGTAGATCTGGGAAGT
Organism: Euptelea pleiosperma; assembly: GCA_035048495.1. Taxonomy (NCBI): domain Eukaryota; kingdom Viridiplantae; phylum Streptophyta; class Magnoliopsida; order Ranunculales; family Eupteleaceae; genus Euptelea; species Euptelea pleiosperma. Next base: position 32,545,890 of record CM068548.1, on the reverse strand, counting down.
TGAAGAGGCTGTGGTGATGACCACGTGGAGGAGCAGACCAGTCCAACGTGGAGGAGAAGGGAACGCACACGTGTATTGGTGCATGCTTGCTGGTCTTCCATGTTGTAGCAACTCAACACGGTGAGGAGAATGTTGCCTCTCGTGCACTCCAGTAAACCAGCAACACGGTGGTTGAGTCGGTGATGGATCTGCTGAAGGGGTTCACGGTCTGTGATGTTGCTGAACCAACAACAAGTGGAATCTGACTCCGGTGAGGTGGTGGCTCCAATGGAGGCAAGCGGACCAGTTCTCCGGTGAAACTCAAACTAGTGAGGGAGAAGGAGCATGGCACTGGTGCAGCTACAGTGTATAGCAGGTCTACTGCGTGAAGAAGGGAGGAGAAGGAGGAACCTTGCTTGAGGTCCAGCCAAGTGGTGCTTGTGGGTTAAAGGTGGTAGAACGGACCTGCTGTAGTTGCAGGTCTGTTGATGGAGAGGAAAAGGTGCTCCTGGCCGAACCAGCAGGTGGAGGTTGTGGAGGAAAGGGGATTAAGAGGGGGCAGGTGAGAACCGTGAAGAAGAACAGGACGTTGCAGGTTTTGGAGGGCATGCAAGATGAAGTTTTCCGGTGAAACTTCAAAGCCAAGAAGGAGACGGACCTGCCTGAGTTGCAGGTCCGTTAGAGCAACAAAAAAAGAAGAAGAAGGTGGAGAAGACAGAGAATTTGCTGGAACGTCCAGCAGGGGGTGTTAATGGAGATGCAGCTCGTGAAGTTGCTGGTGTGGTGGCTCCAAGAGAGCCTCATCCAATGGTAGAGTTAAAACAGAGGAGGAGCTTAGTCCAAGGAAGATTACCGGGTGTGGAATCACGGCCTAGGAACGGTGGTGGAAAGTGGAGAGGTGAACCGGACCTGCAACTCACAACGGTGAAGTTCTGTGCAACCAGCAGTCCGTGAGATCCACGGACTGAGGAAGACGAGGATGGACGGACCTGCCTGAGTTGCAGGTCCGTTAATGGTGAGGTGGTCGGTTTCCTCCATGGAAACCGACCGGATTTTGCAGGTGGGTGTTGGAGGAGCCACACCGTTAAGTGAAGAGGTGGCCATGGTGAGTGGCACAACAAGGTGGTGGAGTGGAGATCATGAGGAGAACCGGCAATGTTAGTTGCAGGTTTCCGGCGATGTTGTAGATCTGTCCAACGTGGATGTGTGCAAGTCTGTAACGGCAAGGGATGCCGGAGATGGAGGTGTTCTCCACGGTGGCTGCCGTTCATACGGGAACACAAGAGAGAAGGAGGAGGTTCGGTGCTACTGGCTTTCCAAGTGAAGACAGCGTGGAGGAGAGGAGGAACGCCTGTGAGAATAGCATGGAGAGTTGCAACGGTGGTTTCTGGCCGGAGTTGCATGCTGGTGGAGAAGAAGGAGATCGTAGAGAGGGATGAGCTCATAGCTCTTCTCCATCGTTGCCTAGAAGGAGAGAGGGACTGAACCTGGATGAGCGTGGGTTAGAGAGATATAGGAAAGGAGAGAGTTGGTGTTGTTAGAGAAGTAGGGGAGTTAGTTGTAGGATTAGAGGGATCCACGTGGGTTATTGAGGGGAAATGGTCACGGGAGACCGTTTCTCCCTCATTCCAACGACAATGAAGTCGTGGGGTTGAGAAGTTAGGAATGGAGGGAATAAACGATTTTGGCCATAGGATTAGAGCTTGAGTTGGACCTATTCACTGGGCTTCTCAAGTGGGCCCTTTGGCCACTAAGATGGGGTCGAGATTGGCGAAGGCCATGGGGGTCCAAAGAATGCCAGTGGGCCATGGGCCATGGGCCATGGGATGAATGAGTGGATCGATGATTTGGTTAGTCCCAAGATTGGCGAACCGTCGGATCTGTAGAGATCCAACGGTCCAATGAGCAATCTAACGGTCCGATTGAAAATCTAACGGTGGAAAAGAAGATCTAGCGGTAGAAAAGCCGTGAGAGATGGGATAGAGCTAGAGGAGATGAAATCTGAGGTTAGATGATGGAAATCAGAGGGTTAGGATGATCCATCTGATGATCAGATGGTAGGATATGGGCAGTTAGATCATGAAGAGGAGGATCAGACGGTTGATCTAAGGATCTAAAGGTAGTATGAGATGATCTAAGGGTTAAATATTAGCGTCTAAAGAGATGGAGAGAGAATTAGGAGAGAGGAGAGAGAAAATAATATAAAATAAAGACAAAAGAGCTGGCGAAGGGTCTTGAACCCTGATCTTCAATGTAATCTTCAGTCGACTTTCACCAATCACGCAAGCCGTCATTTTATGTCATTTGGTACGGCTTTTAATCACTTTGGCCCATCTATTGTTCTTTAGCTTTTCCTCTCTCTTGGTTCTTTATCTGGCTCTACGATCCTTTGACTTGACCCGTACTTGGCCTGTATCTTCTAGTCATAGCCTGTTGGCTCTTTAAGCTTTGATATAAGGCTTCAATGGTTGATCCTGGGCCCGCAAGTCTCGAAAATCGCCCGATCGGGTTTTCTGCAATAACGAGAAGCGCGTAATGAGACTTAATCAAAACGGCTTCATATCTAGACTTTCAGAAATGTGTTTAATGCATGCAAATATACCATTTCGTCCAGAAAAGTGTGTTCTACGCAATGAAAGAGATTGACATAGAAAAGTGGATAAATAGCGAAGTTTAACGTAGGAGAGTGTGATAACGCTAAAGGATAATGGCTTAAAATAAGCACTTTTAAGCGAATATCACAACCCCCAACCAGCATATTGCCAATCCTTGGCAATTAGTGCGAAATAAATGAGCTTAAAAGGGCTCTGCACATGCTGTACACTTTTTCATATTAGCTCAGGGAAAACATCGTTCGTCAAATTATCGTATGGATGTAAAAACAGTTACAAGCCAGCAGATAGTAAAGAAGTTTTGACAAGACTACAGATTGATAATCATGACCTAGAATAGTCAGACTTGGCGTGTGTGTGTGGTCAACATTATCATCATCCGACAGTGAAGAGTTCCAAATCACCTAAGAGATTGTATGCCTTGACCTCAAATCTCACTTGTAAAACACTCAGAAATGATCACTCGTCAGTGGTTTTATTTCTTTTCTCTCAATTTATACATGAGGACACATATTGATAAAAACAAATATCTCACATATGTTTTGTTTGAAGGAAGGACATTTTAACAGAAGAAGATCTCATGATAGGAATATCATTTCACTCGAGAACGTTAGATCAAACTCTATAGCTTCTCTTTCTCCATTCTCTACATTAATGATCGTGCTATCCTAGAATCAAGTAGGACTTTCATAGGTTGTAACGAGGCTTAGGTCAGGTGTAGAAAATTAAGGGAATACAGGATTTCAAAGCTTCTGAGAGGATATCTCAATTTTTTTGTATTTTCCTGTGGGTATAGCACCATTATCTGTTTCTTTCCCTTCTTTTGTATTTTTCTATTTTTCTCTATATTTTTGAGACTGCTCATTTTCATCTTCAGCTCTTTCTATACTTTTGATATTCGCTCAAAAGTGCTTATTTTAAGCAATTATCCGTTTAGCGTTATCGCACTCTCCTACGTAAAAGGCTCTATTTATCTACTTTTCTACTTAAGAGTCTCTTCTATTGCGTAGAACACACTTTTCTGGACGAAATGGTATATTTGCATGCATTAAACACATTTTCGGAAGTCTAGATATTAAGCCGTTCTGATAAAGTCTCATTACGCGCTTCTTCTGTCGCAGGAAACCCCGATGGGACGATTCTCGAGACTTGTGGGCCCAAATCGATCATGAGAGCCCATTATCAAAGCTTAAAGAGCCCACATGCTATGACTAGAAGAGATGGGCCAAATATGGGCTGAATCAGAGGACCAAAAAGCCGGCCCAAATAACGAAGAGAGCAGGAGAGCCAATGACCAAGAGACGGACCAAAGCGTTTAAAGCTACATGAGTCAGCAAAGAATGATAGTCGACTCTACTAGAGAAGCGTGAGGATGGTCACAGTGAAGACCAGGGTTCCAGACCCTCCGCCAGTGCTTTTTTCCATTTTTTTTGATACTTTTTCTCTCATCTCTCCTTATTCTCTTTCTCTCTTCATCTCTCGGTCCTCGAATCTACTGACCTAACCCCAGAACTCCTGCCCATCAGCTCTATCTCATCTCCCTTAGCTTTCTGACCGTTGGATCTTCCATCGGACCGTTGGATCTTCAATCGGACCGTTGGATCTCTCTAGATCCGTCGATCCACCAATCTGAGTCCCAATCAAGTAACCATCCATCCGATCGCCATCAGAATGTCTATCACATCATCTTGTGAGACGATGGACATCATCAGTCCATGTGGGCCAATAGCCGGGCCCATCTTCATCGACCCGCTGTCCGACCAGTTAGTAGACCCCGCGAATTTCAAAATAATTTTAATTAAATGGGGGGGGTCCACTAATTGGGGAGATTCCCCATAGAAAGTAGGTTTTTACTTAAAAAAAAAAAAAAAAAAAAAAAAATATTTTTCGTATTTTTTTATTTTAAAAAATACCCTATTTCCATTAAAGGAAATAGGGAGCTTTAAAAGGAGAAGGATAGGGGTTCATGATATTCGCTCAAAAGTGCTTATTTTAAGCACTTATCCTGTTAGCGTTATCGCACTCTACTACGTAAAAATACTCTATTTACCTACTTTTCTACGTAAGAATCTCTTCTGTTGCGTAGAACACACTTTTCTGGACGAAATGGTATATTTGCATGCATTAAACACATTTTCGGAAGTCTAGATATTAAGCCGTTCTGATAAAGTCTCATTACGCGCTTCTTCTGTCGCAGGAAACCCCGATGGGACGATTCTCAAGACTTGTGGGCCCAAATCGATCATGAAAGCCCATTATCAAAGCTTAAAAAGCCCACATGCTATGACTAGAAGATATGGGCCAAATATGGGCTGAATAAGAGGACCAAAAAGCCGGCCCAAAGAACGAAGAGAGTAGGAGAGCCAATGACCAAGAGACGGACCAAAGCGTTTAAAGCCACATGAGTCAGCAAAGAATGATGGTCGACTCTACTGGAGAAGCGTGAGGATGTCACAGTGAAGACCAGGGTTCCAGACCCTCCGCCAGTGCTTTTTTCCATTTTTTTTGATACTTTTTCTCTCATCTCTCCTTATTCTCTCTCTCTCTTCATCTCTCGATCCTCGAATCTACTGACCTAACCCCAGAACTCCTGCCTATCAGCTCTATCTCATCTCCCTTAGCTTTCTGACCGTTGGATCTTCAATCGGACCGTTGGATCTCTCTAGATCCGTCGATCTACCAATCTGGGTCCCAATCAAGTCACCATCCATCCGATCGCCTTCAGAATGCCTGTCACATCATCTTGTGGGACGATGGACATCATCAGTCCATGTGGGCCAGTAGCCGGGCCCATCAGCATCGACCCGCTGTCCGACCAGTTAGTGGACCCCGCGAATTTCAAAAATAATTTTAATTAAATGGGGGGTCCACTAATTGGGGAGATTCCCCATAGAAAAGTAGCATTTTACTTAAAAAAAAAAAAAAAAAAAAAAAAAAAAAAAAAAAAATTAAAAATATTTTTTTTTATTTAAAAAATACCCTATTTCCATTAATGGAAATAGGGAGCTTTATAAGAGGAAGGAGAAGGGTTCGTTCGAACCCTAATCCCTCTCCCCTCTCCTCCTCTCCTTCCCCAAAATCGTTCCCTAGGCTTTCCCCTCCTTCTTCTCCTTCTTTTTCTCCCTTCTCTTCCTCATCTTCTTCATCTTCTTTCTTCTTTATTTCGCCGGAGTTGCAGGTTTGCAACTCCGGCCGTTCTTCTTCTTCTTCTTCTTCTTCTTCTTCTTCTTCTTCTTCTTCTTCTTCTTCTTCTTCTTCTTCTTCTTCTTCTCTTTGCAAGTGAGCCTGCTGTTGGAACCACAGCCCGCGAGCACTACTGCCCCCTGCACCGGTGATCTCCTCCACGTTCTTCTAACGCCGCCACCTTCACCGCCAGCACCCCTTCTACCACCTGCTGGATCTCTGACGGCACCTGCAACTTGGTAAGCTTCCTCCTCCTTCTCCTCCTCCTTCTCCTTCTTCTTCTTCTTCTTCTCTTATTCCTCTTTTTCTTTTTCCTTCTTCCGTCTTCATCGCCGGAGTTGCAGACCTGCAACTCCGGCCGCCGGCTACGTGCTCCACATTCTGGACCGCTTCTCTCTTCTCTCCTAAACCCCTCTCTCCAGCCGTTGTCTCGTTCTTCTTTCCCTCCTTCTTCTTCATCATCTTTTCTGTCTTCTTCTCTTTCTTCATCATTTTCTCCACCACGTCTTCACCGGAGTTGCCGCCTGCAACTCCGGTCACACGAACCAGGAATGTCATCCCACCACAACCATCCTTCTCTGCCTCTACCATCTTCCTCGTTGGGCAAGGACGTCTGCAGCATCCAAACGGGTAGCAACTAACGCCTAACCTCCTAATCACCACCACCGTCCACTATTTCTTCTTCGTCTTCACCATCGCTGGAGTTGCAGGTAGCAACTCCGGCCAGCAACCCAGCACTTTCACCTTGTTTTCCCTACGTTGCTACTTCTGGACAGCAACTTCCACCTTCTCCTCTTCATCCTTCACGCTTGCAGTCCGGTCACCATGAACGCCGGCAAGTAAGACGTCCATCCATCTTCTTCCCCTCCTTTTCTCCGGCCACCCGCAGAGGGCCCCTCATGTTATCAACACTTGGCCGAATGCCCTTTACAATCCACATGTGGTCTCCAACACGTGGCAGCCTTCATCATGCATCAATGGTGGGTTCTTTCTTCACTTTGACCGCCACATCCCTTGGCAATTCTCCTCGTTATCATGCACAACCACTGTGCACCTCATCGGAACCACTACAAGCCACCACTTGGCCGATCTCCCAATCCCGATCTCGATAAGTATCAAAGGTAATTTCTCTCTTATCTTTTACTTTTTCTCTCTCTTTCTCTCTCTAACCTTATATTTTCTCTCTCTAAAAATGTCTCTCCTCTTATCTTCTCTCTCTACCTATTCTATTTCTATTTTTCTCTCTCTAGATGCTTTTTAGTCTAGTTTTGCTTATTGCTCATTCAAATATTGTAAGGACATTTTGATTAATGAATTATGAAGTTTATTTTTTTTTATCTGATAATTTTCTGATTATTTTATGTTCTTGTTCGCGCTAATCCGGCTAATCCCGAGTGCGGATCGACATCCGACACGAGCCACTGTGCAAGTCTGCATTTTTGCAGATTAAGTGAACCAAATCGGAGGAAATTAAAAATATTGTTGAACTTTAGGGTTTTCGTAACCAACGACGCGGAAAAACCCTACTTTCAAATGGCGCCGTTGCCGCTCGGGTGACCGGAAGTGCGAAAAAGGACGTAAAGACGGAATTGGAAAGTTGCTGAAGCGAAAAGCTGCTCAATTTGGACAGCCTGACCTTTTCGGGAAACTTTCTAATTTTGGTTTTTACTGATTTTTAGCAGTTTTTAATTACTATTTTTAATGTCTCGGAAGGCCGAGTGCAATTTGTAATAATTTAGGAATTTTATTGCTTTCCATATAACTGCTAGATCTTGTTCTAGGGTTTTTTAGAAACCCTAGATTAAGTGGAAATTACCAAAAAAATTAAAAAATCAAAATTCAAAAAAAATTAGGGTTTTATATTCTGCAGATTTTTAGAAATCACCAATCAAGGATTTGCGATTTTTGGAAAGATTCCAAAATCTTGAAACTCTGCTTAATTAGGGTTTTCCCTTTTAGAAGTTTCCTCTTTAGAAGAATTTCTATCTTTAGAAATCTTCCGAATTTGGAAAAGTCTGCAAAAGGAAACATCCCATATCTAGCAGAATTTCAATTTTGGGAAATTTCCCAAAATTATAAGGGATCTCGCAATCAAATCTTTCTTGGAAGATCTCCACAGTTCGGGAAACTTTCCAATCTAGGTATTTTCCAATTTGGGAATTCCTAAATTTTAAACCATCTCGAATTTGGAAACTAATTCAAAAACTTGCCTAAATTCAGTGCTTGTTCAGTGAACCCTAATAAGGCAAGGATCTTCCAAATAGAATCCCACATACCTAGACCGTGCGATCTAACTGTTTCTGCAGGAACACGATCCAGTGTGGGTAGAGAGCAAAAGCTCAAAGAGGTGGAGTCGGGCCCAAGCCCATTAGGATACCCCTCTCTAACCCACGGAGGAGACCCCGTGGCGTGGCCCACGGGAGGTAAGTCTCTATCCTCGCCTTGAGTGCGATATAGAGCAATTTGGGTGCATCATTGCCGCTTGTCTATTTGCTTTCGCATCCATATTCTTCGACTTGCGTGGCGTGGCCGTTAATCAATCAACTCTAAGAGAGCAGACCCAGCTCCAAAATTGAAACTGGTGGGATTTCATCACCCACCTCATCATTCCAACTGATTTGATCCCGAGGCTCCATTTAATTAAAAAGAATCAAGAAGTAGAGCCAATTAGCCCGGTGTTCGAGGAAAAATCCACGCAAAGCGAACCCGCTTAACATCCAATCGAAATAAGACCACGAGCGCGGGTCCCTGTTGTCTAACACACCCATAAGTCCCTGCTACTCAAGTACACTGAGCTCGACGTGGCATCTTGGACTATTCGGCGGTTAGTTGCGTGTGGACTAGGAACACGCACCAACCCTAGCTTAACCCGAGGGAACACTCTTCTTATACACTTGACCAATCCGGTTAGTCTGGGACGTACTTAAGACAGCCATTGTGCCGCACGTCTGTCTAGGCTTCGGATTGCCTTGTTGTTGACTAGAGTTAGTACTAAAGGATTCGCTCTGAAGAGTGTAGCCTAGTGAGAACCTCTGAGTGCATATAGTTAGTCCGGCGGCTAAAAGATAAACCAGTGGTCCGCCCACTGTCATAATCTACTCTAGCCCCAAAACTAACAAGATAATGCCTAAAATATATCCTGATTGTTTAGAATAGGATTATCTGTGCTTGGTGTGCATCATTTAGAATCACTACTCCAGTGTCTCCTTTTGGCAACTTTTTGCCAAATCTTGGGCTTGCTTTTTCAAGTAGAAGCCCGGTTGGACTTGACCTAACCTTTTACTGACTCGATCTGAGAGTTAGTCCACCGCACCCCTCCATCGCCTCTAATGGCAGATGAACGGCCTCTGTATGAGACCTACTACAGTTTCTGTGAGACTCGAGGTGATCACTCTCAACAATGGTATGACAATTTTGCGTATCATCATGATACTCCAGTCTCGCACACTTCTACAGGGTATGATAATCACCGAGATCCAGAGTACAATTCTGTACTCCAAGAGCTTAAAAATTCAGTCTCTGCCCTTCGTGCCGCGGTCCAGCAACCTGTGCACCATTCCCAGTCTGTAGGATATTACCCTCCTATCCAGCAAGATGTCAGTACCTTTCCATCTCCAATGCAGACCTCCTATGACAACACTTATTATCCGGATAATAGGAGTCACCATAACTTTGGTTGGGAACAGTCTGCCCTCCCGCAGCAATTGCCGCAGGATAATTATCCTTCCGGGTTCCATCAACCCAATGGAGAGTATGACTGGCAATACTCGCAATCCCAGTACCCGTCATATCCACAGAATGACAATTCTGATCACCAATGGGCCCCTCAGGATTTTCAGAGTCAGCACCTAGTCCCAGACTCCACTTTGCCTTACAACTTTCATACCCAGTCGGACTACAATCAAGAGTTGGCACCTCAGCTCCCCTTGGCTGAACCGCCTCCGTTGGCTACTAAACCCGGTCTAGAGGACCTTCTCTCTCAGTACATTGCCCAGCAACAACAGTATTTCCAAAGTCTAGAGCACCAACAACAGCAATCTATGGAAAGCTTTGAGCAACGTCTAATTCAATTAGAAAATGAGAGAGAGGAAGTCAACTTCACTAGCCCACCAGTAGCTTATCCTGAGGAGAATGATATGGCCACTGTCTATAATGAGGAGTCGCACAATTGGACCAAGTACCAGAATTGCCAGGATGAAATTGAAGTTGTACCCACCCCTAGATCGAGCCAGACTATTGAGGAGCCAGTGTTTCCTTCTTCGGTGCCTTTAAAAGCACCACATCCTGAACCTACCTCAGAGCAACCTATTTCTCACTCTCCCACTGCTGCTTCTAACCTGGACCCTGAAGATGATCATCATGACACTGAGTTTTGTCTCGATCGTAGGATCCCTGCTGTCATAGATCTACCGTTCCTCCCCACCTCCCTTGGATTGTGCACCAATTGTAATGAACCCGAGTCTCAATCTTTGGTGCCCTTAACAGCACCAACTTCTGGACTGAGCACAGAGGAACTTAGTCCCTTCTCTATCTCTGATAATTCTCTCTCTGCTCTGAATGCAGACATTCCTACTGATGAGCCATATCTAGAAAATGGGCCTCCCGCTGTCCTGGACCTACCGATCCCTATCGAGGAGGAACATATTGAGTACAGGGATTGGAACATCCCTATCACATCAGGAAACATCGAGAAAGAGGTCAACAGTTTTCACCCGTCCCCCTACGTCGATATTTTCGATGACCCGTGTGCCGTAGAGAGTCTAACTCAGGACTCTCCCGAAGATATATTATCCAAGTGTCATGAACACTGTGAGTCTGACTTCATTTCGGAGTCCAACATTTCTGGTATTACTGATCTGCAAGAGTCTGCTCCATTCAGATACATTCCCGCAAAACTCAATGAGTTTGCGGCTCTGCTAACCACGGTCAGAGAACCCACTACTACTCCCCTCTCAGTCTTTACTGAGAAGCTTCTATCCCTTCCCGCTGAACTAAATGTTTTTGCGGGTCTGCTCAGAGAGCTCAATGCCCTTCTCTCAGTCTACACTGAGAAAGACCTGTTCTACACAGGTATACCTAGACAAGGGATAGGATAGTTGTCTCCGTTCCACCTTAGGTGTCGGGAAGACTGCAGATTCACTCAGTCTCCATGAGTTTTAACCTGGTTGGGGGTACTTGATATACCCCCATCATGTCTGGCTGAAGACGTAAAACTTAGCGCTTTCGGAAAGGCAATTCCGGTATTCTAGAGTACATGAGTCTCATGCATTTGTGATTATTGTTATATCTCTGAAAATGCAGGTACATTCATTCTCCCAATCATCAGGTATCACACACTGTCGAGTTTTTGCCGACTTGGTAACATCCTTCCTGAATCTTTGCATCATCATCACTGATTTGTTATCATTTTATGTCCCGGTCATGAGCACCGAGGACGGTGCTATATTTTGGTTGGGGGTGGGTATTTACCAAAACTCATGTATTCCTTTTGATAAATATAAAAAAAAAAAAAAAAAAAAAAAAAAAAAAACTCATTTTTGGGGTGATTTCCGATGTTCTCCAAAAGTTTTCTAGAATTTCAAAAATGTGTCAAATACCCTGACTTTGATTAGCTAAAAACCTTCGTTAAGTCAGTATTGAGGATGTCAATTTTTGTTTAAAGTTAGCGTCGAGTCAAGTCAGGCGTGACTACAGCAGGTTTGAAAACTCAGAAAAACTCAGATTTGGCACAATTGTACACTATCAACATCAGAGTCATCCTAAGTTTTGAAACTCTAGAGATCCTGTGAGAATAATTGTGGAGACCTAACCCAGTGAGCTTTCGAGCCTTTAATCAATTCAGAGTGTTATACAACAATTCTGAGTCACAAGATGACTCACTATTCTTCATGCCCGCAATATTCGTTGAGAGATCTCATTATCTTTTGCTTCGATCATGGAACTCAGAACGACATCAACATTGGATTACTACGACAGAACCTTCTTTGTATCCAGTCAAGACAATATACATGGTAGTGCAAACCCTAGAAAATGATTTAGGCCATTTTTTCTGAACCATTCAGCCTTTTTACTCACCTGAATTATACTTCACTAGAAACCCCTTGAACCCTTCTATAAAAGCCTTTTCTTTGTAAGCCCATTAACCAAAAACCCAGTTCAGCTACGAAGTGTTACTAGCTACCCTACTTTTGAGAAGGATAAAAAAATAACTGATGTGGGTGTACCGTGAAAAGAAAAGTAAAGAAGAAAAATCAAAAGGAAAAGAAAGTGGTTCAAGCTGAAAACAAAATATGGAAAGAAAGTATGAAAAAGTGCTGAAAAGAAATTGAGCAGTCTCAAAAATATCAAGAACAAGAGAAAAATATGAAAAAAGGAAAAAGAACCAGATAATGGTGTTACGTCGCAGGAAAAATGCAAGAAAATGACAATATCCTCTCAAGATCTTTGAAATCCTGTATCCCTTTATCTCTCTACACCTGACCTAAGCCTCATTACAACCCAGGAAAGTCCTACTTGATTCTAGGATAGTACGATCATAAAATGTGGAGATTGGAGAAAGAGAAGCTATAGAGTTTGATCCGACGTTCCCGAGTGAAGTGGTATTCCAATCATAAGATCTTCTTCTGTTAAAGATGTCCTTCCTTCAAATAAAACATATGTGAGATCTTTTGCCTCTTTATATTAAATATATCTCCTCACATATAAATTGAGAGAAAAGAAGAAAACCCTTCTTGTGTGATTCTATTCTGAGTGCTAAACATGTGAGATTTGAGGTCGAGGCATAAAAACTTAGAGGTGATTTGGAAATCTTTACTGTCGGATGATAAGAATGTTGAGCACACACACACGCAGAGTCTGAATATTCTGGGTCATGATTATCAGTCTGTAGTCTTGCCAAAACTCTCCAACTCTTCGCTAGCATGTAACTATTTTTGCATCAATTCAATGATTTGACGAACGGTGTTTTCCCTGAGCTAATATGAAAAAGTGTGCAGCATGTGCAGAGCCCTTTTAAGCTCACTTATTTCGCACTAATTGCCAAGGATTGGCAATATGCTGGTTGGGGGTTGTGATATTCGCTCAAAAGTGCTTATTTTAAGCACTTATCCTGTTAGCGTTATCGCACTCTACTACGTAAAAATACTCTATTTACCTACTTTTCTACGTAAGAATCTCTTCTGTTGCGTAGAACACACTTTTCTGGACGAAATGGTATATTTGCATGCATTAAACACATTTTCGGAAGTCTAGATATTAAGCCGTTCTGATAAAGTCTCATTACGCGCTTCTTCTGTCGCAGGAAACCCCGATGGGACGATTCTCAAGACTTGTGGGCCCAAATCGATCATGAAAGCCCATTATCAAAGCTTAAAAAGCCCACATGCTATGACTAGAAGATATGGGCCAAATATGGGCTGAATAAGAGGACCAAAAAGCCGGCCCAAAGAACGAAGAGAGTAGGAGAGCCAATGACCAAGAGACGGACCAAAGCGTTTAAAGCCACATGAGTCAGCAAAGAATGATGGTCGACTCTACTGGAGAAGCGTGAGGATGTCACAGTGAAGACCAGGGTTCCAGACCCTCCGCCAGTGCTTTTTTCCATTTTTTTTGATACTTTTTCTCTCATCTCTCCTTATTCTCTCTCTCTCTTCATCTCTCGATCCTCGAATCTACTGACCTAACCCCAGAACTCCTGCCTATCAGCTCTATCTCATCTCCCTTAGCTTTCTGACCGTTGGATCTTCAATCGGACCGTTGGATCTCTCTAGATCCGTCGATCTACCAATCTGGGTCCCAATCAAGTCACCATCCATCCGATCGCCTTCAGAATGCCTGTCACATCATCTTGTGGGACGATGGACATCATCAGTCCATGTGGGCCAGTAGCCGGGCCCATCAGCATCGACCCGCTGTCCGACCAGTTAGTGGACCCCGCGAATTTCAAAAATAATTTTAATTAAATGGGGGGTCCACTAATTGGGGAGATTCCCCATAGAAAAGTAGCATTTTACTTAAAAAAAAAAAAAAAAAAAAAAAAAAAAAAAAAAAAAAATTAAAAATATTTTTTTTTATTTAAAAAATACCCTATTTCCATTAATGGAAATAGGGAGCTTTATAAGAGGAAGGAGAAGGGTTCGTTCGAACCCTAATCCCTCTCCCCTCTCCTCCTCTCCTTCCCCAAAATCGTTCCCTAGGCTTTCCCCTCCTTCTTCTCCTTCTTTTTCTCCCTTCTCTTCCTCATCTTCTTCATCTTCTTTCTTCTTTATTTCGCCGGAGTTGCAGGTTTGCAACTCCGGCCGTTCTTCTTCTTCTTCTTCTTCTTCTTCTTCTTCTTCTTCTTCTTCTTCTTCTTCTTCTTCTTCTTCTTCTTCTTCTCTTTGCAAGTGAGCCTGCTGTTGGAACCACAGCCCGCGAGCACTACTGCCCCCTGCACCGGTGATCTCCTCCACGTTCTTCTAACGCCGCCACCTTCACCGCCAGCACCCCTTCTACCACCTGCTGGATCTCTGACGGCACCTGCAACTTGGTAAGCTTCCTCCTCCTTCTCCTCCTCCTTCTCCTTCTTCTTCTTCTTCTTCTCTTATTCCTCTTTTTCTTTTTCCTTCTTCCGTCTTCATCGCCGGAGTTGCAGACCTGCAACTCCGGCCGCCGGCTACGTGCTCCACATTCTGGACCGCTTCTCTCTTCTCTCCTAAACCCCTCTCTCCAGCCGTTGTCTCGTTCTTCTTTCCCTCCTTCTTCTTCATCATCTTTTCTGTCTTCTTCTCTTTCTTCATCATTTTCTCCACCACGTCTTCACCGGAGTTGCCGCCTGCAACTCCGGTCACACGAACCAGGAATGTCATCCCACCACAACCATCCTTCTCTGCCTCTACCATCTTCCTCGTTGGGCAAGGACGTCTGCAGCATCCAAACGGGTAGCAACTAACGCCTAACCTCCTAATCACCACCACCGTCCACTATTTCTTCTTCGTCTTCACCATCGCTGGAGTTGCAGGTAGCAACTCCGGCCAGCAACCCAGCACTTTCACCTTGTTTTCCCTACGTTGCTACTTCTGGACAGCAACTTCCACCTTCTCCTCTTCATCCTTCACGCTTGCAGTCCGGTCACCATGAACGCCGGCAAGTAAGACGTCCATCCATCTTCTTCCCCTCCTTTTCTCCGGCCACCCGCAGAGGGCCCCTCATGTTATCAACACTTGGCCGAATGCCCTTTACAATCCACATGTGGTCTCCAACACGTGGCAGCCTTCATCATGCATCAATGGTGGGTTCTTTCTTCACTTTGACCGCCACATCCCTTGGCAATTCTCCTCGTTATCATGCACAACCACTGTGCACCTCATCGGAACCACTACAAGCCACCACTTGGCCGATCTCCCAATCCCGATCTCGATAAGTATCAAAGGTAATTTCTCTCTTATCTTTTACTTTTTCTCTCTCTTTCTCTCTCTAACCTTATATTTTCTCTCTCTAAAAATGTCTCTCCTCTTATCTTCTCTCTCTACCTATTCTATTTCTATTTTTCTCTCTCTAGATGCTTTTTAGTCTAGTTTTGCTTATTGCTCATTCAAATATTGTAAGGACATTTTGATTAATGAATTATGAAGTTTATTTTTTTTTATCTGATAATTTTCTGATTATTTTATGTTCTTGTTCGCGCTAATCCGGCTAATCCCGAGTGCGGATCGACATCCGACACGAGCCACTGTGCAAGTCTGCATTTTTGCAGATTAAGTGAACCAAATCGGAGGAAATTAAAAATATTGTTGAACTTTAGGGTTTTCGTAACCAACGACGCGGAAAAACCCTACTTTCAGTTCATTCGAACCCTAATCCCCCTCCAATCTCTTCCTCTCCTTCCCCCAAAACTCCCCCAACTCGTTGCCCCCTCTTTCTCCTCGTTTTTTTTTACAAGTTTTCTATCTTCTTCACCTTCTTCTTCGTCATTGTTCCTCGCCGGAGTTGCAGGTCTACAACTCCGGCTATCTCCCCTTCTTCCTCTCCCTTCCTTCTCCTCTTTCTCCTCCTTCTCTGTTGCTATTCCTCCACTGCTGCTGCGAGCTCCACCGCCTGCTCCTTGCACCACCGGCGACCTCAACAGCAACTCCACTTCCTTGCCACAGCCACCATCACCACCCAGCACCGTTCTGCTGCTGGTGCTCCTCCTTCACCGCCCCTCTCTCCTCCAGCAGCATCCTCTCAAACTCCAAAAAGAAGAACAAAAAAAATAGAAAAATAAAAGAAGAAAAGGAGAAAAGAGGGAGAGAAGAAGAGAAGAGAAGGAGGGAAGAAACCGTTAGGTTCCTCCCCTTTGGACTCCATTGCCGCCCTGCCCAAACCGTTGGCCTGAAACCTTTTGGGTTCGCCTGAACCTCCGCCCAACTGCACCGCCTCCTCCTTCTCCACTGCCGTTACCGCCTGCAACTTCCCCCATTTGCGCCGTCCTCATCTTGCGATTCTTCTCCACTGTTTCTTGAAGAGAAACCAAAAAAAAAAAAAAAAGAAAAAGAAAAAGAGGAAGGGAAGAAGAAGAAGAAGACAGAGGAGGGCATACCTCATTGCGGCAGCCTCCCATCATGTTGCAACCAGCAACTTCCCTTCCACCGTTATGTCCTGCAACTAGCAGGCGCTATCTTAGGCTGCACCGCCGTTATGCTTTGGAGATCACCCCCACCTGCAAGCCGTTTCACCCTTTGCACCACGCGATCGCTACCCTGCTGCTCTTCACGCACCTCCTCCACGGATTCACCTTCAACAGCGTGGTCATGAGATCCTCCAATAATGCCTAAAATAGCATTTGAAGTGCTACCTTCGTCTTCCATCAAGCTGAAAACCCACCGGTGCTGCTCCCATCAAATACGCATCCACGGCCTGAAAGTTCTTCCATTGGTTGTGGGTGCACTACAGTTAGTCTCATCATCTTCTCTAAGTGTGCAAGATGAGTGCGACTAATATCTTCACTATGATTGGATCTCTCCAATGGTAAAGATCTCTCTATCTCACTTTCTCTCTCTAGTTCTTATTTCTATCTCTAAATCTCTCTAGAATTTTAATGCTTTATAGTCAAGTTTTAGTAATTTCTACAAAGATAGTTTGTAAGCACTATGATTGAATAAAGTTTAGTTGATTTTGCATTATTGTGTTTTCAGTCTTATTCTCAATTTATTCTCGTCTTAATTACTTGTGGGAAATTTCTCTCTCTAAAAATCGCCAATAATTATTTTAAATCGATCATCATTCTCACCTCTCCATGTTTTCTTGATAAAAATCCGTCATTGCATGTTCATGAGTCGCGCTAACTAACCCCGAGTGCGGATCGACATCCGACACGAGCCACTGTACAACCCTGTGATTTTTGCAGGATTTGAGTAAAAAAGAATCGGATAATTACAAATATTGTTGAGATCTAGGATTTCCGTAACCAACGACACGGGAAAAACCTACTTTCAAATGGTGCCGTTGCCGCTCGGGTGTTCGGAAGTGCGAAAAAGGACGTAAAGATGGAATTGGAAAGTTGCTAAATCGGAAAGCTGCTCAATTTGGACAGCCTGACCTTTTCAGGAAACTTTCTATTTTTTGTTTTTGTTGATTTTTAGCAGTTTTTAAATTACTATTTTTAATGCCTCGGAAGGCCGAGTGCAATTTGTAATAATTTAGGAATTTTACTGCTTTCCATATAACTGCTAGATCTTGTTCTAGGGATTTTTTAGAAACCCTAGATTAAGTGAAAAATACCAAAAAAATAATAAATTCAAAATTCAAAAAAATTAGGGTTTCATATTCTGCAGATTTTTAGAAATCACCAATCCAGGATTTGCGATTTTTGGAAAGATTCTAAAATCTTGAAACTTTGCTAAATTAGGGTTTCCCCTTTTAGAAGTTTCCTCTTTAGAAGAATTTCTATCTTTAGAAATCTTCCGAATTTGGAAAAGTCTGTGAAAATAGGGTTTTTCCGTCGTTGAGAGAACGACCCTAACTTCAACACATTTGTAAATTGATCCGGTTCTTAAATCCTGCAAAATTTTATATCTGTATAGGGATTCGTGTCGGATGTCGATCCGCACTCGGGATTAGTCGGATTAGCACAAAAACACATAAAATGACGAAAAAGAAAACATTGCACAGAATGTAAAACAATCACACTTAAATCATATTTATTTAACTGAACTTGTCTCTTACAATGAAAATCAAATAAAAAATAACTAAACTAAAAAGCTTTAAGAGAGATTAGGGTAGAGAGAGAAAATGAGAGGTAGAGAGAGAAAACTAGAGAGAATTAGAGAGAGAAACTAAGGGAGGAGAGAGAAAGTGAGAAATATAGAACCCTAAAGAGAGATAGATCTAGAGAGAGAAAGTAAAAGAGAGGGAGGTAAAACTAGTGAGAGAAAGTTCTAAAACCTAGAAAGAGAAAAGAGAGTAAAGAGATTACCTTGGGTAGCTTATCGAAGAATCGGGATTGGCCGGCAAAGATTTGCCGGAGATCCATGGTGGAAGAACACGAGGTGCAAGCTAGCCACGTGGTGACTTTGGGTGGCTTTTGGCCGAGCCATGGAAGATGGAGAAATTCGAATGGCAATGGAGGATGTACAGTCCAGCGGCTATGAAGGAGATCACGCTGGTTCTTGTGAGAGAGGAGCACTTACCGTTGAGAGGGTTGCAGGCTCATCGTGGGAGTAGCAGGCTGTAATAGGAGGAGAACACGTTGGTGTGGAAGAAGACCAGCAGGTTGGGGCGGTGATATTGCACACCACGTGCAAGAGAGGTGAATAGGGCAGCAGCGTTATGTTTTTGTTGCAGGCCAAAGGCTGCTGCCCGTTAAGTGATGAAGGTGTAAAAGAGGACGGCTTGATGGATCTAACGATGGTGGCTGTTGGAAAACAGCCACCGTGTAGGATCAATATAGAAGGCAGTAGTGGGAGGAGGCAGTGATCGCCGGTCAAGGTGGGAAGAGAATGGGAGAGGGATGAGAACGTGTGGAAGAGAGGTGGGCCCAAGAGAGAGCTTTGCCGTCGTTAATGGCAGCTGTGGGTGGCGTCTCTAACCGAACCAGATCTGGTTCTTGGAGTTGAAACAGTTGTGGATGAACGGTGGTGGATTCACGGTGGTTGTTATGTGCTGCAAATGGGTAGAGCAGCATCGGCAGGAGGAGTGGAGGAGCGGAGTTGCAGACCTGCCGAAGTTGCAGGTCTGCCGAAGAAGGAGGAGGCGGAGCAAAGGAGTTGCAGAACTGCCGGAGTTGCAGGTCTGCCCGAAGAAGGAGGAGGCGGAGCAAGGTGGATGGGCAGCAGGGAAGAAAAGAGAAAGAAGGGAGCCGAGAGATGCTGTGGGCAGAGGATGGAGGCTGTAGCAGGGAAGAGTAAAGGACAGAAGCAGAAGAAATAGAAGACGAAGGAGGTGGCCGGAAGTCTGCAACTCCGGCCGAAAAGAAGAAGAAGAAGAAGAAGTAGAAGAAGAAGAAAAGAAGAAAAACAGCCCGGTGGAGGGAGAACGTGGGGGGGATTGAAAGGGGGGAAGAGAGGATGAGAGGGGAAAGGGATTAGGTTTTTTTTTTTTTTTTTAAGTAAAAACCTACTTTTCTATGGGGAATCTCCCCAATTAGTGGACCCCCCATTTAATTAAAATTATTTTTGAAATTCGCGGGGTCCACTAACTGGTCGGACAGCGGGTCGATGATGATGGGCCCGGCTACTGGCCCACATGGACTGATGATGTCCATCGTCTCACAAGATGATGTGACAGGCATTCTGAAGGCGATCGGATGGATGGTGACTTGATTGGGACCCAGATTGGTAGATCGACGGATCTAGAGAGATCCAACGGTCCGATTGAAGATCCAACGGTCCGATGGAAGATCCAACGGTCAGAAAGCTAAGGGAGATGAGATAGAGCCGATGGGCAGGAGTTCTGGGGTTAGGTCAGTAGATTCGAGGACCGAGAGATGAAGAAAGAGAGAGAATAAGAAGAGATGAGAGAAAAAGTATCAAAAAAAATGGAAAAAAGCACTGGCGGAGGGTCTGGAACCCTGGTCTTCACTGTGACCATCCTCACGCTTCTCCAGTAGAGTCGACTATCATTCTTTGCTGACTCATGTGGCTTTAAACGCTTTGGTCCGTCTCTTGGTCATTGGCTCTCCTGCTCTCTTTGTTCTTTGGGCCGGCTTTTTGGTCCTCATAGTTGGCCCATATCTTTTAGTCATAGCATGTGGGCTCTTTAAGCTTTGATAATGGGCTTTCCTGATCGATGTGGGCTCGCAAGTCTCGAGAAATGTCCCATCGGGGTTTCCTGCGACAGAAGAAGCGCGTAATGAGACTCTATCAGAATGACTACATGTCTAGACTTCCGAAAATGTGTTTAATGCATGCAAATATACCATTTCGTCCAGAAAAGTGTGTTCTACGCAACACAAGAGACTCTTACGTAGAAAAGTGGATAATTAGAGCAGTTTTACGTAGGAGAGTGCGATAACGCTAACAGGATAAGTGCTTAAAATAAGCACTTTTGAGCGAATATCAGTCTGCAAAAGGAAACACCCCAAATCTAGCAGAATTTCAATTTTGGGAAATTTCCCAAAATTATAAGGGATCTCGCAATCAAATCTTTCTTGGAAGATCTCCACAGTTCGGGAAAATTTCCAATCTAGGTATTTTCCAATCTGGGAATTCCTAAATTTTACCCCATCTCGAATTTGGAAAATAATTCAAAAACTTGCCTAAATCCATTGCTTGTTCAGTGAACCCTAAAAAGGCAAGGATCTTCCAAATAGAATCCCAAATACCTCGACCGTGTGATCTAACTGTTTCTCCAGGAACACGATCCAGTGTGGGTAGGGAGCGAAAGCTCAAAGAGGTGGAGTCGGGCCCAAGCCCATTAGGATACCCCTCCCTAACCCACGGAGGCGACCCCGTGGCGTGGCCCACGGGAGGTAAGTCCCTATCCTCGCCTTGAGTGCGATACAGAGCATATTGGGTGCATCATTGCCGCTTGTCTATTTGCTTTCGCATCCATATTCTTCGACTTGCGTGGCGTGGCCGTTAATCAATCAACTCTAAGAGAGCAGACCCAGCTCCAAATTGAAACTGGTGGGATTTCATCACCCACCTCATCATTCCAACTGATTTGATCCCAAGGCTCCATTTAATTAAAAAGAATCAAGAAGTAGAGCCAATTAGCCCGGTGTTCGAGGAAAAATCCATGCAAAGCGAACCCGCTTAACATCCAATCGAAATAAGACCACGAGCGCGGGTCCCTGTTGTCTAACACACCCATAAGTCCCTGCTACTCAAGTACACTGAGCTCGACGTGGCATCTTGGACTATTCGGCGGTTAGTTGCGTGTGGACTAGGAACACGCATCAACCCTAGCTTAACCCGAGGGAACACTCTTCTTATACACTTGACCAATCCGGTTAGTCTGGGACGTACTTAAGTCAGCCATTGTGCTGCACGTCTGTCTAGGCTTCGGATTGCCTTGTTGTTAACTAGAGCTAGTACTAAAGGATTCGCTCTGAAGAGTGTAGCCTGGTGAGAACCTCTGAGTGCAAAACAGTTAGTCCGGCGGTTAAAAGATAAACCAGTGGTCCGCCCACTGTCATAATCTACTCTAGCCCCAAAACTAACAAAGATAATTCCTAAAATATATCCTGATTGCTTAGAATAGGATTATCTGTGCTTGGTGTGCATCATTCGCGTATGCCCGTTTGGAATCGTCCGAACAAACGCTTGGTTCGATCTGAGAATCACGTACCTACAGTGGATCCTCCACTGAATTCTTCCCCATCTCTTTCCCCACCCGCCTCCCCCAGTACTACTACCTTTGTAGTCATGGCAGTCGAACGACCTCTTATCGAGACGTTCGCTCCTATCTCTGCCAATCCGCCCACTTGCATTGTTCTCCCACCTACTACGGCGGTACAATTTGAGATCAGGCCGCAGACGATCCAAATGCTGCCTACCTTTCGTGGTCTCCCAAGAGAAGACCCATATTCCCATATTCGGGAATTCCAACATGTCATCCTACTTTTCAAGAATCAGAACCTCGATGATGACAATGTGCATCTGCGAGTTTTCCCATTCTCGCTCAAAGACCGAGCCTCAGATTGGCTCTACTCCTTACCTGCTGATTCAATCAGCAGTTGGAAAGAATTGGTGGGCAAATTCATGTCTAAATTCTACCCCATGACTCGGACCAACCAAATGAAGCAACTCATTCAGGACTTTAGACAGAAGTCCGATGAGAAATTTTTTGAAGCATGTGATAGATTCCAAGACTACCTGACTAAGTGTCCCCACCATAGCATCGACAAGGGAAATCTTGTCCACGTCTTCTATAAGGGACTTACTGATGAGTCCCGGACCATGGTAGAGTCAATGTGCCAAGGAAAATTCCTGCACCAAACTCCGACCGATGCATACAAATTCTTGGGAGAGTTAGGAGAAAACTCTCAACATTGGACGACTGACTCAAAGTTCAGTCGAACCACTTCAGTCCAAAGGACAACCAAGGGACATGATGCTACAGCTGATACTAAGCTTCGATCTGTCATTCAAGAGTTGAGCAAGTCAGTCTCGGCACTGGCTGTGTCTGTACAAAAGCCTACTCAACAATCTACCCCAGCCATGCATGTGGGACACGAGAGCCCTATGGAATCCTGCACCCTCTGTCTGCAACCCTCCCATACTACTGAGCATTGTCCTTTGAATGAAGGATGGTCTAATCCTCTTCAGGAAGAAGTTTGTGCTTTCAGCACATACAAACCACCCACTCAGAACTCGTATAGTCAATCTTATCATCCGGACACGAGAAACCACCCTAACTTCTCTTGGAGGCCTCAGTTGAAAATAGGGTTTTTCCGCGTCGTTGGTTACGGAAACCTTAACTTCAACATATTTGTAAATTGATCCGATTATCCTGCAAAATTGACAGATTTGTATAGGGATTCGTGTCGGATGTCGATCCGCACTCGGGGTTAGTTTGTGCAAGCAGTGAACATGAAATGACAAAATTTTCTCAGAAATTTTCACTAAGAAAGATGGAGTGGTGAGGATGATGATCACGAGATTTTAAAACATGATTTTTTTTAATTTTTAGAGAGAGAATCATGAAAATCAACACATTACTAAAAAGTGAAATAATGCAATACGGATCGAACTTAACTTGTATTGAAAATTATAGGAATTACATTGCTTTTGAATGGAAATCTATGTAAATAACTTGAAGCAAATTACACTAGAAAGCAATAAAAACTAGAGAGATAAACTACTTTTAGAGAGATAAAAGAGGAATAGAGAAAGAGACCAAGTAGAGAGAGAATGAGGATTTTAGAGAGAGAAATGGGAAAATTTAGAGAGAGAAAGAGACCTCTAAAGAGCGAGAAAGCTAAAGAGAGAGATCTACCTTGGGACAACTTACCATGAAGATGGCAATGATTTTGCCAAGATGTGGATCGGCCTGGTGAGTGGTTCGGCCCAGGTCTGTGGTGCACGTTGCAGGCTGCAAAGGCAACAAAGAGGAGAGTGGTGATGCTCTATATGATGGTGAGGCGTCCTCCTCAACACCTTCCGGAGTTGCAAGTGGTGGTTGGGCTGGGCGGTGTAGAGACGTTGATGAAGACGGTTTTAATGTTCTCCACGGCCTTGAGATGTGGAAGAGAAGGAGGTGGGGGACAGGATCCGACAACTAAAAGCTGCAGGTCGTTAAGAATGGTGCAACTGTGATCTGTGGTGGAGATGCAAGGCTAAGGCGCTGTTGCAGGTGGAGCAAGGAGGAGGACGAAGCAGCATGTGGAGAAGGGGTTGCTGGCCGTTGATGGGGGCGGCAACCGAAGTTGCAGCAATGTGAGAACCTCTGTTGGGTTCTGGTGGTAGAGGAGGTGGAACGGCGAGCAAGGAGGGGCAGTCGTGAGGTAATCCGACGGTTGGAGAAGGAGGAGGCGGTGCTGGTTGCAGCACCGTTAACCAGCACCGTTGGATGGTTGTTGCAGGGGCAGAAGATCCGTTGCTGTGGGTAGAGCAACAGCAGTGGTGCTACACAAAGGTGCAGCACAGAAGAAGAAGAAGAAGAAGAAGAAGAAGAAGAAGAAGAAGAAGAAGAAGATGGTGGAGCCGGCGTACTAGTCCGGTGGTGGCTCGCCGGAGAGGAAGGAGTGGAGGAGAAGAAGAAGAAGAAGGAGGAGAAAGTGCCGAAAACCTCAGGGGAGTTTTGGGGGAAGGAGAGGAAGAGATTGGAGGGGGATTAGGGTTCGAATGAACCCTCCCTTCTCCCCTTTTAAAGCTTCCCTATTTCCTTTAATGGAAATAGGGGGTTTTTGAAAATAAAAAAAATAAGAAAAAAATATATATATATATATATATATATATATATATATTTTTTTTTTTTAAGTAAAAACCTACTTTTCTATGGGGAATCTCCCCAATTAGTGGACCCCCTATTTAATTAAAATTATTTTGAAATTCGCGGGGTCCACTAACTGGTCGGACAGCGGGTCGATGAAGATGGGCCCGGCTACTGGCCCATATGGATTGATGATGTCCATCGTCTCACAAGATGATGTGACAGACAGTCTGATGGCGATCGGATGGATGGTGACTTGATTGGGACCCAGATTGGTAAATCGACGGATCTAGAGAGATCCAACGGTCCGATTGAAGATCCAACGGTCAGAAAGCTAAGGGAGATGAGATAGAGCCGATGGGTAGGAGTTCTGGGGTTAGGTCAGTAGATTCGAGGATCGAAAGATGAAGAGAGAGAGAGAATAAGAAGAGATGAGAGAAAAAGTATCAAAAAAATGGAAAAAAGCACTGGCGGAGGGTCTGGAACCCTGGTCTTCACTGTGACCATCCTCACGCTTCTCCAGTAGAGTCGACTATCATTCTTTGCTGACTCATGTGGCTTTAAACGCTTTGGTCCGTCTCTTGGTCATTGGCTCTCCTGCTCTCTTCGTTCTTTGGGCCGGCTTTTTGGTCCTCATAGTTGGCCCATATCTTTTAGTCATAGCATGTGGGCTCTTTAAGCTTTGATAATGGGCTTTCCTGATCGATGTGGGCTCGCAAGTCTCGAGAATTGTCCCATCGGGGTTTCCTGCGACAGAAGAAGCACGTAATGAGACTTTATCAGAACGACTTAATATTTAGACTTCCAAAAATGTGTTTAATGCATGCAAATATACCATTTTGTCCAGAAAAGTGTGTTCTACACAACAGAAGAGACTCTTACGTAGAAAAGTAGGTAAATAGAGTATTTTACGTAGGAGAATGCAATAACGCTAAAAGGATAATTGCTTAAAATAAGCACTTTTGAGCGAATATCATCAGTCTACTCAACCACAAGCTCAACCTCCGCGTCAACCTCAGGGCATGTATCCTCCTGGGTTCAATCAACCCAATAGGCAATTCAATCAGGGACAATATCAGCAGAATCAGTACCCATCTACTCAGAACCAGCAGTTCCAACAGGGTCAATACTCTGGACAACAGAGCACATTTCAGAATCAGCAAAGAGTTCCCCAGAACTTTCAGAACCAACAGATTGTCCCAACTAATTCCTCCGCCTATAACTATAATGCCCCGTTGAGCTCGAGTCGCGAATTGGTGCCTCAGCTCCCATTAGCTGCTCCCCAACAGTCGATCCCCAAACCTGGTATTGAGGACCTTCTAGCTCAACTCATTACTCAATCAATGCAACGCCTAGAGCAACAGCAACAGCAATCCATGCTTCGTCTAGAGCAACGCTTAGGTAACCTGGAAGCTGAGAAAGCTAAAGGCATTTTTCCTAGCCAAC
The DNA here is from genome assembly GCA_035048495.1 of Euptelea pleiosperma. NCBI lineage: Eukaryota > Viridiplantae > Streptophyta > Magnoliopsida > Ranunculales > Eupteleaceae > Euptelea > Euptelea pleiosperma. The sequence continues at coordinate 32,520,337 of CM068548.1, read as the reverse complement.
CCATTGCCAACCCAAAAGGAAATGCCAAAGGAGCAGTATATGAGATCGGATCCCAATCTCAAAGCCAGAATGAGAATTGTCAAGGGGAGGTGCAAGCTGTAACCACCCTACGATCTGGAAAAACTGTGGACATGGGAGTCCAACCACCACCGGTGCCATCTCCAGCACCCATCACTCGTACAGAGGAAACTAGTACCAATCCTACATCTGCTTCTTCTACCTCTGCACCAACATCAGATATCCTTGTGCAGAAATCTAAGGCTAAAGACAAATCCATTTGTCGAGTAAAGCCTCCCTTCCCGGACAGACTTGTCCAAGATAAGCGGGATCAGCAATTCTCAGAGATCTTAGACGTCTTTAAAGACGTCCAGATCAATATCCCATTCCTTTCTGCTATCAAGCAAATCCCTTCCTATGCCAAATTCCTCAAGGACTTGTGCACAGTTAAGCGGCGTACGCATGTACCCAAAGCTGCCTTCTTGGCCGAAAAAGCTACAGCGTTCATTCAACGCAATAGTGTGATCAAACACAAGGATCCAGGTAGCCCAACTGTCCAATGTGAAATTGGAGACAACTTTAGCTGCACTGCCTTGCTAGATTTAGGGGCTAGTTTTAACCTCATACCATTTTCGGTATATCAGCAGTTAGGACTGAAAGATATGAAGCCTACCAATGTCACCCTGAAATTGGCTGATCAGTCCATCAAGATTCCAAGAGGAATCATTGAAGAGGTCCTAGTAAAAGTCGCTGACTTTTATTATCCTGTGGACTTTATCATTCTTGACACCGAGCCGTGTCAGGATAACCGCATTCCGGTCATCTTAGGCCGTCCATTCCTTGCCACCGCGAACGCACACATCGGTTGCCGGGACGGAAACATGTCCATTGCTTTCGGAAACCTCAAAGCTGAGGTCAATATCTTTCGTCTAATGCAACAGGATGCCGATCGCGAAGTGACCGATGAAATGTGTGCCGTTGAGAGTCTAATCCCGGACTCCACCGAAGATATTCTTAAGCAGTGTCTAGAACACTTTGGAGCTGACTTTGCAACAGAGTCAGCTATTTCTGATCTCAATGATCTTTTGAAAACTGCTCCATTGCTAGAGATCCCCGCTCCACTCATCGAGTTCGAGCCTCTGATAACCATGGCCAGAGAACCCATCCTTCCTTTACCTACTGAAGTCAAACCTCTTCAATCCGTGTCTTCTGTGACACCTATTTCTACTCCATCTGCTCCAATATTGGAGCTTAAGCCTCTTCCCACAGATCTTTCCTATGCCTATCTTGGTCCTAAGGAAACCTACCCTGTCATTCTTGCTTCCGCTTTGTCTGCAAGTGAACGTAAGAAACTTCTTGAGCTACTCAACGAGCACAAATCTGCGATAGGTTGGACTATAGATGATATTCGTGGCATAGACCCCTCGGTGTGCCAACATCACATCTATCTCGAGGATGAATCCAAAACCTCTCGAGAACACCAGAGGAGGTTGAACCCCGTCTTGAAGGATGTAGTCCGGGACAAGGTCCTTAAACTGTTAGATGCGGGTATCATTTACCCCATCTCCGATAGCAAATGGGTGAGTCCTATTCATGTCGTCCCTAAAAAGGCAGGATTCACAGTTGTGGAAAATGAGAACAAGGAAATGGTCACCCAGCGCCTGAAGAAAGGGTGGAGAGTCTGCATCGATTATCGACGACTCAACACCAACACTAGGAAGGACCATTTTCCTTTACCCTTCATAGACCAAATGTTGGAGAGACTCGCAGGTCACTCCTATTACTGCTTCCTCGATGGTTACTCAGGGTATAATCAAATACCAATCGCCCCTGAGGATCACGAGAAGACAACCTTCACTTGTCCCTTTGGCACTTTTGCCTACAAGCGCATGCCCTTTGGCCTCTGCAATGCACCCGCGACCTTTCAAAGGTGTATGATGAGCATATTCTCTGACATGGTGGAAAAATTCCTCGAAATTCTTTATGGACGACTTCTCAGTCTTTGGGTCATCCTTTGATGACTGTCTGAACCATCTAGGGCTTGTACTTCAACGCTGTCAGGACAAGCGACTTGTCCTCAATTGGGAGAAATGCCACTTCATGGTGACGAAGGGCATTGTTCTGGGACATGTCATTTCCCATCAGGGCATTGAGGTCGACAAAGCTAAAATTGATATCATCTCGACCTTGCCAATTCCTAAGTCCGTACATGACATCCGGTCCTTTTTGGGACACGGAGGATTCTATAGGTGATTCATCAAGGACTTCTCTCAAATCGCTCGACCTCTGTCCCATCTTCTAGCTAAAGATAGTCCTTTCGACTTTAATGCTGACTGTGTCAAGGCATTTGAGCGTCTCAAATCTGAGCTCACTACTGCGCCCATTATCCGTCCCCTGGATTGGACTCTACCTTTCGAGGTAATGTGCGATGCTTCTGACTACGCATTAGGCGCCGTTCAAGGGCAGAGAGTTGACAAAAGGTCACACGTGATCTACTACGCGAGCCAAACTCTTAACTCTGCCCAAATGAATTACTCTACCACTGAGAAAGAACTCCTGGCGGTAGTCTTCGCCCTTGATAAATTCCGTCAGTACCTCTTAGCCACTAAGGTGGTTGTGTACACTGATCATGCAGCCCTTCGTTATCTCATGTCGAAAAAGGAAACCAAACCTCGATTAATTCGATGGATTCTCTTACTGCGGGAATTCAACCTCGAGATTAAGGATAAGAAAGGAACTGAGAATGTAGTGGCTGATCACTTGTCTAGACTGACTTTAGAGTCATCCTTCGACACCCAGCCCATCCCTGAGACCTTTCCAGATGAACAACATTTCGCCATTTCTGTTAATCCTTGGTATGCGGACATTGTCAACTACCTTGTCACCGAAGAAATGCCTTCACACTGGTCCAAACAGGACAAAAGCCAATTCCTAGCAAGAGTTAAGTACTACTCTTGGGATGACCCTTATTTGTATAAATACTGTCCTGACCAAATCATTCGTCTCTGTGTCCCTGAGTCGGACCAACTCAATATCTTGTCCTCGTGTCACGACCAACCTTGTGGTGGTCATTTCAGTACTAAGAAAACTGCAGAAAAAGTCCTGCAATGCGGATTCTACTGGCCTACACTATTTAAAGATGCCCATATCTACTGTAAAACCTGTCCTAATTGCCAGCATCTAGGCCGCATCTCCCAGAGGAACATGATGCCCCTCACTCCCATCCAGGTCGATGAAATATTTGACATTTGGGGCATCGACTTCATGGGCCCCTTTCCCATTTCATATGGTTTTGAGTACATTCTCCTTGCGGTAGACTATGTATCCAAATGGATAGAAGCCATTCCCACCAAGACCAATGACCACAAAGTGGTGGTCAAATTCCTAAAGGAGTTCATCTTCGCCCGATTCGGTGCCCCTAAGGCCATCATTAGTGATGGGGGCACCCATTTCTGCAACAGGATATTCGAGCAATTAATGAAAAAGTATGGGGTAACCCACAAGGTTGCCCTAGCTTATCATCCGCAGACTAGTAGTCAAGTGGAGGTTTCTAATCGTCAGATCAAGCAGATCTTGGAGAAGACAGTCAATACCACACGTAAAGACTGGTCTACTCGTCTCACTGATGCTTTATGGGCATACAGAACCGCCTACAAGACCCCACTCAATATGTCTCCCTATCGTCTCGTCTTTGGGAAACCTTGTCATCTACCGGTAGAGATTGAACATCGTGCCCTATGGGCCATTAAGAAACTCAACTTCGACCTCGAATCTGCAGGGGAGGAGAGAAAACTTCAAATGAATGAGTTAGAAGAACTCAGAAATGATGCATACAACTTGTCGAAGAATTACAAAGCCAAAATGAAGTGGATACATGACAAGAGCATCCTCAAGAAAGAGTTCCATCCAGGACAGAAGGTCCTTCTTTATAATTCCCATCTTCATCTCTTCCCTGGGAAATTGAAATCTAGGTGGACCGGTCCTTATACGATCCCAAAGATCACTCCTCATTCCAGGTAAATGGCCAGCGTCTTAAACAGTTCCATGAACTTGACGTATTATTCATTCAGACTTTTGAGATCGATCTCATCGATCCTGTCTATGTCGACTGATGATCCACTCAGTCTCCTGTGCTCCAACTTGGTTGGGGGTGCCTGTCACCCCCGTCATGTCTGGCTGAAGACGTAAAACTTAGCGCTTTCGGAAAGGCAATTCCGGTATTCCTAGAGTACATGAGTCTCATGCATTTGTTATTACTGTTATATCTCTGGAAATGCAGGTACATTCATTCTTCCGATCATCAGGTACCACACACTGTCGAGTTTCTGCCGACTTGGTAACATCCTTCCTGAATCTTTGCATCATCATCATTGATTTGTTATCATTTTATGTCCCGGTCATGAGCACCGAGGACGGTGCTGTATTTTGGTTGGGGGTGGGTATTTACCAAAACTCATGTCTTCATTTTGAAAAAAAAAAAAAAAAAAAAAAAAAAAAAAAAAAAAATGTTGTTTTTGGGGTGATTTACGATATTCTCCAAAAGTTTTCTAGAATTTCAAAAATGTGTCAAATACCCTGACTTTGATTAGCTAAAAACCTCCGTTAAGTCAGTATTGAGGATGTCAATTTTTGTTTAAAGTTAGCGTTGAGTCAATTCAAGCATGACTACAGCAGGTTTGAAAACTCAGAAAAACTCATATTCGGCACAATTGTACACTATCAATATCAGAGTCATCCTAAGTTTAGAAATTCTAGAGATCCTGTGAGAAGAATTGTGGAGACCTAACCCAGTGAGCTTTCGAGCCTTTAATCAATTCAGAGTGTTATACAACAATTCTGAGTCACAAGATGACTCACTATTCTTCATGCCCGCAATATTCGTTGAGAGATCTCATTATCTTTTGCTTCGATCATAAAACTCGGAACGACATCAACATTGGATTACTACGTAGAACCTTCTCTATATCCAGTCAAGACAGTATACATGATAGTGCAAACCCTAGAAAATGATTTAGGCCATTTTTCTGAACCATTCAGCCTTTTTACTCACCTGAATTATACTTCACTAGAAACCCCTTGAACCCTTCTATAAAAGCCTTTTCTTTGTAAGCCCATTAACCAAAAACCCAGTTCAGCTACGAAGTGTTACTAGCCACCCTACTTTTGAGAAGGATAAAAAATAACTGATGTGGGTGTACCGTGAAAAGAAAAGTAAAGAAGAAAAATCAAAAGGAAAAGAAAGTGGTTCAAGCCAAAAACAAAATATAGAAAGAAAGTATGAAGAAGAGCTGAAAAGAAATTGAGCAGTCTCAGAAATATCAAGAAAAAGAAAAAAAAAAAAAAAATATATATATATATATATATATATATATATATATATATGAAAAAAGGAAAAAGAACCAGATAATGGTGTTACGTCGCAGGAAAAATTCAAGAAAATGGAAATATCCTCTCAAGATCTTTGAAATCCTGTATACCTTTATTTTTCTACACCTGACCTAAGCCTCATTACAACCCAGGAAAGTCCTACTTGATTCTAGGATAGCACGATCATAAAATGTGGAGATTGGAGAAAGAGAAGCTATAGAGTTTGATCTGACGTTCCCGAGTGAAGTGGTATTCCAATCATGAGATCTTCTTTTGTTAAAGATGTCCTTCCTTCAAATAAAACATATGTGAGATCTTTTGCCTCTTTATATTAAATACATCTCCTCACATATAAATTGAGAGAAAAGAAGAAAACCCTTCTTGTGTGATTCTATTCTGAGTGCTAAACATGTGAGATTTGAGGTCGAGGCAGAAAAATTTAGAGGTGATCTGGAAATCTTTACTGTCGGATGATGAGAATGTTGAGCACACACACACGCAGAGTCTGACTATTCTGGGTCATGATTATTAGTCTGTAGTCTTGCCAAAACTTTCCAACTCTTCGCTAGCATTTAACTATTTTTGCATCCATTCAATGATTTGACAAACGGTGTTTTCCCGGAGCTAATATGAAAAAGTGTGCAGCATGTGCAGAGCCCTTTTAAGCTCATTTATTTCGCACTAATTGCCAAGGATTGGCAATATGCTGGTTGGGGGTTGTGATATTCGCTCAAAAGTGCTTATTTTAAGCAATTATCCGTTTAGCGTTATCGCACTCTCCTACGTAAAAGGCTCTATTTATCTACTTTTCTACGTAAGAGTCTCTTCTATTGCGTAGAACACACTTTTCTGGACGAAATGGTATATTTGCATGCATTAAACACATTTTCGGAAGTCTAGATATTAAGCCGTTCTGATAAAGTCTCATTACGCGCTTCTTCTGTCGTAGGAAACCCCGATGGGACGATTCTCGAGACTTGTGGGCCCAAATCGATCATGAGAGCCCATTATCAAAGCTTAAAGAGCCCACATGCTATGACTAGAAGAGATGGGCCAAATATGGGCTGAATCAGAGGACCAAAAAGCCGGCCCAAATAACGAAGAGAGCAGGAGAGCCAATGACCAAGAGACGGACCAAAGCGTTTAAAGCTACATGAGTCAGCAAAGAATGATAGTCGACTCTACTAGAGAAGCGTGAGGATGGTCACAGTGAAGACCAGGGTTCCAGACCCTCCGCCAGTGCTTTTTTCCATTTTTTTTGATACATTTTCTCTCATCTCTCCTTATTCTCTTTCTCTCTTCATCTCTCGGTCCTCGAATCTACTGACCTAACCCCAGAACTCCTGCCCATCAGCTCTATCTCATCTCCCTTAGCTTTCTGACCGTTGGATCTTCCATCGGACCGTTGGATCTTCAAGGACCGTTGGATCTCTCTAGATCCGTCGATCCACCAATCTGAGTCCCAATCAAGTAACCATCCATCCGATCGCCATCAGAATGTCTATCACATCATCTTGTGAGACGATGGACATCATCAGTCCATGTGGGCCAATAGCCGGGCCCATCTTCATCGACCCGCTGTCCGACCAGTTAGTGGACCCCGCGAATTTCAAAATAATTTTAATTAAATGGGGGGGTCCACTAATTGGGGAGATTCCCCATAGAAAGTAGGTTTTTACTTAAAAAAAAAAAAAAAATTTCGTATTTTTTTATTTTAAAAAATACCCTATTTCCATTAAAGGAAATAGGGAGCTTTAAAAGGAAAAGGATAGGGGTTCATTCGAACCCTAATCCCCCTCCAATCTCTTCCTCTCCTTCCCCCAAAACTCCCCCAACTCGTTGCCCCCTCTTTCTCCTCCTTTTTTTTTACAAGTTTTCTATCTTCTTCACCTTCTTCTTCGTCATTGTTCCTCGTCGGAGTTGCAGGTCTACAACTCCGGCTATCTCCCCTTCTTCCTCTCCCTTCCTTCTCCTCTTCCTCCTCCTTCTCTGTTGCTATTCCTCCACTGCTGCTGCGAGCTCCACCGCCTGCTCCTTGCACCACCGGCGACCTCAACAGCAACTCCACTTCCTTGCCACAGCCACCATCACCACCCAGCACCGTTCTGCTGCTGGTGCTCCTCCTTCACCGCCCCTCTCTCCTCCAGCAGCATCCTCTCAAACTCCAAAAAGAAGAACAAAAAAAATAGAAAAATAAAAGAAGAAAAGGAGAAAAGAGGGAGAGAAGAAGAGAAGAGAAGGAGGGAAGAAACCGTTAGGTTCCTCCCCTTTGGACTCCATTGCCGCCCTGCCCAAACCGTTGGCCTGAAACCTTTTGGGTTTGCCTGAACCTCCGCCCAACTGCACCGCCTCCTCCTTCTCCACTGCCGTTACCGCCTGCAACTTCCCCCATTTGCGCCGTCCTCATCTTGCGATTCTTCTCCACTGTTTCTTGAAGAGAAACCAAAAAAAAAAAAAAAAGAAAAAGAAAAAGAGGAAGGGAAGAAGAAGAAGAAGACAGAGGAGGGGATACCTCATTGCGGCAGCCTCCCATCACGTTGCAACCAGCAACTTCCCTTCCACCGTTATGTCCTGCAACTAGCAGGCGCTATCTTAGGTGATATTCGCTCAAAAGTGCTTATTTTAAGCAATTATCCTTTTAGCGTTATCGCATTCTCCTACGTAAAAATACTCTATTTATCTACTTTTCTACGTAAGAGTCTCTTGTGTTGCGTAGAACACACTTTTCTGGACGAAATGGTATATTTGCATGCATTAAACACATTTTTGGAAGTCTAGATATTAAGCCGTTCTGATAAAGTCTCATTACGCGCTTCTTCTGTCGCAGGAAACCCCGATGGGACGATTCTCGAGACTTGTGGGCCCAAATCGATCATGAAAGCCCATTATCAAAGCTTAAAGAGCCCACATGCTATGACTAGAAGATATGGGCCAAATATGGGCTGAATAAGAGGACCAAAAAGCCGGCCCAAAGAACGAAGAGAGCAGGAGAGCCAATGACCAAGAGACGGACCAAAGCGTTTAAAGCCACATGAGTCAGCAAGGAATGATGGTCGACTCTACTGGAGAAGCGTGAGGATGGTCACAGTGAAGACCAGGGTTCCAGACCCTCCTCCAGTGCTTTTTTCCATTTTTTTGATACTTTTTCTCTCATTTCTTCTTATTCTCTCTCTCTCTTCATCTCTCGATCCTCGAATCTACTGACCTAACCCCAGAACTCCTACCCTTCGGCTCTATCTCATCTCCCTTAGCTTTTTGACCGTTGGATCTTCCATCGGACCGTTGGATCTTCAATCGGACCGTTGGATCTCTCTAGATCTGTCGATCTACCAATCTGAGCCCCAATCAAGTCACCATCCATCCGATCGCCATCAAACTGTCTGTCACATCATCTTGTGAGATTATGGACATCATCAATCCATACGGGCCAATAGCCGGGCCCATCTTCATCGACCCGCTGTCCGACCAGTTAGTGGACCCCGCGAATTTCAAAATAATTTTAATTAAATGGGGGGTCCACTAATTGGGGAGATTCCCCATAGAAAAGTAGGTTTTTACTTAAAAAAAAAAAAATATATATATATATATATATATATATTTTTCTTATTTTTTTCATTTTCAAAAATCCCCTATTTCCATTAATGGAAATAGGGAAGCTTTAAAAGGAGAAGGATAGGGGTTCGTTCGAACCCTAATCCCTCTCCCCTCTTCTCCTCTCCTTCCCCTTTACTCTTCCCGTCGTTTTTGGCCACATCTTCCTCCTCCTTTCTTCTTTCTCGTTTTTCCTTCTCTTCATCTTCTTCACCATTCTTCGCCGGAGTTGCAGGTTTGCAACTCCGGCCATCCTTCTTCCTTCTTCTCTTCTCTTTCTTCTCTTCCTTCTCTTCGTCCCTCTTCCTCTCTTCCCTTTCTTCTTTCCTCTTCTTCTTCTTCTTCTTCTTCTTCTTCTTCTTCTTCTTCTTTTACCGGCCGGAGTTGCAGAACTCCGGCCACCTCGTCTTCTTCACGTTTTTCTCCTCTTCCAGCCACTGCCCAACCCCTTGCTCACCTCCCCAGCGTCCTCCACGATCTCTTTTGGAGGTCCACCGCCCTCAGCCATCACCAGCGTGTGCAACTGCTTGCTGTCAAAACCGCACCACCCAGCCCACCGGACTGGTTCGCCTCCGTCTCCTCTTCTCTCCGGCAACGCCCCCTCCTTCTCCACCTGCTACGCCTGCCCCCACTTCTTCCTCCCTGATCCTCCTCTTCCACCAGTCCGTCTTCTCCACTCGAACAACCAGCTGCCCACCGCCTGCAACTTCTTGGGTTCGCCTGCTGCTGCACGTCACCTCCGCCTCATTGCTCCGCCTCCTTCCTAGCGTCCCAGCAGCCACGCACCAGCAGCTGCTGCCCTTCCTCAAGCAGATCATCCTCTCCACAACTTCCACCGTTGCTGCCACCTTCCAGAACGTGCAACCTTGCACGTATTCCACCTGTGAGCACCGCCTCTTCCACCTTCAATTTGCAGGTATTTGTGAGATATAAAAAAAAAAAATGAACCAAAAGAAAATGGGAAGAAAAGAGAATTGGTGATTCATCCTTCATGCAAGCCACGCCTCCACCATTTGATCTTCTTCGCTACCATGCACCACAACTCCATTGACCGGAGTTGCAAACCTGCAACTCCGGCAATCTTCATGACCACATCTCTTGCGGTGCTACCCACCAAGATCCTCCTTGTTTCTCTTGCTGCCCCATGTCTTGGCTGTGCACCCGATCATTGGTAAGTCTAAGGTATTGTTTCTTTCTCTCTATTCTCTTTTTCATTTTTACTTTTCATTTTCTCTCTCTAGATTTCTTCTTTCTCTCTCTATATGTCCTCTCTCTCTAGATCTCTCTAGTTCTCTCTTTCTCTCTCTAGTTTATTTTTTTTATCGCTTTATAATTTAGTTATTTTTACTTGATTGTAAGAGACATGTTCGAATGAATGAAGTTGATTTGAATAAAATTGTGTTCCATTTTCAGGAAATTTTCTGTCATTTTATGTTCCTATTCGCGCTAATCAGACTAATCCCGAGTGCGGATCGACATCCGACACGAATCCCTATACAAATCTGTCAATTTTGCAGGATAATCGGATTAAAATTACAAATGTGTTGAAGTTAGGATTTCCGTAAACAATGAAGCGGAATAATCCTACTTTCATTAGGCTGCACCGCCGTTATGCTTTGGAGATCACCCCCACCTGCAAGCCGTTTCACCCTTTGCACCACGCGATCGCTACCCTGCTGCTCTTCACGCACCTCCTCCACGGATTCACCTTCAACAGCGTGGTCATGAGATCCTCCAATAATGCCTAAAATAGCATTTGAAGTGCTACCTTCGTCTTCCATCAAGCTGAAAACCCACCGGTGCTGCTCCCATCAAATACGCATCCACGGCCTGAAAGTTCTTCCATTGGTTGTGGGTGCACTACAGTTAGTCTCATCATCTTCTCTAAGTGTGCAATATGAGTGCGACTAATATCTTCACTATGATTGGATCTCTCCAATGGTAAAGATCTCTCTATCTCACTTTCTCTCTCTAGTTCTTATTTCTATCTCTAAATCTCTCTAGAATTTTAATGCTTTATAGTCAAGTTTTAGTAATTTCTACAAAGATAGTTTGTAAGCACTATGATTGAATAAAGTTTAGTTGATTTTGCATTATTGTGTTTTCAGTCTTATTCTCAATTTATTCTCGTCTTAATTACTTGTGGGAAATTTCTCTCTCTAAAAATCGCCAATAATTATTTTAAATCGATCATCATTCTCACATCTCCATGTTTTCTTGATAAAAATCCGTCATTGCATGTTCATGAGTCGCGCTAACTAACCCCGAGTGCGGATCGACATCCGACACGAGCCACTGTACAACCCTGTGATTTTTGCAGGATTTGAGTAAAAAAGAATCGGATAATTACAAATATTGTTGAGATCTAGGATTTCCGTAACCAACGACACGGGAAAAACCTACTTTCAACTTTCTTTTCATATTTTCTTTTCAGCTTGAACCATTTTCCTTTTCTTTGATTTTTCTTGACTTTTCTTTTCATGGTATACCCATATCAATCATTTCTCTATCCTTCTCAGAAGTAGGGTCGCGAGTCATACTTCGTAACTGGATTGGGTTATAGGTTAATGGGCTTAACAAGGAAAGGCTTTTTATAAAAGCTCAGAAGGGTTTCAAACGGTAGATAATTAAGGTAAACTAAAAAGGCTGAAAGGTTTAAAAAGATGGCCTAAATCATTTTCTCGGGTTTGCACTCTCATGTAACATGTTTTGAATGGATATAGAAAAAGGTTCTATCGTAATAATCCAATTTTGATGTCGTTCCGAGTTTCATGATCAATACAAAGGATAATGAGATCTCTCAACGAAATATTGCGGACATGAAGAAATAGTGAGTCATCTTGTGACTCAGAATTGTAGTATAACCCTCTGAAATGATGAAAGGCTCGAAAGCGCACTGGGTTAGGTCTCCACAAATATTCTTCTAGGATCTTTAGAGATTCTAAACTTAGGATGACTCTGATGATGAATGTGTACAATTTGTGCCAAATCTGAGTTTTTCTAAGTTTTCAAATCTACTGTAGTCACGCTTGACTTGACTTGACTCAAAGCTAGCATGTAACACGGAAAATGTTATCCTTTATAAAACGATTTCACGGATATTTCTAACTAATCAAAGTCAGGGTATTTGACACATTTTGAAAGTTCTAGAAAACATTGAAAATCATCGGAAAACACACAAAAACACAATTTTTTTATTTATATTTTTTTATTTTTTATTTTTTTATTTTTATATATTTTATAATTTTTTTTTGAAATTTATCAAAATGAAAACACGAGTTTTGGTAAATACCCACCCCCAACCAAAATATAGCACCGTCCTCGGTGCTCATGACCGGGACCAAAAAAAATGATGAAAATCGTTAATGATGCAAGGAGTTTACGGAGGATGTTACCAATTGGGCATGAAATGAAACTGTAAGTACCAGATGATATCTGTATTGAAGGTACCTGCATGAAAGATAGATATAGCAAATATGCATGCGACTCATGTAACTACGAATACCGGAATTGCCTTTCCGAAAGCGCTAAGTTTTACGTCTTCAGCCAGACACAACAGGGGTGATAAGCACCCCCAACCAAGTTGAAGCACAGGGAGACTGAGTGAATCATCAGTCATCCAGCTCATCAGTTGGAGCAATATCGCTTCCATTTGAGGTAACCAAACCCAGCAGTAGTACGGGTAGGTTCTTTCTCAGGTAAGACTGAGAGGGTTCTCTGACCGTGGTTAGCAGAGCCGCAAACTCTGAAAGAGGAGCGGGTATAGGATTGCAGTAGCGGTTCTCTCATCAGTAAGAGACCTAGCAAAGGGATTCTCTGACCATGGTTAGCAGAGCCGAAGTCACAATGTGTATCGGGGATGGATTTTGTGGAGCAGACTCCAGTGGGGTTTACAGTAAGCACCCCTATCAAAGATTATGGTGTTGAATATCGAAAGACTCTCAGATCGAATCAAACGATGTGGCACTTGAAACCATAGAAATAAGCCCTAGACTCGGTTCAAGGAGACACTGGAATATGAACCTAAGTGATGCACATAGAGCAAGCAAGATAATCCTAGTCTAAAACAAATCAGTATAAGTTTGAGGATTTATCTTGTTAGTTTGTTGGGTATTGTAGATTATGACAGTGGGCGGACCACTGGTTTATCTTGTTAACCGCCGGACTAACTTTGTCGCTCTTGGGTTCTCACTGGGATACACTCTTCAAAGCAAATGCTTCAGTACTAACTCAAATTGATCGCAAGATAATCCGAAGCCTAGACAGACGTGCGGCACATTGGCTGACTTAAGTACGCCCCAGACTAACCGGATTTGTCAAGCAATGGAGATGAGTGTTCCATTAGTATAAGCTAGGGTTGGTTTGTGTTCCTAACCCAACAAATATGCAGACCAACAAAGAACTAGGGAAGCCACTGGTGAACTCGGTATACTTGAGTAGTAGGGACCTTTGGGTGTGTTAGACAACAGGGACCCGCGCTCGTGGACTTATTCGACCTGGGATGGATGGAAAGACTACGTGAAGGGGTGTCCTAGAACACCGATCTATTTTGGCTCTAGCTCTTGATTCTTTTATTAGAATGGATCTTGGGGATCAAAATCAGCTGGAATGATGAGGTGGGTGATGAAATCCCACCAGTTGCAAGTTAGAGCTGGGTCTGCTCAATTAGGGTTTATTAATTAGCGGCCACATCCACGCAGGGCGAATAAGTTTATGCAAAAAGCAAATAGACATACGGCATTATAATGCACCCAATTGCACAGTATCGCACTCAAGGTGAGGGAAGGGACTTACCTCCCGTGGGCCACACCACGGGGTCGCCTCTTTGGGGTAGGGAGGGGTATCTTCATGGGCTTGGGCCCGATTCCTTCGTAGTGAGCTTTCGCTCCCTACCCGCATTTAGAATCGCAATCCTGCATACGAATTAGCATACGATATGGGTCTAGGGTGTGGAAATATTTTTTGGAATGTCCCTGCCTTTTGTTGGTAAGCAATCAATCAATCAATAAGGCAAAGTAAATTGGAAAGTTACTATTTATGAGAGTTGACTAAACAACTATCAACCCCCTAATAGACCTTTCCAATTTATTGTTTCTCCAAGTTAGGAAAATTCTCTAAAATTAGTAGTTTCCTAAATCTGAAAACTTGCTAAAATTAGGGTTTCTTCCCGTGTTGGAAACCTTCCAAAAAGGGGACCTTCCACATCTAGAAATCCTCTAAAAATAAGAATTTCTAAGTATGGAATTTCGTCCAATTCGAAAATTTTCCAAGTAAGCTCGATTCCAATGAAATTTCCCAGGAATGGAAACCTTGCAAAGATGGAAACTTCCCAATTGGGAAAGCATCCAAAATTGCAATCTTCCCATATGTGAATATCCTAAAATGTGCAGAAATGGAAACTAGCATTTTTAAATTTTTAAATTTTTTTTTTTTTTTTTTTTTTTTTTTTGTGAGTTAGGCACTCAATCAAGGGTTTCTAAAACCCTCGAACACACATCTAGATATGGTACTAATCAAGGTGTCCGATTACAACTTTGCACCCGGCCTTCCGAGGCATGACAAAATAATACTAAAAATCTGCAAATAGAAAGTTTCCAAAGGTCCGGATCTTTCCATTTTCGTCGTCTTCATTCCTTTACGCTTTCCTGTACACCGAGCGGCAGCGGCGCCATTTGATAGAAAGGTTTTTCCGCGTCGTCAATTCGGAAACCCTAACTTCAACAATATTTGTAAAATCCGATTATCTGCAAAATGTAACTTGTATAGCAGTACGTGTCGGATGTCGATCCGCACTCGGTGTGAGTTAGCACAATAAGGAATTAAAACTGACAAATAATATACAGAGAGAAATGAGAATGGTGGAATAGATGAGAAGGGCGAGTCGATTTAAAAACAACATTCATTTGAGATTCAGAACACCAAAATATCAAAAACAACTTCATTAATCATCAAAGAGTACGTACATAAATCAAAATAACAGAAATAAAGAAAGCATGTAAAGGGATGAGAGATGAAGAGGTAAGGGAAAGAAACGTCCATTGAAATCTGAGAGCTAAGGGCGCTACCGATCAAGAAGAGGATCGTCCAAGACTCCGATGAATGCTTCAATCGTGGAGAAGGGTTTTGACAGAGAAGCATCCCATGACCTTTGGAGCTAAGGGCGCTACCGATCAAGAAGAGGACCGTCCAAATTTCATGGAATGCTACTCAATCGAGAGAAGGGGTAAGGGAAAGAAACGTCCATTGAAATCTCAGAGCTAAGGGCGTTACCGATCAAGAAGAGGATCGTCCAAGACTCCGATGAATGCTTCAATCGTGGAGAAGGGTTTTGACAGAGAAGCATCCCATGACCTTTGGAGCTAAGGGCGCTACCGATCAAGAAGAGGATCGTCCAAATTTCATGGAATGCTACTCAATCATGGAATCCACATTGGATCTTACCGGCCGACAAGGTAGATGTGAATTGGCAAATGTACGATAATGTGCCCTAAGAAGCTCACCTTTTCACTCGCTGAAAGGAGTCGGCCAAGTGAATAGGCGATCGGCCTGAGAAAGTAGAAAGAGGATCTAGAGAGAGAAAATAGACTTAGAGAGAGAAATCTCACTCTAGAGAGAGAACATGGGATTAGGGATGTCATGTCCCTTCCATGTCGTCTAGAGAGAGAAAGTGAGAGAAACTAGGTAGAGAGAGAAAGTCACTAACTCTAGAGAGAGAAAGTGAGGGTTTGGACACAGGTTTAGGGATGAGACGTCCCTTCCATGTCCGTTAGAGAAAGAGAGAGAAAAAATGAAATGTAGAGAGAGAAACTAGAAGAAGAAGAGAGAGAAAGTCATTAACTCTAGAGAGAGAAAGTAGTAGAGAGAGAAAATACCTCTTGAGACTTACCGGAGGTTATATCAGCAACGTGATGGAGGAGATTGCCAATGATGGTGATCGGCCATATGAAGATGATGCCCTCGGGTGCACGTGCGGGTGCGTGCATGAGCTGGAGCATGGTGTTGGGCTGTGGAGAAGAAAGGAGGTCGCCCGAAAAAGAGAGGTGCTGGTCTGCAATGGTGGATGTGCACTTGTAAGTTGCAGGTCGAACGGCCAGCAAGGTGAACAAGTTGGAGAAGGGTGTAGCAGCTGGCTAGTCACTGGCAAGGAGAAGTTAGCGGCCTGCAAGTGTGTAGGCCGTAAACTTGCATGCAATGCTAGCAATGAAGGAGATGAGTCTCCTCTGTTTGCAGGTCGTAGATCTGGGAAGGTGAAGAGGCTGTGGTGATGACCACGTGGAGGAGCAGACCAGTCCAACGTGGAGGAGAAGGGAACGCACACGTGTATTGGTGCATGCTTGCTGGTCTTCCATGTTGTAGCAACTCAACACGGTGAGGAGAATGTTGCCTCTCGTGCACTCCAGTAAACCAGCAACACGGTGGTTGAGTCGGTGATGGATCTGCTGAAGGGGTTCACGGTCTGTGATGTTGCTGAACCAACAACAAGTGGAATCTGACTCCGGTGAGGTGGTGGCTCCAATGGAGGCAAGCGGACCAGTTCTCCGGTGAAACTCAAACTAGTGAGGGAGAAGGAGCATGGCACTGGTGCAGCTACAGTGTATAGCAGGTCTACTGCGTGAAGAAGGGAGGAGAAGGAGGAACCTTGCTTGAGGTCCAGCCAAGTGGTGCTTGTGGGTTAAAGGTGGTAGAACGGACCTGCTGTAGTTGCAGGTCTGTTGATGGAGAGGAAAAGGTGCTCCTGGCCGAACCAGCAGGTGGAGGTTGTGGAGGAAAGGGGATTAAGAGGGGGCAGGTGAGAACCGTGAAGAAGAACAGGACGTTGCAGGTTTTGGAGGGCATGCAAGATGAAGTTTTCCGGTGAAACTTCAAAGCCAAGAAGGAGACGGACCTGCCTGAGTTGCAGGTCCGTTAGAGCAACAAAAAAAGAAGAAGAAGGTGGAGAAGACAGAGAATTTGCTGGAACGTCCAGCAGGGGGTGTTAATGGAGATGCAGCTCGTGAAGTTGCTGGTGTGGTGGCTCCAAGAGAGCCTCATCCAATGGGAGAGTTAAAACAGAGGAGGAGCTTAGTCCAAGGAAGATTACCGGGTGTGGAATCACGGCCTAGGAACGGTGGTGGAAAGTGGAGAGGTGAACCGGACCTGCAACTCACAACGGTGAAGTTCTGTGCAACCAGCAGTCCGTGAGATCCACGGACTGAGGAAGACGAGGATGGACGGACCTGCCTGAGTTGCAGGTCCGTTAATGGTGAGGTGGTCGGTTTCCTCCATGGAAACCGACCGGATTTTGCAGGTGGGTGTTGGAGGAGCCACACCGTTAAGTGAAGAGGTGGCCATGGTGAGTGGCACAACAAGGTGGTGGAGTGGAGATCATGAGGAGAACCGGCAACGTTAGTTGCAGGTTTTCGGCGATGTTGTAGATCTGTCCAACGTGGATGTGTGCAAGTCTGTAACGGCAAGGGATGCCGGAGATGGAGGTGTTCTCCACGGTGGCTGCCGTTCATACAGGAACACAAGAGAGAAGGAGGAGGTTCGGTGCTGCTGGCTTTCCAAGTGAAGACAGCGTGGAGGAGAGGAGGAACGCCTGTGAGAATAGCATGGAGAGTTGCAACGGTGGTTTCTGGCCGAAGTTGCATGCTGGTGGAGAAGAAGGAGATCGTAGAGAGGGATGAGCTCATAGCTCTTCTCCATCGTTGCCTAGAAGGAGAGAGGGACTGAACCTGGATGAGCGTGGGTTAGAGAGATATAGGAAAGGAGAGAGTTGGTGTTGTTAGAGAAGTAGGGGAGTTAGTTGTAGGATTAGAGGGATCCACGTGGGTTATTGAGGGGAAATGGTCACGGGACACTGTTTCTCCCTCATTCCAACGACAATGAAGTCGTGGGGTTGAGAAGTTAGGAATGGAGGGAATAAACGATTTTGGCCATAGGATTAGAGCTTGAGTTGGGCCTATTCACTGGGCTTCTCAAGTGGGCCCTTTGGCCACTAAGATGGGGTCGAGATTGGCGAAGGCCATGGGGGTCCAAAGAATGCCAGTGAGCCATGGGCCATGGGCCATGGGATGAATGAGTGGATCGATGATTTGGTTAGTCCCAAGATTGGCGAACCGTCGGATCTGTAGAGATCCAACGGTCCAATGAGCAATCTAACGGTCCGATTGAAAATCTAACGGTGGAAAAGAAGATCTAGCGGTAGAAAAGCCGTGAGAGATGGGATAGAGCTAGAGGAGATGAAATCTGAGGTTAGATGATGGAAATCAGAGGGTTAGGATGATCCATCTGATGATCAGATGGTAGGATATGGGCAGTTAGATCATGAAGAGGAGGATCAGACGGTTGATCTAAGGATCTAAAGGTAGTATGAGATGATCTAAGGGTTAAATATTAGCGTCTAAAGAGATGGAGAGAGAATTAGGAGAGAGGAGAGAGAAAATAATATAAAATAAAGAAAAAAGGGCTGGCGAAGGGTCTTGAACCCTGATCTTCAATGTAATCTTCAGTCGACTTTCACCAATCACGCAAGCCGTCATTTTATGTCATTTGGTACGGCTTTTAATCACTTTGGCCCATCTATTGTTCTTTAGCTTTTCCTCTCTCTTGGTTCTTTATCTGGCTCTACGATCCTTTGACTTGACCCGTACTTGGCCTGTATCTTCTAGTCATAGCCTGTTGGCTCTTTAAGCTTTGATATAAGGCTTCAATGGTTGATCCTGGGCCCGCAAGTCTCAAAAATCGCCCGATCGGGTTTTCTGCAGTAACGAGAAGCGCGTAATGAGACTTAATCAAAACGGCTTCATATCTAGACTTTCAGAAATGTGTTTAATGCATGCAAATATACCATTTCGTCCAGAAAAGTGTGTTCTACGCAATGAAAGAGATTGACATAGAAAAGTGGATAAATAGCGAAGTTTAACGTAGGAGAGTGTGATAACGCTAAAGGATAATGGCTTAAAATAAGCACTTTTAAGCGAATATCACCAGACTGTAAGTTTGATAAATCTAGGTCTGTCTCTATAAATAGATTTGGACTCTTCATTTTATCATTTTTGGCTTCTTTGTCTTCTCGTCTGCACTAATCTGTCCTGGTTCATCTTCTTCCTGAAGATATTGCCTACGTTCAACCGGAGTTCTTCCACTCGTCTCCTAGTATTCTACTGCTGGGATCTTCAAGTTTTTGGTATTTCACTACAACAAAATTAACCTTTAATGGCGTTCAGAAAACGCCATAAATGATATTTTATGGTGTTCATCGAACGCCATACAAAACGCTGTAAAAGGCTATGCCATGCTTTTATAAGTTCAACAATGGCATTCAATGAACACCATAGAATAATGGCGTTCTATGAACGCCGTTAATTTATAGATTTTGGGAACGCCGTAACTATAAATTTGAACGCCATTGTTTAACTTTCAATTGTGCTGGATTTACTGAATGCTATCATTTAGTTTTTATAAATTCATGGCGTTTTATGAACGCTATTATTTTACTAATTAGTTTTAAAGATAATGCCCTCATAAATCTCTCTATTCATGACCTGTGAAGATTCATAAACAATCTAACACACCTCATTCACATTTCATATAATAAATAAACTGATAATTCAAACATTTGAAGACAAACACAATATTAAAATATAAATTCACAGTTTGATTTAAGTGTTAAATACAACAAGTAATTCCCCCAGTTATCCGTTTTTCCATTAAAATACATAAGAGGACCCAATAGTTCCTTCTCCCCCAAGAACTATGTTAACTCGACCCACTTGTTCCCATAAATTTGATGAACATGAATCAAAACCAACTCCTCTTCTTGAGTCCATACTTGCTTGTTTATGGCAGAATTAAGATGATTATGCCACCATCTGATTAAGTGTCTGATGCAAGCTCACAATGAACACTGACAATGTCTGCTCCAACCTTGATAAAGTCTGATACTTGCTGCTCGGGTTCCGCAATCACCTACAAGATTTGCCTTTTACATTAGCACACATTCTCATCTAATATAAACCCAACTTATAAGCGCCCCATATAAAAAAAATATTACTGGAGATCTTTATCATGCACCAAGTAGTTAAGATAGCTAAAGAAGTAGAAGAAAATATCAAATGTACATCCAATGGAAGATCAGTTACTGGGCCCAAGGTATAAACCACAAGAGGTCCAATTGCAATATTTTGCACAAAACAGCCATCCATTACATCAACATGAATCCAATCATATCCTGCCAACTCCATTGCTTTTACATAGATAAAATGAGTATCGAACTTACATCAGTAAATATGACATTAACATGGATTACCCATGTGTCTATATGTTAGGATTTTCCATTAGAAAAGAATATGAATTATTTATGAGATCAAAAATCATACCTTGTTCTCTTCTCCTTTTTTAGTATCCACGCTATAATCAATTAATAGAACTTAACCGATACAACTACCAGAATGATAATCTTTTTTTGTCATTCTTGTTATCTTTGCATAAATCCAAGGCACAATAATTTTGATTGTCCACACGACATTGAAAAATGTTGATCAATTGACTTACAAAAGAAAAAAGAGTAAATCAGATAAGGAAGAACATCAAGGATTGTTGTTTTGATAAGAACTCCGGCACTAGTCCAGTTAAGCTATTGCACGACAAATCCTTCAAACAAAAGAGTTACTCTATTGGGAACACATATTGGCTAGAGCATCCTCTTCTCTTCCACTAAGAATTGGCTAAGAATCATGGAAAAAGAGAAAAAAAAAATTAATGCTCAAATTCCTGTTTTATGAGATCTTGTACATCAATAATGGAGCCAATTGGATGATATTAACCATCTGTTTTATTCTTTTGTGGACTGAACTCATAGCTGAGTCAGAGCCCTCATAGTCCAAGTAGAGTTTTTAAATGTTGCTGGCTAGGTATCTGCATAAAACAGAGATGGTCAATAACATTATAACCTTAAATGTGCAGCATATAAAATTGGGCATGAACCGTGGGATTAGCCACAATTCAATGGCCATTGTTAAGAAGATTTCAAAGGCCAAAAAATCAACAAAATCATATCATCTTAATCACCAGACAATGCTTGATTTTTCAACAAAGCAAAGATTATAAAGAAGATGAAAATGATTACCTTTTAGTAGACATGGTGCAGTCTACAATGGTTCTAATGAAATAATAGTAAAGTGATAACATGGAGAAGGTAAAAGAGAGCATGCAAAAAATCAATGTCACAACGCACAAACTTACGTGGATCTTTGCACAATGCAAAAAATCAAGATAATTTTTAATTCTTTTACAAACTTACGTGGTTCAGAGCTAAGGGCTACTTCTGTCACAATGTTGTGACAGATGCTCCTGTCACAACGCACAATACGAGCCACATGGCACACTCTTAGTGGATGCTGACTGTATGGATTTTGGCTAGTCCCACGGTGGACTTGCAAACCAAGAATTAGCCTGATTAGTGATTTACAACCTTTGCACCCAAATAACGTTCAATAATGCTCAAATTCCTACTATTAAAATCAACCCCTGAAAATAACTTCAATCGAATCACCTAGAAATCGCTAATCAGGCTGATTTTTGGTTTACAGGTCCACCGAGGGACTGGCCAAACACCCATGTGGTCAGCATCCACAAGAGTGTGCCATGTGGCTTGTATTGTGTGTTGTAACATATGCTTTTGTCACAACATTGTGACAGAAGTTTTACTTTACTCCTTGAGAGTAAAACTTCTGTCACAACGCCCAATATCAACCACGTGGCACACTCTTAGTGGATGCTAGCCGTATAGATTGTGGCCAGTCCCTCGGTGGACCTGCAAACTAAGAATCAGTCTGATTAGTGATTTACAACCTTTGGATCTTTGTACCACATAACGCTCAATAATGCACAAATTCCTACTGTTAAAATCAACCCCTGAAAATAACTTCAATCGAATCCCTTAGAAATCACTAATCAGGCTGATTTTTAGTTTACAGGCCCACCAAGGAACTGGCCAAACATCCATGAGGTCAGCGTCCACCAAGAGTGTATGGCCAGTCCATCGGTGAACTTGTAAACCAAAAATCAGCCTGATTAGTGATTTAAACCTTTGGATCTTTGCACCCAAATAACACTCAATAATTCTCAAATCAGCCTGATTAGTGATTCAAGACCAAACTAGTAGCTTCAGCTTGCAAAACAGAACATTATTCAATGCAAAATTTAAGAAAGATAATATTGATGGTGGCGTGACCAAAGCTTGGAAACCAATTTTTTCATCCTAGAATTCATAGATATGGAAAACAAAACAAGACACAGAAAGAACGACTAAGTTGAAACCAAGAAACAAAAGGATTATAATGTTGAAAACCTACTGTTGATCAAAAGTTATCTCTTGATAAAAATGATACAGAACTCAAAAGTTTCCTTATAAAGTTCTGAATAATACATTCAGTAATTTCCTACCTTTCATAATGTTAGTAAGAGGATCCATAAACTTTAGTTGAAACTTAAAAAGTTATTGATTGATTTTCCAGATTCAGTCCATTAAAATAAGATGTATTCAGTTAATTCTCTAACGGAAAGTCAGCAACTAATCATGTATCCTCATATTGTTGTTTAACATAAATGGCACAAAAATCAAGTGCAAACCAGGACTAGTACATTGATTGCCCAAGTCCCAATTGAATGACCAATGGGAACTTCAAATCATATGGTTCATGAGTGGCTACAATAGATCCCTTCAACAAAATGTGCATTTTGACAAACATGTAGAAAAGCACACAGCCACAAAACCTGTGGCCTAGTGTTCCAGCCTGCTATAAGTGCATGCATGCATTAAAAGAAAAGATGTAATTACAAGCTTTTATATCATACTTGCATGCTCCCGTGCAGTCAGGATAGTAGTTAACCTGCATTTCATGGAGATTAGAATCAAGGAGTTCATTTGAAAGCACACCAAAACAGAACTTTTCAATGACAAAAAATAGAAGACAGATGTACCATAAAGTGGTAGAATATCATTGCCTAACTATTAACACCGGAGAAGGAAAACGAGAATGCAAAGGATATAAATCTCCTGAAGAACAGGGGCAAGAGTACGAATGGTAGCCTGCTCACAGATTCAACAATTGTACTAGTGGCACACAAACAACTGACTGCAGCTAGAGCACGCACCAGAATCATTAGCCTCATCATCAACTTCAGCTGTGTTCATACACTTCCAAAATGTAGCAGCCAAAAGAGGAAAAATAAGAGTTTGAGTCAGAAGATAATTAGATAACTAAATTTGCATACTCATGTAGATATGATGCCATCAAAGTTAGTAAATTACTAGATTCTGACATAATCCAAGAGCATAAGGTGCCATCTCTTCCCCAAGCTTGTCCACGATAGTCTCAAGGGTGAACACAAGGTCCTCATTCTCAACCTCATTCATAAGTTTAAAGAACTCTGAGGACAAGACATTGAATCTAAGAAACAAATTGGATGACAGGATGGTAGGAATACCGATAAAAGTCTCGTAAACCACGTACCGTCAAGTAATTGAGGAAGAATTGGACGGATCTAACTCAAATCTACACAATGGAACAAACACATTATGTTGATGCACATAACAAATATGGGAAGGCATTGGGATTTGGGAAATCGAACTAAATACAAGAGACTATGGGACATATACCTTTACAAGCTTCAACAAAAGAGCGTAGTGTGAAAACTGAATCAACACGGACTAGAAGCTCTGGATCGCGCAACCCAGAAACAACACTTAGCAATTTGTTGCAAATATTGTTCTGGTCTAAGAAGTTTATATGGGTATACCAGCCTGCAACCCATGCGCTAATATACCAACAATCAGTAAAAAAAAAATATAAAAGGAAGACAAAAATTAATGCAAAGGGTAACAACTGGGAAAGAGATGTGAAGTTAATATTATCAAAAAACATGCCACGATAACGATAAGCATGTTGAAAAGTAAACCTTCATACAAATAGAAATACAAGTAGAACCAAGAAATTGTATTCTCTATACTCCTCCCTCATGTAGTAGACAGGAAAAAAAGGAAGAAAAGAATGTCTTTCATTTCCCATGAGAAAACAACCCTCGGATGTGCATGCTATAGAAGGAACACATTAAAAGTGCTCCCATCAAGAAAGAATTTCCTGTTGATACTCTTTTCAGTCTTCCATCTAGCCCTACTAACTTGCTTCGAGAAAATATAAGTGACTAGAGTGATAAGAGGTATGGGGAAAGGAAAAAATCACAAAAAAGGGCTAGAAAAGGGAAAAGAAATAGGAGAAAGTAAGAAACACCATATTTTCTAGATACACCATTGATTTTGTTCCTTTTTTTTTTTCTCTTAGTGATGTTGAACTTTGGCCTTCTACTCCTTTCAAATTTAAAAGGCTGAGTGTTGGAGTTTAGGGTTAGGATTAGGGGTTTGTTGGGGTCTATTAAGCTAGGCTATAACAGATTGTGGCAAGTATGAGTTTATAGACGAAAATAGAATATAATTGAAGAAATGTAGGTTTTATTCATAGTAAGTAGTAAATTGAAAAACTAGAAGGAATTGTAATTGGGAGAGCTTACTAATCCTGAAAAAGAAGGATATTGGTTGGATTTTATTAACGTGAAAGAAATACAATATAGAATAATAAAAAGGTTTTCTTTTGTTAAATTCCTCAGGAAGATGATAGAAATGATGAATACTCATGACAAGGGTGTTGAAAGAAGCCATCCTTTCCTCTGGCATGCAAGTGACATATGTAAAAGGTTGTGGCATACCACAATTTGATGTCTCCACAAAGGAGAACAGATGAAGACAACCATTCAATCTACAGACTACCATTTTTCAGATTATTATTACCATATAGAAGAATAGTTAGATCAGAAAATTAGGATGATATGATCATCTGGAATAAGTTCTAGCTTAAAAGATATATTTGGATGGATCAGATCCCAATCCCCTTGGACGTTTGCCAAGTGTCCCAACCTTTATATCTAATCACAAGGAAGCATTCTCCCCAAATGGAAACAAATTCAAACTCTGGAGAAATTTCAAAATAGTTAACAATAAGGATAAGACTAGTCCATGGTTAAAGAAATATACCATAAGTGTAGCCATCCCAACATCAAGAACTGAAAGCCAAAAGATTCTCTAGCTTGGGTTAAAGAGCAATGTCTGAATGTTAGGGGTTCCAAGGTTACAATTTTGGACAACTTGTGCCCATGTTTCACACAGATTGTCACTTTCTAATTGATGTCTTATGCAAGATTTTCATAAGATCATTTAAACAAGTCAGTGGTTGCTAATATAGCAAGTGGATAAAAATAGTGGCTATTATTAATGACAAATTGTTTCAATTCTACCGTACAACTCCAACATGTTTACCTAAAAAACACTTACATATTCACTTTGTTTGTAGGCTGCTGCTGTAGCATGAACTTGTGACCACTGAACAAGCTCATAAAGCTGATGCTCCTGTCTGCATAAATGTAGAAGCAAAATTAACTAATTTTTGGGCCTAACACTAAATACTACTGGCAAAGGAGATACATTCAGTTGCTAGTTTTGGTTGCCAGACTTGAGAGATGGCTTTAAGTAATTTGTGGTCTTGTGTGAAAGAAATCAATCATGATCCTGAAATTATGGTTGGAGAAGCATGAAATTAAAGAGAACTTTTTAACAAAACCAAATCTAAACCAAACAAGATCATGGGGACATGATCCAAAATCTATAAATTCTATAGATTCTAAAACAAAAAATATCAACTCAAATCAGTGTTAAACAAGATCCAAGAACACTTGCAATGCAAGTATTTATTGGTAGGGTCGAAGTTACCTATAAATTGCAGCACAAACAGGGTGTTTGGTAACAAGTTCGGAGTTGTGTGGCAAGAGTCCATCCATGTATAAATGGTACAAGTTAAATCCAACTAGCACATCAATAAGAAGCGAATGTGTAAGCACATGTGGCACTCTATAAGTTCAGTTTGGTACCAAATGCCCCTTAAATTAATTCCTGCTTAGATGGCGGGCTCCTCAGAACCTGAAACCTGCAACCAAACACCACAGAATGATAAGTTCGGGGTACGCCCCAGAATTCTTATGAGTCATTGGATTTCCTGTACACTCGACACATACCCGTTAGTCATAATAACAATCCTAATAAGACCTTTTTTTTCTTATAAGCCAATGGATTTGCTCAAAATCTCTATTCTTCAAGCCCAAACCCAGCACCTCGGCATCTGACACATACACCTGACCACCCTATATTTTCAAAAGAAATTTTAAATTTCAAAAATTCAAAACAGTGTTTTGAGGGGTACATGTTGAATACTGATGCGCTGTGCTTTTGGCTTGTAACACAGCGTTGTAGAACTAAAATAGGCGAAAAAAAAAGGCAACACACTCTTTCGAACCCACTGATCCATGAGTGATTGGTACACTATTTGATGGAGCTACATACCAACAATTAGGTTGATTGGTGATCTCTAGCCGTTGGATTCTAGCATTTTTCATGGGGTGATTTCTAGCAGTTGATTTGAGCTTGTTTTTAAAAAAAATTAGCTAGAGTCAGCAATCTTGTTGATTTTTGGTGTGTAGGTCCTTTAAGGGTGGGCCAATTATTCAGGGTCCAGTGGACCCGAAAGTATGCCACGTGATGTACTATCTGTGCCCTACAACCCCACATGGAAAAGGCCCCTGGCTCAGACTAATTTTTTTGATAATTTTTAAAATTCATCTAAAACTAATAAAAATATTTGCGGGTTTGAATTTTTTCAGGAGTCACCACCCATGCACCTAGTTCCAGGTCCTTCACCCATATTCAAGAACATATTTTGTGCGGAGCTTACCTCTGTGTGCATGAGAGCTTCATATAGTGAGTCGTTCACTGTTAGTAAGAAATATAAATCTCGGGGATGTGGGATATAATGCTCCAGTCCTCTCCTTCTTACCTGCAACGTGGTGCCAGAATAGGACAGTTGTTGATCATCAATTATTAAAGCATGGTGAGATGTCGTAATTCCTCGGAAATACACATCCAAGGAATTGGAGTCCTCAATTTTCAATCTTTGGAGCTCTGTGAGTTGTGCCAATCCTTGGGGGAGTGACGAATGCGGTGAATGCCTGATAAACAAATACATGAGATGGTTGTTGTTGTTGAGGATGGGCAGTGACCTTGAAAGAACACCTGCATCTCCACTTAAAGTCAAATCCTCAAGGAGCAGAGGAAGGCATGATATATAGTGTCCCACCCAATTCTGGACATTGTGCTGTCCACAATTCCCTTAATGCATCAAGAGAGAAGATGTGGTGCAGCATCGCTGTCAACCTGGGGCAACTCCAAAGTGATAAACTTCTCAGACACGGCATAATAATAATATCTCCTCTTCCTCCAAAAACATTTTCGTCATCTTGCAGCATCACCCACTCCTCCCACTCTTCCATAAATCTAAAACACAGATCCTTCAAGTTTGGAAATACTACTATTGGTGTTGATATACCAATCAATATCACCCAAAAATCAGACATGCAGAATAGAAAATATAAATATTTAAGAGAAATGAGAAATAAAGATCCGAAGGTTAAAAGGGAAGACATGAACCGGGAGACGAGCATAGGCTCGTTGCTAACTGCCTGGGAGGCTGCAACATCGAATCGCTTCCAGGTTGATTTCCGCTTCTCTCCATTGTGTCTTTTTCTTCTTGAAATCTGATCAAGCTAGCACTCCTTAAAGAGCTCTTGGTCGACATTTGAGAAGACCTTCACTTTCAAGCTCTGTACAACCTGGTTCCAATGGGTCTGAGTGCTCCTCTCCATACAAAAAATAATATACTTAAGAAAAAATGAGAAACAAACCCTAAATAGGATCGCACTACTCATAAATTCTTTAACATTTGCAACATCAAAATCAAAACACAAAATGTTTAATACAAAATTTTTAAAACCCATAAATTCAAACTCAAAACCAAAAACCAATAACCAAAAACATCCCAAATCTTTCAAAAATAGTGACAAAAAACCAACCGGTAGTGAAGCTTTCATCATGTCGACTATTCAGCCCTTGAAATCCCTAAAATCTCTTCGACTATTCTAGACAAGCAGATCTAGGTTTGTTAGCATGTTCATTTTGGACGAAAACCCTATATTTTGCGGAGAAACAATGAAAGTGCAAAAAGAGAAATCTCTCTTTATGTTGTAGATTTTCTTCACCAGACGAGGATGGAACCGACTTGGCCAAATCTGGTACTTGGAAAATGAGATCGTAAGGGTTAGGGTTGGGAGGAGGAGAGAATATAAAATTAGGATTTAAGTTTTCTTCTTCTTGGACAAGGAGGTGGTGGTGTGGAAGTTGTTGAAACCATAAGCTTTGGAATGGTAGCGAGAGCGATGAGGAATTGCGAGTGGAAGCGGAGAATCAGAAGATCTGCAGCAAATCGTTCAACTCGAAAAATGCACGCAGCCGACGAGGATGAGAAGCCGCAATGAATGGCTTTTGCCAATCAACTTCGGTGACAGCGACGGCGACATGGTGGAGGGCAGCTTCGATTTTGGGTTTCTGAAAGAGGGAGAGGATGAGAGAAAGAAAGAATGAAAAGAAAGAACGAAAGAGTTCAGAGTTTTAGGGCGCAAAATTGATAAAATATTCACGGCGTTCAATAATAGAACGCAATAACATTAATTTTTTTACTAGTTTTTCGCACCGAACACCTTGAAAATAACATATTAATGGTGTTTTACTCCAAAACGCCGTGAAACATTAGACATTTATAGCGTTCCGTATTAAATGCTGTGCAATTCATGCCATTGTAGCTCTAATTTGTTGTAGTGTTTGTATCTTCATCTCCTCCTTTCTGTTTTCTTCTTGCCTTTTCTTGTTTCAAGAACCATGAGAGGTAAGAGAGTCTTAGAAGAAAGTAGTGAGTTACCTGGGCGTGAGCCTGTAGGGTCTGACCTTCCCTTGGAAGAGGAAGGTACTTCCGATTCAACGGATTGGGCCATTGACACCTATGTGGTCAGGCCTGATGAAGAACATGAAGAAGTACATCCTACTACTGACCCATCAACGGAATCAGATGTTCTGGGGATGATAGTCAGAGTTCCTACTTATGGGAATGACCCATACATTGTTGGTCTGAGGAGGAAATTTGGAATCCCTACCTCAATTTTCATAATGGTAGGAGGTCGTCATGGTGAGGATACCAATCCTGGTGAGATTAGTGTAACTTGTGCCCAACTAAAATTTGGGTTGTCTCTTCCTCTCTCTCCTCTTGTATGGGAAGTACTTCATTTCTACGATTGTGCTCCCGGTCAAATGAATAGCAATTTCTGGCGTCTAATGGCCAGAATTGACTATATCAATGCCTCCAGCAAACACAAAATTGGTCTTCCCGAGATCGATTATTTGTATTTTCTAAAGAGATGTCCCGACTCCAGTCATCCTCTAATGTTCTGGACTGTCGTTGCTCGGGATAAAACTAAAAAGATTGTCGAGAACTTGTCAAATTCTCACAAAGGATGGCATGCTAATCCCCTCCTGGTGACGGGATCTTGGGAGTTTGATGAGAGAACAGAGGAGGGTTCCCTTAGAAACAGGGTTAGATCGAGCTTCAATCTTCGAGGTATGTTTTTCTGTAATACCCTGAACTTTCGTTCTAGGGTATTATGGTAAATTCACCTAATAATGGAAACCTGAAACTTTTTCAGACTCTTATTATTGTTTTTATTGTTTAATATCATGTATGAGTATGTGTATTTAATTTGGTTTCGTTTTGACAACTTTGAGAAACTTACTATTTTGAAACTTGCTCTTTAGGGTTAAATTCTTGCTAAAAATAATGAACCATAATTTGCAGGGGACTTTTTCTTTTCCCAGCTAACATTCCAAAACTTTTATAAAAAAATTATTTTGTAGGCCCGAGACACCAAAAATATTCCTATTTTATCCTTACCAACTTACCTATGAAATTTGAAACCTTTCTTGAGACATAAAAACCCTAGCGGGAGATTTCGAGAGATTTTGACAAAAATAGTATTTTCGTAATTTTTAAACTTTCCTACCATTCTTATATTTTCAAAAATAATATTTAATTATATTTTATTTATTTAATAGGAGCGTGGGACCCGCAAATCACTTTCGAGTCATTCCGATGTCACTTGACACTTTTTCGGTGCTTTGAACGTTTTTTTATGATTTTTTATGTATCTAGACTACTTTTATGTGATTTGTGTGTGTGACATATGTCAATACCTTATTGTATGGACTTTTAAATTATATAATATAGTTTGATTGAATTAATTTATAATTGTTTGTGTTATGATTGTTGGGTGGGCCCGTATGGCCAATTTAGAGGCCTTTAGGGCTTAATAATATTATTAAATGAAGCCTATTGATGTATATGGGCCTTGGGCCCATTCCTAATCCATTAATAGTGTAAAATATAGGTTTTTGAGGGTTGGAAAAGTCATCCCTTTGATAGTTACGAATTTTAACAAAAATAGAAACCCTAATCCTTCCCTAAACCTATTTATTAAAAACCCTAAAGTTTTAGAAGCTTTCACAACCCAACTCCATTAAAGAATAGAGCAAGCTCCATTAAACCTTCATCCGGACACCGATCGCACTCGAGCAAGAAGGGAGAATTGACGGGGACTCCGATTTGAAGAACATACTCCGAGGAGAGGACGATCCGACGACTTTCAAATTTGAAGAAACTTTTGATTTTCATTAAAATTCAAGAAACCTTGAGGTAAGTGCGCTTGATCCATCCTATACTTGTTTTTCTTCAAGATTTTGTTTCTCTTTCATTAGATAATGGTTGATACTCATTATAAATTAATTTCAACAATATTTATTTTATTCTTATTGGGTTGATCTTTATTTTGGGCCACCATGATGGGTTGGGCCATCGTCTATTTTGTACCTATAACGGATGATTATGTTCTTTATCATTTTTGTTGTATTTTCATAATTAAAATATTTTTATAATTATTTTTTTCTAAATACCTCTGTGAATCTATTTTTCAAAACCATTTAGTTTATATTTTTTCGATTTTTATTGATTAAGTTATGATTTTTCTAAGTTGTATGACTTTACCAAAAAACCCAGAATTTCAGATTTTATATGGTCCACTTTACCTGAGATTTCGATCTATATTTTTAACCTAAATATTTTTCTAATTATTTTTCACAGATACCTCTATCAATCTAGTTTCTAGAACCTTTGAGTTTATATTTTTCTGATTTGTATTGATTAAGTTATGATTTTTCAAACGTGCTGGACTTTTCTGTAAAACCCAGAATTCCAGATTTTACACGGTCCACTTTACCTGAGATTTCGATCTATATTTTTAACCTAAATATTTTTCTAATTATTTTTCACAGATACCTCTATCAATCTAGTTTTTAGAACCTTTGAGTTTATATTTTTCTGATCTGTATTGATTAAGTTATGATTTTTCAAACGTGCTAGACTTTTCTGTAAAACCCAGAATTTCAGATTTTATATGGTCCACTTTACCTGAGATTTCGATCTATATTTTTAACCTAAATATTTTTCTAATTATTTTTCACAGATACCTCTATCAATCTAGTTTCTAGAACCTTTGAGTTTATATTTTTATGATTTGTATTGATTAAGTTATGATTTTTTTTAATGCAGTACATTTTTTGTAAAAAACCTATTAATTGTTCGTGGTTCGGTCATGATTATTAACTATTAAGGTTTTAACCTTGTTGTTTGACTAAACCCTAGATGGTTTGACTTATACCTGTATGCATGGGGATCCCACCCATGTGTCTTGGATCTCTCATAGGGTTCGGCCAAGTGTCTTGGATCCCTCTTTAGGGTTCGACCTTGTGTCATGGATCCCTCATAGAGTTCGGCCATGGCGTGTTGGATTCTCTTGCGATTTTCACTTATATTATTCATCGATGTTGATTGTGATATTTGGTCATGTCTTATTGACTATTATATCTAGATGGTTCGACATATACTTGTATGCATGGGGATCCCACCCATGTGTCTTGGATCCCTCATAGGGTTCGGCCAAGTGTCTTGGATCCCTCTTTAGGGTTCGACCTTGTGTCATGGATCCCTCATAGGGTTCGGCAATGGTGTGTTGGATTGCCTTGTGATTTTCACTTATATTATTCATCCGTGTCGATCGTGACCTTCGATGATTGTTACATGTTATTCATGGTTAACCCTAATTCGTTCCCATATTATTACTCTTAATGATCATTGGTTCATTTTATATTTTTATTTAAATGTTAAATACATGCGTGCTTATGTCATGTAACCCTAGTACATCTTGTTATCATACCATGATCATCACGTCATTTCATATAAGGGGTGCATAAGGGAACGGGGTTGAAGTATATTATATACGTTTATATTGGTTTTATCAATTAATCAGGGTTCGGTACCCTAGGGTGAAAGGCCCCAGACGTTATTATATCCTGCAGATGGGTCGATGAGACCGCTCCCAGTGCGGGAAGGAGATGGAGACCCTATGTGGTTATGGGTACTAGTTGCATTGGCATCCCTCACGTGCATTCACCCTCATATTCATGTCATCATTATTATATGATTGAGATGCATGCCTTGATTAAAAAAAACTTGTATAGTATGATATCATACCATGCACACTGTTGTATTACTGGGCCTCGGCTCACGGTGCTACACCGATACCATTTTCAGATTTTGAGGAGTCGAGTACGTGAGATGATTTTGAGGCGAAAGACTCCGACGCATTCGAGGAGATCGGCTAGGATTTGGGAGTCGATCCCACATTTTAGAAGACTTGATTTTGACTGTTCTAAACATTGGTTATTTATTTTCACGGGCATGTAAGCCTTTGATTGAGAGCATGTTCTCACCTCCTTCTCTCCACATTTAGTTGATTGATTGAATTGTTCGAGTTATGAATTATTTGAATTATTTATTTTCTACATCTACTCTTCTTTTTTTACTTAGTGGGTTTTCGAATGAACCTTAGTAGTCTAATTGACCTAATTGGACCACTAGGGGACATTCATGGATCACCTCTGGGTTCGGGTACGGGTCGATCCACGGATTTTTGGGTCGTATCTGGGTATCCGGATTCGGGGCGTGACATTTTCAATGTTTCATTGTTCCTTGGTATGCTAATCTCCATATCCCGAGAACCCTTATCATAAAATTTGTTGCTTGCAGATTTTGTGAGACCCCCGTTAAGATATCCAGTGGATATTGAGGATAAGGTCAAATATATCATCAAGAAGATCCCTGCACTAGTAAGAGTCTAGTCACTTGTCGGGCGTATTCCTCCATAACCCCGAAAACCAGCTCTTCCCAAGAACCCCTCCAGATCATCTGCTCCTGTGATCTCTGCCAGGATGGGTGAAGACAATCCCGAGGAAGCAAGTCCTGACATACCTTTGTAAGAAAGGGGAAACCTTAATCCGAGGTTCAGGAGTCAGGTTCATTAGAACCTCGTTCCTCCCGTTCTCTTTCTGACACTATGCCAATTGCCGAATATTTCAGGCATCCAGGCGGTCATTTAAAACCAAGAAATGAGCTTGCCCATCAACTAGCAAGAGTAGAAGAGGTATTCAGCTTGTGACTTTGTTTTTTTGTTTTTTTTTTATTCTGATAGATTATTTCTGACATTCTCTTCACTCCATTGTAAATGGCAAGCAAGAAAGATCAATTGAGGCGGACTGACTTCCCACGTCCTGTGGTGGATCTTCCGCATCAAAAGAGGAGGAAGTTGGTGAGAGGTTTGACACCAGATTTTGACGCATCCAGCTCCCGTCCAGCTGAGACCTCTACTCCTGAACCAACACATCCTCCACCTGTTGTGGCTTCTCAACCATCTGCCCAACTGGCAAGTCCAAGCCCGATAACTCAACGGGCAGATCTTCCTACCACCCCAATTTTTCCTCTAGGATTCCCCTCTCCTTTGTCCAATCAAGGAGCTCAAGTAGTTGCCCTGCCATCAGTGGAGATGATCCCTATTCTCCCGGCAAACCTCCAAAGGCTCGGTGAACCGAGCACTTCTTTAGGTGAGGGACATGCATCTTGGACTTCCTTCCCAAGGGGGACTTCTTTTGATATGGTTGATAAGTGGATATCGAACAAAGAGGCTTATCGAAGAAGATATCCCATTGTAGGTTTCCCAGAATTTGATGCAGAACAAGAGCATATGATCAAGGCGGGATACCAGGATAACAGGAAGCCAATCTCAGGGGCCAACTCGATCGCAGATCCCGGGGTTACAGTAAAATATATCGAGCGGATATGTCTTCCTAAGGATAGACTTCGATATGTTGATCTGACAGACCCGTTAACAATCTTCGACGTGATGAGCCGCTCCATTCTTGAGGTAAGAAACTCTTACTGATCTTCAAGTTCTCTGTATGAATTTCCAAATTTAATACCTTCGTGTTCTTGCAGACTGTGCATTCATATGCCAGGTTCAAAGATTATGTGACGGATGTCATTAACCGAGAAGTGGACGGCAAGAAGAAGATTGCTGAGCTAGAGGCCGCTCTTAGATCCCGGGAAGCTGACTTGAAATCCCCTGAAGAACTGAAAGTAGGGTATTTCCGCGTCGTTGGTTACGGAAACTCTTGATTTCAACAATATTTGTAATTTCTCTGAATTGGTTCACTTAATCTGCAAATAAACAGACTTGCACAGTGGCTCGTGTCGGATATCGTCCGCACTCGGGATTAGTTAGCACAATAAGAAACAAGAATAATTAGAAAATGCTCGAAATAAATGGAAGGGTGAGAATGGTGGAGGTTGAATTAAAATATGTTTGAGATTGTTGTTAAAACTATTAGAATAAAAAAATAATAGAGAAACGAGAATGAAAAACACAATAAATGAAAACAACTTAAACTTGAATTTAAAACTTGTTCATTAAACTAAAAACAAATACTTACCATACTTGTTCAAATGCTTTACAACGGAAATAACATTAAACAAAATTAATCTAGAAAGACATTAAAATATTACCCTAGAAAGCATGTAAAGGTAAAGAGGAAAAGAAGAGAGAGAAAGAAGGTAGGAATGTTAGAGAGATGAATTAGAGAGAAGCTTACCATTGAAGAGGTAGATGGTGCTACTTCAATTGGATAGACCTCAATAGGATTGAGGATTGTAGCCTTTGATTGTGGCGAATGGAATGGCCAGCAAGGAGACGTTGCTGTTTGATGCTTTGCACCTCGAGGTGGAGGCGTTAATGGTGAGCTCGCCAGAGTTGCTCGCCGGAGAAGAAGGGTGAAAGTAGGGTTTTTCCGCGTCGTTGGTTACGGAAACCCTAATCTCAATAATATTTGTAAATTGATCCGATTCTTTAAATCCTGCAAAATTTTAGATCTGTATAGGGATTCGTGTCGGATGTCGATCCGCACTCTGGATTAGTCGGGTTAGCGCATATTTGAACATAAAATGATGGAATTTATGCTAGAAAATCATGGGGAGGTGAGAATGGTGATTGTAAGTGATTGAAAACATGATTTCAATGATAATTTCTAGA
Organism: Euptelea pleiosperma; assembly: GCA_035048495.1. NCBI lineage: Eukaryota > Viridiplantae > Streptophyta > Magnoliopsida > Ranunculales > Eupteleaceae > Euptelea > Euptelea pleiosperma. The sequence goes on along the minus strand of CM068548.1, from coordinate 32,484,886 downwards.
TTAAGATGCACTGAAAAAAAAACTCCAAAACATAATATTCAACTTGCTTTATTAATTTATCAAATGTGCATACAATCATAAAACATCAGGAAAACCTAATTAGAAAGCATGAAAATTAGAGAGAGAAATGGAGGATTTAGAGAGGGAAAACAGAGAGAACCTAAGGAAGAGAGAGAGAGTGATAGAGAGAGAAAGAAAATTGCAGAGAGAGAAAGAGAGAACTAGAGAGAGAAAGTGAGGATATGAGAGAGATCTAGTGAGAGAGAGAAGAGATAGAAAGTGGAAGGAGAAAGAGATTTAGAGAGAATTAGAGAAGGATAGAGAAACCTAACGTAGAGAGAGAAAGTAGAAAGAGGAAGAAATGCTTACCATGATTCTTGAAAGGGATTTGAGGGAGAGGTTGCTGGCCTTCGGAGCATGGAGATGGTGGTTCATTGGCTGGAGAGAGCGTGTTGGCTGGCGGCTAGAGATTTGTACGGCGTGCGTCCCGTGGTGCAAGGCTTTCTTCAACGTTGATGTTCGGTGCGACAAAGGTTGGCTGGCGGTGAAGGAGATGGAGTGCAGCAGGTTCGTGGTTGCACAGTGGTGAACCATGAAACGTTCAGATCTGGAGGTGTGGATAGAAGGTTGCTGTATGCTACAACGTGGAGGCGCTGTGGTTTGGCGGTGAAGAAGGAGGAAACGGGAAGTTCGTGTAGCACCGTTTGGAGAGGGAATGGAGAGAGAGAGATAGGGGTGAAACGATGGAGCACCTTGTGCTCATCGTGGAGACAGCAGGTGGCCGGAGTTGCAGGCGGCAACTCCGGCGATTGCAAGTTAAAAAAAAGATGAAGAAGAGGGAGATGAACGCCTGACCTGTGGAGGGAGCAAGTAGAAGGAAGAGAAGGGGGTTAGGATAGGGGAAGGAGAGATGGCGAGAAGAGGAGAGAAGCGAGGAGGCTGTAAGCTGGTTGCTGTGCAGGTTTCCGGCGAGCTTCTCGCCGTAGAAGACGACCGGAGTTGCACCTGCAACTCCGGTGGAATTAAAGGAAAAGAAGAAGAAGAAGACGGAGGACAAGAAGAAGAAGGAAACGAAGAGGAAGAAGAAGAAAACGAAGAGGAATAAGAAGGATAGGAGGAGAGGGGGAGAAGCTCACCATTTTCTGCTGTGAAGATGACGGTGATGGAGCATGGTTCGCCGGCCGGAGTTGCAGACCTGCAACTCCAGCAAAAGAAGAATAAAACGAAGAGGAGGAAGAGGAGAAGAAGAAGAAGAAGAAGAAGAAGAAGAAGAAGAAAAAGGAGAAGAAGGAAACCAGTCGCCGGAGTTGGCTCGCCGGTGTAGCTCGCCGGATCAGTGGAGAAGAAGAGAACGAAGAAAAAGAAGAAGGAAGAAAGAGGAGGGGGGAGAGCCCAAAAAAGGAGAGGGGTCTTAAGGTTTTCAACCCCTCTTCACAAGGAGAAACCGTGGGTTTCTCAACTTGGAAACTCACGGTTTCTAAAAATAATTTTTTTTGTTTTTTTATTATTTTTTTATTTTTATTTTTTATTTGTATATTTGAACTTGCGGGCTTGGGCTCGAGGTTTATGGGCCGTTTGGCCATATGGCTGATTGATTACTAGGCCGAGAGATGACGCCACGTGTTGGCCAGTGGTTGGCCAAATGGGACCGCTAAAAATCGTGGGCCCAGAGTGCATCGGCCATGGGCCAGAAGGTAGGTGAGAAGGATAGTGGGCCACTGGGCTCGATGGATGTGGGTTAGGGTGCGTTTGGTTGCCAGGGGAGAAAAATGCATTTTCCCCTTGAAATACCCATCAAGGAAAAATGTATTTTCCTCTACGCTCTCAGCCACAATCAATCATCTGAGGCATTTCTCTACAATCAAACCTGCCTTAGGGACTGATATTTTACAATGGAGATCGGGTCGTTGATAGGATGGATGATCGACTGATCGGTAGCACGATCGGATGGTCGGATGCATAGAATTGATAGATCAGATGGCGATCTATTTCAACGGCCCGATGGAAGATCCAACGGTCAGAAAGCTAAGGGAGATGAGACAGAGCCAATGAGCAGGAGTTCTGGGGTTAAGTCAATAGATTCGAGGACCGAGAAATGAAGAGAGAGAGAATAAGGAGAGATGAGAGAGAAAATATCAGAAAAAGTATTGGCAGAGGGTCATGAACCCTGGTTTTCCATTGTTCTTCACTTGAGCTTTGCCAGTAGAGCAGGCCATCATTTGATGTGGCTTTAAATGCTTTGGTCCTTCTCTTGGTTATCAGCTTTCCCGCTCTCGTGGTTCCTTGGGCCAGCTCTTCGATCCCCTTGTTCAGCCCGTAATAGGCTCATATCTTCTAGACATAGCCTGTGGACTCTTTAAGCTTTGATAATGGGCTTTCATGATCCATGTGGGCCCATAAGTCTCGAGAATCATCCAATCAGGGTTTCCTGCGACAGAAGAAGCGCGTAATGAGACTTAATCAGAACGGCTTAATATCTAAACTTCTAAAAATGTGTTTAATGCATGCAAATATACCATTTCGTCCAGAAAAGTGTGTTCTACTCAATGAGATAGACTCTTACGTAGAAAAGTGGATAATTAGAGCAGTTTTACGTAGGAGAGTGCGATAATGCTAAAAGGATAATTGCTTAAAATAAGCACTTTTGAGCGAATATCACAACCCCCAACCAGCATATTGCCAATCCTTGGCAATTAGTGCGAAATAAATGAGCTTAAAAGGGCTCTGCACATGCTGCACACTTTTTCATATTAGCCCCGGGAAAACACCATTCGTCATATCATTGAATGGATGCAAAAACAGTTACATGCTAGCGAAGAGTTGGAAAGTTTTGGCAAGACTACAGACTGATAATCATGACCCAGAATAGTCAGACTTTGCGTGTGTGTGTGCTCAACATTCTCATCATCCTACAGTAAAGATTTCCAGATCACCTCTAAGTTTTTATGCCTCGACCTCAAATCTCACATGTTTAGCACTCAGAATAGAATCACACAAGAAGGGTTTTATTCTTTTCTCTCAATTTATATGTGAGGAGATGTATTTAATATAAAGAGGCAAAAGATCTCACATATGTTTTATTTGAAGGAAGGACATATTTAACAGAAGAAGATCTCATGATTGGAATACCACTTCACTCGGGAACGTTAGATCAAACTCTATAGCTTCTCCTTCTCCAATCTCCACATTTTATGATCGTACTATCCTAGAATCAAGTAGGACTTTCCTGGGTTGTAATGAGGCTTAGGTCAGGTGTAGAGAAATAAAGGAATACAGGATTTCAAAGATCTTGAGAGGATATTGCCATTTTCTTGAATTTTTCCTGCGGCGTAACACCATTATCTGGTTCTTTTTCCTTTTTTCGTATTTTTCTCTTTTTCTTGATATTTCTGAGACTGCTCAATTTCTTTTCAGCTCTTCTTCATACTTTCTTTCCATATTTTGTTTTTGGCTTGAACCACTTTCTTTTCCTTTTGATTCTTCTTCTTTACTTTTCTTTTTACGGTATACCCACATCAGTTATTCTTTTGTCCATCTCAAAATAAGGGTAGACAGTCATGCTTCGTAGCTAGACTGGATTTTAGGTTGATGGGTTTACAAAGAAAAGGCTTTTATAGAATGGCTCAAGGGGTTTCTAGTGAAGTATAATTCAGGTGAGTAAAAAGGCTGAATGGTTCAGAAAAATGGCCTAAATCATTTTCTAAGGTTTGCACTATCATGTATACTGTCTTGACTGGATACAGAGAAGGTTCTGTCGTAGTAATCCAATTTTTGATGTCGTTCCGAGTTTTATGATCGAAGCAAAAGATAATGAGATCTCTCAACGAATATTGCGGGCATGAAGAATAGTGAGTCATCTTGTGACTCAGGATTAATGTATAACTCTCTGAAACGATTAAAGGCTCGAAAGCTCACTGGGTTAGGTCTCCACAATTCTTCTCACAGGATCTCTAGAGTTTCTATACTTAGGATGATTCTGATGTTGATAGTGTACAATTGTGCCGAATCTGAGTTTTTCTAAGTTTTCAAAACTGCTGTAGCCACGCTTGACTTGACTCAACGCTAATAAAAATTGACATCCTCAATACTGACTTAACGGAGGTTTTCAGCTAATCAAAGTCAGGGTATTTGACACATTTTTTGAAATTCTAGAAAACTTTTGGAGAACATCGGAAATTACCCCAAAAACAACAATTTTTTTTTTTTTTTTTTTTTTTTTTTTTTATCAAAATGAAGACATGAGTTTTGGTAAATACCCACCCCCAACCAAAATACAGCACCGTCCTCGGTGCTCATGACCGGGACATAAAATGATAAAAATTTAGTGATGATGATGCAAAAGTTCAGGAAGGATGTTACCAAGTAGGCAGAAATTCGACAGTGTTTGGTACCTGATGATCGGGAGAATGAATGTACCTGCATTTTCAGAGATATAACAGTAATAACAAATGCATGAGACTCATGTATTCTAGGAATACCGGAATTGCCTTTCCGAAAGCGCTAAGTTTTACGTCTTCAGCCAGACATGACGGGGGTATATCAAGTACCCCCAACCAGGATAAAACTCATGGAGACTGAGTGAATCTGCAGTCTTCCTGACACCTAAGGTGGAACGGAAACAATTATCCTATCCCTTGTCTAGGTATACCTGTGTAGAACAGGTCTTTCTCAGTGTAGACTGAGAGAAGGACAGTGAGTTCTCTGAGTAGCCCTACAAAAGTGCGTAGTTGAGTAGGGAGGGATTGAAGCTTCTCAGTAAAAACTGAGAGGACAGAAGTAGTGGGTTCTCTGACCGTGGTTAGCAGAGCCGCAAACTCATTGAGTTTTGCGGGAATGTATCTGAATGGAGCAGACTCCTGCAGATCAGTAATACCAAAATTGTCTGACTCTGAGATGAAGTCAGACTCCAAGTGTTCTTGACACTTGGATAATTTATTCTCGAGAGAGTCCTGAATTAGACTCTCTACGGCACACGGGTCATCGATAATATCGACGTAGGGTGGCAAGTGAAAACTGTTGACCTCTTTCTCGATGTTTCCTAATGTGATAGGGATGTTCCAATCCCTACACTCAATATGTCCCTCCTCGGTGGGGATCGGTAGGTCCAGGACAGCGGGAGGCCCATTTTCTAGACATGGCTCATCAGTAGGAATGTCTGCATTCAGAGCAGAGAGAGAATTATCAGAGATAGAGATGGGACTAAGTTCCTCTGTGCTCAGTCCAGAAGTTGGTGCGGTTAAGGGCACCAAAGATTGCGACTCGGGTTCATCACTAATGTTGCACAATCCAAGGGAGGTGGGGAGGAACGGTAGATCTATGACAGTTGGGATCCTACGATCGAGACACAGCTCAGTGTCATGAAGATCGACATCAGGGGCAGCAGAGGTAGAGTGAGAATTAGGTTGCTCTGAGGTAGGTTCAAGATTTGGTGCTGTTAAAGGCACCGAAGAAGGAAACACTGGCTCCTCAATAGTCTGGCTCGATCTAGGGGTGCGTACAACTTCTATTTCTTCCTCACAATGGTGGTACTGGGTCCAATTGTGTGGCTCCTCATTATAGACAGTGGCCATATCATTCTCCTCAGGATAGGCTATTGGTGGACTAGTGAAGTTGACTTCCTCTCTCTCATTTTCTAATTGAACTAGACGTTGCTCGAAGCTCTCCATAGATTGCTGTTGTTGGTGCTCTAGCTGGGCAGTGTACTTAGAGAGAAGGTCCTCTAGACCAGGGTTAGTAGCCAACGGAGGTAGTTCAACCAAGGGGAGCTGAGGTGCCACCTCTTGGTTGTAGTCCGACTGGGTATGAAAGTTGTAAGGCAAAGTGGAGTCTGGGACTAGTTGCTGACTCTGAAAATCTTGAGGGGCCCACTGTTGATCAGAATAGTCATTCTGTGGATATGACGGGTACTGGGATTGCGAGTATTGCCAGTCATACTCTCCATTGGGTTGATGGAACCCGGAAGGATAATTATCCTGCGGTAGTTGCTGCGGGAGGGCAGACTGTTCCCAACCAAAGTTATGGTGACTCCTATTATCCGGATAATAAGTGTTGTCATAGGAGATCTGCATTGGAGATGGAAAGGTACAGACATCTTGCTGGATAGGAGGGTAATATCCTATAGACTGGGAATGGTACACAGGTTGCTGGACTGCGGCACGAAGGGCAGAGACTGAATTTTTAAGCTCTTGGAGTACAAAATTGTACTCCGGATCTCGGTGATTATCATACCCTGTAGAAGTGTGCGAGACTGGAGTATCACGATCATACGCAGAATTGTCATACCATTGTTGAGAGTGATCACCTCGATTCTCACAGAAACTGTAGTAGGTCTCATACAGAGGCCTTTCATCTGCCATTAGAGGTGATAGAGGGGTGTGGTGGACTAACTCTCAGATCGAGTCAGTAAAAGGTTAGGACAGGTCCAACCGGGCTTCTACTTGAAAAAGCAAGCCCAAGATTTGGCAAAAAAGTTGCCAAAAGGAGACACTAGAGTAGTGATTCTAAATGATGCACACCAAGCACAGATAATCCTATTCTAAACAATCAGGATATATTTTAGGCATTATCTTGTTATTTTTGGGGCTAGAGTAGATTATGACAGTGGGCGGACCACTGGTGTATCTTTTAGCCGCCGGACTAACTGTATGCACTCAGAGGTTCTCACCAGGCTACACTCTTCAGAGCGAATCCTTTAGTACTAACTCTAGTCAACAACAAGGCAATCCGAAGCCTAGACAGACGTGCGGCACAATGGCTGTCTTAAGTACATCCCAGACTAACCGGATTGGTCAAGTGTATAAGAAGAGTGTTCCCTCGGGTTAAGCTAGGGTTGGTGCGTGTTCCTAGTCCACAAGCAACTAACCGCCGAATAGTCCAAGATGCCACGTCGAGCTCAGTGTACTTGAGTAGCAGGGACCTATGGGTGTGTTAGACAACAGGGACCCGCGCTCGTGGTCTTATTTCGATTGGATGTTAAGCGGGTTCGCTTTGTGTGGATTTTTCCTCGAACACCGGGCTAATTGGCTCTACTTCTTGATTCTTTTTATTATAGATGGATCCTGGGGATCAATGTCAGCTGGAGTGATGAGGTGGGTAATGAAATCCCACCAGTTGTAAAAGAGCTGGGTCTGCTCGATTAATGTTCAATTATTAATGGCCATGCCACGCAAGTCGAATAATATGTATGCAAAAGCAAATAGACAAGCGGCAATGATTCACCCAAATTGCTCTGTATCGCACTCAAGGCGAGGATAGAGACTTACCTCCCGTGGGCCACGCCACGGGGTCGCCTCCGTGGGTTAGAGAGGGGTATCCTAATGGGCTTGGGCCCGACTCCACCTCTTTGAGCTTTCGCTCTCTACCCACACTGGATCGTGTTCCTGCAGAAAAGTTAGATCGCACGGTCTAGGTATGTGGGATTCTATTTGGAAGATCCTTGCCTTTTTAGGGTTCACTGAACAAGCACTGAATTTAGGCAAGTTTTTGAATTAGTTTCCAAATTCGAGATGGGTTAAAATTTAGGAATTCCCAGATTGGAAAATACCTAGATTGGAAAGTTTCCCGAACTGTGGAGATCTTCCAAGAAAGATTTGATTGCGAGATCCCTTATAATTTTGGGAAATTTCCCAAAATTGAAATTCTGCTAGATTTGGGGCGTTTCCTTTTGCAGACTTTTCCAAATTCGGAAGATTTCTAAAGATAGAAATTCTTCTAAAGAGGAAACTTCTAAGAGGGGAAACCCTAATTTAGCAGAGTTTCAAGATTTTAGAATCTTTCCAAAAATCGCAAATCCTGGATTGGTGATTTCTAAAAATCTGCAGAATATGAAACCCTAATTTTTTTGAATTTTGAATTTATTATTTTTTGGTATTTTCCACTTAATCTAGGGTTTCTAAAAAACCCTAGAACAAGATCTAGCAGTTATATGGAAAGCAGTAAAATTCCTAAATTATTACAAATTGCACTCGGCCTTCCGAGGCATTAAAAATAGTAATTTAAAAACTGCTAAAAATCAACAAAAACAAAAAAAATAGAAAGTTTCCCGAAAAGGTCGGGCTGGCCAAATTGAGCAGCTTTTCACTTCAGCAACTTTCCAATTCCGTCTTTATGTCCTTTTTCGCACTCCCGAACACCCGAGCGGCAGCGGCGCCATTTGAAAGTAGGGTTTTTCCGCGTCGTTGGTTACGGAAACCCTAATCTCAATAATATTTGTAAATTGATCCGATTCTTTAAATCCTGCAAAATTTTAGATCTGTATAGGGATTCGTGTCGGATGTCGATCCGCACTCTGGATTAGTCGGGTTAGCGCATATTTGAACATAAAATGATGGAATTTATGCTAGAAAATCATGGGGAGGTGAGAATGGTGATTGTAAGTGATTGAAAACATGATTTCAATGATAATTTCTAGATTAAGATGCACTGAAAAAAAAACTCCAAAACATAATATTCAACTTGCTTTATTAATTTATCAAATGTGCATACAATCATAAAACATCAGGAAAACCTAATTAGAAAGCATGAAAATTAGAGAGAGAAATAGAGGATTTAGAGAGGGAAAACAAAGAGAACCTAAGGAAGAGAGAGAGAGTGATAGAGAGAGAAAGAAAATTGCAGAGAGAGAAAGAGAGAACTAGAGAGGGAAAGTGAGGATATGAGAGAGATCTAGTGAGAGAGAGAAGAGATAGAAAGTGGAAGGAGAAAGAGATTTAGAGAGAATTAGAGAAGGATAGAGAAACCTAACCTAGAGAGAGAAAGTAGAAAGAGGAAGAAATGCTTACCATGATTCTTGAAAGGGATTTGAGGGAGAGGTTGCTGGCCTTCGGGGCATGGAGATGGTGGTTCATTGGCTGGAGAGAGCGTGTTGGCTGGCGGCTAGAGATTTGTACGGCGTGCGTCCCGTGGTGCAAGGCTTTCTTCAACGTTGATGTTCGGTGCGACAAAGGTTGGCTGGCGGTGAAGGAGATGGAGTGCAGCAGGTTCGTGGTTGCACAGTGGTGAACCATGAAACGTTCAGATCTGGAGGTGTGGATAGAAGGTTGCTGTATGCTACAACGTGGAGGCGCTGTGGTTTGGCGGTGAAGAAGGAGGAAACGGGAAGTTCGTGTAGCACCGTTTGGAGAGGGAATGGAGAGAGAGAGATAGGGGTGAAACGATGGAGCACCTTGTGCTCACCGTGGAGACAGCAGGTGGCCGGAGTTGCAGGCGGCAACTCCGGCGATTGCAAGTTAAAAAAAAGATGAAGAAGAGGGAGATGAACGCCTGACCTGTGGAGGGAGCAAGTAGAAGGAAGAGAAGGGGGTTAGGATAGGGGAAGGAGAGATGGCGAGAAGAGGAGAGAAGCGAGGAGGCTGTAAGCTGGTTGCTGTGCAGGTTTCCGGCGAGCTTCTCGCCGTAGAAGACGACCGGAGTTGCACCTGCAACTCCGGTGGAATTAAAGGAAAAGAAGAAGAAGAAGACGGAGGACAAGAAGAAGAAGGAAACGAAGAGGAAGAAGAAGAAAACGAATAGGAATAAGAAAGATAGGAGGAGAGGGGGAGAAGCTCACCGTTTTCTACTGTGAAGATGACGGTGATGGAGCATGGTTCGCCGGCCGGAGTTGCAGACCTGCAACTCCAGCAAAAGAAGAATAAAACGAAGAGGAGGAAGAGGAGAAGAAGAAGAAGAAGAAGAAGAAGAAGAAGAAGAAAAAGGAGAAGAAGGAAACCAGTCGCCGGAGTTGGCTCGCCGGTGTAGCTCGCCGGATCAGTGGAGAAGAAGAGAACGAAGAAAAAGAAGAAGGAAGAAAGAGGAGGGGGGAGAGCCCAAAAAAGGAGAGGGGTCTTAAGGTTTTCAACCCCTCTTCACAAGGAGAAACCGTGGGTTTCTCAACTTGGAAACTCACGGTTTCTAAAAATAATTTTTTTTGTTTTTTTATTATTTTTTTATTTTTATTTTTTATTTGTATATTTGAACTTGCGGGCTTGGGCTCGAGGTTTATGGGCCGTTTGGCCATATGGCTGATTGATTACTAGGCCGAGAGATGACGCCACGTGTTGGCCAGTGGTTGGCCAAATGGGACCGCTAAAAATCGTGGGCCCAGAGTGCATCGGCCATGGGCCAGAAGGTAGGTGAGAAGGATAGTGGGCCACTGGGCTCGATGGATGTGGGTTAGGGTGCGTTTGGTTGCCAGGGGAGAAAAATGCATTTTCCCCTTGAAATACCCATCAAGGAAAAATGTATTTTCCTCTACGCTCTCAGCCACAATCAATCATCTGAGGCATTTCTCTACAATCAAACCTGCCTTAGGGACTGATATTTTACAATGGAGATCGGGTGGTTGATAGGATGGATGATCGACTGATCGGTAGCACGATCGGATGGTCGGATGCATAGAATTGATAGATCAGATGGCGATCTATTTCAACGGCCCGATGGAAGATCCAACGGTCAGAAAGCTAAGGGAGATGAGACAGAGCCAATGAGCAGGAGTTCTGGGGTTAAGTCAATAGATTCGAGGACCGAGAAATGAAGAGAGAGAGAATAAGGAGAGATGAGAGAGAAAATATCAGAAAAAGTATTGGCAGAGGGTCATGAACCCTGGTTTTCCATTGTTCTTCACTTGAGCTTTGCCAGTAGAGCAGGCCATCATTTGATGTGGCTTTAAATGCTTTGGTCCTTCTCTTGGTTATCAGCTTTCCCGCTCTCGTGGTTCCTTGGGCCAGCTCTTCGATCCCCTTGTTCAGCCCGTAATAGGCTCATATCTTCTAGACATAGCCTGTGGACTCTTTAAGCTTTGATAATGGGCTTTCATGATCCATGTGGGCCCACAAGTCTCGAGAATCATCCAATCAGGGTTTCCTGCGATAGAAGAAGCGCGTAATGAGACTTAATCAGAACGGCTTAATATCTAAACTTCTAAAAATGTGTTTAATGCATGCAAATATACCATTTCGTCCAGAAAAGTGTGTTCTACTCAATGAGATAGACTCTTACGTAGAAAAGTGGATAATTAGAGCAGTTTTACGTAGGAGAGTGCGATAATGCTAAAAGGATAATTGCTTAAAATAAGCACTTTTGAGCGAATATCAAAGGGTGAAGAAGAAGAGAAGAAAGAAGAAAGAAGAAAGAGAGGAAGAGAAGGGAGAGGGAACCAACCCAAGAAGGAGAGATCGTAGATCTCTTATAGACTTTTTTTTTCTTTTTGCTTGTTGTAAAAATAATGACCGTTGGATCTAGAGAGATCCAACGGTTGGGAATGGGTTAGTTAGATGAGAGAAAGAGTGACTAGGATAGAGAGATATGGGGGAGAGAAGAATCGGTCAAGTGAGACCAATTCTCTCTTGTTGTTGCAAATGGGCATGAGCATGGGTAATGGGCATGGGTCATGGGTCATGGGTCATGGGTCATGGGCCTATGTCATGGGCCAAGATAGATAGATAAAGAGAGAAATAGGAGAGAGGTGAGAGAAAAATATAAAAATAAATGCATTGGAGGGTCTTGAACCCTGGTCTTCTTTATTCTCTCTCGTCTGCTCCACCAATAAGTCAAACTTATCCTTTGATGTCAATTGGTGTGGCCTTTAACACCTAAGTCCTTCTCTTGGTCTCCAGCTATTCTCTCTCTTAGTCCTTGTTCCGGCTCTACGATCCTCTAGCTTTGCCCGTATATGTCTTCTATCTTTTTATCCTAGCCTGTTGGCTCTTTAAGTTTTGATAGAAGTCTTCTGTGGTTGATCGTGGGCCCGTCAGTCCTCGAGAATCGCCTGATAGGGTCTCCTACAAGTGAAAAAGCGCGTAATGAGATTCAACTAAAACGCCTTGATACTAGACTATCCGAAATGCGTATATTTCATCCAAATAGTCGATTTTCGTCTAAAGAATGCGTTCTACGCAATGGAAGAAACTCTTATATGGAAAATTCGACAAAAAGACAAATTTTCTGTAGGAGAATGCGACATCGCTATAAGGATAATGGCTTAAAATAAGCACTTTTGAGCGAATATCAAGAACAATTCTAAATTGTTCTTTAATCTGCAGAGATAGCCAAGACCAAGGCATTGTTGGAAAAAGAGATAGCAGCCAAAGCATTGGCTGCACAGAAGAAGGCCGAGGATGAACTGACTAAGGCAAACAATTATAATAAAAAACTACAGAGGGAAATCGAGAAGTCTCGTCAAGCTGTCGAATAGTTTGAGAAGGATTTGGAGAAGGTCACTGCTAAGAGGGACGGGATCAAAAAGGCCTCTCATGAGCTTCAAGCAGAGAGTCATGCTTTGGGATACCATGAAGGGTATGCTCAATGCTAGATGGATCTTGGAGAAGATGAACCGGAGGCTATTGAGGAAATCGAACAACTTCCTGGTAACAGCCCTGACATATCTCTTCCCATCGAACCTTCTGTGACAATGGGCGACCGAAATCTCAGTAGTGTACCCGAAGTAGTTCCTCTCGCTGACTCAACGTCTATGGCCGATTCTCAAGTACCAGCAATTGATCCTCCTCTCCTGGTAGAATCATCCCTTGTTGAAGGGTCTCAGATATCGTTGCACCTGCTATTCAGTCGGTAGGCGAGCAGATTGTTTGAAATTGTAATCAATGCCACAGGGCATGTTCTAATCTTTCTTTCTTTTAGTTTTCTTTTTTGTACTTCTGCCCAAGGGGATCAACTATGTAGATGTCATTTAGGGCCTTCTATATAATAGAAAGTTTCTTTTTTCTAAATAAGTATGAACTCCAAGCTTTCAATTTATTTCATAGCAAAGTTGTCGGGATTCTCATTGATCCCTCTAACGAAACTAGGACTATTTAGATTTATTCTGATCTAAACTTGAGAATTTTTGGCTAAATTCCCTGGACTTGTCGGGAATCTCATTAGATCATCCCGTCTTCTTGGTTGTGTTCTTGAGTTTTTATCAAGGCATTGAGCCAAGAAGTATAAAAGCTTATAATTTCCAGCCAGGTGTTTGAATTATCGGGCATTTAATTAGATCATCCCGGCCTACTGTTATGTATGCATGAATTCTCATCAAGGCGATAGGCCAAGATGTGTAAGAATTCAAGACTCCAAGCTAGGTCTTTAGAGTTGTCGGGAATTTCGTTAATTCTAGTCACATGACTTAGAATATTTAGATCATCCCGGCCTTCCAATTTATATACTTAGGTTCTTATCAAGGTGATAAGCCAAGATGTGAAAGAACTCAAGGCTCCTGGCTAAGACTATAGGGTTGTCAGAAATCAAGTTTAGCCATCCCGGCCTTCTGGTTTGTATACTTGGATTCTTATCAAGGCAAGAAGCCAAGATGAGTAAGAATTCAAAGCTCCCGGCTAGGACTTCAGAATTGACGAGATTCTCGTTAATTCTAATCGCATGACTTAGAATATTTAGATCATCCTGGACTTCTGGTTTGTATACTTGGATTCTTATCAAGGCAAAAAGCCAAGATGTGTAAGAATTCAAGGCTCCCCAGCTAGGACTTCAGAGTTGACGGGATTCTCGTTAATTCTAGTCGCATGACTTAGAATATTTAGATCATCACGGCCTTTCGGTTTGTATACTTGGATTCTTATCAAGGCAAAAAGCCAAGATGTGTAAGAATTCAAGGCTCCCGGGTAGGACTTCAGAGTTGACGGGATTCTTGTTAATTCTAGTCACATGACTTAGAATATTTACATCATCCTGGCCTTCCGGTTTGTATACTTGGATTCTTATCAAGGCAAAAAGTCAAGATGTGTAAGAATTCAAGGCTCCCGGCTAGGACTTTAGAGTTGACAATGATGCCTCTTGTATGAGAAATTTAGAATTATCTTTATTGATAGAAGATGCGCATATTAAATGCGTTCCATGGCCTTTCAAATACATCTCCATCTTGGGTCTTCAAATAATGTATCCCGTTCTGCCCAATCCTATCAATAATGTAAGGTCCTTCCCAATTGGCACCCAGCTTGCCACTTTCAGGCTCTCTAATATTATCAAATACTTTTCTTAATACCAAATCTCCAACTTTGAAGGTCCTGTGTCTGATACGACGATCGTATGATCATTTGATTGTTTGCTGATAGTTCGCTAGTCGTACAATTGCTTGTTCCCGCCGTTCTTCAAGTAAATCATTATCTCGAGCTAGAATCTCCTCATTTTGTCCAGAATTGACAGCCTGAGTACAAGATGTCGGGACAACAACTTCTGTAGGGATGACTGCTTCTAACCCATAGGCTAGGGAAAATGGAGATTCTCCCATAGTCTTTCTCGGGTTGGTTCGGTACACCCATAGTACCCCCGACAACTCTTCTCTCCATTTTCCCTTTGCCTGATCCAGTCTCTTCTTCAAATTTTTGAGTATGACTCGATTTGCCCTCTCAGGAAGTCCATTGCTTTGGGGGTATCTCGGGGCAGATAATCGCTTTTTAATATTCAAAGCCTGACACAAAGCTTTGATCTCATTGGATTCAAAATGGGTTCCATTGTCCGTGACAATCTCTTGCAGGATGCTGAATCGATAGATGATATTCTCCCACAAGAACTTCTTAACATGTGAGGACTGCACCTGTACTAATGGAACTGCTTCGATCCACTTTGTGAAATAGTCGGTAGCTACTAGCAGAAATCTGACGTTTCCTGGAGTTGTCGGGAATGGTCCCATTATATCCAATCCCCATTTCACGAATGGCCATGGACTGAACACAGGATGTAATTCTTCAGCGGGGACTCTGATCAATGGAGAATACTTCTGGCATTTCTCACATTTCTTGACGAGTAATTTGGCATCCTTCTGCATATAGGGCCAAAAGTAGCCTTGGCAGATGGCTTTATGTGCTAAGGTCCTCGCCCCCGAGTGATTTCCACATTCTCCTGCATGTATTTCCTGGAGAACTCGTTGGGATTCACTGGGGGTCAGGCACTTGAGGAAAGGGCCCGATACAGATTTTTTGTATAAATCTTGGCCCACCATGGTGTATCTTCTCCTAAGCCTCTGAATCCTCTTCGCAACATCTCTTTCGGATGGGAGGTCTCCATTTTGTAAATATCTTCGAAAGTCATCCATCCAACTTGGCTCAGGATCGACCTCAATCGGGGCCAAATACATCTCGATATGCATATGAATGCTTGAGAATTCTCGATAATCCACGGGTATGGTCCTCGACTCAGTATCTCCCAACATAGTGGATGGATAAGCCAAGGCATCAGCATGTCGATTCTCCATTCGAGGTAACTGACGAACTTCCACATTGCTGAACTGTCCCGCCAACTGTTGGACGATATCCAGATAAGCCGCCATTCTCTCATCTCGGGCTAGATAAGTCCCGGCATATTGGTTGACTACCAACTGGGAATCAGTATATACGATAATATCTTTTATCCGGAGATCTAGTGCTGTCTAAAGTCCTGAGATCATTGTTTCATATTCTGCTTCGTTATTGGATGCCACGAACCCGAGTTTAACATATTTCTCTAATCTAGTATTTTTGGGTGTGACTAGGACAACTCCTATACCTGATCCATTCTCGCTGACCGATCCATCAGTGAACAACTAAAAGTAGGTTTTTTTCCGCGTCGTTGGTTACGGAAACCCTAGAATCAATACATTTGTAATTTGATCCGTATTTTAATCCTGCAAAAATGTGACTTTTGTATAGGGGTTCGTGTCGGATGTCGATCCGCACTCGGGGTTAGTTTGTGCAAGCAGAGAACATGAAATGACGAATTTTTATCAGAATTATGGAGAGGTGAGAATGGTGGTGGATTAAAACATGATTGGTTGATTTTAGAGAGAGAAAATTACTACAAATATCAAGAGCATGAAGAACCCAGATAAAGTAAAACATGAAATGTAAACTATTGCAATTAAATAATAAAGAAAAACTAAAATTTATTCAAAGTGATTAAATCCTTACAACCATTGATAGAATTAGACTAAGTTTAGAAAGCAACAACTAGAGAGAAAAACAAAGAATTTTAGAGAGAGAAAATCCTAAAAATCTAGAGAGAGAAAACTAGGGAGAGAGAAAGGGTGAGAATCTAGATAGAGAAAGAGAATAAAGAAGAGTTAGAGAGGAAAAGAACTAGGAAGTTACCTAGGACTTACCGGAGAATCGATCATGATGGAGTGTGCACAGGATTGACATTGAAGCAAGCCAGCAAGTGGCTTTGTGCATTGAAGGAGGTGTTGTTGTTCTTAATACACCCGCGAGTTGCATGTAGAAGGAGTAACGGGGAGGAGCACGTGGGATCCAACCGAGATGACCGGCTGAAGTTGCATGTTGTGGGTGCTGGCGGGACCAAAAATGAGGGTGCAGGAAGGTCCCCAAGGAATAGGTACGATGCTTATTGGTATGTCCAGCAAGCGGGATGAGTGAAGGCGGAGGAACAGCAGCTTCTGGACAAGGTTGGTTCGGTGTAGCACTTGGTGGATTGTGGACGGGGTTGCACATGCGGTGTGTGACGGAGTGGAGGAGATCTGGGGGAAAACTTGGAGACGCTGGTGCGTGGTGGAGACGGTAGAGGAGGTGCAGACCACCTTCTCCTCTCTTCTTCTTCTTCCTTTTCCTTCTTTTTTTGGTTCCTCTTCAAGAAACGGTGAAGGAGATGAAGAGCTTAAGGTTGAGGGCTTGGACAGCAAGAAAGAGAACGACTTGTGCTGTGGTGTTGCAGACCTGCCGGAGTTGCAGGTCTGCCCGGAGAAGATAAAGGACAGTGATGGTGAGGAAAAAGGGAGCAGAAATGATCTAGGGTGGCCAAATCGTTGCCGTTTCAGACGGTGATGAGCAAGGAAGTCCGGCAGGCACCGTTTCAGACCTGCAACTCAAAGTTGCAGGTCGTGGAGGGAGTGCTAGGCGGTGTGAAGATGAAACGGTGGTGGTTGGAGAGTTTTCTCCAAGAGAGAAACGTGGAGATCGTGATAGGAGGCAGCGGCTCCTCCGTTAATGGTGGTGGCTGCAGTGGAGATGAAGAAGGAGAGATGATGTGGGGGAAAGGAGAGGAGAAAAGGGGTTTTAGGACGGAGTTGCAGATGGCCGGAGTTCTGCAACTCCAGCGAGAAACAACAACGGAGATGAAGAAGAAGGTGAAGAAGAAGAGGAAAAAATCGCCAAAAACCGAGGGGAAGAAGGGGCAAGAGAGTTTGGGGAGAGAATGGAAGAGATTGGAGGGGGATTAGGGTTCAAACGAACCCTTCTCCTTCCCCTTTTAAAGCTCCCTATTTCCTTTAATGGAAATAGGGTATTTTTCAAAAATAAAAAAATAATTTTTTTTTTTTTTTTTGTTAAGTAAAACTCTACTTTTCTTTGGGGAATTTCCCCATTTAGTGGACCCCCCATTTTTTTAAATTTAATTGAAATTATTTTGAAATTCACGGGGTCCACTAAATGGTCGGACAGCGGATCGATGATGATGGGCCCGACTACTGGCCCACATGGATTGATGATGTCCATCGTCTCACAAGATGATGTGACAGACAATCTGATGGCGATCGGATGGATGGTGACTTGATTAGGACCCAGATTGGTAGATCGACAGATCTAGAGAGATCCAACGGTCCGGTGGAAGATCCAACGGTCCGATTGAAGATCCAACGGTCAGAAAGCTAAGGGAGATGAGACAGAGCTAATGGGCAGGAGTTCTGGGGTTAGGTCAGTAGATTCGAGGACGGAGAGATGAAGAGAGAGAAAATAAGGAGAGATGAGAGAGAAAATATCAGAAAATGGAGATAAAAGTATTGGCAGAGGGTCTGGAACCCTGGTCTTCACTGTGACCATCCTCACGCTTCTCCAGTAGAGTAGACTATCATTCCTTGCTGACTTATGTGGCTTTAAACGCTTTGGTCCGTCTCTTGGTCATTGGCTCTCCTGCTCTCTTCGTTCTTTGGGCCGGCTTTTTAGTCCTCTTATTCAGCCCATATTTGGCCCATATCTTCTAGTCATAGCATGTGGGCTCTTTAAGCTTTGATAATGGGCTTTCCTGATCGATGTGGGCTCGCAAGTCTCGAGAATTGTCCCATCGGGGTTTCCTATGACAGAAAAAGTGCGTAATGAGACTTTATCAGAACGACTCAATGTCTAGACTTCCGAAAATGTGTTTAATGCATGCAAATATACCATTTCGTCCAGAAAAGTGTGTTATACGCAACAAAAGAGACTCTTACGTAGAAAAGTAGATAAATAGAGCATTTTAACGTAGGAGAGTGTGAAAACGCTTAGAAGATAACAGTGGAAAATACGCACTTTTAAACGAATATCAACAACCTCCACCCAGTCTTTAGATTCAACATTTCAGGCATCTCAGGAAGTAGAAGGACTTCTCTGTCCTCGCCCCCAGTGTCTGCCACATCTTGTATTGGGAAATTAGCTAAGAACCCGGCTAGGGCATGCTCCTTCTCTGATGTCCTTGGTGAGAATTGAATGTTGTACTGAACCAAATAAATGGCCCATTTAGCCATCCTTCCTGATAAATCAATCTTATCGAGTATAGATTTCAAAGGATGCTCTGTGTAGACCGTAATGGTTCTTCCTTCGAAATAAGGTTTGAGACGCCTAGAAGCATAGATCAAAGCAAGAATAGTTTTTTCGATTGTAGCATGTCTCGTTTCTACTCCAATAAGAGTTTTATTGGTAAAATATACTGGCCGCTCTTCCCGGTCGAGCTCACGGAAGAGAACGGCGCTGATAGATTCATCAGTTGTGGCCAAATAAAGGCCCAGAGGTTCTCTTTGGTTGGGTTTAGAAAGGATGGGAGGTTGTGAGAGATAATGTTTAAGCTTCTGGAAGGCTTCGTCACATTCCACCATCCAATCAAACCCTCAATTTTTCTTCAAGAGCTTGAATAAAGGTCTGCATCTATCTGACGACCGTGCTATGAAGTGATTCAATGTAGCTATTCTTCCCGCTAGCTTCTGAACCTCTTTCCTATTTTTCGATGAAGGCATTTCTGTCAAGGCCCTGATCTGCTCGGGATTAGCTTCAATACCTCATCTTGTAATGAGATAACCTAAGAACTTTCCCGAGGCTACTCCAAAGACACATTTGGGTGGGTTGAGCTTCATTTGATACTCCTGTAGATGGTCAAATGTCTTCCCGAGATCTCCTAGATGAAGTTCTCGGGTTTGAGTTTTAACCATTATGTCGTCTATATAAACTTCCATTGTCACACCAATCATGTCATGGAACATTTTGTTGACGAGATGCTCGGTTGTGAAAGCCGTCATCTCCTGATCTGGCTCATATAATGGAATCTGGTTATAGCCCGAGTATCCATCCATGAAAGATAAGATTTCATATCCCGAGGTGGTGTCCGACAAGCTGATCAATTCTTGGTAAAGGATATGGATCTTTAGGGCAAACTTTGTTCAAATGAGTGAAATCGAGACACACTCTTATCTTCCCATTCTTCTTTGGTACAGCCACTATGTTGGCTAACCACTGAGCATTGTTGACTTCTTGGATGAATCCGGCCGTCAAGAGTTTATCAATCGCTTCTTGTACAGCCTTCTGCTTCTCGGGAACAATTCTCCGAGGTCGTTGTTTCATAAGTAAATATTTATTATATACCTTTAAATGATGATAGGAGATGTCGGGAGGAATACTTGGCATGTCACTGAATGACCATGCGAAGACGTCTATGTATGATTTCAGAAAATTAGTATAGGATATATTCTCTTCTACGGATAGACCAGCCTTGATAAAGGTATACCTTGGATCTTCCTCGGTCTCAAGGTTGATTTGTTCAGTTTTCTCTATCGTGGGAACGCTGCCAGGCTCAAACTTAACCTTCTCATCTTCCCGGCTAGGCACAGTCTTCTCCAGACTTGTCGGGATGCGCTCTGATTGCTATTGCTCAACAACCATAGACGAAGTTCCCTCTCCATGTGGACCCTCACGACCGAGAACATTCTTAAGTCGGAGTGCAATGGCATAACATTTCTTTGAGACAACTTGGTCTCCTTTCAGTTCCATTATCCCATGATCAGTAGGGAAACGGAACAACTGATGATAGGTTGATGGCACGCCTTTCACCTCATGTATCCATCCTCTCCCCAAAATGCCATTGTAGGGGGATGGAGTATCCAAAACAAGAAATTCTACCATAGACGTGATCAGTCCCATCTTCACTGACAGAACTATCTTTCCAAGAGCATACTCCTTCTAGCCATTGAATCCGACCAGTGGAATATTACTATGGATTAGATCTAATAGGTTTAAACCCATCTTCTTGTAAGCTTCTACAAATAAAATCTCGGCTGAACTACTAGGATCTATCAGCAAGCGCTTTACTGCATAATTGCCCACAGGCAGGGTGAGCACTAATGCGTCTAAGTGCGGATGATCCACCTCAACGAGATCTTTATCGGAGAAGAAAATTGTTGCATCAGTGCTTTCCATCATCTCTACTGGGTCTGTCAATCTTGGACCCGTTGAGAGATGTAGGATCTCATTTAGGTCTACCTTCCTGATTTTGATCCTATCTTCTCTCTCTGTATCTCCACGGGAGAGCTGTCGTCCACCCCCGTGGATGACGTCTATAACCAAACCACATTCTTGCTATCTAACGTGGTTGTTTTCTTTCTTGGGGATCTCGGCTTCAACTACTGCCCCATTCGTGCGGGCAATAAACTGCTGCAAGTAGCCCTGGTTAATTAGATCCTCAATTTTATGCCTCAGCGCCCAATATTTATCTGTTATGTGCCCAGTTTCTTGGTGGAAGGCACAGAATTTTATCTTATCTCTATCTCCCTTTGAAAATAGGATTTTTCCGCGTCGTTGGTTGCGGAAACCCTTACTTCAACACAATTTTAATTAATCCGAGACTTTTAACCTGTAGAATGAGCAATTTTGCACAGTGGCTTGTGTCGGATGTCGATCCGCACTCAGAATTAGTCGGATTAGCGCGAATAAGAACAAAACTTACGGAATATCACAAGAAATAATAGATAAGAACAAACTTCATCATTCAGTGATCAAAATGTCTATTACAATGCTTGAATCGAACATAAAATAAAATAAGATGAACTAAAAAGCAGTTTTAAAGAAGAAAATTCTAAAGAGAGTTAGAGAGAGAAAGTTAGAAAGAGGTCTCTAGAAAGAGAGATTACTCTCTAGAGAGAGAAAACTAATTTAGAGAGAGAAATTTTTAACCTAGAGAGAGAACTGAGGAAATAAAGGGAGAAACTACCTCAGCAACTTCACCAGAATGGGATTGGACCATTGATCGGCCATTGTGGTGCACGGAATATGATGGTGGTTCTTGTGGGGCTGCTAAGTAGAAGGCAGTGCATGGTAGAGATGGAGTTGAAGGGAGATTTATTGGGTTTTGGGGTGCTGGACTACGGAGGAGCATGTAATGGAGGGTTGTAGGCGGCAAGGAGGAGATATGATCTCCACAGCAACAGTGAATGGAGGGTGCGCCTGTGGTCAAGATCTACTCCAGACAAGAGAACCCGTGGATTAGTTTCCACGTTTTGGAGATAAGACGCCAGCTGGTGCTTGGTAGAGAGTGGGGTGGATGGTGCACTAGCAGCAAGAAGAGCACTAGCTGCTCTTTGGAGAAGTGGCGGCGATCTGTGAGCAAGTGGTGATGTTGCACGGTGGTGCACTTGTGGGCGGTCTAGAAGGTGGAGAGGCTAACCTTGAATATGAGTTGGAGATGCAACAGGTCGTGGACGTACATAGCAGCGCTAAGAGGGGCAGTCACTGAAGATGGAGATCATAGGGTGAAATCGGTGGTGGAGGAGCCAGCAATCGTGGAGAGTTGAGGGCGGATCTGCTGGCTTTGCAAGTCCATGCACCAGCAAGGATGCCGGAGTTGCATGGCGATCACGGTGGGACACACCTGCTGGTGGTGCAAAGGAGATGCACCAGTCCAAGGGAGAGACGGCTTCCCCTTCTCCTTCAACGAACTGGAGTTGCAGGTTGCAACTCCAGCACGTTAGAGAGACGGGGTGTGGGGGGCGATGGCTGGTGCAGGCGCTCCAGCAGGTAGGAGTCGGTGATGATGGAGGCGCTGGTTGCTGCCAGTGGAGACTGATGTGAAGGCGAGGTGGAGGGCAGACGTCCTCTTCTTCTTCTCTTTTCTGGTTCTTTTTTTTTTTTCTTTTTGTTTGTGGAACGGTGAAGAAGAGGAGGAGGGTGACGGTGGCTGGGTTTGCTTGAGGGATCCCAAAGGAGGATAGGACGATGGAGGAGATGAGGAGAGGGAGGCGAAGATAGAAGTGCTGTGTAACGTGGGGCGTAAGGAGCACTGACGGCCGGAGTTGCAGGTCTGCAACTCCGGCGTTAAAAAAAAAAAAAAAACGGTAATGAAAAAAAAATGAAAACGAAAACGAAAAAAAAAAGAAAAAGAAGAAGAAAAAGAAAAAGAAGAAGAAGAAGAAGAAGAAGAAGAAGAAGAAGAAGAAGAAGAAGGAGACTGATGCCGTGGAGGAGCACTGACGGCCGGAGTTGCAGGCAACTCCGGCGAAGAAGAAGAAGAAGATGAAGAAAATGAGAAAGAGAAAAGAAGAAAAAGAAGAAGAATGGGGCCAAGGGTGAATGCGGGATTGATAGGGGGAGAGAAAGGAGAAGATTTGAGGGGGATTAGGGTTCGAACGAACCCTTCTCCTTCCTCTTATAAAGCTCCCTATTTCCATTAATGGAAATAGGGTATTTTTTAAATAAAAAAAATATTTTTAATTAGTGGACCCCCCATTTAATTAAAATTATTTTTGAAATTCGCGGGGTCCACTAACTGGTCGGACAGCGGGTCGATGCTGATGGGCCCGGCTACTGGCCCACATGGACTGATGATGTCCATCGTCTCACAAGATGATGTGACAGGCATTCTGAAGGCGATCGGATGGATGGTGACTTGATTGGGACCCAGATTGGTAGATCGACGGATCTAGAGAGATCCAACGGTCTGATTGAAGATCCAACGGTCCGATGGAAGATCCAACGGTCAGAAAGCTAAGGGAGATGAGATAGAGCCGAAGGGTAGGAGTTCTGGGGTTAAGTCAGTAGATTCGAGGATCGAGAGATGAAGAGAGAGAGAGAATAAGAAGAAATGAGAGAAAAAGTATCAAAAAAAATGGAAAAAAGCACTGGCGGAGGGTCTGGAACCCTGGTCTTCACTGTGACATCCTCACGCTTCTCCAGTAGAGTCGACCATCATTCTTTGCTGACTCATGTGGCTTTAAACGCTTTGGTCCGTCTCTTGGTCATTGGCTCTCCTACTCTCTTCGTTCTTTGGGCCGGCTTTTTGGTCCTCTTATTCAGCCCATATTTGGCCCATATCTTCTAGTCATAGCATGTGGGCTTTTTAAGCTTTGATAATGGGCTTTCATGATCGATTTGGGCCCACAAGTCTTGAGAATCGTCACATCGGGGTTTCCTGCGACAGAAGAAGCGCGTAATGAGACTTTATCAGAACGGCTTAATATCTAGACTTCCGAAAATGTGTTTAATGCATGCAAATATACCATTTCGTCCAGAAAAGTGTGTTTTACGCAATGAGATAGACTCTTACGTAGAAAAGTGGATAATTAGAGCAGTTTTACGTAGGAGAGTGCGATAACGCTAACAGGATAAGTGCTTAAAATAAGCACTTTTGAGCGAATATCACCCTTCAAATTTGGCTTCATTGGTCGGGCATATCAAAGATATTTCTTGTTCTTAATCAGATCAAAGATCTGACTATGCATTTTGTTCAATGCAATAAATACCCTCTTCTCCCGGCGAGGATACTGATCTAAATTTCCCGACTTCTCTAATTTCTTCTCAGGAATCTCCACTGGTACCACCTCAGTAGCAACATTTTACTTTCCCTTGGAGGTTTTGCTGGGTCCTGGCGCCTTTTTCACTTCATTCATATATACGGCCAATCCTTGGCAACGTTGGAGTGTGTCATCTTCGAGTTTAGAGTATTTTTCAACTCAAAAAAACAAGGCTTCTATACTTACCGACCTATTCTTGGTTAAGGACATATACAGTCTAGAACCTGTAGGCAATGCCTTTCGAAAGGCTGTGACGGCATGTTTATCGTCGTAATCTTCCACTGTAGTCATCAGAGTACGGGATCTTTTAGTGAAATTTTGCAGTATCTCCTTCTGATCGCAGCGTATATTGAACAATACATCGACGTCATTCTTATGCAATTTGTTGCATGAGTAATGAGTGATGAAGAGAGTACTCAACTCGGTAAAGTCAGAAATAGTTCGAGGAGCTATCTGATTAAACTAAATGAGTGCATCATCACTCAAAGTAGAAGGGAACATTCTACAGAGGAGCTCGTCATGGAACTCCCACATTGTCATTGCTTTCCTAAAGCGAAGAACATGGTTCACGAGATTTGTGGTTCCCGTGAATATCGAGAATTTGGGATATGAGAAAGATTTGGGGGCACGATATTCCTGTATCTCCTCAGTAAAAGAAGAATCTCGGGAAGCTCTCGTCGCCATTGCCGTCATCTTATCAGCCAATGTTTCTTTCTTTTCCATCATCTCAGCTACCAGATCGGAAATCTGCCTCTTAGTCTCGGGTTGAATATGATCCGAGCTTCGTTGACAGGAAGACTCGGCTCTATGGCGATTCTCCGGTGGTGGGACTTGGGAATCTTCCTGTCTGCTTCTAGGATTCCACAAGACAGATTCCTCTGAACCTGACCTGTCTGACCGGAGATGATTCTTTCAATGATGACTATGTCCGGCATTCCCAGATACATAGCCACCCATATGTTGAGCTATCATCCGCTGTTTCAGCTCTTCATTCTCTTCTCGCAACTGGGCAATCATTTTCTACTGATTGTCTAGTTCTCTCGCCCTTCTGCCCTCCGTGATAGTATCTCTGAGATCGCTGGGAGGATTCCTCTCCCTTCCACTCCTAAGGCCAGTACGTTGTGTATCAACCATTGCTTGAATCGAATCTCTCTTAGAAGGAAAACTTCTAGTCGTTTTCCACAGATGGTGCCAAAAGATGTGGGGGAAAAATATCTGATCTAACCCACACACTCTTTGAGGTCAGATGATTCGTATCTTGGTGATGATCGGACGGCTCTGGTGCTTCAGGATGAAAACTGCTTTCTCCTCCACGAAGGATAAGATGATCTCCAGATAGGATTTGGTTGTACCTGTTGACAATACTCCAACGCTCAAGTCAGTTTAGGATTCGTAACAGGGTTCAGGAAAATAGTAAAGTATTTCAGAGTTTTGGCTCTCTGGATCTGGAGAGCAAGATCCCCTTCTCAGTCTTGAGGATCTTGTATTTATACCCTTAGAATTGGCGTGACTCACCTTCCACGTGTCTAGTCATTATCAATCAGTTATGACCTAAGAAGATTCTGTTATGAAAAAGAATCTTTTTGTTAGATCCTAACTTCCCTCATTCTGTTATATCTGAGATAGCTGAGGTGGCACTCTTCGTGTCAGATATTCGAATAAGGAAACATTGATGCTGTAACAGTTCAACTAACTGTTATGTGGCCAACTCTGGTTAAGAAAATAACTATATTTGAAATACTTATCTTGCTTGCTGAATCTTGTATACTTCTCAGGATTGAAAGAAATCCAATCCCGGCAAGTAAGATGCTGATCTCGTCAGGATGAGAGGAACATCACATCTGTCGAATAAACTATATGACTTCATCGGGAAGAGATTGAAGTCAATCCCGTCAAGTAGGCTATCTCACTGAAAGTAAGGTTTTTCCGCGTCGTTGGTTACGGAAACCCTAATCTCAACATATTTGTAACTTATCCGAGTTTTTATCCTGCAAAAATATGAACTTTGTATAGGGATTCGTGTCGGATGTCGATCCGCACTCGGGGTTAGTTCGCGCGATTCATGAACATGAAATGACGGATTTTTATCAGAAATTGCCACTAAAAAGGATGGTGGGATGAGAGTGGTGAGTGAGTTAAAACATGCTTAATTGATTTTTTTTTTTTTTAGAGAGAGAAATTGACACAAAAAGCATTAAAATAAAAATAAACCAAATACAAAATGCAATAACATGAATCAAATTAAACTTTTCAAATTAAATGTGCTACATTTGTTTAATGCTAACATGTAATAAAACTAGCTAGAAAACATAAAAAGTGGAGAGAGAAAGTACCATGCTTTAGAGAGAAAGTGGAAAGTTTAGAGAGAGAGAAGAGCTCAAGAGAGAAAAATTGAGTGTGAGGGCTTACCCCTTGGAGAATACGGCTATGCCGATGCAAAGAGGAGGAACACCACTCATGGTGGCTAACAGCCAAGCGGTGGTGGCCAAGGCGTGAAGGTGAGAGGGGTGCCACGTGGTATGGAGAAGTTGCACAAGTGGTTCACTTGATGGAGGATGTGCACATGATCTGGACCGATTTGCAGATTGCAACTTTTTCGACTGAAGAGGGCAGTAAGTAGAGGAGACAGACCGTGATGGATCTGGCTTTTGAAGTCGTGGGTGACTGTAGCACAAGGAGAGGGCGGTGTGCAGCAGGTGGCGTTGGTTGGAGGCGCTGGCAAGTGAGAGGTGATGGAAGTGCAGCAGATGCAGCGGTGTTTGATGGAGGCAAACCTGTTGCTGGAGATAAAGAAATGCTGGTGAAGGGGGTTGCAGGTGGAATCAGGTGCTTGGGACGTGATGTAGCAGCGGTGGAGCGAAGGAGGCGATCTCCGAGATAGGGGCGGCAGTGATTTCGGGAGCGGTGGAAGAGATGGGGCTGTAGTGAAGTGGGAGCAGTCACCAGAGTGTGGTGAGAGGCGGAGGATCAAGAGGTGGAGGAGTTTCAGGAAGAGAAGGAGGAAGAAGAAGGCGGAGACGGCCGGAGTTCTGCAACTGTGGTGGCGTGGTGCAGCAGTGGTGGGCAGCGGCTGGAGGAGGAGGAGAAGAACAAGAAGAGAAGAAGGAGGTGGCCGGAGTTCTGCAACTCCGGCCGGAATGAGGAAGAAGAAGAAGAAGAAGAAGAAGGAAGGGAAAACGTGGGGAGAAGATTAGGGGAAGGAGAGGAGAAGAAAAGAGGTGGATTAGGGGGGGATTAGGGTTCGAACGAACCCTTCTCCTTCCTCTTATAAAGCTCCCTATTTCCTTTAATGGAAATAGGGTATTTTTTAAATAAAAAAAATTTTTTTAAAATTTTTTTTTTTTTTTTTTATAAGTAAAATGCTACTTTTTCTTGGGGAATGTCCCCATTTAGTGGACCCCTCATTTTTTTAAAATTTAATTAAAATTCTTTGGAAATTCACGGGGTCCACTAACTGGTCGGACAGCGGGTCGATGATGATGGGCCCGGCTACTGGCCCACATGGATTGATGATGTCCATCGTCTCACAAGATGATGTGACAGACAGTCTGATGGCGATCGGATGGATGGTGACTTGATTGGGACCCAGATTGGTAAATCGACGGATCTAGAGAGATCCAACGGTCCGATTGAAGATCCAACGGTCCGAAAGAAGATCCAACGGTCAAAAAGCTAAGGGAGATGAGATAGAGCCGAAGGGTAGGAGTTCTGGGGTTAGGTCAGTAGATTCAAGGATCGAGAGATGAAGAGAGAGAGAGAATAAGAAGAGATGAGAGAGAAAGTATCAAAAAAAATGGAGAAAAGTATTGGCAGAGGGTCTGGAACCCTGGTCTTCACTGTGACCATCCTCACGCTTCTCCAGTAGAGTAGACTATCATTCCTTGCTGACTCATGTGGCTTTAAACGCTTTGGTCCATCTCTTGGTCATTGGCTCTCCTGTTCTTTTCGTTCTTTGGGCCGGCTTTTTGGTCCTCCTATTCAGCCCAAAGTTGGCCCATATCTTTTAGTCATAGCATGTGGGCTCTTTAAGCTTTGATAATGGGCTTTCCTGATCGATGTGGGCTCGCAAGTCTCGAGAATTTTCCATCGGGGTTTCCTGCGACAGAAGAAGCGCGTAATGAGACTCTATCAGAATGACTACATGTCTAGATTTCCGAAAATGTGTTTAATGCATGCAAATATACCATTTCGTCCAGAAAAGTGTGTTCTACGCAACACAAGAGACTCTTACGTAGAAAAGTAGATAAATAGAGTATTTTAACGTAGGAGAATGCAATAACGCTAAAAGGATAATTGCTTAAAATAAGCACTTTTGAGCGAATATCACTCACCTTATTGGGATGTATTGACCATGAATCCCGTGAAGAACAATGTATGAACTTGGCAAGATAAGATCGTCATCTTGCACTATGGTGCTCAACCTTGTCGGGATGAATTGAATATCAATCCTGTTAAGATCTCTACTTGCATCATGTTAGGTCATTGGACCTTGTCGGGGTGAGTTGTATATCAATCCCGTCGATAAGATCAATTATTAATATGTCAGGCAAGATTGAATGCTTCCCGACATATTAAAGGTTGAGGTGTTAATGCATTCTGTTACTAATTCTGCCTCAATATGCTCTCTTCTGATGATTCCGTATCGACATGTGGCATTTCCATTAATAGAAGTTGCATGACAGCGATGAGTTGGCCATGGCTTCTGTTGATATCTTCGGCTCATTTATTCACGCACGATGAATAACGCCACGCGTTCTTGTTCTAATATTGCACGTGTGTAGCGAATACACGCGTCATCGTCTCATTCACCAAAGAATACGATACCCACAATATCCTCAAGATCTTTGAAATCCTGTATCCTTTTATTTTTCTACACCGGACCTAAGCCTCATTACAACCCAAGAAAGTCCTACTTGATTTTAGGATAGCACGATCATAAAATGTGGAGATTGGAGAAAGAGAAGCTATAGTGTTTGATCTAACGTTCCCGAGTGAAATGATATTCCAATCATGAGATCTTCTTCTGTTAAAGATGTCCTTCCTTCAAATAATACATATGTGAGATCTTTGCTTTCATATATCAACACATCTCCTCACATATAAATTGAGAGAAAATAAGAAATCATTCCTGAGTGATTCCATTCTGAGTGATTTACAAGTGAGAATTGAGGTCAAGGCATACAGTCTTATTGGTGATCTAGAAATCTTTACTGTAAGATGATGAGAATGTTAAGCGCACACACACATACAGAGTCTGACTATTCTGGTTCATGATTATCAGTCTGTAGTCTTGCCAAAACTTCCCAACACTTTGCTAGCTTGTAACTATTTTTATATCCATTTGATAATTTGACGAACGGTGTTTTCCCTGAGCTAATATGCAAAAGTGTGCAGCATGTGCAGAGCCCTTTTAAGCTCATTTATTTTTGCACTAATTGCCAAGTATTGGCAAAATGCTGGTTGGGGTTGTGATATTCGCTCAAAAGTACTTATTTTAAGCAATTATCCTTTTAGCGTTATCGCACTCTCCTATGTAAAACTACTCTAATTATCTACTTTTCTGGACGAAATGGTATATTTGCATGCATTAAACACATTTTTGGAAGTCTAAATATAAAGCCATTCTAATTACGCGCTACTTTTATCATAAGAAACCCCGATACCAAAGCATAAAGAGCCTAATATCATAGATGGTTTAAAAGCATAAAGAGCCTAATATCATAGAAGCCTAATATCATAGATGGTTGAGACTTGCGGGCCCACATCGATCATAGAAACCTAATATCAAAGCATAAAGAGCCAACAGGTTGTGACAAGAAGATGCAGGCCAAGTACAGGTCATGTCAGAGATCTTAGAGCTGGAACAAGAACCAAGAGAGAGGAAAAGCTGAAAGCCAAGGGACGGGCCAAATTGATTCAAAGCCGCACCAAATGACATAAAACGATGACTTACGTAATTGGTGAAGCCTACTGAAGTCTATATTCATCTCTGTAGTCTGTAGAATGTTCTCTCTCCTTTTTCCTTATTCTCTCTCTTCATCTCCCTATGCCTCACCACCAGATCCTCAGATCTACTGACCTGACCCCAGAACTCCTACCCGTTGGCTCTATCTCATCTCTCTTAGCTTTCTCACCGTTGGATCTTCCATCAGACCATTGGATCTTCCACCGGACCATTGGATCTCTCTAGATCCACAGGTCTACTAATCTGGGTCCCAACCCAGTTATCATCCGTTTGATCATCAACAAATCATCTGTCACATCATCTTATGAGACGATGGACCTCATTATTCGAGGTGGGCCAACAGCCGGACCCATCATCATTGACCCGCGGCTCGGCCATTTAGCAGATCCCATGATTTTAAAATATTTTAAATACATTTTAAAAAAAATGGGAGGGTCCACTAAATGGGGAAATCCCCAAAGAAAGAAAAGGAATTAAATTTTTTTTTTTATTTCAAAAAATCCCATTTTCCATTAAAGGAAAGTGGGAGGTCTTATAAAGGGGGAAGGGGAGCGACGAACCCTAATCGCCCCATGCCCTCTCCTCCTCTCCTTCACCCCCATTCTCCTCTCCTTCTTTCTCCTTTCTTCCCCTGCCCCTTCATCTTCTTCTTCTTCTTTTTCATTTTTCTTCTTCATCTTCTTCGCCTTTCCTTCGCCGGAGTTGCAGGCAGCAACTCTGGCCGCCTACATGTCTCCCTTCTTCTTCTCCTTCTCTTCTTCTCCTGTCGGTCACTGCTTGCTGCCAGCAACCACCTTCCTCCGCCCATCACTGCTGCGCACGCACCAACGCGTGCTCCTGCCACTTCTCTACCACCCCCACCGGAGTTGCAGGCTACAACTCCGGTCGCCTTCACCTTCACCAGTTCTCTTCCTCCTCCTCCTCTTCTTCTTCTTCTTCTTCTTCTTCTCCTCCATTTTCTTCTTCATCTTTTTCTGCCGGAGTTCTACAACTCTGGCCGTCTACAACGTTCGCTCCTCCTCCTTCTTCTTCTTCTTATGTTGTCTCCTCTCTCCTTCTTCTCACCATTCTGCCTTACACCACTCCAACCCAGCAACCAGCAACTAGCAACCACCACGTGGAATCACCTCTCCAAGCTGATACACGGTGGTGCAGCTCAACGCCTTCTCCTCAACCACCAAACCTGCATCTCCCTTCAAGCACCGTTGTGCTTCATCCTAACCAACCAGCAGTGCTCTCCTCCTCCATTGGAGCCACACCCTGTGCTGCCCCTCAATGGCTCAACAATCAGCAACAATCACATCCAACCGCTACCTTCTTCGTCTTGCATGGGTGCACCCCTTCCAACTCCGGTCAAAAACACCTCTCCCATCTCCGTTCACCACCAGCAACATTCCTCACCTTGCTAGCCGGCGAACCACACCGTCTTCTCCACACCACCCTCCAGCAAGTTGCAACCTACAACTCCTCCCCTTGAGTCGGTCTTCATATCTTCCACCACCATCTCGCCATCAGATCGCAATGTACCAAACGTTCACGGGCAGCAACTCACGACTTGCTAGTCGTCACCAAACAGTAAATGCTAGTCGAACAAAAGCCAATCGCATCCACCATCTAGTCTGCTAGCACCACCACCGTGAGCATGGAGACCCTCACAACCTCCAACCTTCCACCAAGGCCGAACCTCTCCATGGTAAGCGCCGCAAGGTGAATTTCTCTCTCCAGGTTAATATTCTCTTTCTCTCTAGATTCTTCTACTTCC
The DNA here is from genome assembly GCA_035048495.1 of Euptelea pleiosperma. Taxonomy (NCBI): domain Eukaryota; kingdom Viridiplantae; phylum Streptophyta; class Magnoliopsida; order Ranunculales; family Eupteleaceae; genus Euptelea; species Euptelea pleiosperma. The sequence goes on along the minus strand of CM068548.1, from coordinate 32,453,446 downwards.
TCTCTCTTCTGTCCCACTCTCTCTCTAGTTTCTCTTTCTTTTATACGCTTTGTACTTAGATTTGTTTTCTTGCTTAGTGATTGAAAATAGAGATTTTCTGCGTCGTTGGTTACAGACACTCTAATTCCAACAAAATTTGTATCTTTTTCGATTTAATTCCTGCAAAAATGGTAATTCTTGTATAGGGATTCGTGTCGGATGTCGATCCGCACTCGGGGTTTAGTTAGTGCAAACAAGAATCATAAAATGACGGAGCATGCTAAAGAACTCGATGGAAGGATGAGAGGGGTGGATCGAAGTTTAAAACATGATTTTTTTTTATTTTAATTTCAGAGATCGATTCTTAATAAAAGAGCTTAATAAACAAATAAATTCAAAATTATTATTCATAAAAAATTATCACGAACAAGCACTCATAAGAAAACTTATTTTATTGAATCCAAACAATTCTTACACTTATTAAAAATATCAAACTAAACACTATTAATTTGAAAGAACTAAAGATTAACTTAGAGAGAGAAAGAAGTGAAAACTAAAGAGAGTAGAGAGAAAAACTAGTGAGAGAGAGAAAACACCAAACTGTGGAATTTACCTAGGATGGTACGGGTTGCACACCTAGAGGAGGTGAATACCCTCTGGCTATTTTGAAGGGAGAGTGATAGCAGTCATGGAAGGGGATGTGGAGGATAACAGCATGTGCAAACGGCGGCAAGTGGTGGAGGCGGTTTGGTGAGAGTGCAAACCTAACAGTCACCTCTCCGTCTTCTCCTCTTTTCTTTCTTTCTCTTTTTTTTTTTCGATTTTCCTCTTCTCCAATTGAGGATGGCCTGAAGCTTTAGACATTTGGGGATAATGGAGTCGTCATGATGGCTTGAGGTATTGGGGTTTATGGTGAGGATGGGATTTGGTTTCGGTGGTTGCAGGTGCTGCTATCATTGATGATAGTAGCAACCGTGAGTTGCAACGGTGAAGGATTGTGAACTTTCTGGGTTCGGTGGTTGCAGGTGCGCTATCGTTGATGATAGCAGCAACCGTGATTTGTGGCAGTGAATGGAGGAGCAGGCGGTATAAGTTGGTTGTGGCTGGTGGGAGAAGACAATAGCAGCAACTTGTTACACAGCCTCACAGGGAGGAGATCGCAGGTGGTGGTGCTGCAAGGGGGCACCGGTGGAGGGCTGGGCTGAAGTGGAAGGCGGCCACCTCTCCTTCTTTTGGTTCTTCTTCTTCTTCTTTTTTATTCTTTTTCTGGTTATTCTTTTGGAAAAACCCAAGGTCAAGAGAGGTGGGCGATGGCTTGAGAAGAGATTGGAGAGAGAGGAGGGCGATGGCTTTAGAAGAGATTGGAGAGAGAGGAGGGCGATGGCTTGAGAAGAGATTGGAGAGAGAGAGGGATGATGGAAGGGGCTGCTAGGGTTTGATGGAAGAGGGAGGGGATATTTTCTTCCACGTTTCCTTCTTCTCCTCTTATGGAAAGAGTTTCCAAAAAGAAGAAAACGTGGAGAGGTTCCCTAAAACGATCCTCCATTCATAGATCGGCAATGTTTTTTTTTTTTTTTTTTTTTTTTTTTTTTTTTTCAAAGGCCAAAACGTTTTTCTATTTAATGCCTTTTTCCTTCTTTGGAAAATTTTCCACTTCTTTTGGAAATTTCATTTTCAAAAATTGACACCATCCATTCTTTCCAAAATTATTCTCTTCAAGAAAAAGCTTACATCTTTACCCATTCTAAAATATCCCTTTCAAAATCTCCTATTTCCTTTTAAAGCCTTTGGACTTTTCTTAAAACTTATTTTGCAAAATAGTAATATCTTTTTAAAGGAGTTTTTATATTTTGAAAATTATATTTTTAACATCCTTGAAATCCATTTTTGGCAGCCCTTTGATGGATGCACCACTCACACGGCTAAGATCACCTTTTCGTGGATAACTGCTCATCCTGTGCCGATCTCTTAGAAGATGGGTGTGATGATGATAGGATGGATGATGGATGATCCGCTGGCGATCGGATGATAGAATTGGATGGCAATGATGGGACGGATCATCAAACGGTGGAGATCGGCCAACATAGGCCGTAGGATAGAGTGATTGTAGGAGGAGAGAGGATCGGATGATTGATATTGAGAGTGGAGGGAGAGTGAGGTTTAGAGAGAGAGAGAGGAGAGAGAAATTATTACAAAATTAAAGAGAAAATACTAACAGAGAGTCTTGAACCCTGGTCTTTGACTTGGTCTTCTTCATGCTTCACCAACTAAGCAGTTCTTTGACTTGTGTTAGTTGGTCAAGCTTTAATGCCTTTATTCTCTTCTCTTGGGGCTTGATTCTTTCTCTCTCTTGGTCTTTTCCCAGGCTCTTCCGACTCTCTAGCTTTTCCCGCTCTTGGTCTACATTTTCTTATCCTCAGCCTACTGGCTCATGAGCTGTGATTATAGGTTCTGGAGGTTGGTTGTGGGCCCGCATTCTCGAGAATTGTCCCATCGGGGTTTCCTGCGACAGAAGAAGCGCGTAATGAGACTTTATCAAAATGACTCAATGTCTAGACTTCCAAAAATGTGTTTAATGCATGCAAATATACCATTTCGTCCAGAAAAGTGTGTTCTATGCAATAGAAGAGACTCTTACGTAGAAAAGTAGATAAATAGAGTATTTTAACGTAGGAGAATGCAATAACGCTAAAAGGATAATTGCTTAAAATAAGCACTTTTGAGCGAATATCAATGATTGTAAGAACTTTTGATTCGTAAATAAATTTAGTTGATTATTATGTTTTAATTCTTTCTCATTATTTCTGTTGGTCATTTAATGGATCTCTCCAATTCAAGCATGTTTTAGCACCGATCTCTCCACCATTCTCACCTCACCATACTCTCCAAGATTTCTGATAGAAAATTTGTCATTTCATGCTTTTATTGCACTAATCCTGATCTCGAGTGCGGATTCGACATCCGACACGAAGCCACTGTGCAAAATTGCTCATTTTATAGGTTAAAAGTCTCGAATTAATTACAAATATTGTTGAGATTAGGGTTTCTTATCTGATGACACGGAAAAACCCTAGTTTCACACAAACACATTCTACGACACTGACGTTGTTGCAATAAGCAAAATATCATGGTGCACGCCAAAAATAATCTTGATTAATGATTTTTAGTTGTTGGATTTCCATTTTTTTGTTATGGACTTGATGGAGTTGGAACTCATCCATAGGCTTGTTCATGATGTCCACTTGAAGATCTATACACCAAACAACATAACGGAAATTATGAGAGCTACATGGGAACTACCAACTAAAGTTAATGGATATCCAATAACCCATGTTTCTTGGATATCCAAAAACCCATTTTTTATTTGTAATTAGACCAACACAAATGAATGTGTTTGTTGGAGGGTTTTAGAGTTTTTTTTTGTTAGTTGCATTTGTAAATACCATGTTTGATGCTTCAATGAATAGTAAGTTATTTTTTAGTGTTTTCTTATTTCATTAAGTCCTTGATTAGTTCCTCCATTTGTTCATCTGGGTTGTTATTTAATTTTTTAAATTCCATGCTTTGCCCTACAAGCCTAGTTGACACTACTCAATTTGATTGACTTTTGCTCAAATGTGAAATTATGAATTTAAATTTTTTATTTGAGCTATTGAACATGATGTTTGATTTTAAAACTAATTGCTTTCTACTCATTGAGATTTAATAATGCTCATATCTTGCTCATTTATGATCTACATATCTTGCTCATTTATGAGTTACAATATCATGTTCATTATTTTGTGGGAAGCTTTAGTTTTTGTATGGTTATCTTTGTACTCAGTTAGGGTATTCTAAAGTTTTCTCTAAGTTCTCACTGTATCTTTAATTGTGTACACACACACATCATGCATATATATGCATTAAACCTTAGATCTCCCGTTCAAGAATCACTTTGTGACAATTATACGGCTTATCACCTATTTGGGATAGATTAATTATAAACTATGACGTTTGGTTCTCATTTGAGACTAAATTCAAGTGAATAACTTTTTTATCTTTTTCGTGATAAGGAGTAATTGTCTGCTGTTGATTATTGAATTATCCCTTTGGACAGTTTGGGAATGCATAATCTTTGGTACAGTCTTTAACTTTCCATTTGTAGGATAGTTTCGACGAGCATTCCTCTTGTTCTCTAGGTACATATTTAGACAAGGTGACATGTTTGCTGATATACGCTCAAAAGTGCTTATTTTAAGCAATTATCCTTTTAGCGTTATTACATTCTCCTACGTAAAATACTCTATTTACCTACTTTTCTACGTAAGAGTCTCTTCTGTTGCGTAGAACACACTTTTCTGGACGAAATGGTATATTTGCATGCATTAAACACATTTTCGAAAGTCTAAATATTAAGCCGTTCTGATAAAGTCTCATTACGCGCTTCTTCTGTCGCAGGAAACCCCGATGGGACGATTCTCGAGACTTGTGGGCCCAAATCGATCATGAAAGCCTATTATCAAAGCTTAAAGAGCCCACATGCTATGACTAGAAGATATGGGCCAAATATGGGCTGAATAAGAGGACCAAAAAGCCGACCCAAAGAACGAAGAGAGCAGGAGAGCCAATGACCAAGAGACGGACCAAAGCGTTTAAAGCCACATGAGTCAGCAAGGAATGATGGTCGACTCTACTGGAAAAGCGTGAGGATGGTCACAGTGAAGACCAGGGTTCCAGACCCTCCTCCAGTGCTTTTTTCCATTTTTTTGATACTTTTTCTCTCATTTCTTCTTATTCTCTCTCTCTCTTCATCTCTCGGTCCTCGAATCTACTGACCTAACCCCAGAACTCCTACCCATTTCCATTAATGGAAATAGGGAGCTTTATAAGATGAGGGAGAAGGGTTCGTTCGAACCCTAATCCCCCTCTTTTCTTCTCCTCTCTTCCCCGAATCTTCTCCCCACGTTTTCCCTTCCTTCTTCTCCTTCTTTTTCTTCTTCGTCTTCTTCTTCTTCTTCGTTCTCTTAACCGTCGCCGGAGTTGCAAACAGCAACTCCGGTCGTCTTCTTCACATACCATCGCCAGCACGTCCTCCTCCCCCTCTCCTCCTATTCTTCTTCTTCTTCTTCTTCTTCTTCTTCTTCTTCTTCTTCTTCTTCTTCTTCTTCTTCTTCTCCTTCTTCTTCTTCTTCTTCGTTTTCTTCTTCTTTTGCCGGAGTTGCAGGTCTGCAACTCCGGCCGGCGAACTGCGCTCCACCACAGTCCTCTTCACAGCATGCTACGGTGAGCCCTTCTCACATTCTATTCCTCTCTTCTATCCTCTCTATCTTCCCTCAACACGTTACACAACTCTTACCTCTCTCTTCACCGTTCTTTCCACTCCAAGAAGAGGAGCCGTCAGCCACCACCGTCCTCCATTAGAGGCCTGCAACCACGACCTCTTGATCCGCCACCATCACCAGCGACCGCCCTCTCCTTCATCTCCAACGGTTGCTGGAGTTGCAACCTGCAACTCCAGTCCGTCAAGTTGCCTCCCACACCGCTGTCATCTCTCTCTCAAAAGAAAAGAGATAAAAAAATAAAAAAAAAAGAGAGGAAGAAAGAAATAAAAAAAAAATCAGAAAAGAGAATAAGAAGAAAGAGGGGAGGAACATCCTCACCTGGTTCGTCCCCCTCCTCCACCGTCTCCTAGAGCCAACTCACGGCTTGCTCTTTGCTGCACTCACCACCCGCATGGATTCCACCACCGTTACATCCTCAACAAGCTGCTGCTACACCAGTGCAAATCTTGCAAGCAGCACCTCCCTGAATCCTCTCTAAGCCGTTCTCTCCCCGGCCAAAACCTACAAGCTACTGCACTGCCCTTCTGCTCTCCATTCAAGTTGGCAGTCGGATTGCAACTCCACATCAAGCATCGCACCTCCACCATCATCTTCTCTCGGTGATCATGGCGAATCACCACACATGTGCTGCCTCCTTTCCCTACACCATCATCATCGCCATCTCCCCGTCACCATGATCAACACGGGCACATCCAACAGTGGTTCAAAATGGTAACAATTAACCTTCTCTCACTCCATTCTCTCATCCTTTCTCTCTCTAGGATAGGTCTTCCTCTCCCTACTTTTCTCACCTACTTTCATTCTTCTTTCTCTCTCTCTCTATCTCTACAATCTCCTCTCTACTTTCTCTCTCTAGTTCTCTCTTTCTCTCTCTAGTTTATTTTAATTTTTTTTATTGCTTATAATTCAGTTATTTTTACTTGATTGTAAGAGATATTTTCGAATGAATGAAATTGATTTGAATAATATTATGTCCCATTCTCTGCAAATTTCCCGTCATTTTATGTCATTATCGCGCTAATCCGACTAATCCCGAGTGCGGATCGACATCCGACACAAATCCCTATACAATATTGCTCATTTTACAGGTTAAATGTCTCGGATAAATTAAAAATGTGTTGAAGTTAGGGTTTCCGTAACCAACGACGCGGAAAAAACCTACTTTCATTTGCTCCTAGTCTAAGTCGTGTACTTGGAGAACTGTGGGGAAATGCTGCCAAAATTTTTCTTCAAATAGAAATAACCACTTGACTATTGAGTGTACCAGAGATTATGCATTCCTGAATGGGATAGGATCAACCCACCCTTTAGAGAGGAGATAGGAAGCATGATGCATGTGCATTTGAGTTGTGTATGACAACGTGCTTAATTTCGGTTGAAGGTGGTATCATTTTAAAGGAGATATGCTGATGGATAAAAGTTGGGTTGGGAAGCCAAAAAATAGCGCCGAGTATCTAAGCAGAGTAGAACAATGCTTGGAGTTTGCATTTTCTCATTTAGAGTATGGAGACAAGATCAAGTGTCTATGTAAAAAATGTTGTCATGCATTCCTAAAGGATCGACTAGAAGTATATTGTTGATATTCGCTTAAAAGTGCGTATTTTCCATTGTTATCTTCTAAGCGTTAGCACATTCTCCTACGTTAAGATGCTCTATTTATCTACTTTTCTACGTAAGAGTCTCTTTTGTTGCGTCGAACACACTTTTTTGGACAAAATAGTATATTTGCATGCATTAAACGCATTTCTAGAAGTCTAGATATGAAGACGTTATGATCAAGTCTCATTACGTGCTCTTCTCTTGCAAGAAACTCGATCGGACTATTCTTGAGACTTGCGGGCCCACGATCAACCACAGAAGCCTCATATCAAAGCTTAAAGAGCCAACATGCTATGACTAGAAGATACAGGCCAAGTATGGGTCAAGTCAGAGGATCACGGAGCCAGTCCAAAGAACCAAGAGAGATGGAGAGCCGATGACCAAGAGACGGACCAAAGCAGTCGAAGCCACATGAAATGAGAAGAAAATGATAATCTGCTCTGCTAGCGAAGCCCGAGAAGAGAACATATTGAAAACTAGGGTTCCAGACTCTCTGCCAGTAGTTATCTCTATAGTTTGTAGAGTTTTCTCTCTCATCTCTCCTATTTCTCTCTTGTCTCTCTTCATCTCCCAATAGATCACAACCTGATCCTCAGATCTACTGACCTAACCTCAGAACTCCTGCCCGTTGGCTCTGTCTCATCTCACTTAGCTTTCTGACCTTTGGATCTTCAATCGGACCGTTGGATCTTCCACCGGACCGTTGGATCTCTTTAGATCCATCGATCTACCGATCTGGGTCCCAATCAAGTCACCATCCATCCGATCGTCATCAAATTGTCTGTCACATCATCTTGTGAGACGATGGACATCATCAATCCATGTGGGCCAGTGGTCGGGCCCATCATCATCGACCCATGGCCCGACCATTTAGTGGACCTCGCGATTTTCAAATGTTTTAAATTAATTGTTTTTAAATAAAAAAGGGAGGGTCCACTAAATGGGAAAATTCCCCAAAGAAAAATAAGGTTTTCCTAAAAAAAAAAAAATTTATTTCAAAAACTCCCATTTTCCATTAAAGGAAAGTGGGAGCTTTTAAAAGGAAAAGGGAGGGGTTCTTTTGAACCCTAATCCCCCTTCCATCTCTAAAAAACCCTAAGCCCCTTCATTCTCCATCTTCTCCCCCCCGTTCTACCCTTCTTCTTCGTCGTTTCTCCTTCGTCTTCTTCACCTTCTTCATCTTATTTACCCCCTACCGGAGTTGCAGCCTGCAACTTCGGTTGCCACCGCCTGTGTGCTGTTGTGAGCATCACCAGCACCCCCTGCTCACCTCGCCAGCACCTCCTTCATCACCAACGCCCTACACCAGTCACCCATCACGCTGCCCACACCGTCCACCTCTCCATCTCTTCTTCCTCTTCACGTTGCTGGCCATTTTTGGCCGGCAACCTACAATTTTCTCCACTGATCTCCCCTGTATTTTCATTCTCCCAACCGTCCTCTTCTCACATAAAAAGAAAAGAAAACAAAAAGAACCTAAAAGAAAAGAAGAGAAGGAGTAGAAGAAGGGAGGAGGTGGCCGTTGCCACCATAACAGCCACCACCACGTTGCCGGTCTGCTCCACCACGCCTCACGCCTCTCATACTTCTCCCCGATTATCTCCCCGCCTGTGCGCCTCTTCCTTGCTGGCTGAACCAACAAGGTTCATCCTCCAACACCATCTGCCACCATTACCGCCTCCCTACACATCCTTCACTACCGCCTGAACATCAGCCATCTCCCTCCACTAATGCCGTTCCAAACTAGCCAGCAACCGACCTCCATCTTCCTCACACCCAGCATGCTCTAGCCGTCAGCCACCATTACCGCCACCTACAGCATCATCTACCTGATTGCTCCTTGATAGCAAACCGCCCTGCCTCAATCCTGGACTGGTCTTCACCGTCCTCTAGAGAAAAGAAAAAGAAAAGTAGAAAAACAAAAGAAAGAAAAGAAAGAGGAGGAGAAGAGGAGAAAATGGGGGATGCCTACCTGTTGGCGACCACTATCGCTCCTCCATGTTCATCTCCCCCTTGCTATCTCAAGCCTTCACTTGCCCAACGGTCGGATTCGCTACTTACTTGCTCCTGTCCATTGTTATTCACCACCAAGCCATTCCAACCCTCTCCACCGATTGCCTTCATCTCCACCTTGCACCTAGCCTCCACCTTCTCTCTTGCCGATCCACACAACACATCTCCGGCCGATCCCAATCACTCTTGGTAAGTGTTTTTGAATTTCACTAATCTTTCTCTCTCCTCTTTCTATCTCTTACTTTTGCCCACTTTCTCTCTCTATTCTCTCTCTAGGACTTTCTCGTTACTTTCTCTCTCTTAGTTTCAATCTCTCTTTAGTTAGTTTTTATTGCTTTTTAGTAATTAGATTTTATTTTATTTTATTCAAGAAATGTAAGGTTTATTTCAAATAATAAAAGAATTTCTTTTAAGTGCAATTTGTTAATGATGGATTTTTCTGTATGCTTCTATTTGTTAATAAATTCTCTCTCTAAAAATCATGTTTTAAACCACAAACCCACCATTCTCACCCCTCCATTAATTTCAGAGCAATTTCTGTAAAACAAATCCGTCATTTCACGTTCTTATTTTGCAAAAGTTCATATTTTGCAGGATTAAAATTCGGATCAAGTTACAAATGTGTTGAGATTAGGGTCATTCTCTCAACGACGAAAAAACCCTAATTTCAATTGTGACCTAGTATTGATTGGGATAATACCGGATTACACGTCTAGTTGTACCATGGAGAGTATGATAATGAATATATGAGTGATGAGGCTGATGAGGGTGATGATATGCAAGGAATGTTACAAGATGTATATGGAATGACGAACTTTGATCGTTAAGAGGAGAATGAATTGAATGCGACTGGATCGACTGAGCTAAATCCAGAAGCGAATAAATTTTATGAATTGTTAAAGGATGCCGAGACTGAACTGTACCCAGGTTGCACAAAATTTTCAAAACTATCTTTTATTGTACGGTTGTTACACTTGGTGTCTTAACTGATAAAGTAACAAATCATTCGACATGTTGCTTGACTTATTAAAGGAGGCACTTCCTGTTGGTGAAACGTTGCCCATAAATAATTATGAATCTAAAAAGATCCTTCGGGATCTTGGGATGCATTATACGAAAATAGATGCATGCCCAAATGACTCTATACTATACTGGAAGGAGTATGAGACCGCAAATAAATGTGTCATATGTGGTGAGTCTAGGTGAAAACCAATTACACGTTAGTCTACTAAAGATGCTTCCACTTCGTCTACAAAGGATAAGTAAACACCTGTGAAGATTTTACGTTATTTTTCGTTGAGACCGAGCCAAGACCAACATCGGTTCGACAATGCAAATGATGATCAAGTACATCTATATTTATGAGATATGATTATTGTATTTAAGTACTCAAAATGAGGTCCTAATCTCCCGAAACCGCTTTCAACACTTCTATTGTATTGAAACAAATATGCTAGAAGAGACGGAGCAAAAAATAGAGGTCCGATTAGAAATCTGTAGAACAAGTTTTAGGTTTGGGAATTTCAAGGTTTTAAGTTAAGTCAAATTTAGGACCTCGATGTCAAAATCGGGCAAATGAGGTCCTAATCTCCCAAAACATCTTTCAACACTTCTATTGTGTTGAAACAAATATGTTAGAAGAGACGGGGCAAAAAACAGAGGTCCGGTTAGAAATCTATAGCGAGTTATAGGTTTAAGCATTTCAAGGTTTTAAGTTAAGTCAAATTTAGGACCTCGAAGCCCAAATCGGGCAAACGAGGTCCTAATCTCCTAAAACCTCTTTGAACACTTCTATTGTGTTGAAACAAATATGCTGGAAGAGATGGGGCAAAAAATAAAGGTCCGGTTAGAAATTTGAAATCAGTTATAGGTTTAGGCATTTTAAGGTTTTGAGTTGAGTTAAATTTAGGACCTCGATGCCCAAATCGGGCAAACGAGGTTCTAATTTCCAGAAACCTCTTTCCACATTTCTATTGTGTTGAAATAAATAAGCTGAAAGAAACGGGACAAAGAATAGAGGTCCGGTTAGAAATCTATATCCAGTTATAGGTTTAGGCATTTCAAGGTTTTGTTAGTTATAGGTTTAGGCATTTTAAAGTTTTAAGTTAAGTCATATTTAAGACCTCGATGCCTAAATCAGCCAAACGAGGTCCTAATCTTTCAACACTTCTATTGTGTTGAAACAAATATGTTGGAAGATACGGGGCAAAAAATAGAGGTCCGGTTTGAAATACGTAGCCAGTTATAGGTTTAGGCATTTCAAGGCTTTAAGTTAAGTCAAATTTAGGACCTCGTTGCCCAAATCAAGCAAACGAGGTCCTAATTTCCCGAAACCTCATTCAACACTTCTATTGTGTTGAAACAAATATGCTGGAAGAGACAGGGAAAAAAACAAAGGTCCGGTTAGAAATCTAAAACCTGTTATAGGTTTAGGCATTTCAAGGTTTTGAGTGAAGTTAAATTTGGGACCTCGATGCCCAAATCGGGCAAACGAGGTTCTAATCTCCCGAAACCTCTTTCCACACTTCTATTGTGTTGAAATAAATAAGTTGGAAGAGACGGGACAAAAAATAGAGCTCCGGTTAGAAATCTGTAGCCAGTTATAGGTTTAGGCATTTCAAGGTTTTGCCAGTTATAGGTTTAGGCATTTTAAGGTTTTAAGTTAAGTCATATTTAAACCCTCGACGCCTAAATCAGCCAAACGAGGTCCTAATCTTCCAAAACCTCTTCAACACTTCTATTGTGTTGAAACAAATATGTTGGAAAAGACGGGGCCAAAAATAGAGGTTAGAAATCTGTAGCCAGTTATAGGTTTAGGCATTTCAAGTTTTAAGTTAAGTCAAATTTAGAACCTCGATGCCCAAATCGGGCAAACGAGGTCCTAATCTCCCGAAACCTCTTTAAACACTTCTATTGTGTTGAAACAAATATGCTGGAAGAGACGGGGCAAAAAATAAAGGTCCGATTAGAAATCTAAAATAAGTTATAGGTTTAGGCATTTCAAGATTTTAAGTTAAGTTAAATTTAGGACCTAGATGCCCAAATCGGGCAAACGAGGTTCTAATCTCTCAAAACCTCTTTCCATACTTCTATTGTGTTGAAATAAATAAACTGGAAGAGACGGGACAAAAAACAGAGATCCAGTTAGAAATCTGTAGCCAGTTATAGGTTTAGGCATTTCAAGGTTTTAAGTTAAGTCAAATTTAGGACCTCGATGCCCAAATCTGGCAAACGAGGTCTTAATCTCCCGAAACCTCTTTCCACACTTCTATTGTATTGAAACAAATATGCTGAAAGAGACAGGGCAAAAACAGAGGTCCGGTGAGAATTTTGTAGCCAGTTATAGGTTTAGGCATTTCAAGGTTTTAAGTTAAGTCAAATTTAGGACCTCGATACCCAAATCGGGCAAACGAGGTCCTAATTTCCCGAAATTGAAACTAGGGTTTTTTCGTTCATCGGATCAAAAACTCTAGAGTCAACACATTTTTAATAATCTGAGATTTTAACTTTTTTCCTGCAAAATATAATGGTTTACATAGTGGCTTCATGTCGGATGTCGATCCGCACTCGGGATTAATCATGTTAGTGCAATAAAGAACATGAGATTACTAATTTTTCCATAGAAAATGCTGCAAAATTAATGTAGGGGTGAGAGTGGTGATTGAGGTGGTTTTTTTTTAATACTTTTGTTGGTGTTTTTTGAGAGAGAAAAGTCCTGCAGATGAAAGATCATAAAGAACACAAATAAATTGATAAATTGCGAAATACCCATTGCATTAATAATTGAAAGTTCCTTACAATAATAAATTGAAAATGAACAAATCTAAAAAGCAATAAGAAACCATACTAGCAATAAATAAAATGTACAGAGAGAAATAGATTGAAAGGTGGAGAGAGAAAATGAGAGATCCAATCCTAGAGAGAGAAAATGAGAATAGAGACTCACCATCAAACTTACCACTAATTCGGGTTTCCTTGGAGAGGGGTCGATTGGCTGTGCCTGGCCATGAAGGTTCGGCAGGAGTTGCAAGGTGATGAACGGTAGGGAAATTTGATGCATCCCGTGATGGGTAAGGTGCACCAACTAGCAAGGTAGAGAAGAGGTGATGGGGAAGGTGGCGAGCTTTTGGACAGTGCTATGGGATTTTTCATAAGGGTGGGGTTACTATGGAAGATGGTGGAAGAAAGGAGGGGATTGCGGGGTGCTTGTCCAAAGTGGTGGCCATATAGGAGGAAGACGCCTGAGTTTCTTGGGATGGGCACGAAACAAAGGTTGGAAGCAAGGTGGTGGTGGTTGTGCGTGATAGAAGTGCTGGCGGTGCTATGTTTGAGACCAGCAATGGAGTTCGACAGGGAGGAGGGATGAAGCTTGGTGCAAGGACTGCAAGGAGGTGTACAGTCTGTGAGAGACAAAGTGATGGTGTGGAGGAGGATGTGCAGTCCAGTGATGACCGGGGCAAGAGAAGGATAAAGAGGAGTTGTGATGTCGGCCTAGGGAGTTGCTGGTTGTGATTCATGGGGAGGCAGAGAACCAGGTGATAGCTGATGGTAGATGAAGATTCACTAGTCCGTCGAGGGAGGTACGACCTCCTCCTTCCTCTTCTTTTCTTATTTTCTTCTTCTCCCTTTTTCTTGTTTCTCTTCATTTTATTTTCTTTTAGGAAGAGAATGAGAGAGAGGAGGGGCGTTGGGGAGAGGAGAAGAGAGGAGATAGAGGCGGGCTGTGTGAAGGATGACAGTCAAAAATGGAAGAGAGATCTCCAATGTTGACCGTCCTCTCCCTTATATTGATTAGGGCGTCCCTCTTAGAGGTGCTGACTGTTTATTCCAAGTGTCAAGTAGGTGGACCCCACTTCCATTCTAAAAACATATCTTCCATGACCGTCCCATGTTGCCTAGAGCAACTCTCCTAAATAATTCTGCACATTCCTTTTTCATGTACATTCCTCTTTCCTTTTTTCACCAAGAATACCAACCCCTTTTAGCAACCATCTTAGTCAATGAAGATCATGTTCCAGCACTTTTCAAAAATGAAAATCCCATGATCTATTCGTAGGTATCCAACGTCCTCACTTGCCGTGGCTGGATACGTTGGATCAACTCCAACCTTTGACTGCTCAAATCTGTTAACTGTCCATCCATGCTTTCAAAATATTCTTTTCTCTTATATTGGTCTCAAGGCACCTAGCCACTTTCTAACTTCAATAATTCCTTTTGTATCTCTTAAAAAATTTTCCAATATTTATTTAGCACCATCCTTCACCTCACTTTGGAAAGTCAATCAGCAACCAATCTAGAAACCACCCATTTGATGACTGTCCATTGCCACTCTTATTTGAGAACGAAAACCTCTGGGAGTTGGAATTAGCCACCAATTGTCCAACTTGTTATATGGAATTGTCAAGATTTTTATTTGGACAATTAAGCGTTTATTTTGGTCTCATGTGATGACAGACTGTATCACACATGTGGCCCGTATGTTGCTTCACTACTAGTGATCTCACCAATTGGTCCAGCAGCTTGGTCATTATATTGGTTCAAACTATGGCCCACGTTCGGCCCACATCTTTGCCCGTAAACCATCAGCTTAGTCTGTATCTCTGTATCTTCAAATTCCTCATATCGTGGTTTGCAGCTAGGTCTACTAGTCTCCCAGCTTGGCCATTCTTTAACTTTGTTAACTCTACTGTCTTGGTCTCGCATGGTCCATTGATCGTGATCATGACTTTCATGGTTGATCAAGGGTTTCCAATTCTTGCGAATTATCCGATCGGGGTTCCTGCGATAATGAAAAACGCATGATCAGAACGACTTAATGTCTAGACTTTTAAGAACATGTTTAATTCATGCAAATAGCCCATTTATCTAGAAAAATGTGTTCTACGCAAAGCAGGAAACTCTTAGGTAGAATTGATAAAAATGATAGTTTTACGTAGGAGAGTTCGATAACGCTCAAAGGATAATTGCTTAAAATAAGCACTTTTGAGCGAATATCAGAAACCTCTCTCAATACTTCTATTGTGTTGACACAAATATGCTAGAAGAGATGGGACCAAAATAGAGGTTCGGTTAGAAATCTGTCGCGAGTTATAGGTTTAGGCATTACAAGGTTCTAAGTTAAGTCAAATTTAGGACCTCGATGCCCAAATCGGGCAAACGAGGTCCTAATCACTCGAAACCTCTTTCAACACTTCTAATGTGTAGAAACAAATATGTTAGAAGAGTCGAGGCAAAAAACAGAGGTCTGATTAAAAATCTATAGCCAGTTATAGGATTAGGCATTTCAAGGTTTTAAGTTAAGTCAAATTTAAGACCTCGATGCCCAAATCGACCAAATGAGGTCCTAATCTCACGAAACCTACACTTCTATTGTGTTGAAACAAATATGTTGGAAGAGACAGGGCAAAAAACAGAGGTCTGGTTAGAAATCTGTAACCAGTTATAAGTTTAGGCATCTCAAGGTTTTAAGTTAAGTCAAATTTAGGACCTCGATCAATGCCCAAATCGAGCAAACGAGGTCCTAATCTCCCGAAACCTCTTTCCACAGTTCTATTGTGTTGAAACAAATATGCTGGAAGAGACATGACAAAAAACAAAGGTCCAGTTAAAAATATTTGGCCAGTTATATGTTTAGGCATTTCAAGGTTTTAAGTTAAGTCAAACTGAGGACCTCGATACTCAAATTGGGCAAACGAGGTCCTAATCTCTCGAAACCTCTTTCCACACTTCTACTGTGTTGAAAGAAATAAGCTGGAAGAGACGAGACAAAAAACAGAGGTCTACTTAGAAATCTGTAGCTAGTTATATGTTTAGGCATTTCAAGGTTTTGCCAGTTATAGGTTTAGGCATTTTAAGGTTTTAAGTTAAGTCATATTTAAGACCTCGACGCCTAAATCAGCCAAACAAGGTCCTAATCTTCTATAACCTGTTTCAGCACTTCTATTGTGTTGAAACAAATATGCTGGAAGAGACAAGGCAAAAAATAGAGGTCCGGTTTGAAATCTGTAGCCAGTTATAGGTTTAGGCATTTCTAGGTTTTAAGTTAAGTCAAATTTAGGACCTCGATGCCCAAATCGGGCAAACGAGGTCTTAATCTCCCGAAACCTCTTTTCACACTTCTATTGTGTTGAAACAAATATGTTGGAAGAGACGGGGCAAAAACCAGAGGTCAGGTTAGAAATCTGTAGCCAGTTATAGGTGTAGGCATTTCGAGCTTTTAAGTTAAGTCAAATTTAGGACCTCGATGCCCAAATCGGGCAAATGAGGTCCTAATCTCCCGAACTGAAACTAGGGTTTTTCGTTCATCGGATCGAAAACCCTAGAGTCAACACATTTTTATTAATCCAAGATTTTAACCTTTTCCTGCAAAATTTAACGGTTTGCATAGCGGCTTCGTGTTGGATGTCGATCTGTACTCGGGATTAATCACGTTAGTGCAATAAAGAACATGAGATGATGAATTTTTCCACAAAAATGCTGCAAAATTAATGTAGGGGTTGAAATTCCACCGGTCCGTTCTCTTTAACTTAATATACCTAGAAGGGGGGGTTGATTACGTATTTAAATTTAATTATACCTACACAATTTTACTGGTCGATGGTAAGAGGATAAAATTGCATGCCTTGGTTGTTTGATAAAGGATTATCATAACCGACTCAAATCAAATATACCTCCGTGGTATATTGTCTTTTTGTCGTTTGATCTAATCAGGATAGATTGCGGAATACAGACAAACAATCACACAAGACAAGAGACTTTTACGTGGAAACCTTAGCCAAGGAAAAACCACGGGACCACGTCCAGACTGAAAGTATCACTAACTGAAAAGTTAAATGAAACAAAGGTTACCTACGTAGCACCATTGCAAATACAGCTTCCAACCTTAACCAAGGCCTACTGTCGATGTATCTACGTCCTCTGAATCAACGCCACGAATCCATGCGCACCCTTCTAGCCAAGAAGCCTTATCCGCTTGTTCAGTTTGGTACACCCCAAACCTACCGTTGATCGACTCCTCCAATCTTAATTCTCAACACTCCCGCCTTTGCAGAAGGTGAAGGATTCAGTACACCCTGAATTTCAAGTTGCTCAAAAGGTGTTGAGTCACACTGGTACTGTCAGGCTTACTAGGTTGAATATAGAAGTGGAAAACTTAGGCTGAGTAAAGATCAAGCTCTTGGCTTTGATCGAGAAGAGAACAAGCTCACAAGATGTGAATGAAAAATAAGCTTCTTGCTCTTCGAATGGACACTCTAATAAATAAAGCCTTTGCTTCTCTCGAAGATTGAGTCACTCTGTGTCTCTGTGTGTATTTAGAAAAGGCATAGAAGGGTTCTATTTATAGAATTCCAAGACCCTGAAGTCGTGTGAAACATGGTATGATGGAACCAAAAATTTCAGATCTGAGAAAGACCAATTCTATTCAAGGTCCAATCGATTGTACACTTGGTCAATCGATTGGGCCATGTCCAATCGATTGGGGATAAGGGTCCAATTGATTGGGCTCAATAAGTTTTCTATCCCGAAGGCACCAATTGATTGCACAGGATTCTCTAATCGATTTGACATATATAACTTTCTGTTCTGAAGACTCCAATCAATTTCACAGAGTCTTCAATCGATTGTGCTCAAATTGATTTCTGTCCCGAAGGCTCCAATGGATTCCATAGAGCCTCCAATCGATTGTACTTAAAAAAGTTTCTATCTCGTAGTCTCCAATTGATTACACAGTGTCTCCAATCGATTGGGCTATGTCCAATCGATTGGGGATACATGTCCAATCGATTAGACTTTCCCAATAGTCAATATAATTGACTTTGACTCGGGTCTGCCGAATGACTAAGTCTGACCGTTATATTTTGTTCATTTTAATCAACTCCTATGGCCACTAAGTCCCTTACCTTCCTAATCGACCGTACACGATTGTTAACTGACAAATTGGCAATTACTCAGATGACTCCTGTCGTCAATGAAAATAGGATTTTTCCGCGTCGTTGGTTTCGGAAATCCTAGATCTCAACAATATTTGTAATTATCCGATTCTTTTTCACTCAAATCCTGCAAAAATCACAGGGTTGTACAGTGGCTCGTGTCGGATGTCGATCCGCACTCGGGGTTAGTTTGCGTAATTCAACGACATGAAATGACGGATTTTTATCAAGAAAACATGGAGAGGTGAGAATGGCGATGGATTTAAAACATTCTTAGTGATTTTTAGAGAGAGAAATTACCACAAATAATCAAAAACACAAAAGTAAACTAACAAATGCAAAAATAATAATTTTATTCATCCTCAATGAGTCTTACAAAATCAAACTAAATTCAAAAATTAACCTAGAAAACCATAAAAATTAGAGAGAGAAATGAGAAAATGTAGAGAGAGAAACATCGAAGAAGGCTATCCTAGAGAGAGAAAATATGGGGGAGAGAGAAAGTGGAGAGATCTAGAGAGAGAAGAGAACTCTTACCTTGGAGTGGAGACGAATCAGCAAGGATGGGCAGCAATTAAAGACAAGAAGCTTTACCTCTTCCCACCTTCATTCTTCTTTACTCTTTTTTTTTTTTTTTTTTTTTTTTTTTTTTTTTTTTTTTTTTTTTTTTGAATTTGCAGGCGTTGGAGGCTTGGGCTGCTTGCTAGTGAGGGATGACGATGGGTTGCTGAACAGCCAACCCAGATGAGGAAGACGTGAGGTGGTTGCAGCAGGTGTGAGCGTCACGATGGAGAAGCAGGTTCCGGCGACCAAAGAGATATGCAGGCGGTTTGGTAAAAGCTCGCTACACTTGGCAGCAAGCTTTTACGGTGGAAGGAGGGGGCAATACATGGATGGCGGTAAAAGCTGCTGGAGCAGCTGGCGGAATGGAGAGATGGACAGCAGGCGGTAATGGAGGTTACCGGATTTAATGTTGTTCGCCGGAGTTGCAGGTTGCAACTCCGGTAATCTTCTTTTTCTTTTTTTTTTTTTTTTCTGTTTTCGTTTCTTCCTTTGAAAGAAAGAAGATGAGAGGGAACACAGGCGATGAGGACTACTGGTGAAGGTGCCGACTAAGGGAAGTGTTGCTGTGGGAGTTGCAGGCGGACCTGCAACTCTTGGTGGAGGCGGTAATGGAGGTTGCCGGAGTTGCAACCTGCAACTCCGGTGATCTTAAATTTTTTTTTTTTTTTTTTTTTTTTTGTTCAACAGCTTGGGGAGTTCAGAGGGATGGAAGAGGGCGGCTTAGAGTGGGAAGAGAGGAGAGAAGAGGAGAGTGGGACGGTGAAAGGAGAAGGTGATGAAGGGGGCGGCCAGCTAAAGATAGAAAAAAAATCAATCCCTTGGTCTAACGGCTTTGGGGCTTTTATAACTTGTTTCTAAAAGTGTGGGAGAGAGCCTTGGGTCCGATTTAGGGTTTTTCTCCTCAAAGAAAAACGTGGAGTCCCCCCTTTGTGGAGATCGTTCCCCCTTAAGCGTGGGGCCCTTGTGGGGATTTAAAAAAAACGCCCAAAGATTTCCCAAAAATCCATCACTAGCTACCCCCATCTTTTAGAAACTTTCATATGAAAACTTCTTTTTTTAAAAAAATATTTTTATAAAATATCATCTTTT
The DNA here is from genome assembly GCA_035048495.1 of Euptelea pleiosperma. Taxonomy (NCBI): domain Eukaryota; kingdom Viridiplantae; phylum Streptophyta; class Magnoliopsida; order Ranunculales; family Eupteleaceae; genus Euptelea; species Euptelea pleiosperma. Next base: position 32,433,951 of record CM068548.1, on the reverse strand, counting down.
ACATGCCCAACACCTAGTTTTCTTCTAGGATAAAATCTCCCTCCTTTTTTGAAAACCACAAATTCCTTTTTGAAGAAATATTTGTCTTTAAAAAAAATCTTTGTTTCATAAATCTTTTCCAAAATTTATTCTCCTATCCTTCATCTTCTTTAAAAACCATTTCCTATCCATGCTAGGCATGTGGGTCCAACGGAATGGCTGGGCAGTGAGTAATGGGCCCGCACTGCATCTTGGCTTAAGCCCATAGGATTGAATATGAAGTGACTGAGCGATCGTATGGTAGTGATGATCGGGCGATGGAGATTGGCCAAGGTAGGCCGTAGGATTGAGTGATTGAGGAGGGAGAAAGGATCAGATGATTTGGATTGTGAGTAAAGAGAGAATGAAGATTTAGAGAGAGGAGAGAGAAAATAATAAAAAAAAAAACTGCTAGCAGAGGGTTTGGAACCCTGGTCTCTGACTTGGTCTTTTGCATGCTTTACCAACTGAGCTAGTCCTCAACTTGTGTTAGTTGATAAGCTTTAATTTCCTTAGTCTCTTCTTTAAGGGCTTGTCTCTCCTTCTCCCTTTGTCGTCTCTCGACTCTTTTGCTCTCTCTGGCTCTTCTTCTCTCTTTGGCCTACATTTTCTTGTCCAAGTCCACTGGCTTTTTATGCTTTGATTAAAGGCATTGTAGGTTGATTGTGGGCCCACCAGTCTTGAGAACCGTCTGATCGGGTTTCCTGCGACAAAAGAAGCGCGTAATGAGACTCAATCAGAACGGCTTTATATCTAGACTTCCAAAAATGTGTTTAATGCATGCAAATATACCATTTCGTCCAGAAAAGTGTATTTTACGCAATGAGATAGACTCTTACGTAGAAAAGTGGATAATTAGAGCAGTTTTACGTAGGAGAGTGCGATAACGCTAACAGGATAAGTGCTTAAAATAAGCACTTTTGAGCGAATATCACAACCCCCAACCAGCATATTGCCAATCCTTGGCAATTAGTGCGAAATACATGAGCTTAAAAGGGCTCTGCACATGCTGCACACTTTTTCATATTAGCTCAGGGAAAACCCCGTTCGTCAAATCATTGAATGGATGCAAAAACAGTTACATGCTAGCGAAGAGTTGGAAAGTTTTGGCAAGACTACAGACTGATAATCATGACCCAGAATAGTCAGACTCTGCGTGTGTGTGTGCTCAACGTTCTCATCATCCGACAGTAAAGATTTCCAGATCACCTCTAAGTTTTTATGCCTCAACCTCAAATCTCACATGTTTAGCACTCAGAATAGAATCACACAAGAAGGGTTTTCTTCTTTTCTCTCAATTTATATGTGAGGAGATGTATTTAATATAAAGAGGCAAAAGATCTCACATATGTTTTATTTGAAGGAAGGACATCTTTAATAGAAGAAGATCTCATGATTGGAATACCACTTCACTCGGGAACGTCAGATCAAACTCTATAGCTTCTCTTTCTCCAATCTCCACATTTTATGATCGTACTATCCTAGAATCAAGTAGGACTTTCCTGGGTTGTAATGAGGCTTAGGTCAGGTGTAAAGAGATAAAGTAATACAGGATTTCAAAGATCTTGAGAGGATATTGCCATTTTCTTGAATTTTTCCTGCGACGTAACACCATTATCTGGTTCTTTTTCCTTTTTTCGTATTTTTCTCTTTTTCTTGATATTTCTGAGACTGCTCAATTTCTTTTCAGCTCTTCTTCATACTTTCTTTCTATATTTTGTTTTTGGCTTGAACCACTTTCTTTTCCTTTTGATTCTTCTTCTTTACTTTTCTTTTTCACGGTACACCCACATCAGTTATTCTTTTGTCCATCTCAAAATAAGGGTAGCCAGTCATGTTTCGTAGCTGGACTGGATTTTAGGTTGATGGGTTTGCAAATAAAAGGCTTTTATAGAACGGCTCAAGGGGTTTCTAGTGAAGTATAATTCAGGTGAGTAAAAAGGCTGAATGGTTCAGAAAAAATGGCCTAAATCATTTTCTAGGGTTTGCACTATCATGTATACTGTCTTGACTGGATACAGAGAAGGTTCTGTCGTAGTAATCCAATGTTGATGTCGTTCCGAGTTTTATGATCGAAGCAAAAGATAATGAGATCTCTCAACGAATATTTCGGGCATGAAGAATAGTGAGTCATCCATTGACTCAGGATTATTGTATAACTCTCTGAAATGATTAAAGGCTCGGAAGCTCACTGGGTTAGGTCTCCACAATTCTTCTCACAGGATTTCTAGAGTTTCCAAACTTAGGATGACTCTGATGTTGATAGTGTACAATTGTGCTGAATCTGATTTTTTCTAAGTTTTCAAACCTGCTGTAGTCACACTTGACTTGACTCAATGCTAACTTTAAACAAAAATTGACATCCTCAATACTGACTTAACGAAGGTTTTTAGCTAATCAAATTCAGGGTATTTGACACATTTTTGAAATTCTAGAAAATTTTTGGAGAACATCGGAAATCACCCAAAAAATAAGAAAAATTTTTGTTTTTTTTTTTTTTTTTTTTTTTTTTTTCTTATAAAGACATGAGTTTTGGTAAATACCCACCCCCAACCAAAATATAGCACCGTCCTCGGTGCTCAATACCGGGACATAATCAGAGATGATGATGCAAAGATTCAGGAAGGATGTTACCAAGTCGGCAGAAACTCGACAGTGTGTGGTACCTGATGATCGGAAGAATGAATGTACCTGCATTTCCAGAGATATAACAGTAATAACAAATGCATGAGACTCATGTACTCTAGGAATACCGGAATTGCCTTTCCGAAAGCGCTAAGTTTTACGTCTTCAGCCAGACATGATGGGGGTATATCAAGTACCCCCAACCAAGTTGGAGCACAGGAGACTGAGTGGATCATCAGTCGACATAGACAGGATCGATGAGATCGATCTCAAAAGTCTGAATGAACAATACGTCAAGTTCATGGAACTGTTTTAGACGCTGCCCATTTACCTGGAATGAGGAGTGATCCTTGGGATCCTCAATAGTGATTGCCCCGAAGGGTGTGACTGCTGTGACCGTATAAGGACCTGTCCACCTAGATTTCAGTTTTCCAGGGAAGAGATGAAGACGAGAATTATAAAGAAGGACCTTCTGTCCTGGATGGAACTCTTTCCTAAGGATGCTCTTGTCATGTATCCACTTCATTTTGGCTTTGTAATTCTTGGACAAGTTGTAGGCATCATTTCTGAGTTCTTCTAACTCATTCATTTGAAGTTTTCTCTCCTCCCCTACAGATTCGAGGTCGAAGTTGAGTTTCTTAATGGCCCATAGGGCACGATGTTCAATCTCTACCGGTAGATGACAAGGTTTCCCAAAGACGAGACGATAGGGAGACATATTGAGTGGGGTCTTGTAGGCGGTTCTGTATGCCCATAAAGCATCGGTGAGACGAGTAGACCAGTCTTTACGTGTGGTATTGACTGTCTTCTCCAAGATCTGCTTGATCTGACGATTAGAAACCTCCACTTGACCACTAGTTTGCGGATGATAAGCTAGGGCAACCTTGTGGGTTACCCCATACTTTTTCATTAATTTCTCGAATATCCTATTGCAGAAATGGGTGCCCCCATCACTAATGATGGCCTTAGGGGCACCGAATCTGGCGAAGATGAACTCCTTTAGGAATTTGACTACCACTTTGTGGTCATTGGTCTTGGTGGGAATGGCTTCTATCCATTTGGATACATAGTCTACCGCAAGGAGAATGTACTCAAAACCATAGGAAACTGGAAAGGGGCCCATGAAGTCGATGCCCCAAATGTCAAATATTTCATCGACCTGGATGGGAGTGAGGGGCATCATGTTCTTCTGGGAGATGCGGCCTAGATGCTGACAATTAGGACAGGTTTTGCTGTAGATGTGGGCATCTTTAAATAATGTGGGCCAGTAGAATCCGCATTGCAGCACTTTTTCTGCAGTCTTCTTAGTGCTGAAATGACCACCACAAGGTTGGTCATGGCACGAGGATAAGATATTGAGTTGGTCCGACTCAGGGACACAGAGACGAATGATCTGGTCAGGACAGTATTTATACAAATAAGGATCATCCCAAGAGTAGTACTTAACTCTTGCTAGGAATTGGCTTTTGTCCTGTTTTGACCAGTGTGAAGGCATTTCTTCGGTGACAAGGTAGTTGACAATATCAGCGTACCAAGGATTAACAGAAATGGCGAACAGTTGTTCGTCTGGAAAGGTTTCAGGGATGGGCTGGGTGTCGAAGGATGACTCTAAAGTCAGTCTAGACAAGTGATCAGCCACTACATTCTCAGTTCCTTTCTTATCCTTAATCTCGAGGTCGAATTCCTGCAGTAAGAGAATCCATCGAATTAATCGAGGCTTGGTTTCCTTTTTCGACATGAGATAACGAAGGGCTGCATGATCAGTGTACACTACCACCTTAGTGGCTAAGAGGTACTGACGGAATTTATCAAGGGCGAAGACTACTGCCAGGAGTTCTTTCTCAGTGGTGGAGTAATTCATTTGGGCAGAGTTAAGAGTTTTGCTCGCGTAGTAGATCACGTGTGACCTTTTGTTAACTCTCTGCCCTAGAACGGCGCCTAATGCGTAGTCAGAAGCATCGCACATTACCTCGAAAGGTAGAGTCCAGTCCGGGGGACGGATAATGGGCGCAGTAGTGAGCTCAGATTTGAGACGCTCAAATGCCTTGACACAGTCAGCATTAAAGTCGAAAGGACTATCTTTAGCCAGAAGATGGGACAGAGGTCGAGCGATTTGAGAGAAGTCCTTGATGAATCGCCTATAGAATCCTCCGTGTCCCAAAAAGGATCGGATGTCACGCACGGACTTAGGAATGGGCAAGGTCGAGATGATATCGATTTTAGCTTTGTCGACCTCAATGCCCTGATGGGAAATGACATGTCCCAGAACAATGCCCTTCTTCACCATGAAGTGGCATTTCTCCCAATTGAGGACAAGTCGCTTGTCCTGACAGCGTTGAAGTACCAGCCCTAGATGGTTCAGACAGTCATCAAAGGATGACCCAAAAACTGAGAAGTCGTCCATAAAGACTTCGAGAAATTTTTCCACCATGTCAGAGAATATGCTCATCATACACCTTTGAAAAGTCGCGGGTGCATTGCAGAGGCCAAAGGGCATGCGCTTGTAGGCAAAAGTGCCAAAGGGACAGGTGAAAGTTGTCTTCTCATGATCCTCAGGGGCGATGGGTATTTGATTATACCCTGAGTAACCATCGAGGAAGCAGTAATAGGAGTGACCTGCTAGTCTCTCCAACATTTGGTCTATGAAGGGTAAAGGAAAATGGTCCTTCCTAGTGTTGGTGTTGAGTCGTCGGTAATCGATGCAGACTCTCCACCCTTTCTTCAGGCGCTGGGTGACCATTTCTTTGTTCTCATTTTCCACAACTGTGAATCCTGCCTTTTTAGGGACGACATGAATAGGACTCACCCATTTGCTATCGGAGATGGGGTAAATGATACCCGCATCTAACAGTTTAAGGACCTCGTCCCGGACTACATCCTTCAAGACGGGGTTCAACCTCCTCTGGTGTTCTCGAGAGGTTTTGGATTCATCCTCGAGATAGATGTGATGTTGGCACACCGAGGGGTCTATGCCTCGAATATCATCTATAGTCCAACCTATCGCAGATTTGTGCTTGTTGAGCAGCTCGAGAAGTTTCTTACGTTCACTCGCAGATAAAGCGGAAGCAAGAATGACAGGGTAGGTTTCCTTAGGACCAAGATAGGCATAGGAAAGATCTGTGGGAAGAGGCTTAAGCTCCAATATTGGAGCAGATGGAGTAGAAATAGGTGTCACAAAAGACACGGATTGAAGATGTTTGAGTTCAGTGGGTAAAGGAAGGATGGGTTCTCTGGCCATGGTTATCAGAGGCTCGAACTCGATGAGAGGAGCGGGGATCTCTATCAGTGGAGCAGTCTCCAAAAGATCATTGAGATCAGAAATAGCTGACTCTGTTGCAAAGTCAGCTCCAAAGTGTTCTAGACACTGCTTAAGAATATCTTCGGTGGAGTCCGGGATTAGACTCTCAACGGCACACATTTCATCGGTCACTTCGCGATCGGCATCTTGTTGCATTAAACGAAAGATGTTGACCTCAGCTTTGAGGTTACCGAAAGCAATGGACATGTTTCCGTCCCGGCACCCGATGTGTGCGTTCGCGGTGGCAAGGAATGGACGGCCTAAGATAACCGGAATGCGGTTATACTGACACGGCTCGGTGTCTAGAATGATAAAGTCCACAGGATAATAAAAGTCAGCAACTTTTACTAGGACATCCTCAATGATTCCTCTTGGAATCTTGATGGACTGATCAGCCAATTTCAGGGTGACATTGGTAGGCTTCATATCTTTCAGTCCTAACTGCTGATATACCGAGAATGGGATGAGGTTAACGCTAGCCCCTAAATCTAGCAAGGCAGTGCAGCTAAAGTTGTCACCAATTTCACATTGGACAGTTGGGCTACCTGGATCCTTGTGTTTGATCACACTGTTGCGTTGAATGAACGCGGTAGCTTTTTCGGCCAAGAAGGCAGCTTTGGGTACATGCGTACGCCGCTTAACTGTGCACAAGTCCTTGAGGAATTTGGCATAGGAAGGGATTTGCTTGATAGCAGAAAGGAATGGGATATTGATCTGGACGTCTTTAAAGACATCTAAGATCTCAGAGAATTGCTGATCCCGCTTATCTTGGACAAGTCTGTCCGGGAAGGGAGGCTTTACTCGACAAATGGCTTTGTCTTTAGCCTTAGATTTCTGCACAGGGATATCTGATGTTGGTGCAGAGGTAGAAGAAGCAGAGGTAGAAGAAGCAGAGGTAGGATTAGGACTAGTTTCCTCTGTGCGAGTGATGGGTGCCGGAGATGGCACCGGTGGTGGTTGGACTCCCATGTCCACAGTTTTTCCAGATCGTAGGGTGGTTACAGCTTGCACCTCCCCTTGACACTTCTCATTCTGGCTTTGAGATTGGGATCCGATCTCATATACTGCCCCTTTGGCATTTCCTTTAGGGTTTGCAATGGGTTGGCTAGGAAAGATCCCCTTAGCTTTCTCAGCTTCCAAGTTACCTAGACGTTGCTCTAGACGAAGCATGGATTGTTGTTGCTGTTGCTCTAGGCGTTGCATAGATTGTTGTTGCTGTGTAATGAGTTGAGCTAGAAGGTCTTCAATACCAGATTTGGGGACCGACTGTTGGGGGGCAGCTAATGGGAGCTGAGGCACCAATTCGCGATTCGAGCTCATTGGGGCATTATAGTTATAGGCTGGAGAAGTAGTTGGGACAATCGGTTGGTTCTGAAAGGTCTGTGGGACTCTTTGCTGATTCTGAAATGTGCTCTGTTGTCCAGAGTATTGACCCTGTTGGAACTGCTGGTTCTGAGTAGATGGGTACTGATTCTGCTGGTACTGACCCTGATTGAATTGCCTATTGGGTTGATTGAACCCAGGAGGATACATGCCCTGAGGTTGACGTGGAGGTTGAGCTTGTGGTTGAGTAGACTGAGGCCTCCAAGAAAAGTTAGGGTGGTTTCTCGTGTCCGGATGATAAGATTGACTATACGAGTTTTGAGTGGGTGGTTTGTATGTGCTGAAAGCACAAACTTCTTCCTGAAGAGGATTAGACCATCCTTCATTCAAAGGACAATGCTCAGTAGTATGGGAGGGTTGCAGACAGAGGGTACAGGATTCCATAGGGCTCTCGTGTCCCACATGCATGACTGGGGTAGATTGTTGAGTAGGCTTTTGTACTGACACAGCCAGTGCCGAGACTGACTTGCTCAACTCTTGAATGACAGATCTAAGCTCCGTATCAGCTGTAGCATCATGTCCCTTGGTTGTCCTTTGGACCGAAGTGGTTCGACTGAACTCTGAGTCAGTCGTCCAATGTTGAGAGTTTTCTCCTAACTCTCCCAAGAATTTGTATGCATCGGTCGGAGTTTGGTGCAGGAATTTTCCTTGGCACATTGACTCTACCATGGTCCGGGACTCATCAGTAAGTCCCTTATAGAAGACGTGGACAAGATTGCCCTTGTCGATGCTATGGTGGGGACACTTAGTCAGGTAGTCTTGGAATCTATCCCACGCTTCAAAAAATTTCTCATCGGACTTTTGTCGAAAGTCCTGGATGAGTTGCTTCATTTGGTTGGTCCGAGTCATGGGGTAGAATTTAGACATGAATTTGCCCACCAACTCTTTCCAACTGCTGATTGAATCAGCGGGTAAGGAGTAGAGCCAATCTGAGGCTCGGTCTTTGAGCGAGAATGGGAAAACTCGCAGACGGACATTGTCATCATCAAGGTTCTGATTCTTGAAAAGTAGGATGACATGTTGGAATTCCCTAATATGGGAATATGGGTCTTCTCTTGGGAGACCACGAAAGGTTGGCAGCATTTGGATCGTCTGTGGCCTGATCTCAAATTGTACCGCCGTAGTAGGTGGGAGAACAATGCAAGTGGGCGGATTGGCAGAGATAGGAGCGAACGTCTCGATAAGAGGTCGTTCGACTGCCATGACTACAAAGGTAGTAGTACTGGGGGAGGCGGGTGGGGAAAGAGATGGGGAAGAATTCAGTGGAGGATCCACTGTAGGGACGTGATTCTCAGATCGAACCAAGCGTTTGTTCGGACGATTCCAAACGGGCATACGCGAATGAGGCAAGCTCTATACTTGGCAAAAAGTTGCCAGAGAGGAACACTATCCTAAATGATGCACACCAAGCACAGATAATCCTATTCTAAGCAATCAGGATATATTTTAGGAATTATCTTTGTTAGTTTTGGGGCTAGAGTAGATTATGACAGTGGGCGGACCACTGGTTTATCTTTTAACCGCCGGACTAACTGTTTTGCACTCAGAGGTTCTCACCAGGCTACACTCTTCAGAGCGAATCCTTTAGTACTAGCTCTAGTTAACAACAAGGCAATCCGAAGCCTAGACAGACGTGCGGCACAATGGCTGACTTAAGTACGTCCCAGACTAACCGGATATGTCAAGTGGATAAGAAGAGTGTTCCCTCGGGTTAAGCTAGGGTTGGTGCGTGTTCCTAGTCCACACGCAACTAACCGCCGAATAGTCCAAGATGCCACGTCGAGCTCAGTGTACTTGAGTAGCAGGGACTTATGGGTGTGTTAGACAACAGGGACCCGCGCTCGTGGTCTTATTTCGATTGGATGTTAAGCGGGTTCGCTTTGCGTGGATTTTTCCTCGAACACCGGGCTAATTGGCGCTACTTCTTGATTCTTTTTATTATAGATGGATCCTGGGGATCAATATCAGCTGGAGTGATGAGGTGGGTGATGAAATCCCACCAGTTTCAATTTTGGAGCTGGGTTTGCTCTCTTAGAGTTGATTGATTAACGGCCACGCCACGCAAGTCGAAGAATATGGATGCGAAAGCAAATAGACAAGCGGCAATGATGCACCCAATATGCTCTGTATCGCACTCAAGGCGAGGATAGAGACTTACCTCCCGTGGGCCACGCCACGGGGTCGCCTCCGTGGGTTAGAGAGGGGTATCCTAATGGGCTTGGGCCCGACTCCACCTCTTTGAGCTTTTGCTCTCTACCCACACTGGATCGTGTTCCTGCAGAAACAGTTAGATCGCACGGTCTAGGTATGTGGGATTCTATTTGGAAGATCCTTGCCTTTTTAGGGTTCACTAAACAAGCACTGAATTTAGGCAAGTTTTTGAATTAGTTTCCAAATTCGAGATGGTTTAAAATTTAGGAATTCCCAAATTGGAAAATACCTAGATTGGAAAGTTTCCCGAACTGTGGAGATCTTCCAAGAAAGATCTGATTGCGAGATCCCTTATAATTTTGGGAAATTTCCCAAAATTGAAATTCTGCTAGATATGGGATGTTTCCTTTTGCAGACTTTTCCAAATTCGGAAGATTTCTAAAGATAGAAATTCTTCTAAAGAGGAAACTTCTAAAAGGGGAAACCCTAATTAAGCAGAGTTTCAAGATTTTGGAATCTTTCCAAAAATCGCAAATCCTTGATTGGTGATTTCTAAAAATCTACAGAATATAAAACCCTAATTTTTTTGAATTTTGATTTTTTAATTTTTTTGGTAATTTCCACTTAATCTAGGGTTTCTAAAAAACCCTAGAACAAGATCTAGCAGTTATATGGAAAGCAATAAAATTCCTAAATTATTACAAATTGCACTCGGCCTTCCGAGGCATTAAAAATAGTAATTTAAAAACTGCTAAAAATCAACAAAAACAAAAAAAATAGAAAGTTTCCCGAAAAGGTCGAGCTGTCCAAATTGAGCAGCTTTCCGATTTGGCAACTTTCCAATTCCGTCTTTACGTCCTTTTTCGCACTCCCGAACACCCGAGCGGCAGCGGCGCCATTTGAAAATAGGATTTTTCCGCGTCGTTGGTTTCGGAAATCCTAGATCTCAACAATATTTGTAATTATCCGATTCTTTTTCACTCAAATCCTGCAAAAATCACAGGGTTGTACAGTGGCTCGTGTCGGATGTCGATCCGCACTCGGGGTTAGTTTGCGTAATTCAACGACATGAAATGACGGATTTTTATCAAGAAAACATGGAGAGGTGAGAATGGCGATGGATTTAAAACATTCTTAGTGATTTTTAGAGAGAGAAATTACCACAAATAATCAAAAACACAAAAGTAAACTAACAAATGCAAAAATAATAATTTTATTCATCCTCAATGAGTCTTACAAAATCAAACTAAATTCAAAAATTAACCTAGAAAACCATAAAAATTAGAGAGAGAAATGAGAAAATGTAGAGAGAGAAACATCGAAGAAGGCTATCCTAGAGAGAGAAAATATGGGGGAGAGAGAAAGTGGAGAGATCTAGAGAGAGAAGAGAACTCTTACCTTGGAGTGGAGACGAATCAGCAAGGATGGGCAGCAATTAAAGACAAGAAGCTTTACCTCTTCCCACCTTCATTCTTCTTTACTCTTTTTTTTTTTTTTTTTTTTTTTTTTTTTTTTTTTTTTTTTTGAATTTGCAGGCGTTGGAGGCTTGGGCTGCTTGCTAGTGAGGGATGACGATGGGTTGCTGAACAGCCAACCCAGATGAGGAAGACGTGAGGTGGTTGCAGCAGGTGTGAGCGTCACGATGGAGAAGCAGGTTCCGGCGACCAAAGAGATATGCAGGCGGTTTGGTAAAAGCTCGCTACACTTGGCAGCAAGCTTTTACGGTGGAAGGAGGGGGCAATACATGGATGGCGGTAAAAGCTGCTGGAGCAGCTGGCGGAATGGAGAGATGGACAGCAGGCGGTAATGGAGGTTACCGGATTTAATGTTGTTCGCCGGAGTTGCAGGTTGCAACTCCGGTAATCTTCTTTTTCTTTTTTTTTTTTTTTTCTGTTTTCGTTTCTTCCTTTGAAAGAAAGAAGATGAGAGGGAACACAGGCGATGAGGACTACTGGTGAAGGTGCCGACTAAGGGAAGTGTTGCTGTGGGAGTTGCAGGCGGACCTGCAACTCTTGGTGGAGGCGGTAATGGAGGTTGCCGGAGTTGCAACCTGCAACTCCGGTGATCTTAAATTTTTTTTTTTTTTTTTTTTTTTTGTTCAACAGCTTGGGGAGTTCAGAGGGATGGAAGAGGGCGGCTTAGAGTGGGAAGAGAGGAGAGAAGAGGAGAGTGGGACGGTGAAAGGAGAAGGTGATGAAGGGGGCGGCCAGCTAAAGATAGAAAAAAAATCAATCCCTTGGTCTAACGGCTTTGGGGCTTTTATAACTTGTTTCTAAAAGTGTGGGAGAGAGCCTTGGGTCCGATTTAGGGTTTTTCTCCTCAAAGAAAAACGTGGAGTCCCCCCTTTGTGGAGATCGTTCCCCCTTAAGCGTGGGGCCCTTGTGGGGATTTAAAAAAAACGCCCAAAGATTTCCCAAAAATCCATCACTAGCTACCCCCATCTTTTAGAAACTTTCATATGAAAACTTCTTTTTTTAAAAAAATATTTTTATAAAATATCATCTTTTACATGCCCAACACCTAGTTTTCTTCTAGGATAAAATCTCCCTCCTTTTTTGAAAACCACAAATTCCTTTTTGAAGAAATATTTGTCTTTAAAAAAAATCTTTGTTTCATAAATCTTTTCCAAAATTTATTCTCCTATCCTTCATCTTCTTTAAAAACCATTTCCTATCCATGCTAGGCATGTGGGTCCAACGGAATGGCTGGGCAGTGAGTAATGGGCCCGCACTGCATCTTGGCTTAAGCCCATAGGATTGAATATGAAGTGACTGAGCGATCGTATGGTAGTGATGATCGGGCGATGGAGATTGGCCAAGGTAGGCCGTAGGATTGAGTGATTGAGGAGGGAGAAAGGATCAGATGATTTGGATTGTGAGTAAAGAGAGAATGAAGATTTAGAGAGAGGAGAGAGAAAATAATAAAAAAAAAAACTGCTAGCAGAGGGTTTGGAACCCTGGTCTCTGACTTGGTCTTTTGCATGCTTTACCAACTGAGCTAGTCCTCAACTTGTGTTAGTTGATAAGCTTTAATTTCCTTAGTCTCTTCTTTAAGGGCTTGTCTCTCCTTCTCCCTTTGTCGTCTCTCGACTCTTTTGCTCTCTCTGGCTCTTCTTCTCTCTTTGGCCTACATTTTCTTGTCCAAGTCCACTGGCTTTTTATGCTTTGATTAAAGGCATTGTAGGTTGATTGTGGGCCCACCAGTCTTGAGAACCGTCTGATCGGGTTTCCTGCGACAAAAGAAGCGCGTAATGAGACTCAATCAGAACGGCTTTATATCTAGACTTCCAAAAATGTGTTTAATGCATGCAAATATACCATTTCGTCCAGAAAAGTGTATTTTACGCAATGAGATAGACTCTTACGTAGAAAAGTGGATAATTAGAGCAGTTTTACGTAGGAGAGTGCGATAACGCTAACAGGATAAGTGCTTAAAATAAGCACTTTTGAGCGAATATCACAACCCCCAACCAGCATATTGCCAATCCTTGGCAATTAGTGCGAAATACATGAGCTTAAAAGGGCTCTGCACATGCTGCACACTTTTTCATATTAGCTCAGGGAAAACCCCGTTCGTCAAATCATTGAATGGATGCAAAAACAGTTACATGCTAGCGAAGAGTTGGAAAGTTTTGGCAAGACTACAGACTGATAATCATGACCCAGAATAGTCAGACTCTGCGTGTGTGTGTGCTCAACGTTCTCATCATCCGACAGTAAAGATTTCCAGATCACCTCTAAGTTTTTATGCCTCAACCTCAAATCTCACATGTTTAGCACTCAGAATAGAATCACACAAGAAGGGTTTTCTTCTTTTCTCTCAATTTATATGTGAGGAGATGTATTTAATATAAAGAGGCAAAAGATCTCACATATGTTTTATTTGAAGGAAGGACATCTTTAATAGAAGAAGATCTCATGATTGGAATACCACTTCACTCGGGAACGTCAGATCAAACTCTATAGCTTCTCTTTCTCCAATCTCCACATTTTATGATCGTACTATCCTAGAATCAAGTAGGACTTTCCTGGGTTGTAATGAGGCTTAGGTCAGGTGTAAAGAGATAAAGTAATACAGGATTTCAAAGATCTTGAGAGGATATTGCCATTTTCTTGAATTTTTCCTGCGACGTAACACCATTATCTGGTTCTTTTTCCTTTTTTCGTATTTTTCTCTTTTTCTTGATATTTCTGAGACTGCTCAATTTCTTTTCAGCTCTTCTTCATACTTTCTTTCTATATTTTGTTTTTGGCTTGAACCACTTTCTTTTCCTTTTGATTCTTCTTCTTTACTTTTCTTTTTCACGGTACACCCACATCAGTTATTCTTTTGTCCATCTCAAAATAAGGGTAGCCAGTCATGTTTCGTAGCTGGACTGGATTTTAGGTTGATGGGTTTGCAAATAAAAGGCTTTTATAGAACGGCTCAAGGGGTTTCTAGTGAAGTATAATTCAGGTGAGTAAAAAGGCTGAATGGTTCAGAAAAAATGGCCTAAATCATTTTCTAGGGTTTGCACTATCATGTATACTGTCTTGACTGGATACAGAGAAGGTTCTGTCGTAGTAATCCAATGTTGATGTCGTTCCGAGTTTTATGATCGAAGCAAAAGATAATGAGATCTCTCAACGAATATTTCGGGCATGAAGAATAGTGAGTCATCCATTGACTCAGGATTATTGTATAACTCTCTGAAATGATTAAAGGCTCGGAAGCTCACTGGGTTAGGTCTCCACAATTCTTCTCACAGGATTTCTAGAGTTTCCAAACTTAGGATGACTCTGATGTTGATAGTGTACAATTGTGCTGAATCTGATTTTTTCTAAGTTTTCAAACCTGCTGTAGTCACACTTGACTTGACTCAATGCTAACTTTAAACAAAAATTGACATCCTCAATACTGACTTAACGAAGGTTTTTAGCTAATCAAATTCAGGGTATTTGACACATTTTTGAAATTCTAGAAAATTTTTGGAGAACATCGGAAATCACCCAAAAAATAAGAAAAATTTTTGTTTTTTTTTTTTTTTTTTTTTTTTTTTTCTTATAAAGACATGAGTTTTGGTAAATACCCACCCCCAACCAAAATATAGCACCGTCCTCGGTGCTCAATACCGGGACATAATCAGAGATGATGATGCAAAGATTCAGGAAGGATGTTACCAAGTCGGCAGAAACTCGACAGTGTGTGGTACCTGATGATCGGAAGAATGAATGTACCTGCATTTCCAGAGATATAACAGTAATAACAAATGCATGAGACTCATGTACTCTAGGAATACCGGAATTGCCTTTCCGAAAGCGCTAAGTTTTACGTCTTCAGCCAGACATGATGGGGGTATATCAAGTACCCCCAACCAAGTTGGAGCACAGGAGACTGAGTGGATCATCAGTCGACATAGACAGGATCGATGAGATCGATCTCAAAAGTCTGAATGAACAATACGTCAAGTTCATGGAACTGTTTTAGACGCTGCCCATTTACCTGGAATGAGGAGTGATCCTTGGGATCCTCAATAGTGATTGCCCCGAAGGGTGTGACTGCTGTGACCGTATAAGGACCTGTCCACCTAGATTTCAGTTTTCCAGGGAAGAGATGAAGACGAGAATTATAAAGAAGGACCTTCTGTCCTGGATGGAACTCTTTCCTAAGGATGCTCTTGTCATGTATCCACTTCATTTTGGCTTTGTAATTCTTGGACAAGTTGTAGGCATCATTTCTGAGTTCTTCTAACTCATTCATTTGAAGTTTTCTCTCCTCCCCTACAGATTCGAGGTCGAAGTTGAGTTTCTTAATGGCCCATAGGGCACGATGTTCAATCTCTACCGGTAGATGACAAGGTTTCCCAAAGACGAGACGATAGGGAGACATATTGAGTGGGGTCTTGTAGGCGGTTCTGTATGCCCATAAAGCATCGGTGAGACGAGTAGACCAGTCTTTACGTGTGGTATTGACTGTCTTCTCCAAGATCTGCTTGATCTGACGATTAGAAACCTCCACTTGACCACTAGTTTGCGGATGATAAGCTAGGGCAACCTTGTGGGTTACCCCATACTTTTTCATTAATTTCTCGAATATCCTATTGCAGAAATGGGTGCCCCCATCACTAATGATGGCCTTAGGGGCACCGAATCTGGCGAAGATGAACTCCTTTAGGAATTTGACTACCACTTTGTGGTCATTGGTCTTGGTGGGAATGGCTTCTATCCATTTGGATACATAGTCTACCGCAAGGAGAATGTACTCAAAACCATAGGAAACTGGAAAGGGGCCCATGAAGTCGATGCCCCAAATGTCAAATATTTCATCGACCTGGATGGGAGTGAGGGGCATCATGTTCTTCTGGGAGATGCGGCCTAGATGCTGACAATTAGGACAGGTTTTGCTGTAGATGTGGGCATCTTTAAATAATGTGGGCCAGTAGAATCCGCATTGCAGCACTTTTTCTGCAGTCTTCTTAGTGCTGAAATGACCACCACAAGGTTGGTCATGGCACGAGGATAAGATATTGAGTTGGTCCGACTCAGGGACACAGAGACGAATGATCTGGTCAGGACAGTATTTATACAAATAAGGATCATCCCAAGAGTAGTACTTAACTCTTGCTAGGAATTGGCTTTTGTCCTGTTTTGACCAGTGTGAAGGCATTTCTTCGGTGACAAGGTAGTTGACAATATCAGCGTACCAAGGATTAACAGAAATGGCGAACAGTTGTTCGTCTGGAAAGGTTTCAGGGATGGGCTGGGTGTCGAAGGATGACTCTAAAGTCAGTCTAGACAAGTGATCAGCCACTACATTCTCAGTTCCTTTCTTATCCTTAATCTCGAGGTCGAATTCCTGCAGTAAGAGAATCCATCGAATTAATCGAGGCTTGGTTTCCTTTTTCGACATGAGATAACGAAGGGCTGCATGATCAGTGTACACTACCACCTTAGTGGCTAAGAGGTACTGACGGAATTTATCAAGGGCGAAGACTACTGCCAGGAGTTCTTTCTCAGTGGTGGAGTAATTCATTTGGGCAGAGTTAAGAGTTTTGCTCGCGTAGTAGATCACGTGTGACCTTTTGTTAACTCTCTGCCCTAGAACGGCGCCTAATGCGTAGTCAGAAGCATCGCACATTACCTCGAAAGGTAGAGTCCAGTCCGGGGGACGGATAATGGGCGCAGTAGTGAGCTCAGATTTGAGACGCTCAAATGCCTTGACACAGTCAGCATTAAAGTCGAAAGGACTATCTTTAGCCAGAAGATGGGACAGAGGTCGAGCGATTTGAGAGAAGTCCTTGATGAATCGCCTATAGAATCCTCCGTGTCCCAAAAAGGATCGGATGTCACGCACGGACTTAGGAATGGGCAAGGTCGAGATGATATCGATTTTAGCTTTGTCGACCTCAATGCCCTGATGGGAAATGACATGTCCCAGAACAATGCCCTTCTTCACCATGAAGTGGCATTTCTCCCAATTGAGGACAAGTCGCTTGTCCTGACAGCGTTGAAGTACCAGCCCTAGATGGTTCAGACAGTCATCAAAGGATGACCCAAAAACTGAGAAGTCGTCCATAAAGACTTCGAGAAATTTTTCCACCATGTCAGAGAATATGCTCATCATACACCTTTGAAAAGTCGCGGGTGCATTGCAGAGGCCAAAGGGCATGCGCTTGTAGGCAAAAGTGCCAAAGGGACAGGTGAAAGTTGTCTTCTCATGATCCTCAGGGGCGATGGGTATTTGATTATACCCTGAGTAACCATCGAGGAAGCAGTAATAGGAGTGACCTGCTAGTCTCTCCAACATTTGGTCTATGAAGGGTAAAGGAAAATGGTCCTTCCTAGTGTTGGTGTTGAGTCGTCGGTAATCGATGCAGACTCTCCACCCTTTCTTCAGGCGCTGGGTGACCATTTCTTTGTTCTCATTTTCCACAACTGTGAATCCTGCCTTTTTAGGGACGACATGAATAGGACTCACCCATTTGCTATCGGAGATGGGGTAAATGATACCCGCATCTAACAGTTTAAGGACCTCGTCCCGGACTACATCCTTCAAGACGGGGTTCAACCTCCTCTGGTGTTCTCGAGAGGTTTTGGATTCATCCTCGAGATAGATGTGATGTTGGCACACCGAGGGGTCTATGCCTCGAATATCATCTATAGTCCAACCTATCGCAGATTTGTGCTTGTTGAGCAGCTCGAGAAGTTTCTTACGTTCACTCGCAGATAAAGCGGAAGCAAGAATGACAGGGTAGGTTTCCTTAGGACCAAGATAGGCATAGGAAAGATCTGTGGGAAGAGGCTTAAGCTCCAATATTGGAGCAGATGGAGTAGAAATAGGTGTCACAAAAGACACGGATTGAAGATGTTTGAGTTCAGTGGGTAAAGGAAGGATGGGTTCTCTGGCCATGGTTATCAGAGGCTCGAACTCGATGAGAGGAGCGGGGATCTCTATCAGTGGAGCAGTCTCCAAAAGATCATTGAGATCAGAAATAGCTGACTCTGTTGCAAAGTCAGCTCCAAAGTGTTCTAGACACTGCTTAAGAATATCTTCGGTGGAGTCCGGGATTAGACTCTCAACGGCACACATTTCATCGGTCACTTCGCGATCGGCATCTTGTTGCATTAAACGAAAGATGTTGACCTCAGCTTTGAGGTTACCGAAAGCAATGGACATGTTTCCGTCCCGGCACCCGATGTGTGCGTTCGCGGTGGCAAGGAATGGACGGCCTAAGATAACCGGAATGCGGTTATACTGACACGGCTCGGTGTCTAGAATGATAAAGTCCACAGGATAATAAAAGTCAGCAACTTTTACTAGGACATCCTCAATGATTCCTCTTGGAATCTTGATGGACTGATCAGCCAATTTCAGGGTGACATTGGTAGGCTTCATATCTTTCAGTCCTAACTGCTGATATACCGAGAATGGGATGAGGTTAACGCTAGCCCCTAAATCTAGCAAGGCAGTGCAGCTAAAGTTGTCACCAATTTCACATTGGACAGTTGGGCTACCTGGATCCTTGTGTTTGATCACACTGTTGCGTTGAATGAACGCGGTAGCTTTTTCGGCCAAGAAGGCAGCTTTGGGTACATGCGTACGCCGCTTAACTGTGCACAAGTCCTTGAGGAATTTGGCATAGGAAGGGATTTGCTTGATAGCAGAAAGGAATGGGATATTGATCTGGACGTCTTTAAAGACATCTAAGATCTCAGAGAATTGCTGATCCCGCTTATCTTGGACAAGTCTGTCCGGGAAGGGAGGCTTTACTCGACAAATGGCTTTGTCTTTAGCCTTAGATTTCTGCACAGGGATATCTGATGTTGGTGCAGAGGTAGAAGAAGCAGAGGTAGAAGAAGCAGAGGTAGGATTAGGACTAGTTTCCTCTGTGCGAGTGATGGGTGCCGGAGATGGCACCGGTGGTGGTTGGACTCCCATGTCCACAGTTTTTCCAGATCGTAGGGTGGTTACAGCTTGCACCTCCCCTTGACACTTCTCATTCTGGCTTTGAGATTGGGATCCGATCTCATATACTGCCCCTTTGGCATTTCCTTTAGGGTTTGCAATGGGTTGGCTAGGAAAGATCCCCTTAGCTTTCTCAGCTTCCAAGTTACCTAGACGTTGCTCTAGACGAAGCATGGATTGTTGTTGCTGTTGCTCTAGGCGTTGCATAGATTGTTGTTGCTGTGTAATGAGTTGAGCTAGAAGGTCTTCAATACCAGATTTGGGGACCGACTGTTGGGGGGCAGCTAATGGGAGCTGAGGCACCAATTCGCGATTCGAGCTCATTGGGGCATTATAGTTATAGGCTGGAGAAGTAGTTGGGACAATCGGTTGGTTCTGAAAGGTCTGTGGGACTCTTTGCTGATTCTGAAATGTGCTCTGTTGTCCAGAGTATTGACCCTGTTGGAACTGCTGGTTCTGAGTAGATGGGTACTGATTCTGCTGGTACTGACCCTGATTGAATTGCCTATTGGGTTGATTGAACCCAGGAGGATACATGCCCTGAGGTTGACGTGGAGGTTGAGCTTGTGGTTGAGTAGACTGAGGCCTCCAAGAAAAGTTAGGGTGGTTTCTCGTGTCCGGATGATAAGATTGACTATACGAGTTTTGAGTGGGTGGTTTGTATGTGCTGAAAGCACAAACTTCTTCCTGAAGAGGATTAGACCATCCTTCATTCAAAGGACAATGCTCAGTAGTATGGGAGGGTTGCAGACAGAGGGTACAGGATTCCATAGGGCTCTCGTGTCCCACATGCATGACTGGGGTAGATTGTTGAGTAGGCTTTTGTACTGACACAGCCAGTGCCGAGACTGACTTGCTCAACTCTTGAATGACAGATCTAAGCTCCGTATCAGCTGTAGCATCATGTCCCTTGGTTGTCCTTTGGACCGAAGTGGTTCGACTGAACTCTGAGTCAGTCGTCCAATGTTGAGAGTTTTCTCCTAACTCTCCCAAGAATTTGTATGCATCGGTCGGAGTTTGGTGCAGGAATTTTCCTTGGCACATTGACTCTACCATGGTCCGGGACTCATCAGTAAGTCCCTTATAGAAGACGTGGACAAGATTGCCCTTGTCGATGCTATGGTGGGGACACTTAGTCAGGTAGTCTTGGAATCTATCCCACGCTTCAAAAAATTTCTCATCGGACTTTTGTCGAAAGTCCTGGATGAGTTGCTTCATTTGGTTGGTCCGAGTCATGGGGTAGAATTTAGACATGAATTTGCCCACCAACTCTTTCCAACTGCTGATTGAATCAGCGGGTAAGGAGTAGAGCCAATCTGAGGCTCGGTCTTTGAGCGAGAATGGGAAAACTCGCAGACGGACATTGTCATCATCAAGGTTCTGATTCTTGAAAAGTAGGATGACATGTTGGAATTCCCTAATATGGGAATATGGGTCTTCTCTTGGGAGACCACGAAAGGTTGGCAGCATTTGGATCGTCTGTGGCCTGATCTCAAATTGTACCGCCGTAGTAGGTGGGAGAACAATGCAAGTGGGCGGATTGGCAGAGATAGGAGCGAACGTCTCGATAAGAGGTCGTTCGACTGCCATGACTACAAAGGTAGTAGTACTGGGGGAGGCGGGTGGGGAAAGAGATGGGGAAGAATTCAGTGGAGGATCCACTGTAGGGACGTGATTCTCAGATCGAACCAAGCGTTTGTTCGGACGATTCCAAACGGGCATACGCGAATGAGGCAAGCTCTATACTTGGCAAAAAGTTGCCAGAGAGGAACACTATCCTAAATGATGCACACCAAGCACAGATAATCCTATTCTAAGCAATCAGGATATATTTTAGGAATTATCTTTGTTAGTTTTGGGGCTAGAGTAGATTATGACAGTGGGCGGACCACTGGTTTATCTTTTAACCGCCGGACTAACTGTTTTGCACTCAGAGGTTCTCACCAGGCTACACTCTTCAGAGCGAATCCTTTAGTACTAGCTCTAGTTAACAACAAGGCAATCCGAAGCCTAGACAGACGTGCGGCACAATGGCTGACTTAAGTACGTCCCAGACTAACCGGATATGTCAAGTGGATAAGAAGAGTGTTCCCTCGGGTTAAGCTAGGGTTGGTGCGTGTTCCTAGTCCACACGCAACTAACCGCCGAATAGTCCAAGATGCCACGTCGAGCTCAGTGTACTTGAGTAGCAGGGACTTATGGGTGTGTTAGACAACAGGGACCCGCGCTCGTGGTCTTATTTCGATTGGATGTTAAGCGGGTTCGCTTTGCGTGGATTTTTCCTCGAACACCGGGCTAATTGGCGCTACTTCTTGATTCTTTTTATTATAGATGGATCCTGGGGATCAATATCAGCTGGAGTGATGAGGTGGGTGATGAAATCCCACCAGTTTCAATTTTGGAGCTGGGTTTGCTCTCTTAGAGTTGATTGATTAACGGCCACGCCACGCAAGTCGAAGAATATGGATGCGAAAGCAAATAGACAAGCGGCAATGATGCACCCAATATGCTCTGTATCGCACTCAAGGCGAGGATAGAGACTTACCTCCCGTGGGCCACGCCACGGGGTCGCCTCCGTGGGTTAGAGAGGGGTATCCTAATGGGCTTGGGCCCGACTCCACCTCTTTGAGCTTTTGCTCTCTACCCACACTGGATCGTGTTCCTGCAGAAACAGTTAGATCGCACGGTCTAGGTATGTGGGATTCTATTTGGAAGATCCTTGCCTTTTTAGGGTTCACTAAACAAGCACTGAATTTAGGCAAGTTTTTGAATTAGTTTCCAAATTCGAGATGGTTTAAAATTTAGGAATTCCCAAATTGGAAAATACCTAGATTGGAAAGTTTCCCGAACTGTGGAGATCTTCCAAGAAAGATCTGATTGCGAGATCCCTTATAATTTTGGGAAATTTCCCAAAATTGAAATTCTGCTAGATATGGGATGTTTCCTTTTGCAGACTTTTCCAAATTCGGAAGATTTCTAAAGATAGAAATTCTTCTAAAGAGGAAACTTCTAAAAGGGGAAACCCTAATTAAGCAGAGTTTCAAGATTTTGGAATCTTTCCAAAAATCGCAAATCCTTGATTGGTGATTTCTAAAAATCTACAGAATATAAAACCCTAATTTTTTTGAATTTTGATTTTTTAATTTTTTTGGTAATTTCCACTTAATCTAGGGTTTCTAAAAAACCCTAGAACAAGATCTAGCAGTTATATGGAAAGCAATAAAATTCCTAAATTATTACAAATTGCACTCGGCCTTCCGAGGCATTAAAAATAGTAATTTAAAAACTGCTAAAAATCAACAAAAACAAAAAAAATAGAAAGTTTCCCGAAAAGGTCGAGCTGTCCAAATTGAGCAGCTTTCCGATTTGGCAACTTTCCAATTCCGTCTTTACGTCCTTTTTCGCACTCCCGAACACCCGAGCGGCAGCGGCGCCATTTGAAAATAGGATTTTTCCGCGTCGTTGGTTTCGGAAATCCTAGATCTCAACAATATTTGTAATTATCCGATTCTTTTTCACTCAAATCCTGCAAAAATCACAGGGTTGTACAGTGGCTCGTGTCGGATGTCGATCCGCACTCGGGGTTAGTTTGCGTAATTCAACGACATGAAATGACGGATTTTTATCAAGAAAACATGGAGAGGTGAGAATGGCGATGGATTTAAAACATTCTTAGTGATTTTTAGAGAGAGAAATTACCACAAATAATCAAAAACACAAAAGTAAACTAACAAATGCAAAAATAATAATTTTATTCATCCTCAATGAGTCTTACAAAATCAAACTAAATTCAAAAATTAACCTAGAAAACCATAAAAATTAGAGAGAGAAATGAGAAAATGTAGAGAGAGAAACATCGAAGAAGGCTATCCTAGAGAGAGAAAATATGGGGGAGAGAGAAAGTGGAGAGATCTAGAGAGAGAAGAGAACTCTTACCTTGGAGTGGAGACGAATCAGCAAGGATGGGCAGCAATTAAAGACAAGAAGCTTTACCTCTTCCCACCTTCATTCTTCTTTACTCTTTTTTTTTTTTTTTTTTTTTTTTTTTTTTTTTTTTTTTTTTTTTTTTTTTGAATTTGCAGGCGTTGGAGGCTTGGGCTGCTTGCTAGTGAGGGATGACGATGGGTTGCTGAACAGCCAACCCAGATGAGGAAGACGTGAGGTGGTTGCAGCAGGTGTGAGCGTCACGATGGAGAAGCAGGTTCCGGCGACCAAAGAGATATGCAGGCGGTTTGGTAAAAGCTCGCTACACTTGGCAGCAAGCTTTTACGGTGGAAGGAGGGGGCAATACATGGATGGCGGTAAAAGCTGCTGGAGCAGCTGGCGGAATGGAGAGATGGACAGCAGGCGGTAATGGAGGTTACCGGATTTAATGTTGTTCGCCGGAGTTGCAGGTTGCAACTCCGGTAATCTTCTTTTTCTTTTTTTTTTTTTTTTCTGTTTTCGTTTCTTCCTTTGAAAGAAAGAAGATGAGAGGGAACACAGGCGATGAGGACTACTGGTGAAGGTGCCGACTAAGGGAAGTGTTGCTGTGGGAGTTGCAGGCGGACCTGCAACTCTTGGTGGAGGCGGTAATGGAGGTTGCCGGAGTTGCAACCTGCAACTCCGGTGATCTTAAATTTTTTTTTTTTTTTTTTTTTTTTGTTCAACAGCTTGGGGAGTTCAGAGGGATGGAAGAGGGCGGCTTAGAGTGGGAAGAGAGGAGAGAAGAGGAGAGTGGGACGGTGAAAGGAGAAGGTGATGAAGGGGGCGGCCAGCTAAAGATAGAAAAAAAATCAATCCCTTGGTCTAACGGCTTTGGGGCTTTTATAACTTGTTTCTAAAAGTGTGGGAGAGAGCCTTGGGTCCGATTTAGGGTTTTTCTCCTCAAAGAAAAACGTGGAGTCCCCCCTTTGTGGAGATCGTTCCCCCTTAAGCGTGGGGCCCTTGTGGGGATTTAAAAAAAACGCCCAAAGATTTCCCAAAAATCCATCACTAGCTACCCCCATCTTTTAGAAACTTTCATATGAAAACTTCTTTTTTTAAAAAAATATTTTTATAAAATATCATCTTTTACATGCCCAACACCTAGTTTTCTTCTAGGATAAAATCTCCCTCCTTTTTTGAAAACCACAAATTCCTTTTTGAAGAAATATTTGTCTTTAAAAAAAATCTTTGTTTCATAAATCTTTTCCAAAATTTATTCTCCTATCCTTCATCTTCTTTAAAAACCATTTCCTATCCATGCTAGGCATGTGGGTCCAACGGAATGGCTGGGCAGTGAGTAATGGGCCCGCACTGCATCTTGGCTTAAGCCCATAGGATTGAATATGAAGTGACTGAGCGATCGTATGGTAGTGATGATCGGGCGATGGAGATTGGCCAAGGTAGGCCGTAGGATTGAGTGATTGAGGAGGGAGAAAGGATCAGATGATTTGGATTGTGAGTAAAGAGAGAATGAAGATTTAGAGAGAGGAGAGAGAAAATAATAAAAAAAAAAACTGCTAGCAGAGGGTTTGGAACCCTGGTCTCTGACTTGGTCTTTTGCATGCTTTACCAACTGAGCTAGTCCTCAACTTGTGTTAGTTGATAAGCTTTAATTTCCTTAGTCTCTTCTTTAAGGGCTTGTCTCTCCTTCTCCCTTTGTCGTCTCTCGACTCTTTTGCTCTCTCTGGCTCTTCTTCTCTCTTTGGCCTACATTTTCTTGTCCAAGTCCACTGGCTTTTTATGCTTTGATTAAAGGCATTGTAGGTTGATTGTGGGCCCACCAGTCTTGAGAACCGTCTGATCGGGTTTCCTGCGACAAAAGAAGCGCGTAATGAGACTCAATCAGAACGGCTTTATATCTAGACTTCCAAAAATGTGTTTAATGCATGCAAATATACCATTTCGTCCAGAAAAGTGTATTTTACGCAATGAGATAGACTCTTACGTAGAAAAGTGGATAATTAGAGCAGTTTTACGTAGGAGAGTGCGATAACGCTAACAGGATAAGTGCTTAAAATAAGCACTTTTGAGCGAATATCAGTCAACCATCTGATTCTTGCTGTTTGTCTTTTAGTCTTCACGTAGCTGGCGAAGTATGTGTACCACAACATCTTCATACTATACTAGTGCTCGTAGGAACGGTTATACGAATGTTTTTATGTCAAACGGAATCTTTGCCAAATTGAATATAAAAATATTCCTTACAATCTCCCCCTTTGGCAATTCCGTGACAAAAAATATTTAATCATAAAGAAGGTAAAAAATAAAAAATACAATCCCACCCTCTTACATGATTCACTCACTATCTCACACTCTCTTGGAGATAATCGAACAGATATAGTGTAATTGCTTTTGATCTGTTCCCTGCACATTCTACCAACAATACATACCATATAATATCATCAGCAATCAATAATCATATAAAATGCAGTGAGTTTAATTTTGCACATTACAATTAGAGAAATTGAAAAAATAATGAAAAAATTTTTCTCCCCCTATCTCATGCATCAACTTATTTTTACCGCTATGATTTTCTCTCTCCCTTTTTGTCATAGGTTGACAAAGGTAGAGAAATATAAGCAAATAATAAGCATGCAATGAAGATTATCATGATAACCATCCTTGTTTCCCATTCCCTCTATAGATCCATAACCAAATACATATTGGTTTATACCCTGTAACACAATATAACACAAGTAGAGTATAACCATACATAATCTGAGTTTATCGGTGTACAATAATAACAAAAATAAAAACACCCGATAAATCTCAAGATAACTCTCTCCAGGAGTCTATGTAGATGGTCCAGCACCATCATGCGGATCAGGGCCATGAGCTGGTGGATGCTGTCCAAATCCCATTATGGTGAACTAGTACTCCCTGTAACGCTGCATATCGTATATGGAACCCGACATCCTCTCCTGTCCCTCCTCTAATCAATGAAAGCTTTGTGCCATCCGCTCCTCATGCACTGTGAGACGCTGGTGGAATCCCACCATCTGATGATAAAGAGACTCAAAGAAGTAACGAGCAGGCATCTCAGGAGGCTGGACAAAAGATGGTTGTGTCTCTGGAGGATGCATCTCAGTATCTGGCTGCTGACCCCCTGGCTCGGTATCATCCCCCAAGTCCTCATCAAAAATATCATCGAAGTGTGGAGGTACATCTGTCACTCTTCGAACCTGAGACATGCTCTTCTTGATAGTCGAAGGCCCAATAGGCCCCATGGGAGAGCACACCTGCTCATTGGCTCGAATTGCCAAATCCAGATGAAGTAAGATAGAGCTCACTAGTAGAGGGAATGGGAGACAAGGATGGTTAGCTGATATTCGCTCAAACATGCTTATTTTAAGCCATTATCCTTATAGCGATATCGCATTCTCCTACGTAAAACTTGTCTTTTCGTCGACTTTTCTACGTAAGAGTTTCTTCCATTGCGTAGAACGCATTTTTTAGACAAAAATTGACTATTTGCAAGAAATATACGCATTTCAGATAGTCTAGTATCAAGCCGTTTTGATAAAGTCTCAATATGCACTTTTCTCTCGTAGGAAACCCGATCGGGTGATTTTCGAGACTTACGGGCCCACGATCAACCATAAAAGCCTAATATCAAAGCTTAAGGAGTCAACAAGCTATGACAAGAAGATACAGGCCAAGTACGGGTCAAGTCAGAGGATCGTAGATCCAGATAAAGAACCAAGAGAGAGATAAAGCTGAAGACCAAGAGACGGGCCAAAATGATTCAAAGTCGCACCAACTGATATAAAATGATGGCTTACATAATTGATGAAGCCGACGGAAGATTACATTGAAGATCAGGGTTCATGACCCTCCGCCAGCTCTTTTGCCTTTATTTTGTATTATTTTCTCTCTCTTCTTTCCTAATTCTCTCTCTATCTCTCTAGACTCTAATATCTAACCCGTAGATCATCTCATCCTACCATCCGATTCCCCTCTCCATGATCGAATTGCCTATATCTCACCATCCGATCCTTAAATCGATCATCCTAATGAAAGTAGGATTTTTCCGCGTCGTTGGTTATGGAAACCCTAGAATCAACAATTTTTGTAATTATCCGAATCTTGTTCACTCAAATCCTGCAAAAATCACAGGGTTGTACAGTGGCTCGTGTCGGGTATCGTCCGCACTCGGGGTTAGTGTGCGTAATTCAACGACATGAAATGATGGATTTTTATCAAGAAAGCATGGAGAGGTGAGAATGGTGATGGATTTAAAACATTCTTAGTGATTTTTAGAGAGAGAAATTACCACAAACAACCAAAAACACAAAAGTAAACTAACAAATGCAAAAATAATAATTTTATTCATCCTCAATGAGTCTTACAAAATCAAATTAAATTCAAAAATTAACCTAGAAAGCCATAAAAATTAGAGAGAGAAATGAGAAAATGTAGAGAGAGAAATATCGAAGAAGGCTATCCTAGAGAGAGAAAATATGGGGGAGAGAGAAAGTGATGCTAGAGAAAGGAAATAATTGAGACAAAATCTACTCACTTACCATTGGTTTGGTTGGTGAATGGACGGCGAAGCGGATAACGGCTGGACTGGCTCAAGGTATGCAAGGTTGCATAGTTGTGGGTTGGTCCAAAGAAGTCGTCAAATGCACCCTCTATTGATGAAGGAATTGAATCGTTGGGTGGCTGGAGATACACCCAAATGGTGAGGATTGCTTGCTGTTTGAAAATGCTAGAGGCCAAGGGTTGGTGAGCACAATCAGCCAGTAAGACCGTTTAGGTCGAAGCACAAGGCACACGTGTACTACAGCAAAAGAAGGGGAGCGATTTGGTGAAGCGGTGGAGCAAACCTGCAACCAAAAGTTGCAAGTGGTGGAGGTAGTAATGGTGGTAGCTGTGGTTGGCGATGGCAAGGTGGGTGGAGTGGCAGGTAGGGGGACTTCTTCCCTTCTTTATCTTTTTCTTCTTCTTCTCCACGGTTTTCTTTTTCTTTCTTTTTTTTTTCTTTTCTGGAGGAGATGAAGACGTTGAGAAGAAGAGATGAGCACCTTGCTGGTTCGGCCAGCAAGGGTGTGGCGAGGTGCAGGCGGTGGTGAGCAATCGGTTCCCCACTTGCTGTGAGAGAGAGACGTGGAGAGGGGTTGCTGCTGCAACAGTGCAGCAAGCGTTAATGGTGGTGGCTGGAGAGCAGCTTCCTCTTCTTGCTGTAAGTGTGGAGAAAGGGAGGGGCGGTAACGATTTAGAGCTGGAATGGTGATGGCGGCAAGGGCTGAGAACGGTGGTGCACCAGTCCGGTGGGAGGCGGTGTGAAACGGTGGTGGTAGACGGTGTAGGCAGCAACCGAAGTTGCAATCACGTGGGATCCCCCCGTTGGGTTTTATAAAGGTGTTGGTGATCAGCCTGGGGCAAAGGAGATGGAGGGACGGGGGAAAAAATGGAGTTGCAGATGGCCGGAGTTCTGCAACTCCGGCGAGAATAAAAGAGGAAGATGAAAGAAGAAGGTGGAGAAGAAAAGGAAAAAAATGGGGCTAAGGGTGAGGGATCTGTGCGGGATTGATAGGGGGAGAGAATGGAAGAGATTGGAGGGGGATTAGGGTTCGAACGAACCCTTCCCCCTCCTCTTATAAAGCTCCCTATTTCCATTAATGGAAATAGGGTATTTTTTGAAAATAAAAAAAATATATATATATATATATATATATATATATATTTTTTTTTTTTTAAGTAAAAACCTACTTTTCTATGGGGAATCTCCCCAATTAGTGGACCCCCTATTTAATTAAAATTATTTTGAAATTCGCGGGGTCCACTAACTGGTCGGACAGCGGGTCGATGAAGATGGGCCCGGCTACTGGCCCGCATGGATTGATGATGTCTATCGTCTCATAAGATGATGTGACAGACAGTCTGATGGCGATCGGATGGATGGTGACTTGATTGGGACCCAGATTGGTAAATCGACGGATCTATAGAGATCCAACGGTCCGATTGAAGATCCAACGGTCCGATTGAAGATCCAATGGTCAGAAAGCTAAGGGAGATGAGATAGAGCCGATGGGTAGGAGTTCTGGGGTTAGGTTAGTAGATTCGAGGATCGAGAGATGAAGAGAGAGAGAGAATAAGAAGAGATGAGAGAAAAAGTATCAAAAAAATGGAAAAAAGCACTGGCGGAGGGTCTGGAACCCTGGTCTTCACTGTGACCATCCTCACGCTTCTCCAATAGAGTCGACTATCATTCTTTGCTGACTCATGTGGCTTTAAACGCTTTGGTCCGTCTCTTGGTCATTGGCTCTCCTGCTCTCTTCGTTATTTGGGCCGGCTTTTTGGTCCTCTGATTCAGCCCATATTTGGCCCATATCTTCTAGTCATAGCATGTGGGCTCTTTAAGCTTTGATAATGGGCTCTCATGATCGATTTGGGCCCACAAGTCTCGAGAATCGTCCCATCGGGGTTTCCTGCGACAGAAGAAGCGCGTAATGAGACTTTATCAGAACGGCTTAATATCTAGACTTCCGAAAATGTGTTTAATGCATGCAAATATACCATTTCGTCCAGAAAAGTGTGTTCTACACAATAGAAGAGACTCTTACGTAGAAAAGTAGATAAATAGAGCCTTTTACGTAGGAGAGTGCGATAACGCTACACGGATAATTGCTTAAAATAAGCACTTTTGAGCGAATATCACCTAACCCGCCATTCTCCATCATCTGACCTATAATCCCCTCTCCTCCAGCTCTATCCCATCTCACGTGGCTTTTCCACCGTTAGATCTTCTATTGGACCGTTGGATCTCTCTAGATCTAATGATTCTCTTATCTTGGCCATCCACTCTATCATGGCCCATTATCCTACTGGTCCACTAGCTTACCTAACTTTAGGTCCATTATCATGGAGGCTGATTGGACGACATGTGGCATGCTCAGTATTGGCCCAAAAGGCTCATTACTCTCCTGGGCCCAATATCATATGGCCAAGGCCTTTAATGATGGACCACTAACATTGCATAAATTCCATGGCCCATAGCTACGGCCCTTGGCCTGCAACTCACTTACTAGCCACCGGCTGACACGTAGCATGCTCAATTCCCCCA
This sequence comes from Euptelea pleiosperma, assembly GCA_035048495.1. NCBI lineage: Eukaryota > Viridiplantae > Streptophyta > Magnoliopsida > Ranunculales > Eupteleaceae > Euptelea > Euptelea pleiosperma. Next base: position 32,403,997 of record CM068548.1, on the reverse strand, counting down.
GGGGCCCATTATCCTTTTTTCCCTATGGTCCACAACCTAAATGGACTACGAGCCAATAGCCCAAATCCAATAACCCAATAACCTCATGGCCCAAAGCCCATTCATTAGAAGCCCACACCACCTTTGCTTGAGAGAGAAATGGTCTTCACAAGACCAATTCTCCCTCAACCTCTCCAACTAATTCCACCATTCTCTCTCCTAGTCACTACTCTTCTCTCCTAAACCTATAAGAGGAACCCACGGTTCCCTTAGAAGGTTGGTTCCCTCCCCCTTCCTAATCTCCTAACCTCTCATTCCCTTCACCGTCTCTCTTTCTCCAATCCCATTCTGGCAACATCACCTCACCATTAATTTCGACGAAAAGATTGCTGGAATTGTTTCAAAGACGGACTGGTTTGCGCTTTCCACCACCGATTTCCCACTTGAAATAGCCTACTGCAACCTGCCCCAATCCGTTGTCCACTGTCTTATTCTTCACCATTTCCATTCCTCACCAGACTGGATCACCATCCATCACCTCACCATTAATTCTGACGATAAGCTCGCCGGAATTGCAACCACCAGTCACCACCTTCTTCTTCTTCTTCTCCTTCTTCTTCTTCTTCTTCTTCTCCTCCTCTTTCTTCTTCCTCTCCTTCTTCTTCTTCTCTTCTTCTTTCCTCTGTCTTCACCTTCTGTTCACATTCTTACCGGAGTTGCCGCTGCAACTCCGGCCTCCACCACCAACCAACAACCACATTGCTGTTCAACACCGTCTGATCCCCTCATCTCTCTTGTGTTCAACGCTGCAACCTGCTGGACGGACCAGCAGGTTCCTCCTTTCTTCCACCATTAAAACGGCCTGCAACTAGGGGTCGTTTCCTCATCGTCGGACTGGAACCTGCAACCTTCAAGTTTCATCATTTGCACCAACGATTCTCCCTCTCTCTAAGATTTGAAATCAGCAACATTTACTTCCAAGTTCTGCACCTGCAGATCCATTTAAGAAACTAGCAAATCAGTTGCTGCCGTTCTTTGTTGCACATCAGAACCACCACTGGTTTCCCAAACCAGCAACACCTGCAAGTGCTCCCTTTTGGTGGAAGTCCGCCCTGCAACTCACACATCTCCTTGAACCTGAATCGGCAGTTCCATTGGAGCCACACCAGCTACTGCCTCCCTTGTGAAGCGACACCTGCAACGTGCCACAATGCTCTTTTTCTTTGTGGCCAATCACGAGCAGCAAACCACGTGCTCCTTCTACCTCATCTGCATCCCCGTTCATGCACCTTCTCACCTTCTCTGAACAGCGAGTGCCTTTTCCTTGCTGCTTTGCCGTTTTCCTTCTTCAACCGAACTCCAGCAATATATTCATTGCTGCCCAATACAGGAGAACACGTCTTCTTCAACAATTTCTGCAGGCCGTGGTTGTAAAGATGTACTGATCGGGTTGCATGCCTGCAACTCCGACTTGCAGCACCATTCTCCCTCCAACACTTGCATCCCATGCGCACACTAGCGAGCAACATCACCACTAGCGTCTCGGGGATCGTGCTCCTTTTCTTCAAGAGCACGGGCTCTCATCTTTCTCCACCAAAACATTCGCCGTCCGATCTTGACCTTCGATCTGTGGTAAGTGCAACAAGGTGATTATCTCTCTCAAGAGTTTGAGAGCATTCTCTATTTTTCTCTCTCTCTCTAACCCCTACTTTCTCTGTCTATCATTTTTTTTTCTTTCTTAAAACCTCATTCTATCTCTACAATCTTCTCTCTTCCCTCTCTAAATTTCACTTTCTCTCTCTACCTCTCATTCTCTCTCTAGTTCTCCCATCTTTGCATTTTCTCTCTCTAAACCTCCTTAGTCACTTTCTCTCTCTAGAATTTGGTCATTTTCTTATTTTCTCTCTTCCCTGATTTTCTCTCTCTAGCACTCTCATTTAATTGCTTTCTTGTTAGCATTTGTTTTTATTTGAGTTTTGTAATACTTTGATTAATTAATAAAATAATTTTAACAATTCATTTATTTATTGTGTTTCATTCTATTTTCGTAAATTAGCTGATAAAAATCCCACCAAAATATTGTTTTAAATCTCGATTATTCTACCATTCTCGTCTCTTCATTATTCTAAGCACTTTCTATTCATTATTGTTCAAACATTTGCCCTAACCCCGAGTGCGGACGATACCCGACACGAGCCACTGTGCAAATCTACATTTTTGCAGATTAAGTGAACCAAATCGGAGAAATTACAAATATTGTTGAACTTTAGGGTTTTCGTAATCAATGACGCGGAAAAACCTTAATTTCAAATGGCGTCATTGCCGCTCAGTTGACGGGATTGCAAAAAGACGAACAGGAATTCAGAAAGCTGCTTAATATTCAAGATTCGATCAAAAATCAGAAACTTTCCATTTTATTTTTCACATTTTTCACTTATTATTTTAATGCCTCGGACGGCTGATATTCGCTCAAAAGTGTTTATTTTAAGCAATTATCCTTTTAGTGTTATCGCACCCTCCTACGTAAAATGCTCTATTTATCTATTTTTCTACGTAAGAGTCTCTTCTATTGCGTAGAACACACTTTTCTGGACGAAATGGTATATTTGCATGCATTAAACACATTTTCGGAAGTCTAGATATTAAGCCGTTCTGATAAAGTCTCATTACGCGCTTCTTCTATCGCAGGAAACCCCGATGGGACGATTCTCGAGACTTACGAGCCTAGATCGATCATGAAAGCCCATTATCAAAGCTTAAAGAGCCCACAGGCTATGACTAGAAGATATGGGCCAAATATGGGCTGAATAAGAGGACCAAAAAAAAAAGTCGGCCCAAAGAACGAAGAGAGCAGGAGAGCCAATGACCAAGAGATGGACCAAAGCGTTTAAAGCCACATGAGTCAGCAAGGAATGATAGTCTACTCTACTGGAGAAGCGTGAAGATGGTCACAGTGAAGACCAGGGTTCCAGACCCTTTGCCAATACTTTTTCTGATATTTTCTCTCTCATCTCTCCTTATTCTCTCTCTCTTCATCTCTCGGTCCTCGAATCTATTGACCTAACCCCAGAACTCCTGCCCATTGGCTCTGTCTCATCTCCCTTAGCTTTCTGACCATTGGATCTTCCATCGGGCCGTTGGATCTCTATAGATCACCATCTGATCTATCAATTCTATGCATCCAACCATCCGATCGTGCCTCAGATCATTCGATCATCCATCATATCACCCACCCGATCTCCATTGTAAAATCTCAATCTCTAGAACTCGGTTGATCCTATGGTTGATTGTAGATGAGAGAGAGCAGAGCTCGATCTCCGAGGAAAGAAAAATGCATTATTCATTGATTGATATTTCGAGAGAAAAATGCATTTTTCTCCTCTGGCAACCAAACGCACCCTAACCCACATCCATCGAGCCCAATAGCCCACTATCCTACTCACCTACCTTCTGGCCCATGGCCGATGCACTCTGGGCCCACATTTTTTTAGCGTTCCCATTTGGCCAACCACTGGCCGACACGTGGCATCATCTCTTGGCCTAGTGGTCAATCAACCTTATGGCCAAACGGCCCATAAACCTCGAGCCCAAGCCCGCAAGCCCGCAAGTTCAAATATAAAAATAAAAAAATAAAAAAATGAAAAACAAAAAATATTTTTAGAAACCGTGAGTTTCCAAGTTGAGAAACCCACGGTTTCTCCTTGTGAAGAGGGGTTGAAAACCCTAAGACCCCTCTCCTTTTTTTGGTCTTCTCTCTTTCCCTCTTCTCTCTTTCCCTCTTCTCTCTTGTTCCTTCCATTTCTCCTTTCTTTTCCGGCAAATCCGGCCGGCGAGCTGGTGGGTTCCCTCCCCCTCTTCTTCTTCTTCCTTCTTTCTTCTTCTTCTTCTTCTCCTCTAGAGGTCCTCCCTGGTCCTCACAACTTGCAACTTTGGGCGCCTCCTCTTCCACCCTCAAGTGCAGCACGTTGCTGCACCTTCCTCTAGCAGAACCAGCAGTTTGGTGGCCCCTCTCGTTCTACTTGCCATTGCTGGCCGGACCTATAACTCCGGCCAGCTCTTCTCCTCTTCACCATCATCTAAATCGACACGAGCCTCGTCTCTAGCAGGTCAGAGTTCACCTTCTTCTTCTCATTTCTTCTTCTACTTCTTCTTCTTCATCAAATCGCGCTGGAGTTGCAGACATGAAACTCCGGCCACCTGGTTGCCCCTCCACCAGTTACACCTTCGCATGTAACTCCCATCGGGCTCCTGATGTAGATCTGCCAACACCGGTAATTCCCTTGTCCTCCTCTCCTTCTTCTCATAGTTTCTCCTTACCGAAGTTGCAGGTTTGCAACTCCGGCCGATAGAACCACCGTCTTCACCATCTCAGCCACCATCTTTACCACCCCACCTTGTAACTCCAACGGTAGGTTCTCCCTTCACTAGATGCCCAACTTCATCACCATTGCATAGAAGTGAAACACCATCTTGCGGTCCACCATCTTCTTCACCCTCCACCATAGCAGCGCATTCAACCACCACCGGCAACCACCATTAAAGGTGGCAGGAACTCTCCAAGCTATAGTCCCATCTCTCCCAATTTGCTGCACGTCTCCCTTGTATCAGTCCTTGCTGCCAACAGCGACCAGCCAGCCTGCATCCACATCCTCAAATGGGGCTACAACTCATCCCGTGCGTGGTTGTGTGCAACTCCACCGACTCAACTTGCAGACCTCCCTTTGCCTATTATGCATCACTAACAGCAAGTTTATGCCCGATAACTTCAACAAGGTAGAATCCCACAGCCTCCATCCCCAATCAATCCTCATCCATGGCCATTCGAGCTGATCCTCTTTAAGGTAAGGTCGAGGTAAACCATGTTCTTTATTTTCTCTCTCTAAGCCTTCCATCTCATCTTCTCTCTCTTCTCTTATTTCTCTCTTTAACCTTCTATTTTCTCTCTCTAAAAAGTCTCCCATCTCATCTTCTCTCTCTACATATTCTTCTTCTAGTTTCTCTCTCCATTCCTCTCTTTCCCTCTCTAGATTAAGCACCTTTCTTCTGTCTCTCATCCTTAGCTCTCTCTGGAATTTTCCTCTCCAAACTTAGGTTTCTCTCTCTAGATCTTTTTAGTCATTTTCTCTCTCTCTACAATCTCTTTCTCTCACTATCCTAATCACTTTTAATGCTTTCTAGTTTAATTAATTTTATCTGATTTGCATTGTAAGAGACAAGTTCAGTTAAATAAAGATGATTTAAGTGTGATTGTTTTACATTCTGTGCAATGTTTTTTTTTTCATCTTTTCATGTGTTTTTATTGTGCTAATCCAACTAATCCCGAGTGCAGATCGACATCCGACACGAGCCACTGTGCAAAATTACTAATTTTACAGGTTAAAAGTCTCGGATAATTACAAATGTGTTGATTCTAGGGTTTCCATAACCAACGACGCGAAAAATACCTACTTTTAAATGGCGCCGCTGTCGCTCGGGTGTTCGGGAGTGCGAAAAAAGACGTAAAGACGGAATTAGAAAGTTGCTGAAGTGAAAAGCTGCTCAATTTGGACAGCCTGACCTTTTCGGGAAACTTTCTATTTTTTTTGTTTTTAGCGGTTTTTAGCAGTCTTTTAAATTCTATTTTTAATGCCTCAGAAGGCCGAGTGCAAAGTTGTAATACTTTAGGAATTTTACGACTTTCCAAATAACTGCTAGATCTTGTTCTAGGGTTTTTTAGAAACCCTAGATTAAGTGAAAAATACCAAAAAAATAATAAAATCAAAATTCAAAAAAATTAGGGTTTTATATTCTGTAGATTTTTAGAAATCACCAATCAAGGATTTGCGATTTTTGGAAAGATTCTAAAATCTTGAAACTCTGCTTAATTAGGGTTTCCCCTCTTAGAAGTTTCCTCTTTAGAAATCTTCCGAATTTGGAAAAGTCTACAAAAGGAAATACCCCAAATCTAGCAGAATTTCACACAAAGCGAACCCGCTTAACATCCAATCGAAATAAGACCACGAGCGTGGGTCCCTGTTGTCTAACACACCCATAAGTCCCTGCTACTCAAGTACACTGAGCTCGAAGTGGCATCTTGGACTATTCGGCGGTTAGTTGCGTGTGGACTAGGAACACGCATCAACCCTAGCTTAACTCGAGGGAACACTCTTCTTATCCACTTGACCAATCCGATTAGTCTGGGATGTACTTAAGTCAGCCATTGTGCCACACGTCTGTCTAGGCTTCGGATTGCCTTGTTGTTAACTAGAGTTAGTACTAAAGGATTCGCTCTGAAGAGTGTAGCCTGGTGAGAACATCTGAGTGCAAACCAGTTAGTCCGGCGGTTAAAAGATAAACCAGTGGTCCGCCTACTGTCATAATCTACTCTAGCCCCAAAACTAACAAAGATAATTCCTAAAATATATCCTGATTTCTTCGAATAGGATTATCTGTGCTTGGTGTGCATCATTTAGGATAGTGTTCCTCTCTGGCAACTTTTTGCCAAGTATAGAGCTTGTCTCTTCAGCGTATGCCCGTTTGGACTCGTCCGAACAAGCGCTTAATTCGATCTGAAAATCACGTACCTACAGTGGATCCTCTACTAAATTCTTCCCCATCTCTTTCCCCACCCGCCTCCCCCAGTACTACTACCTTTGTAGTCATGGCAGTCGAACGACCTCTTATCTAGACGTTTGTCCCTATCTCTGCCAATCCGCCCACTTGCATTGTTCTCCCACCTACTACGGTGGTACAGTTTGAGATCAGGCCGCAGACGATCCAAATGCTGCCAACCTTTGTGGTCTCCCAAGAGAAGACCCATATTCCCATATTAGGGAATTCCAACATGTCATCCTACTTTTCAAGAATCAGAACCTCGATGATGACAATGTGCGTCTGCGAGTTTTCCCATTCTCGCTCAAAGACCGAGCCTCCGATTGGCTCTACTCCTTACCCGCTGATTCAATCAGCAGTTGGAAAGAATTGGTGGGCAAATTCATGTCTAAATTCTACCCCATGACTCAGACCAACCAAATGAAGCAACTCATCCAGGACTTTCGACAGAAGTCCGATGAGAAATTTTTCGAAGCGTGGGATAGATTCCAAGACTACCTGACTAAGTGTCCCTACCATAGCATCGACAAGGGCAATCTTGTCCACGTCTTCTATAAGGGACTTACTGATGAGTCCCAGACCATGGTAAAGTCAATGTGCCAAGGAAAATTCCTGCACCAAACTCCGACCGATGCATACAAATTCTTGGGAGAGTTAGGAGAAAACTCTCAACATTGGACGACTGACTCAGAGTTCAGTCGAACCACTTTGGTCCAAAGGACAACCAAGGGACATGATGCTACAGCTGATACTGAGCTTCGATCTGTCATTCAAGAGTTGAGCAAGTCAGTCTCGGCACTGGCTGTGTCTGTACAAAAGCCTGCTCAACATTCTACCCCAGTCATGCATGTAGGACATGAGAGCCCTCTGGAATCCTGCACCCTTTGTCTGCAACCCTTCCATACTACTGAGCATTGTCCTTTGAATGAAGGATGGTCTAATCCTCTTCAGGAAGAAGTTTGTGCTTTCAGCACATACAAACCACCCACTCAGAACTTGTATAGTCAATCTTATCATCTGGACACGAGAAACCACCCTAACTTCTCTTGGAGGCCTCAGTCTACTCAACCACAAGCTCAACCTCCACGTCAACCTCAGGGCATGTATCCCCCTGGGTTCAATCAACCCACTCGGCAATTCAATTAGGGTCAGTACCAGCAGAGTCAGTACCCATCTACTCAGAACCAGCAGTTCCAACAGGGTCAATACTCTAGATAACCGAGCACATTTCAGAATCAGCAAAGAGTCCCACAGACCTTTCAGAACCAACCGATAGTCCCAACTAATTCTCCAGCCAATAACTATAATGCCCCGATGAGCTCGAGTCGCGAATTGGTGTCTCAGCTCCCATTAGCTGCCCCCCAACAGTCGGTCTCCAAACCTGGTATTGAGGACCTTCTAGCTCAACTCATTACTCAATCTATGCAATGCCTAGAGTGATATTCGCTCAAAAGTGCTTATTTTAAGCACTTATCCTGTTAGCGTTATCGCACTCTCCTACATAAAACTGCTCTAATTATCCACTTTTCTACGTAAGAGTCTATCTCATTGCGTAGAACACACTTTTCTGGACGAAATGGTATATTTGCATGCATTAAACACATTTTCGGGAGTCTAGATATGAAGTCATTCTGATAGAGTCTCATTACGCGCTTCTTCTGTCGCAGGAAACCCCGATGGGACGATTCTCGAGACTTGTGGGCCCAAATCGATCATGAAAGCCCATTATCAAAGCTTAAAGAGCCCACATGCTATGACTAGAAGATATGGGCCAAATATGGGCTGAATAAGAGGACCAAAAAGCCGACCCAAAGAACGAAGAGAGCAGGAGAGCCAATGACCAAGAGACGGACCAAAGCGTTTAAAGCCACATGAGTCAGCAAGGAATGATAGTCGACTCTACTGGAGAAGCGTGAGGATGGTCACAGTGAAGACCAGGGTTCCAGACCCTCCGCCAGTGCTTTTTTCCATTTTTTTGATACTTTTTCTCTCATCTCTTCTTATTCTCTCTCTCTCTTCATCTCTCGATCCTCGAATCTACTGACCTAACCCCAGAACTCCTACCCTTCGGCTCTATCTCATCTCCCTTAGCTTTCTGACCGTTGGATCTTCCATCGGACCGTTGGATCTTCAATCGGACCGTTGGATCTCTCTAGATCCGTCGATCTACCAATCTGGGTCCCAATCAAGTCACCATCCATCCGATCGCCATCAGAATGTCTGTCACATCATCTTGTGAGACGATGGACATCATCAGTCCATGTGGGCCAATAGCCGGGCCCATCATCATCGACCCGCTGTCCGACCAGTTAGTGGACCCCGTGAATTTCAAAATAATTTTAATTAAAAAATGGGGGGTCCACTAATTGGGGAGATTCCCCATAATAAAGTAGGTTTTTACTTAAAAAAAAAAAAAAAAAAAAAAAAAAAAAAAAAAAATATTTTTTATTTTCAAAAAATACCCTATTTCCATTAATGGAAATAGGGAGCTTTATAAGAGGAGGGAGAAGGGTTCGTTCGAACCCTAATCCCCCCCCTTTCTCTTCCATCCTCTCCCCCTATCAATCCCGCACGGATCCCTTCACCCTTAGCCCCATTTTCCTTTTCTTCTCCACCTTCTTCTTCATCTTCTTCATCACGTCATTGCCGGAGTTGCAGGCTGCAACTCCGGCCGATCAAGATCTCCTCCACCATCTCTTGCTGGCCACCCCTTACCCCTCCATTAACGACCTCGCCATCCTCTTGCAACGGAGCAACAGCCCCATCACCACCCAAACCAGCAGCCCCATCTTTCTTTAACGTTGCTGGAGTTGCAACCTGCAACTCCAGTCCGTTTCACCAGCAACCACCGCCTGCTACAGCCTGCTGCATCCTCCCTTCACCTTGGCTGTTGCCAAGCCATCCCTCTGCCTGCAGCCGCTCCCCATCTCCACATCTTCCAACGGCAGTTCGCTGCCAAAAGACTCCACCACGTCTTGATCTCCATCCCACGTGCTGGTTTGCAACGTACCAAACCACCATTGCCTCTGCCTTGCTGCCTTCACCGTTAAAAGCCACCATTGGAGGACTGCGTGGCTGACTTTTATCCTCCTTTGCCGCCTCTCTCTCAGCCGCCATCATCCCTCTCTTCTTCCTCACCACTAAACCCAAGGAAAAACCAAAAAAAAAAAAGAAAAAAAAAAGAAATAAAGAAAGAAAAAAAAAAAAAAAACGGTTGGGTGTGCTCAGCCCATCCCGAACTATCCCACGCATCTACAGTCAACACCACCAACGAACCACTCACCGGGCAGATCTTATCTCTCCAAATAAGTTGAAGGTAAAACATTTTTTTACCATAGTTTCTCTCTCTAGAACTTTATCCCTTTCTCTCTCTCTCCTCCCTTTCTCTCTCTAGAATAATGCTTTCTTTCTCTCTATTAGATTAGTCTTTCATTCAAGCAATGTAAGCAACTTTTATTTCAAATAATAAAATAGTTATTTTTTTAGGCAATTTGTTATCGTTGATCATTCTATATGCTTTTTGATAAATTCTCTCTCTAAGAAAATAGATTTTTAAATCTCGCGATCATCACTCTCACCCCTCCATCCTTTATTTTTATCATTTTCTGTGGAAAAATTCGTCATTTTATGTTCTTGTCTGCGCTACTAATCCCGAGTGTGGATCGACATCCGAAACTTCCCACTGTGCAAGAATTCTAAATTTTGCAGGATAATCGGATCAAATTACAAATATTATTGAGATTAGGGTTTCCGTAACCAACAACGCGGAAAAACCCTATTTTCATAGAGCAACAGCAACAACAATCCATGCTTCATCTAGAGCAACGTCTAGGTAACTTAGAAGCTGAGAAAGCTAAGGGGATCTTTCCTAGTCAACCCATTGCCAACCCTAAAGGAAATGCCTAAGGGGTAGTATATGAGATTGGATCCCAATCTCAAAGCCAGAATGAGAACTATCAAGGGGAGGTGCAAGCTGTAACCACCCTACGATCTGGAAAAACTGTGGACATGGGAGTCCAACCACCACCGGTGCCATCTCCAGCACCCATCACTCGTACAGAGGAAACTAGTACCAATCCTACCTCTGCTCTTCTACCTCTGCACCAACATCAGATATCCCTGTGCAGAAATCGAAGGCTAAAGACAAATCCATTTGTCGAGTAAAGCCTCCCTTCCCAGATAGACTTGTCCAAGATAAGCGGGATCAGCAATTCTCAGAGATCTTAGACGTCTTTAAAGACGTCCAGATCAATATCTCATTCCTTTCTGCTATCAAGCAAATCCCCTCCTATGCCAAATTCCTCAAGGACTTGTGCACAGTTAAGCGGCGTACGCATGTACCCAAAGTTGCCTTCTTGGCTGAAAAAGCTATCACGTTCATTCAACGCAATAGTGTGATCAAACGCAAGGATCCAGGTAGCCCAACTGTCCAATGTGAAATTGGAGACAACTTTAGCTGCACTGCCTTGCTAGATTTAGGGGCTAGCGTTAACCTCATACCATTCTCGGTATATCAGCAGTTAGGACTGAAAGATATGAAGCTGATATTCGCTCAAAAGTGCTTATTTTAGGCAATTATCCTTTTAGCGTTATTGCATTCTCCTACGTTAAAATACTCTATTTATCTACTTTTCTACGTAAGAGTCTCTTCTATTGCATAGAACACATAGAACACACTTTTCTGGACGAAATGGTCTATTTGCATGCATTAAACACATTTTTGGAAGTCTAGACATTGAGTCATTCTGATAAAGTCTCATTACGCGCTTCTTCTGTCGCAGGAAACCCCGATGGGACAATTCTCGAGAATGCGGGCCCACAACCAACCTCCAGAACCTATAATCACAGCTCATGAGCCAGTAAGCTGAGGATAAGAAAATGTAGACCAAGAGCGGGAAAAGCTAGAGAGTCGGAAGAGCCTGGGAAAAGACCAAGAGAGAGAAAGAATCAAGCCCCAAGAGAAGAGAATAAACGCATTAAAGCTTGACCAACTAACACAAGTCAAAGAATTGCTTAGCTGGTGAAGCATGAAGAAGACCAAGTCAAAGAGCAGGGTTCAAGACCCTCTACTAGCATTTTCTCTTTTTCTCTCTCTCCTCTCTCTAAATCCTCACTCTCTCTCTAATCTCAATATCCACCACTAGATCCTCTCTCCTTCTGAAATCAATCGATCCTATGGCCTACCTTGGCCGATCTCCACCGTCCAATGATCTGTTCAATCATTTCCATCCACTTCTACCATCCAATCGCCATTGCGTTGTCATTTCTATCGTCCGATTATCAGCATATCGTCAAATTCTTCCTCCATCACTTTCCATCTTAGAATCCAGTGGCCCTCATCATTTCACGGTTAATCAAGCGGGCCATGGACAAGCTAAAAATATGGGCCCACCATCACTGACCCACGGCCTCACTTAAATTTCCTAAAAAAGGCACGGCCATTGCCACATGGCGGATGTGAGGATATTTTTGGAAAAGAGGATACTAAATAAATAAAAAAATAATAATTGGCAGCATTAATATGCAGTATTTCAAAAAGAGGGAGACTTTCCATCCATGTTTTTAAAATGGGAAAAGAAGTTGAATTTTTGAACAAAAGGGAAGTTTCTAAAAAATTTTGAAAAAGATTTCTTTTTTAAGGCAAGTGGTGGTCACGTATAGGAAGGATGAGGTGGCATCAAGAGGTGGAACCAAACATGTGTGGAGAGGAGGAAAGAAGGGAGAGGACGCCCACGTTCCTATAAAAGAACACAACCCTAAAGGAATCGGCTCTCTCCCTCAACTCACTTTCTAATTTTTTACCCCAAGCCGTTAGCCACTTCTTCTCCTCCAGTTTCTCACTCTCCCTACGCCTGATTCATTCTTCCCTCCTTGTTTTCCTTCTTCCGGATCTTCACAAACCCAAGCCGCCCCACGTTTTTGGAACAAGGAGAGCTCTTCTCCTTGCTGCCATTAACACACTGCACTTACCTCTAGTGCAAAACGGAAACACCTCCCTCTTCTTTTCAGTCTCTCCGCCTAGAACCTCTCCGGAAACGGAAACACCTGCTGGTCTCTCTCCTTCAGTGCACACGAAATACACTTCACCTTGAAAGAAAAAAAAAAAAAAAAAAAAATTTTTTTTTTCAAGATCACCGGAGTTGCAGGTTGCAACTCCGGCGACCTCCATTAACGCCTGCACATCTCCTGTGCTCTTCATCCACGCGCCAGCAGGCGGTCTTCCATTGCTGCCACCAACCTTTGCTCTCCCACCTTGCTGCTCAAAAACAGCAAGGCTGTACCACGGTGTAGCCGGAGTGAACTTTCATCACCGGAGTTGCAGACCTGCAACTCCGGTCGGCCTCTCCTTCACCTTCGTTGAAGCCTCCTTATTCCACCTCCATAGCCGCCCCTAACCTAGCCGTCTCTCACCCTCTCCTCTCTCTCTCACTTAGTCTGGGCATATGCTCCATCCCGTCCTCCATGAGTTGTAGGTCTACTACACCACCACCAATCGCTCAAGTGCTGCCCCTTTTAGCGCCGTAGTGATTAATCTCCGGTGAACCAGCCACCAGTCTGCCTTCTCTATACCGCCCTGCTGCATTTCTCTCAAGGGCTGCACCCTTCATCACCGCTGCAAGTTCGCCGGACCTGCAAACTCCGATCGGCCTGTTCAACCGGCTTCTCATGGGCAATCTCTCCAATGCTTCACGATTTAGCTAGCACCTGCTGGTGCGTCACACTCACCTGCAATCCATCATCTCCCACAACCGGTAGCTCAACAATCCAACACCACTGTTCACTGCTGCATCATTTCACTACTCTACCACCTGCACCTTGCCCGAAAACCCCGCAACCATGAACATTTCCATTGAGTGCAGTCCATTCTCCTTCATCTCAAGGTGAGATCAAACGGTGAGTCTTTTCTCCACCTTTCTCTCACTTTCTCTCTCTCCTCTATAGACTCTCTCTCTCTCTCAAGTTTTCTCTCTCTAGCCTCCTAATTTCTCTCTCTAACTCTCATGCCAATTTGTTTGCTTTTTAGTTGGGAATTTTTTATTCAAGCAATGTATTTTTTTTAGTTTAATTTGATTAATAAAATAGTTTATTTTCAGTTCAATTTATTGTCTTCATTATTTCGTATGATTTCGATGGTCCATAAATTCTCTCTCTAAAAATATCATGTTTTAAAGCGAACAACCACTCTCACCCCTCCATCATTTCTTTTTAGCAATTTCTGTGGAAAATTTTGTTATTTGCTCTGAATCGCGCTAATCTGACTAATCCCGAGTGCGGATCGACATCCGACACTTCCCACTGTGCAAGAAGTTCTAAATTTTGCAGGATAATCGGATTAAAATTACAAAAATGTGTTGAAGTTAGGGTCGTTCTTTCAACGACGGAAAAACCCTACTTTCAAATGGCGCCGCTGCCGCTCGGGTGTTCGGGAGTGCGAAAAAGGACGTAAAGACGGAATTGGAAAGTTGCTAAATCGGAAAGCTGCTCAATTTGGACAGCCTGACCTTTTCGGGAAACTTTCTATTTTTTATTTTTAGTGATTTTTAGCAGTTTTTAAATTACTATTTTTAATGCCTCGGAAGGCCGAGTGCAATTTGTAATAATTTAGGAATTTTACTGCTTTCCATATAACTGCTAGATCTTGTTCTAGGGTTTTTTTAGAAACCCTAGATTAAGTAGAAATTACCAAAAAAATTAAAAAATCAAAATTCAAAAAAAATTAGGGTTTTATATTCTGCAGATTTTTAGAAATCACCATTCAAGGATTTGCGATTTTTGGAAAGATTCTAAGATCTTGAAACTTTGCTAAATTAGGGTTTCCCCTCTTAGAAGTTTCCTCTTTAGAAGAATTTCTATTTTTAGAAATCTTCCGAATTTGGAAAAGTTTGCAAAAGGAAACGCCCCAAATCTAGCAGAATTTCAATTTTGGGAAATTTCCCAAAAATTGTAAGGGATCTCGCAATCAAATCTTTCTTGGAAGATCTCCACCGTTCGGGAAACTTTCCACTCTAGGTATTTTCCAATCTGAAAATTCCTAAATTTTAACCCATCTCGAAGTTGGAAACTAATTCAAAAACTTGCCTAAATCTAGTGCTTGTTCAGTGAACCCTAAAAAGGCAAGGATCTTCCAAATAGAATCCCGAATACCTAGACAGTGCGATCTAACTTTTCTGCAGGAACACGATCCAGTGTGGGTAGAGAGCGAAAGCTCAAAGAGGTGGAGTCGGGCCCAAGCCCATAAGGATATCCCTCTCTAACCCACGGAGGCGACCCCGTGGCGTGGCCCACGGGAGGTACGTCTCTATCCTCGCCTTGAGTGCGATACAGAGTAATTTGGGTGAATCATTGCCGCTTGTCTATTTGTTTTCTAGCAACAACTTATTCGACTTGCGTGGCGTAGCCGTTAATCAATCAACTCTAAGAGAGCAGACCCAGCTCCAAATTGAAACTGGTGGGATTTCATCACCCACCTCATCATTCCAACTGATTTGATCCCAAGGCTCCATTTAATTAAAAAGAATCAAGAAGTAGAGCCAATTAGCCCGATGTTCGAGGAAAAATCCACGCAAAGCGAACCCGCTTAACATCCAATCGAAATAAGACCACGAGCGCGGGTCCCTGTTGTCTAACACACCCATAAGTCCCTGCTACTCAAGTACACTGAGCTCGACGTGGCATCTTGGACTATTCGGCGGTTAGTTGCGTGTGGACTAGGAACACGCATCAACCCTAGCTTAACCCGAGGGAACACTCTTCTTATACACTTGACCAATCCGGTTAGTCTGGGACGTACTTAAGTCAGCCATTGTGCCGCACGTCTGTCTAGGCTTCGGATTGCCTTGTTGTTAACTAGAGTTAGTACTAAAGGATTCGCTCTGAAGAGTGTAGCCTGGTGAGAACCTCTGAGTGCAAAACAGTTAGTCCGGCGGTGAAAAGATAAACCAGTGGTCCGCCCACTGTCATAATCTACTCTAGCCCCAAAACTAACAAAGATAATTCCTAAAATATATCCTGATTGCTTAGAATAGGATTATCTGTGCTTGGTGTGCATCATTTAGGATAGTGTTCCTCTCTGGCAACTTTTTGCCAAGTATAGAGCTTGCCTCATTCGCGTATACCCGTTTGGAATCGTCCGAACAAACGCTTGGTTCGATCTGAGAATCACGTACCTACAGTGGATCCTCCACTGAATTCTTCCCCATCTCTTTCCCCACCCGCCTCCCCCAGTTCTACTACCTTTGTAGTCATGGCAGTCGAACGACCTCTTATCGAGACGTTCGCTCCTATCTCTGCCAATCCGCCCACTTGCATTGTTCTCCCACCTACTACGGCGGTACAATTTGAGATCAGGCCGCAGACGATCCAAATGCTGCCTACCTTTCGTGGTCTCCCAAGAGAAGACCCATATTCCCATATTAGGGAATTCCAACATGTCATCCTACTTTTCAAGAATCAGAACCTCGATGATGACAATGTGCGTCTGCGAGTTTTCCCATTCTCACTCAAAGACCGAGCCTCAGATTGGCTCTACTCCTTACCCGCTGATTCAATCAGCAGTTGGAAAGAATTGGTGGGCAAATTCATGTCTAAATTCTACCCCATGACTCGGACCAACCAAATGAAGCAACTCATTCAGGACTTTAGACAGAAGTCCGATGAGAAATTTTTTGAAGCATGGGATAGATTCCAAGACTACCTGACTAAGTGTCCCCACCATAGCATCGACAAGGGCAATCTTGTCCACGTCTTCTATAAGGGACTTACTGATGAGTCCCGTACCATGGTAGAGTCAATGTGCCAAGGAAAATTCCTGCACCAAACTCCGACCGATGCATACAAATTCTTGGGAGAGTTAGGAGAAAACTCTCAACATTGGACGACTGACTCAGAGTTTAGTCGAACCGCTTCGGTCCAAAGGACAACCAAGGGACATGATGCTACAGCTGATACTGAGCTTCGATCTGTCATTCAAGAGTTGAGCAAGTCAGTCTCGGCACTGGCTGTGTCTGTACAAAAGCCTACTCAACAATCTACCCCAGTCATGCATGTGGGACACGAGAGCCCTATGGAATCCTGCACCCTCTGTCTGCAACCCTCCCATACTACTGAGCATTGTCCTTTGACTGAAGGATGGTCTAATCCTCTTCAGGAAGAAGTTTGTGCTTTCAGCACATACAAACCACCCACTCAGAACTCGTATAGTCAATCTTATCATCCGGACACGAGAAACCACCCTAACTTCTCTTGGAGGCCTCAGTCTACTCAACCACAAGCTCAACCTCCACGTCAACCTCAGGGCATGTATCCTCTTGGGTTCAATCAACCCAATAGGCAATTCAATCAGGGACAATATCAGCAGAATCAGTACCCATCTACTCAGAACCAGCAGTTCCAACAAGGTCAATACTCTGGACAACAGAGCACATTTCAGAATCAGCAAAGAGTTCCCCAGAACTTTTAGAACCAACAGATTGTCCCAACTAATTCTTCCGCCTATAACTATAATGCTCCGATGAGCTCGAGTCGCGAATTGGTGCCTCAGCTCCCATTAGCTGCTCCCCAACAGTCGGTCCCCAAGCCCGGTATCGAGGACCTTCTAGCTCAACTCATTACTCAATCTATGCAACGCCTAGAGCAACATCAACAGTAATCCATACTTCGTCTAGAGCAACGTCTAGGTAACTTGGAAGCTGAGAAGGCTAAGGGGATCTTTCCTAGCCAACCCATTGCCAACCCTAAAGGAAATGCCAAAGGGGCAGTATATGAGATCGGATCCCAATCTCAAAGCCAGAATGAGAATTGTCAAGGGGAGGTGCAAGCTGTAACCACCCTACGATCTGGAAAAACTGTGGACATGGGAGTCCAACCACCACCGGTGCCATCTCCAGCACCCATCACTCGTACAGAGGAAACTAGTACCAATCCTACCTCTGCTTCTTCCACCTCTGCACCAACATCAGATATCCCTGTGCAGAAATCCAAGGCTAAAGACAAATCCATTTGTCGAATAAAGCCTCCCTTCCCGGACAGACTTGTCCAAGATAAGCGGGATCAGCAATTCTCAGAGATCTTAGACGTCTTTAAAGACGTCCAGATTAATATCCCATTCCTTTCTGCTATCAAGCAAATCCCTTCCTATGCCAAATTCCTCAAGGACTTGTGCACAGTTAGGCGGCGTACGCATGTACCCAAAGCTGCCTTCTTGGCCGAAAAAGCTACCGCGTTCATTCAACGCAATAGTGTGATCAAACACAAGGATCCAGGTAGCCCAACTGTCCAATGTGAAATTGGAGACAACTTTAGCTGCACTGCCTTGCTAGATTTAGGGGCTAGCGTTAACCTCATACCATTCTCGGTATATCAGCAGTTAGGACTGAAAGATATGAAACCTACCAATGTCACCCTGAAATTGGCTGATCAGTCCATCAAGATTCCAAGAGGAATCATTGAAGATGTCCTAGTAAAAGTCGCTGACTTTTATTATCCTGTGGACTTTATCATTCTCGACACCGAGCCGTGTCAGGATAACTGCATTCCGGTCATCTTAGGCCATCCATTCTTTGCCACCGCGAATGCACACATCGGTTGCCGGGACGGAAACATGTCCATTGCTTTTGGAAACCTCAAAGCTGAGGTCAATATCTTTCGTTTAATGCAACAAGATGCCGATCGCGAAGTGACCGATGAAATGTGTGCCGTTGAGTGTCTAATCCCGAACTCCACCGAAGATATTCTTAAGCAGTGTCTAGAACACTTTGGAGCTAACTTTGCAACAGAGTCAGCTATTTCTGATCTCAATGATCTTTTGGAGACTGCTCCACTGATAGAGATCCCCGCTCCACTCATCGAGTTCGAGCCTCTGATAACCATGACCAGAGAACCCATCCTTCCTTTACCTACTGAAGTCAAACCTCTTCAATCCGTGTCTTCTGTGACACCTATTTCTACTTCATCTGCTCCAATATTGGAGCTTAAGCCTCTTCCCACAGATCTTTCCTATGCCTATCTTGGTCCTAAGGAAACCTACCCTGTCATTATTGCATCCGCTTTATCTGAGAGTGAACATAAGAAACTTCTCGAGCTGCTCAACGAGCACAAATCTGCGATAGGTTGGACTATAGATGATATTCGAGGCATAGACCCCTCGGTGTGCCAACATCACATCTATCTCGAGGATGAATCCAAAACCTCGCGAGAACACCAGAGGAGGTTGAACCCCGTCTTAAAGGATGTAGTCCGGGATGAGGTCCTTAAACTGTTAGATGCGGGTATCATTTATCCCATCTCCGATAGCAAATGGGTGAGTCCTATTCATGTCGTCCCTAAAAAGGCAGGATTCACAGTTGTGGAAAATGAGAACAAGGAAATGGTAACCCAGCGCCTGAAGAAAGGGTGGAGAGTCTGCATCGATTACCGACGACTCAACACCAACACTAGGAAGGACCATTTTCCTTTACCCTTCATAGACCAAATGTTGGAGCGATTAGCAGGTCACTCCTATTACTGCTTCCTCGATGGTTACTCAGGGTATAATCAAATACCAATCGCCCCTGAGGATCACGAGAAGACAACTTTCACTTGTCCCTTTGGCACTTTTGCCTACAAGCGCATGCCCTTTGGCCTCTGCAATGCACCCGCGACCTTTCAAAGGTGTATGATGAGCATATTCTCTAACATGGTGGAAAAATTCCTCGAAGTCTTCATGGACGACTTCTCAGTTTTTGGGTCATCCTTTGATGACTGTCTGAACCATCTAGGGCTTGTACTTCACCGCTGTCAGGATAAGCGACTTGTCCTCAATTGGGAGAAATGCCACTTCATGGTGAAGAAGGGCATTGTTCTGGGACATGTCATTTCCCATCAGGGCATTGAGGTCGACAAAGCTAAAATCGATATCATCTCGACCTTGCCCATTCCTAAGTCCGTGCGTGACATCCGATCCTTTTTGGGACACGGAGGATTCTATAGGCGATTCATCAAGGACTTCTCTCAAATCGCTCGACCTCTGTCCCATCTTCTGGCTAAAGATAGTCCTTTCGACTTTAATGCTGACTGTGTCAAGGCATTTGAGCGTCTCAAATCTGAGCTCACTACTGCGCCCATTATCCGTCCCCCAGACTGGACTCTACCTTTCGAGGTAATGTGCGATGCTTCTGACTACGCGTTAGGCGCCATTCTAGGGCAGAGAGTTGACAAAAGGTCACACGTGATCTACTACGCAAGCAAAACTCTTAACTCTGCCCAAATGAATTACTCTACCACTGAGAAAGAACTCCTGGCGGTAGTCTTCGCCCTTGATAAATTCCGTCAGTACCTCTTAGCCACTAAGGTGGTTGTGTACACTGATCATGCAGCCCTTCGTTATCTCATGTCGAAAAAGGAAACCAAACCTCGATTAATTCGATGGATTCTCTTACTGCAGGAATTCGACCTCGAGATTAAGGATAAGAAAGGAACTGAGAATGTAGTGGCTGATCACTTGTCTAGACTGACTTTAGAGTCATCCTTCGACACCCAGCCCATCCCTGAAACCTTTCCAGACGAACAACTGTTCGCCATCTCTGTTAATCCTTGGTATGCTGACATTGTCAACTACCTTGTCACCGAAGAAATGCCTTCACACTGGTCAAAACAGGACAAAAGCCAATTCCTAGCAAGAGTTAAGTACTACTCTTGGGATGACCCTTATTTGTATAAATACTGTCCTGACTAGATCATTCGTCTCTGTGTCCCTGAGTCGGACCAACTCAATATCTTGTCCTCGTGTCATGACCAACCTTGTGGTGGTCATTTCAGTACTAAGAAAACTGCAGAAAAAGTTCTGCAATGCGGATTCTACTGGCCCACATTATTTAAAGATGCCCATATCTACAGCAAAACTTGTCCTAATTGCCAGCATCTAGGCCGCATCTCCCAGAGGAACATGATGCCCCTAACTCCCATCCAAGTCGATGAAATATTTGACATTTGGGGCATCGACTTCATGGGCCCCTTTCCCATTTCCTATGGTTGTGAGTACATTCTCCTTGCGGTAGACTATGTATCCAAATGGATAGAAGCCATTCCCACCAAGACCAATGACCACAAAGTGGTGGTCAAATTCCTAAAGGAGTTCATCTTCGCTCGATTCGGTGCCCCTAAGGCCATCATTAGTGATGGGGGCACCCATTTCTGCAATAGGATATTCGAGAAATTAATGAAAAAGTATGGGGTAACCCACAAGGTTGCCCTAGCTTATCATCCGCAGACTAGTGGTCAAGTGGAGGTTTCTAATCGTCAGATCAAGCAGATCTTGGAGAAGACAGTCAATACCACATGTAAAGACTGGTCTACTCGTCTCACTGATGCTTTATGGGCATACAGAACCGCCTACAAGACCCCACTCAATATGTCTCCCTATCGTCTGGTCTTTGGGAAACCCTGTCATCTTCCGGTAGAGATTGAACATCGTGCCCTGTGGGCCATTAAGAAGCTCAACTTCGACCTAGACTCCGCAGGGGAGGAGCGGAAACTTCAAATGAATGAGTTAGAAGAACTCAGAAATGATGCCTACAACCTGTCGAAGAATTACAAAGCCAAAATGAAGTGGATACATGACAAGAGCATCCTCAGGAAAGAGTTCCATCCAGGACAGAAGGTCCTTCTTTATAATTCCCGTCTCCATCTCTTCCCTGGGAAACTGAAATCTAGGTGGACCGGTCCTTATACGGTCACAACAGTCACACCCTTTGGGGCAATCACTATTGAGGATCCCAAAGATCACTCCTCATTCCAGGTAAATGGCCAACGTCTTAAACAGTTCCATGAACTTGACGTATTATTCATTCAGACTTTTGAGATCGATCTCATCGATCCTGTTTATGTCGACTGATGATCCACTCAGTCTCCTGTGCTCCAACTCGGTTGGGGGTGCCTGATATACCCCCGTCATGTCTGGCTGAAGACGTAAAACTTAGCGCTTTCGGAAAGGCAATTCCGATATTCCTAGAGTACATGAGTCTCATGCATTTGTGATTATTGTTATATCTCTGAAATTGCAGGTACATTCATTCTCCCAATCATCAGGTATCACACACTGTCGAGTTTCTGCCGACTTGGTAACATCCTTCTTGAATCTTTGCATCATCATCACTGATTTGTTATCATTTTATGTCCCGGTCATGAGCACTGAGGACGGTGCTATATTTTGGTTGGGGGTGGGTATTTACCAAAACTCATGTATTCCTTTTGATAAAAAAAAAAAAAAAAAAAAAAAAAAAAAAGAAGGTTATTTTTGGGGTGATTTCCGATGTTCTCCAAAAGTTTTCTAGAATTTCAAAAATGTGTCAAATACCCTGACTTTGATTAGTTGAAAACCTCCGTTAAGTCAGTATTGAGGATGTCAATTTTTGTTTAAAGTTAGCGTTGAGTCAATTCAAGCGTGACTACAGCAGGTTTGAAAACTCAGAAAAACTCATATTCGGCACAATTGTACACTATCAATATCAGAGTCATCCTAAGTTTAGAAATTCTAGAGATCCTGTGAGAAGAATTGTGGAGACCTAACCCAGTAAGCTTTCGAGCCTTTAATCATTTCAGAGAATTATACATTAATCCTGAGTCACAAGATGACTCACTATTCTTCATGCCCGCAATATTCGTTGAGAGATCTCATTATCTTTTGCTTCGATCATGGAACTCAGAACGACATCAACATTGGATTATTACGACAGAACCTTCTCTGTATCCAGTCAAGACAGTATACATGATAGTGCAAACCCTAGAAAATGATTTAGGCCATTTTTCTGAACCATTCAGCCTTTTTACTCACCTGAATTATACTTCACTAGAAACCCCTTGAGCCGTTCTATAAAAGCCTTTTATTTGCAAACCCATCAACCTAAAATCTAGTCCAGCTACGAAACATGACTGGCTACCCTTATTTTGAGATGGACAAAAGAATAACTGATGTGGGTGTACCGTGAAAAAGAAAAGTAAAGAAGAAGAATCAAAAGGAAAAGAAAGTGGTTCAAGCCAAAAACAAAATATAGAAAGAAAGTATGAAGAAGAGCTGAAAAGAAATTGAGCAGTCTCAGAAATATCAAGAAAAAGAGAAAAATACGAAAAAAGGAAAAAGAACCAGATAATGGTGTTACGTCGCAGGAAAAATTCAAGAAATTGGCAATATCCTCTCAAGATCTTTGAAATCCTGTATTCCTTTATCTCTCTACACCTGACCTAAGCCTCATTACAACCCAGGAAAGTCCTACTTGATTCTAGGATAGTACGATCATAAAATGTGGAGATTGGAGAAAGGGAAGCTATAGAGTTTGATCTGACATTCCCGAGTGAAGTGGTATTCCAATCATGAGATCTTCTTCTATTAAAGATGTCCTTCCTTCAAATAAGACATATGTGAGATCTTTTACCTCTTTATATTAAATACATCTCCTCACATATAAATTGAGAGAAAAGAAGAAAACCCTTCTTGTGTGATTCTATTCCGAGTGCTAAAACACGTGAGATTTGAGGTCGAGGCATAAAAACTTAGAGGTGATCTGAAAATCTTTACTGTTGGATGATGAGAATGTTGAGCACACACACACGCAGAGTTTGACTATTCTGGGTCATGATTATCAGTCTGTAGTCTTGCAAAAACTTTCAAACTCTTTGCTAGCATGTAACTATTTTTGCATCCATTCAATGATTTGACAAACGGTGTTTTCCCGGAGCTAATGTGAAAGTGTGCAGCATGTGTAGAGCCCTTTTAAGCTCATTTATTTTGCACTAATTGCCAAGGATTGGCAATATGCTGGTTGGGGGTTGTGATATTCGCTCAAAAGTGCTTATTTTAGGCAATTATCCTTTTAGCGTTATTGCATTCTCCTACGTTAAAATACTCTATTTATCTACTTTTCTACGTAAGAGTCTCTTCTATTGCATAGAACACACTTTTCTGGACGAAATGGTATATTTGCATGCATTAAACACATTTTTGGAAGTCTAGACATTGAGTCATTCTGATAAAGTCTCATTACGCGCTTCTTCTGTCGTAGGAAACCCCGATGGGACAATTCTCGAGAATGCGGGCCCACAACCAACCTCCAGAACCTATAATCACAGCTCATGAGCCAGTAAGCTGAGGATAAGAAAATGTAGACCAAGAGCGGGAAAAGCTAGAGAGTCGGAAGAGCCTGGGAAAAGACCAAGAGAGAGAAAGAATCAAGCCCCAAGAGAAGAGAATAAAGGCATTAAAGCTTGACCAACTAACACAAGTCAAAGAATTGCTTAGCTGGTGAAGCATGAAGAAGACCAAGTCAAAGAGCAGGGTTCAAGACCCTCTACTAGCATTTTCTCTTTTTCTCTCTCTCCTCTCTCTAAATCCTCACTCTCTCTCTAATCTCAATATCCACCACTAGATCCTCTCTCCTTCTGAAATCAATCGATCCTATGGCCTACCTTGGCCGATCTCCACCGTCCAATGATCTGTTCAATCATTTCCATCCACTTCTACCATCCAATCGCCATTGCGTTGTCATTTCTATCGTCCGATTATCAGCATATCGTCAAATTCTTCCTCCATCACTTTCCATCTTAGAATCCAGTGGCCCTCATCATTTCACGGTTAATCAAGCGGGCCATGGACAAGCTAAAAATATGGGCCCACCATCACTGACCCACGGCCTCACTTAAATTTCCTAAAAAAGGCACGGCCATTGCCACATGGCGGATGTGAGGATATTTTTGGAAAAGAGGATACTAAATAAATAAAAAAATAATAATTGGCAGCATTAATATGCAGTATTTCAAAAAGAGGGAGACTTTCCATCCATGTTTTTAAAATGGGAAAAGAAGTTGAATTTTTGAACAAAAGGGAAGTTTCTAAAAAATTTTGAAAAAGATTTCTTTTTTAAGGCAAGTGGTGGTCACGTATAGGAAGGATGAGGTGGCATCAAGAGGTGGAACCAAACATGTGTGGAGAGGAGGAAAGAAGGGAGAGGACGCCCACGTTCCTATAAAAGAACACAACCCTAAAGGAATCGGCTCTCTCCCTCAACTCACTTTCTAATTTTTTACCCCAAGCCGTTAGCCACTTCTTCTCCTCCAGTTTCTCACTCTCCCTACGCCTGATTCATTCTTCCCTCCTTGTTTTCCTTCTTCCGGATCTTCACAAACCCAAGCCGCCCCACGTTTTTGGAACAAGGAGAGCTCTTCTCCTTGCTGCCATTAACACACTGCACTTACCTCTAGTGCAAAACGGAAACACCTCCCTCTTCTTTTCAGTCTCTCCGCCTAGAACCTCTCCGAAAACGGAAACACCTGCTGGTCTCTCTCCTTCAGTGCACACGAAATACACTTCACCTTGAAAGAAAAAAAAAAAAAAAAAAAAATTTTTTTTTTCAAGATTACCGGAGTTGCAGGTTGCAACTCCGGCGACCTCCATTAACGCCTGCACATCTCCTGTGCTCTTCATCCACGCGCCAGCAGGCGGTCTTCCATTGCTGCCACCAACCTTTGCTCTCCCACCTTGCTGCTCAAAAACAGCAAGGCTGTACCACGGTGTAGCCGGAGTGAACTTTCATCACCGGAGTTGCAGACCTGCAACTCCGGTCGGCCTCTCCTTCACCTTCGTTGAAGCCTCCTTATTCCACCTCCATAGCCGCCCCTAACCTAGCCGTCTCTCACCCTCTCCTCTCTCTCTCACTTAGTCTGGGCATATGCTCCATCCCGTCCTCCATGAGTTGTAGGTCTACTACACCACCACCAATCGCTCAAGTGCTGCCCCTTTTAGCGCCGTAGTGATTAATCTCCGGTGAACCAGCCACCAGTCTGCCTTCTCTATACCGCCCTGCTGCATTTCTCTCAAGGGCTGCACCCTTCATCACCGCTGCAAGTTCGCCGGACCTGCAAACTCCGATCGGCCTGTTCAACCGGCTTCTCATGGGCAATCTCTCCAATGCTTCACGATTTAGCTAGCACCTGCTGGTGCGTCACACTCACCTGCAATCCATCATCTCCCACAACCGGTAGCTCAACAATCCAACACCACTGTTCACTGCTGCATCATTTCACTACTCTACCACCTGCACCTTGCCCGAAAACCCCGCAACCATGAACATTTCCATTGAGTGCAGTCCATTCTCCTTCATCTCAAGGTGAGATCAAACGGTGAGTCTTTTCTCCACCTTTCTCTCACTTTCTCTCTCTCCTCTATAGACTCTCTCTCTCTCTCAAGTTTTCTCTCTCTAGCCTCCTAATTTCTCTCTCTAACTCTCATGCCAATTTGTTTGCTTTTTAGTTGGGAATTTTTTATTCAAGCAATGTATTTTTTTTAGTTTAATTTGATTAATAAAATAGTTTATTTTCAGTTCAATTTATTGTCTTCATTATTTCGTATGATTTCGATGGTCCATAAATTCTCTCTCTAAAAATATCATGTTTTAAAGCGAACAACCACTCTCACCCCTCCATCATTTCTTTCTAGCAATTTCTGTGGAAAATTTTGTTATTTGCTCTGAATCGCGCTAATCTGACTAATCCCGAGTGCGAATCGACATCCGACACTTCCCACTGTGCAAGAAGTTCTAAATTTTGCAGGATAATCGGATTAAAATTACAAAAATGTGTTGAAGTTAGGGTCGTTCTTTCAACGACGGAAAAACCCTACTTTCAGAAGCCTACCAATGTCACCCTCAAATTAGCTGATCAGTCCATCAAGATTCCAAGAGGAATCATTGAAGATGTCCTAGTAAAAGTCGCTGACTTTTATTATCCTATGGACTTTATCATTCTCGACACCGAGCCGTGTCAGGATAACCGCATTTCGGTCATCTTAGGTCATCCATCCTTGCCACTGCGAATGCACACATCGGGTGACGGGACGGAAACATGTCCATTGCTTTCGGAAACCTCAAAGCTGAGGTCAATATCTTTCGTCTAATGCAACAGGATGCCGATCGTGATGTGGCCGATGAAATGTCTGCTGTTGAGAGTCTAATCCCGGACTCCACCGAAGATATTCTTAAGCAGTATCTAGAACACTTTGGAGCTGACTTTGCAACAGAGTCAGCTATTTCTGATCTCAATGATCTTTTGGAGACTGCTCCACTGATAGAGATCCCCACTCCACTCATCGAGTTTGAGCCTCTGATAACCATGGCCAGAGAACCTATCCTTCTTTTTCTTACTGAAGTCAAACCTCTTCAATCCGTGTCTTCTGTGACACCTACTTCAACTCCATCTGCTCCAACATTGGAGCTTAAGCCTCTTCCCCTAGATCTTTCCTATGCCTATCTTGGTCCTAAGGAAACCTACCCTGTCATTATTGCTTCCGCTTTGTCTGCGAGTGAAAGTAAGAAACTTCTAGAGTTGCTCAACGAGCACAAATCTGCAATCGGTTGGACTATAGATGATATTCGAGGCATAGACCCCTCGGTGTGCCAACATCACATCTACCTCGAGGATGAATCCAAAACCTCTCGAGAATACCAGAGGAGGTTGAACCCCGTCTTGAAGGATGTAGTCCGGGACGAGGTCCTTAAATTATTAGATGCGGCTATCATCTACCCCATCTCCGATAGCAAATGGGTGAGTCCTATTCATGTCGTCCCTAAAAAGGCAGGATTCACAGTTGTGGAAAATGAGAACATGGAAATGATCACCCAGCGCCTGAAGAAAGGGTGGAGAGTCTGCATCGATTACCGACGACTCAACACCAACACTAGGAAGGACCATTTTCCTTTACCCTTCATAGACCAAATGTTGGAGAGACTAGCAGGTCACTCCTATTACTACTTCCTCGCTGGTTACTCAGGGTATAATCAAATACCCATTGCCCCTGAGGATCACGAGAAGACAACTTTCACCTGTCCCTTTCGCACTTTTGCCTACAAGCGCATGCCCTTTGGCCTCTGCAATGCACCCGCAACCTTTCAAAGGTGTATGATGAGCATATTCTCTGACATGGTGGAAAAATTCCTCGAAGTCTTTATGGACGACTTCTCAGTTTTTGGGTCATCCTTTGATAACTGTCTGAACCATCTAGGGCTGGTACTTCAACGCTGTCAGGACAAGCGACTTGTCCTTTGGGAGAAATGCCACTTCATGGTGAAGAAAGGCATAGTTCTGGGACATGTCATTTTCCATCAGGGCATTGAGGTCGACAAAGCTAAAATCGATATCATCTCGACCTTGCCCATTCCTAAGTCTGTGCGTGACATCCGGTTCTTTTTGGGACACGAAGGATTCTATAAGCGATTCATCAAGGACTTCTCTCAAATCACTCGACCACTGTCCCATCTTCTGGCTAAAGATAGTCCTTTCGACTTTAATGCTGGCTGTGTCAAGGCATTCGAGCGTCTCAAATCTGAGCTCACTACTGCGCCCATTATCCGTCCCCCGGACTGGACTCTACCTTTCGAGGTAATGTGCGATGCTTCTGACTACGCGTTAGGCGCCGTTCTAGGGCAGCGAGTTGACAAAAGGTCACACGTGATCTACTACGAGAGCAAAACTCTTAACTCTGCCCAAATGAACTACTCCACCACTGAGAAAGAACTCTTGGCGGTAGTCTTCGCCCTTGATAAATTTCGTCAGTACCTCTTAGCCACTAAGGTGGTCGTCTACACTGATCATACAGCCCTTCGTTATCTAATGTCAAAAAGGAAACCAAGCCTCGATTAATTCGATGGATTCTCTTACTGCAGGAATTCGACCTCGAGATTAAGGATAAGAAAGGAACTGAGAATGTAGTGGCTGATCACTTGTCTAGACTGACTTTAGAGTCATCCTTCGACACCCAGCCCATCCCTGAAACCTTTCCAGATGAACAACTGTTCACTATCTCCGTTCATCCATGGTATGCTGACATTGTCAACTACCTTGTCACCGAAGAAATGCCTTCACACTGGTCAAAACAGGACAAAAGCCAATTCCTAGCAAGAGTTAAGTACTACTCTTGGGATGACCCTTATTTGTATAAATACTATCCTGACCAGATCATTCGTCTCTGTGTCCCTGAGTCGGACCAACTCAATATCTTGTCCTCATGTCATGACCAACCTTGTGGTGGTCATTTCAGCACTAAGAAGACTGCAGAAAAAGTTCTACAATGCGGATTCTACTGGCCCACATCTACAGCAAAACCTATCCTAATTGCCAGCATCTAGGCCGCATCTCCCAGAGGAACATGATGCCCCTAACTCCCATCCAGGTCAATGAAATATTTGACATCTTGGGCATCGACTTCATGGGCCCCTTTCCCGTTTCCTATGGTTTTGAGTACATTCTCCTTGCGGTAGACTATGTATCCAAATAGATAGAAGCCATTCCCACCAAGACCAATGACCACAAAGTGGTGGTCAAATTCCTAAAGGAGTTCATCTTCGCCCGATTCGGTGCCCCTAAGGCCATCATTAGTGATGGGGGCACCCATTTCTGTAATAGGATATTCGAGAAATTAATGAAAAAGTATGGGGTAACCCACAAGGTTGCCCTAGCTTATCATCCGTAGACTAGTGGTCAAGTAGAGGTTTCTAATCATCAGATCAAGCAGATCTTGGAGAAAACAGTCAATACCACACGTAAAGACTGGTCTACTCGTCTCACTGATGCTTTATGGGCATACAGAACTGCCTACAAGACCCCACTCAATATGTCTCCCTATCGTCTCGTCTTTAGGAAACCCTGTCATCTACCGGTAGAGATTGAACATCGTGCCCTGTGGGCCATTAAGAAACTCAACTTTGACCTCGACTCTGCAGGGGAGGAGAGAAAACTTCAAATGAATGAGTTAGAAGAACTCAGAAATGATGCCTACAACTTGTCCAAGAATTACAAAGCAAAAATGAAATGGATACATGACAAGAGCATCCTCAGGAAAGAGTTCCATCCAGGACAGAAGGTCCTTCTTTATAATTCCCGTCTTCATCTCTTCCCTGGGAAATTGAAATCTAGGTGGACCGGTCCTTATACGGTCACAGCAGTCACACCCTTTGGGGCAATCACTATTGAGGATCCCAAGGATCACTCCTCTTTTTAGGTCAATGGGCAGCGTCTAAAACAGTTCCATGAACTTGACGTATTTTTCATTCAGACTTTTGAGATCGATCTCATCGATCTTGTCTATGTCGACTAATGATCCACTCAGTCTCCTGTACTCCAACTTGGTTGGGGGTGCCTGTCACCCCCGTTGTGTCTGGATAAAGACGTAAAACTTAGCGGGCAATTCTGGTATTCCTATAGTACATGAGTCTCATGCATTTGTTATTACTATTATATCATTGGAAATGCAGGTACATTCATTCTTCCGATCATCAGGTACCACACACTGTCGAGTTTCTGCCCACTTGGTAACATCCTCCCTGAACCTTTGCATCATCATCACCGATTTTTCATCATTTTATATCCCAGTCATGAGCACCGAGGACGGTGCTATATTTTGGTTGGGGGTGGGGTATTTACCAAAACTCATGTCTTCATTTTGATAAAAAAAATAAAAAAACTTCTTGTTTTTGGGGTGATTTCCGATGTTCTCCAAAAGTTTTCTAGAATTTCAAAAATGTGTCAAATACCCTGACTTTGATGAGCTGAAAACCTCCGTTAAGTCAATATTGAGGATGTCAATTTTTGTTGGCGTTGAGTCAAGTCAAGTGTGACTACAGCAGGTTTGAAAACTTAGAAAAACTCAGATTCGGCACAATTGTACACTATCAACATCAGAGTCATCCTAAGTTTGGAAATTCTAGAGATCCTGTGAGAAGAATTGTGGAGACCTAACCCTGTGAGCTTTTGAGCCTTTAATCATTTCAGAGGGTTATACAACAAATCTGAGTCACTAGATTACTCAATATTCTTCATGCCCGCAATATTCGTTGAGAGATCTCATTATCTTTTGCTTCGATCATAAAACTCGGAACGACATCAAAATTGGATTACTACAACAGAACCTTCTCTGTATCCAGTCAAGACAGTATGCATGGTAGTGCAAACCCTAGAAAATGATTTAGGCCATTTTTCTGAACCGTTCAGCCTTTTTACTCACCTGAATTATACTTCACTAGAAACCCTTGAGCCCTTCTATAAAAACCTTTTCTTTGTAAACCCATCAACCTAAAACCCAGTCAAGCTATGAAGCATGACTGGCTACCCTTATTTTGAGATGGACAAAAGAATAACTGATGTGGGTATACCGTGAAAAGAAAAGTAAAGAAGAAAAATCCAAAGAAAAAAAAAAGTGGTTCAAGCTGAAAACAAAATATGGAAAGAAAGTATGAAAAAGAGCTGAAAAGAAATTGAGCAGTCTCAGAAATATCAAGAAAAAGAGAAAAATATGAAAAAAAAGAAAAAGAACCAAATAATGGTGTTACGCCGTAGGAAAAATGCAAGAAAATGGCAATATCCTCTCAAGATCTTTGAAATCCTGTATCCATTTATCTCTCTACACCTGACCTAAGCCTCATTACAACCCAGGAAAGTCCTATTTGATTCTAGGGTAGCACGATCATAAAATGTGGAGATTGAAGAAGGAGAAGCTATAGAGTTTGATCTGACATTCCCGAGTGAAGTGGTATTCCAATCATGAGATCTTCTTCTGTTAAAGATGTCCTTCCTTTAAATAATACATATGTGAGATCTTTGCTTTTATATATCAACACATCTCCTCACATATAAATTGAGAGAAAAGAAGAAAACCCTTCTTGTGTGATTCTATTCTGAGTGCTAAACATGTGAGATTTGAGGTCGAGGCATAAAAACTTAGAGGTGATCTGGAAATCTTTACTGTCGGATGATGAGAATGTTGAGCACATACACACGCAGAGTCTGACTATTCTGGGTCATGATTATCAGTCTGTAGTCTTGCCAAAACTTTCAAACTCTTCGCTAGCATGTAACTATTTTTGCATCCAGTCAATGATTTGACGGACAGTGTTTTCCCTGAGCTAATATGAAAAAAGTGTGCAGCATGTGCAGATACCTTTTAAGCTCATTTATTTCGCACTAATTGCCAAGGATTGGCAATATGCTGGTTGGGGGTTGTGATATTTGCTCAAAAGTGTTTATTTTAAGCAATTATCCTTTTAGCATTATCGCACCCTCCTACATAAAATGCTCTATTTATCTACTTTTCTACGTAAGAGTCTCTTCTGTTGCATAGAACACACTTTTCTGGACGAAATGGTATATTTGCATGCATTAAACATATTTTCGGAAGTCTAGATATTAAGCTGTTCTGATAAAGTCTCATTACGCGCTTCTTCTATCGCAGGAAACCCCGATGGGACGATTCTCGAGACTTACGAGCCTAGATCGATCATGAAAGCCCATTATCAAAGCTTAAAGAGCCCACAGGCTATGAATAGAAGATATGGGCCAAATATGGGCTGAATAAGAGGACCAAAAAAAAAGTCGGCCCAAAGAACGAAGAGAGCAGGAGAGCCAATGACCAAGAGATGGACCAAAGCGTTTAAAGCCACATGAGTCAGCAAGGAATGATAGTCTACTCTACTGGAGAAGCGTGAGGATGGTCACAGTGAAGACCAGGGTTCCAGACCCTCTGCCAATACTTTTTCTGATATTTTCTCTCTCATCTCTCCTTATTCTCTCTCTCTTCATCTCTCGGTCCTCGAATCTATTGACCTAACCCTAGAACTCCTGCCCATTGGCTCTGTCTCATCTCCCTTAGCTTTCTGACTGTTGGATCTTCCATCGGGCCGTTGGATCTCTATAGATCGCCATCTGATCTATCAATTCTATGCATCCAACCATCCGATCGTGCCTCAGATCATTCGATCATCCATCCTATCACCCACCCGATCTCCATTGTAAAATCTCAATCTCTTGAACTCGATTGATCCTATTGATTGTAGCTGAGAGAGAGCAGAGCTCGATCTCCGAGGAAAGAAAAATGCATTATTCATTGATTGATATTTCGAGGAAAAAATGCATTTTTCTCCCCTGGCAACCAAACGCACCCTAACCCAGATCCATCGAGCCCAGTGGCCCACTACCCTACTCACCTACCTTCTGGCCCATGGCCGATGCACTCTGGGCCCACATTTTTTTAGCGTTCCCATTTGGCCAACCACTGGCCGACACGTGGCATCATCTCTTGGCCTAGTGGTCAATCAACCTTATGGCCAAACGGCCCATAAACCTCGAGCCCAAGCCCGCAAGCCCGCAAGTTCAAATATAAAAATAATAAAGTAAAAAAATAAAAAATAAAAAATATTTTTAGAAACCGTGAGTTTCCAAGTTGAGAAACCCACGGTTTCTCCTTGTGAAGAGGGGTTGAAAACCCTAAGACCCCTCTCCTTTTTTTGGTCTTCTCTCTTTCCCTCTTCTCTCTTCTTCCTTCCACTTCTCCTTTATTTTCCGACAAATTCGGCCGGCGAGCTGGTGGGTTCCCTCCCCCTCTTCTTCTTCTTCCTTCTTTCTTCTTCTTCTCCAGAGGTCCTCCCTGGTCCTCACAACTTGCAACTTTGGGCGCCTCCTCTTCCACCCTCAAGTGTAGCACGTTGCTGCACCTTCCTCTAGCAGAACCAGCAGTTTGGTGGCCCCTCTCGTTCTACTTGCCATTGCTGGCCGGACCTGTAACTCCGGCCAGCTCTTCTCCTCTTCACCATCGTCTAAATCGACACGAGCCTCGTCTCTAGCAGGTCAGAGTTCACCTTCTTCTTCTCATTTCTTCTTCTACTTCTTCTTCCTCATCAAATCGCGCCGGAGTTGCAGACCTGAAACTCCGGCCGCCTGGTTGCCCCTCCACCAGTTACACCTTCGCATGTAACTCCCATCGGGCTCCTGATGTAGATCTGCCAACACCGATAATTCCCTTGTCCTCCTCTCCTTCTTCTCATAGTTTCTCCTTACCGGAGTTGCAGGTTTGCAACTCCGGCCGATAGAACCACCGTCTTCACCATCTCAGCCACCATCTTTACCACCCCACCTTGTAACTCCAACGGTAGGTTCTCCCTTCACTAGATGCCCTACTTCATCACCATTGCACAGAGGTGAAACACCATCTTGCGGTCCACCATCTTCTTCACCCTCCACCATAGCACCGCATTCAACCACCACCAGCAACCACCATTAAAGGTGGCAGGAACTCTCCAAGCTACAGTCCCATCTCTCCCAAGTTGTTGCACGTCTCCCTTGTATCAGTCCTTGCTACCCACAGCGACCAGCCAGCCTGCATCCACATCCTCAAATGGGGCTACAACTCATCCCGTGCGTGGTTGTGTGCAACTCCACCGACTCAACTTGCAGACCTCCCTTTGCCTATTATGCATCACTAGCAGCAAGTTTATGCCCGATAACTTCAACAAGGTAGAATCCCACAGCCTCCATCCCCAATCAATCCTCATCCATGGCCATTCGAGCTGATCCTCTTTAAGGTAAGGTCGAGGTAAACCATGTTCTTTATTTTCTCTCTCTAAGACTCCCATCTCATCTTCTCTCTCTTATCTTATTTCTCTCTTTAACCTTTTATTTTCTCTCTCTAAAAAGCCTCCCATCCCATCTTCTCTCTTTACATATTCTTCTTCTAGTTTCTCTCTCCATTCCTCACTTTCCCTCTCTAGATTAAGCACCTTTCTTCTGTCTCTCATCCTTAGCTCTCTCTGGAATTTTCCTCTCCAAACTTAGGTTTCTCTCTCTAGATCTTTTTAGTCATTTTCTCTCTCTACAATCTCTTTCTCTCACTACCCTAATCACTTTTAATGCTTTCTAGTTTAATTAATTTTATCTGATTTGCATTGTAAGAGACAAGTTCAGTTAAATAAAGATGATTTAAGTGTGATTGTTTTACATTCTGTGCAATGTTTTTTTTTTCATCATTTCATGTGTTTTTATTGTGCTAATCCGACTAATCCCGAGTGCGGATCGACATCCGACACGAGCCACTGTGCAAAATTACTAATTTTACAAGTTAAAAGTCTCGGATAATTACAAATGTGTTGATTCTAGGGTTTCCGTAACCAACGACGCGGAAAAACCCTACTTTCAACGGCCGAGTGCAAAGTTGTAATAATTTATGGATTTATTTTCTCTCCTTTTAGAATAACTGCTAGATAATTAACTAATTAAAAATACCAAAAATATTAGGGTCAGATTTCGATTCTACTATTTCTAGTTAGATCACCATTGGTTATTTGATTCAATTTGGACAATTTCCAACTTCGAGTAATTCAAAAGTAGATATTTCCGAATCCTAATTCGGGAATAGCTAAAGTTAAATTTCAAACCCTAATTGGAACTAATTTACAATATCTGCCCTAAATCATTGCGTGTTTCATGAAACCCCAAAGGCGGTATACCTTCTAATTTCATACCATAGACCATTGTGGACTAACATGATTGTGGATTGCGTTTACGAAGTGAGTAGGGAGCAAAAGCTCAAAGAAGTGGAATCGGGCCCAAGCCCATTTGGATACCCCTCCCTATCTCACGGAGGAGACCCCATGCGTAGCCAACGGGCAGGTAAGTTTCTACACCTCGCCTTGAGTGCGATCGTGATCATTGTGCAAACATTGTGCCGATTATTTATTTGCTTTCGCAACACTTATCAGAATTGTTTGGTTTGGCCGTAATAAAATACATAAAGAGCAAACCCAGTTCTAACTTGAAACTGGTGGGATTTCATCACTCACCTCTTCATTCCAGCTTTTGTGCAACCATAGCCAAGAATTAAAATTAATCAAGAATAGAGCCCACTTAGATCGGTGTTCGAGGAAAACTCCACATAAAGCGACCCCTTCAAAGATCAAGTTGATTAAGTCCATGAGTGCGGGTCCCTATTATCTAACACACCCATAGGTCCCTACTACTCAAGTATACCGAGCTCGTAAGTGGCCTCCTTGATTGTCTGTCAGATTAGCTAGTGTCGGATTAGGAACACGAACCAGCCTTAGCTCCTCTTCTGGGAAAACTCATCTTCACGCTTGACAAATCCGGTTAGTCTGGGGCGTACTTAAGTCAGCAAATGTGCCGCACGTCTGTCTAGGCTTCAGATTATCTTGCAGTCAACTTGAGTTAGTACTAGCAGATTTGCTTTGAAGAGTGTATCCTTGTGAGAACCTACAGAGTGAAAAGTTAGTCCGGCGGGTATTTGAAGATAAACCAGTGGTCCGCCCACTGTCATAACCTACACTATCCCTACACTAACAAGATAATTCATAATACTATCCTGATTGTTTATGTTAAGATTATCTGTTGCTCTGTGTGCATCATCTAGGCTCATTCGGTTTCATACACCTCTTGCCGACTCTAGAGGCTTGCTCTTTCAGCATATGCCCGCTTGGACTAGATCCAATCGCAGATTGATTCGATCTGAGAATCATTCTCTTACAGTGGAGTCTTCCACTACTCATTACCCCTCCCCCTTTCCTCCCCCTTCTCCTACTAAAAATACCTTCCTCGTCATGGCAGACGAACGTCCCCTTATCAAGACGTATGCGCCGATCTCGGCCAACCCGCCATCATGCATTGTTCTTCCACCTACTGTGGTGGTACAATTCGAGATCAGGCGGCAGACTATTCAAATGCTGCCAACTTTTATAGGTCTCCCCAGAGAAGACCCTTATTCCCATATCAGGGAATTTCAACATGTCATCCTGCTCTTTAGAAATCAAAATCTTGATGATGACAATGTTAGACTGAGAGTTTTTCCTTTCTCTCTAAAGGATAGAGCCTCGGACTGGCTTTACACTCTTCTTGCAGATTCTATCACAAGTTGGAAAGAACTTGTAGGAAAATTTATGTCCAAATTTTACCCCATGACTCGTACTAATCAAATGAAACAACTCATACAGGACTTCCGACAAAAGTCCAATGAGAAATTTTATGAAGCCTAGGAAAGATTCCAGGATCATCTGACCAAGTGTCCGCATCACAGTATCGACAAAGGCAGTCTGGTTCACATTTTCTACAAGGGACTTACTGATGAGTCCCGCACTATGGTAGAATCCATGTGCCAAGGAAAATTCATGCATAATACTCCTACTAAAGCGTACAAATTTCTGGGAGAATTAAGTGAAAATTCCCAACATTGGATGACTGACAATGAGTTCAGTCGAAATACTCCGGTCCTGAAAACTAATATGGGAAATGAAGCAAAGGTTGACCCTAAACTTAAATCCCTCATTCAAGAGTTGACCAAGTCAGTCTCTGCCCTGGCTATGTCTGTACACAAGCCTATTCACCAATCTGCCCCAGTCATGAATATAGGTCAAGAGAACCTAATGGAACCCTGTAATATCTGTTTACAGCCCTCCCACTCTACTGAAAAATTGTCCTTTAAATGATGGATGTGCCCCTCCACTCCAAGAAGATGTTTGTGCGTTTAATACCTTTAAACCACCTACCCAGAACTCGTATAGCCAAACATACCATCTTGGTATGAGAAATCATCCTAACTTCTCCTGGAGGCAGCAATCTGTTCCACAGTAAAGACCTGCACAGAGCACATATCCTCCTGGGTTTAATCAACCCAACAGGCAATACCAACAGGGACAGTACCAACAGAGTCAGAACCAGATGAGTCAATACCCGTCTAATCAGAATCGATCATTCCAGCAAGGACAATACTCTGGCCAACAGGCACCTAATCAGAATCCCCAGAATCTGCAGTTAAGTCAAACTGCACCTCAATCCTACAATTATTCTACCCCTATGAGCTCAAATCGTGAACTGGTTGCTCAAGCTGCTCCTAAACCAGGTCTAGAAGACCTCCTATCATAATTTATTGTGCAGCAAACCCAATCCATGCAGCGCCTTGAGCAGTGTCTCAGGAATTTAGAAGCTGAGAAAGCCAAAGGCATTTTCCCTAGCCAACCTATTGCAAATCCTAAAGGGAATGCCAAGGGCACAGTTTATGAGGTCGGTTCCCAGTCACAGAATCCAAACTTCCAAAGAGAGGTACAAGCTGTTACCACACTCCGATCTGGAAAGATTGTGGATATGGGAGTAAAAGAACCCTCAGAGCCATCTTCCGCTCCTATTCCTAAACCCAATACCGAGGAACACATTTCAAAATCCACCTCTGATGCTGTGAAGCCTGCACCAAAATCTACAATCCCAGTGCAGAGATATCAGACGAAGGACAAATCTATTTGTCGGATTAAGCCTCCCTTCCCAGACAGGCTTGTCTAAGACAAAAGAGATCAACAATTTTCAGAGATCTTAGACGTTTTCAAAGACGTCTAGATCAATATCCCATTCCTATCTGCTATCAAACAGATCCCTTCCTATGCCAAATTCTTGAAAGAATTATGCACTGTCAAATGGTGTACGCATGTACCAAAAGATGCCTTTTTGGCAGAAAAAGCTACAGCGTTCATCCAACGCAACAGTGTAATTAAGCATAAGGATCCGGGAAGTCCTACTGTGCAATGTGAAATTGGTGCTAACTTTAGTTGTACAGCTTTGTTGGACTTAGGAGCTAGTGTCAATCTCATACTGTTTTCGGTATACCAGCAGTTAGGGCTCAAGGATATGAAGCCAACAAAAATAACTCTCAAGTTGGCCGATTAGTCCATCAAAATTCCAAAGGGAATTATTGAAGATGTCCTAGTGAAAGTAGCTGACTTTTACTACCCTGTAGACTTCATCATTCTCGACACAGAACCGTGTCAAGATAATCAGATCCCGGTCAATCTATTTCAACCATTCCTTGCTACCGCGAATGCACACATTTGGTGTAGGGACGAGAATATGTCAATTGCCTTCGGCAACCTAAAGGCTAAGGTTAACATCTTTCGACTTATGCGACAGGATGTTGATCATGATGTGACAGATGAAATGTGTCCCGTTGAGAGTCTAATTCAGGACTCCACCGAAGATATCTTGAAACAATGCCAAGAGCACTTTGATACTGACTTTCAATGGGAGTCAGCAATTTCTGAGGATAATACTATCCAAGAGTCAGTTCCACTGATTTCTACTCCCCCTCCTATTGTTGAGTACGAGCCTCTGCTAACCATTGTAATACCCCGAACTTTCGTTCTAGGGTATTATAGTAAATTCACCTAATAATAAAAACCTGAAACTTTTTCAGACTCTTATTATTGTTTTTATTGTTTAATATCATGTATGAGTATGTGTATTTAATTTGGTTTCGTTCTGACAACTTTGAAAAACCTGCTATTTTTGAAATTCGTTCTTTAGGGCAAAATTCCTGCTAAGAATAATGAACCATAATTTGCAGGAGACTTTTTCTTTCCCCAGCTAACATTCCAGAACTTTTATAAAAAAATTATTTTGTGGGCCCGAGACTCCAAAATATTCTTATTTTATCCTTATCAACTTACCTGTGAAATTTGGAAGCTTTTCTGAGACATAAAAACTCTAGTCGAAGATTTTGGGAGATTTTGACAAAAATAATATTTTCATAGTTTTTAAGCTTTCCTACCATTCTTATATTTTTTTTAAAAAATAATATTTAATTATATTATATTTATTTAATAGGAGTGTGGGACCCGCGAATCACTTTCGGGTTATTCCAATATCATTTGACACTTTTCTAGGGTTTTGAACGTTTTTGTGATTTATGTGTGTGACATGTGTCAATACCTTATTGTATGAACTTTAAAATTATGTAATATAGTTTGATTGAATTAATTAATAATTATTTGTGTTATGATTGTTGGGTGGGCCCGTATAGCCAATCTATAGGTCTTTTGGGCTTAATAATATTTTTAAATGAAGCCTATTGATGTATATGGGCCTTGGGCCCATTTCTAACCCATTAGTAGTGTAAAATATATGTTTTTGAGGGTTGAAAAGGTCATCCCTTTGATAGTTACGAATTTTAACAAAATAGAAACCCTAATCCTTCCCTAAACCTATTTATGAAAACCCTAAAGCTTTAGAAGCTTTCACAAACCCAATTCCATTGAAGAATAGAGCAAGCTCCATTAAACCTTCATCCGGGCACCGATCGCACTCGAGCAAGAAGGGAGAATTGACGGGGACTCTGACTTGAAGAACATACTCCGAGTAGAGGACGATCTGACGACTTTCAAATTTGAAGAAAGTTTTGATTTTCATTAAAGTTCAAGAAACCTTGAGGTAAGTGCGCTTGATCCATCCTATACTTGTTTTTCTTCAAGATTTGTTTTTCTTTCATTAGATAATGGTTGATACTCATTATAAATTAATTTTAATAATATTTACTATATTCTTATTGGGTTGATCTTTGTTTTGGG
The DNA here is from genome assembly GCA_035048495.1 of Euptelea pleiosperma. Lineage (NCBI taxonomy): Eukaryota > Viridiplantae > Streptophyta > Magnoliopsida > Ranunculales > Eupteleaceae > Euptelea > Euptelea pleiosperma. The sequence continues at coordinate 32,364,251 of CM068548.1, read as the reverse complement.
CCACCATGATGGGTTTGGCCATGGTCTATTTTGTACCTATAACGGATGACTATGTTCTTATCATTTTTGTTGTACTTTTATGATTTAAATATTTTTATATTATTTGTTTCTAAATACCTCTTTGAATCTATTTTCCAAAACCGTTTAGTTTGTATTTTTCTGATTTTTATTGATTAAGTTATGAATTTTCTAAGTTGTATGACTTTACCAAAAAACCCAGAATTTCAGATTTTACATGGTCTGATTCACTTGGGATTTCGATCTATATTTTTAACCTAAATATTTTTCTAATTATTTTTCATGGATACCTCTATCAATCTAGTTTCTATAACCTTTGAGTTTATATTTTTCTGATTTGTATTGGTTAAGTTATGATTTTTCAAACGTGCTGGACTTTTCTGTAAAACCCAGAATTTCAGATTTTACACGGTCCACTTCACTTGAGATTTCGATCTATATTTTTAACCTAAATATTTTTCTAATTATTTTTCATAGATACCTCTATCAATTTAGTTTCTAGAACCTTTAAGTTTGTATTTTTCTGATTTGTATTGATTAAGTTATAATTTTTTAAATGTGCTAGACTTTTCTGTAAAACCTAGAATCCCAGATTCTGTCCGACCCACTTCATTAAGGGTTTCGACCCATATTTTGAATCTAAATATTTTTCGATTTCTTTTTTCTAAATACCTCATTAAATCTAGTTTCTATAACATTTGAGTTTGTATTTTTCTGATTTGTATTGATTAAGTTATGATTTTTCAAATGTGCGGGACTTTTCTGTATCCCGGATTCTGTCCGGCCCAATTAATTAAGAATTTTGACCTATATTTTGAATCTGAATATTTTTCTATTTATTTTTCTTAAAAACCTCTATGAATCTAGTTTTTAAATCCATTGAGTTTATATTTTTCTAATTCATATTTATTTAGTTATGATTTTTATAATACAGAATATTTTTTGTAAAAAATCTATTAATTGTTCGTGGTTCGGTCATGATTATTAACTATTAAGGTTTTAACCTTGTTGTTTGACTAAACCCTGGATGGTTTGACGTATACCTGTATGCATGGGGATCCCACCCATGTATCTTGGATCTCTCATAGGGTTCGGCCAAGTGTCTTGGATCCCTCTTTAGGGTTCGACCTTGTGTCATGGATCCCTCATAGAGTTCGGCCATGGCGTGTTGGATTCTCTTGCGATTTTCACTTATATTATTATCGATGTGGATTGTGATATTTGGTCATGTCTTATTGACTATTATACCTAGATGGTTCGACCTATACTTGTATGCATGGGGATCCCACCCATGTGTCTTGGATCCCTCATAGGGTTCGGCCAAGTGTCTTGGATCCCTCTTTAGGGTTCGACCTTGTGTCATGGATCCCTCATAGGGTTCGGCCATGGTGTGTTGGATTGTCTTGTGATTTCCGCTTATATTATTCATCCGTGTTGATCGTGACCTTCGGTGATTGTTACATGTTATTCATGGTTAACCTAATTCGTTCCCATATTATTACTCTTAATGATCATTGGTTCATTTTATATTTTTATTTAAATGTTAAATACATGTGTGCTTATGTCATGTAACCCTAGTACATCTTGTTGTCATACCATGATCATCACGTCATTTCATATAAGGGGTGCATAAGGGAACGGGGTTGAAGTATATTATATACGTTTATATTGGTTTTATCAATTAATCAGGGTTCGGTACCCTAGGGTGAAAGGCCCCAGACGTTATTATATCCTGCAGATGGGTCGATGAGATCGCTCCCAGTGCGGGAAGAAGATGGAGACCCTATGTGGTTATGGGTACTAGTTGCATTGGCATCCCTTACTCATCTGCATTCATCCTCATATTCATGTCATCTTTATTATACGATTGAGATGCATACCTTGATTAAAAAACTTGTATAGTATGATATCATACATGCACACTGTTGTATTACTGGGCCTCGGCTCACGGTGCTACACCGATACCATTTTCAGATTTTGAGGAATCGGATACGTGCGGTGATTTTGAGGCGAAAGACTCCGGTACATTCGAAGAGTTCGGCGAGGATTTTGGGAGTCAATCCCACACTTTAGAAGACTTGATTTTGATTGTTCTAAACATTGGTTGTTTATTTTCACGGGCATGTAAGCCTTTGATTGAGAGCATGTTCTCACCTCCATCTCTTCATATTTAATTGATTGATTGAATTGTTTGAGTTATGAATTATTTTAATTATTTACTTTCTACATCTAGATTCTTTTTTTTTACTTAGTGGGTTTTCGAATGAACCTTAGTAGTCTAATTGACTTAATTGGACCACTAGGGGACATTCATGGATCACCTCTGGGTTCGGGTACGGGTCGATCCACGGATTTTCGGGTCGTATCAGGGTATCCGGATTCGGGGCGTGACACCATGATCAGAGATCCTAATACTGTCAACTCTATCTCAATAGAGGAGGAAGAATCAAGCTCCACTGATCAGAAACTCGAGCTTAAGCCTCTACCCTCTGAACTATCTTATGCTTATCTTGGTCCTGCAGAGACTTATCCTATCATCATTGCTTCTGCCCTATCTGCGTCCCAAAAAGATAGACTGATTATGTTGCTAAAGAAGCACAAATCAGCCATAGGATGGACCATTGATGACATTCGTGGGATAGACCCTTCTGTGTGTCAACATCACATTTATCGTGACGACAACTCTAAGACGTCTAGAGAGCACCAGAGGAGGTTAAATCCAATCCTAAAAGAAGTAATACGAGATGAAATTCTAAAATTGCTAGATGCGGGTATCATTTACCCCATCTCTGATAGCAAATGGGTGAGTCCAATCCATGTCGTACCTAAGAAAGCGGGTTTCATTGTTGTAGAAAATGTTCAAGGAGAAATGGTCACCCAATGCTTAAAGAAAGGATGGAGAGTCTGTATTGACTACAAACGGCTCAATACCAACACCCGGAAGGACCATTTCCCTCTCCCATTCATTGATCAGATGTTGGAACGTCTAGCAGGTCATTTCTACTATTGCTTCTTAGATGGTTACTCGGGATATAATCAGATTCCCATTGCACCCGAGGACCATGAGAAGACTACGTTCACCTATCCCTTTGGCACTTTTGCTTACAGTCGCATGCCTTTTGGCCTCTGCAATGCACCTGCGACTTTTCAAAGGTGTATGATGAGTATATTTTCGGACATGGTCGAACGGTTCTTAGAAGTTTTCATGCATGACTTCTCCGTCTTTGGATCCTCTTTCGATGACTGTTTCCAACATCTGAGTCTAGTACTCGCAAGATGTCAGGATAAGCGACTTGTCCTAAATTGGGAAAAATGCCACTTCATGGTAAAGAAAGGAATCGTGCTAGGACATGTCATTTTTGACAAGGATATTGAGGTCGACAAAGCCAATATTGATATTATCTCGACCCTACCAATTCCTAAATCTGTGCGTGATATTCGATCTTTTCTCAAACATGGAGGATTCTACAGGAGATTCATTAAGGATTTCTCCTAGATAGCTCGACCCCTATGTAGTCTTTTGGCTAAGGATAGCCCTTTTGACTTCAATGCTGACTGTGTGAAGGCATTCGAGCGTCTTGTATCTGAGCTTACTTCTGCGCCCATCATCCGCCCTCCTGATTGGACCCTACCTTTTGAGGTGATGTGTGACGCATCCGACTATGCTCTTAGAGCAGTTTTGGGCCAAAGAGTCAACAAAATGCCACATGTGATATACTATGCTAGTAAGACTTTAAACTCGGCTCAGTTAAACTACCCCACTACTGAAAAAGAGCTACTGGCCATTGTTTTTGCTCTGGATAAATTCAGACCATACTTATTGGCCACTAAAGTCATAGTTTATACGGATCATGCGGCTCTGAGATATCTAATGTCCAAAAAGGAGACGAAGCCGAGATTGATTAGATGGATCCTTCTATTACAAGAATTCAATCTAGAGATCAGGGATAAGAAAGGAACTGAGAATGTTGTGGCTGATCACTTGTCAAGGTTGACCTTAGAGTCTACTTTTGAATCTCAGCCCATTCTAGAGACTTTTCCTGATGAACAACTGTTCGCTATCTCCATCACCCCATGGTATGTTGACATTGTCGATTACCTAGTGACGGAGGAAATACCATCTCATTGGTCAAAACAGAACAAAAATCAATTCCTAGCAAGAGTTAAGTATTACTCTTGGGATGAAGCTTATCTATATAAATACTGTCCTGACCAGATTATTCGTCTCTGTGTCCTTGAATCTCAGCAATTAAACATCTTGTCCTCTTGTCATGACCAACCATGTGGTGGTCACTTCAGTTCCAAAAAGACAACTGAGAAAATCCTACAATGTGGATTCTACTGGCCTTCTCTGTTTCGAAAAATACATATCTACTGCAAGGCCTATCCTAATTGTCAAAACCTTGGAAGAATTTTGCAGATAAATATGATGCCATTGAACCCTATTCAAGTCGATGAGATATTCGATATGTGGGGTATTGATTTCATGGGGCCCTTTCCTACATCCAATGGTTTCCAATTCATCCTCCTAGCTATGGACTACGTCTCTAAGTGGATTGAGGCAATTCCTACAAGAACTAATGACCATCACGTTGTGGTGAGATTTTTGAGGGAATACATCTTCACAAGATTCAGAGCCCCCAAAGCCATTATAAGTGATGGGGGTAGCCATTTCTGCAATAGAGTTTTTGAAAAGTTAATGAAAAAGTACGGTGTAACTCATAAGGTTGCCCTTGCTTACCATCCACAGACCAGCGGTCAGGTCAAGGTCTCCAATCGGCAAATCACGCAGATACTGGAGAAGATAGTCAATACAACTCGTAAAAACTGGTCTACCCGCCTCTCGGACGCTCTATGGGCTTACCGTACAGCCTATAAAACTCCATTAAAAATGTCTCCATATCAGTTGGTATATGGTAAACCTTGCCATCTCCCTGTTGAGATAGAGCATCGCGCCCTATGGGCGATCAAAAAAGTAAATTGACTTAGATGCAGCAGGAGAGGAAAGGAATTTACAACTCAATGAATTGGATGAGCTGAGGAATGATTCATATGCCTTGTCAAAAAAGTATAAAGATAAAATGAAATAGATACATGACAAGAGCATCCTCAGGAAGGATTTCCACAAAGGACAGAAGGTCCTACTTTACAATTTCAGACTTCACATCTTCCCTAGAAAATTGAAATCCCGATGGTCAGGCCCATTTATTGTTACTGAAGTCAAGCCCTATGGGGCTATAACTGTTGAGGATCCGAAGGATAATTCTACCTTCCAGGTCAATGGACAGCATCTCAAACCTTTTAAAGAATTAGACGTGTCATCTATTCAAACCTTCGAGATAGATCTTATTGATCCGATATATGTAGACTGATGTTTCTATCAGTCTCTCTGAGCTCCAACTTAGTTGGGGGTGAATTTCAACCCTGTTGTGTCTAACTGAAGACATAAAACCTAGCGCTTTCGGAAAGGCAATTCCGATATTCCTAGAAGTCATTGAGTCTCTTGCATAATTCTTATATTTCATATATTATTATGGCTATGTAGGTACAATTCCTCTCACTACCATCAGGTATCACCAAATCTCAGCCATACTGGTATAACTCTTCCTCTAACATGCATCACATTCAGAGTTTTCATACATTTTTGTCCCGGTCAGAGCACCGAGGATGGTGCTATATTTCAGTTAGGGGTGGGGATTTATCAAAACTCATGTCTTCATTAAAAAAAAATTGAGAAAAATGAGAAAAAGATGTATTTTTGGGGTGATAACCTGTGTTTTACAAAGTTTTCTGAGTACTTTCGAAATGCTTTCAAATCCTTTACAATGATGAGTACAAACTTTTCGGAAAGCCTATTTATTGAAAAGGATGTTTGTTTTGAAAAATCACTTATTAGCTCTTCATTCAGTTTGAAAGCAAACATTACTACAGTGGATTGAAAAATCTTTGAAAACTCAGATTTAGCAAAAATGTTCACATATCAACGTCAGAATTATCTGAAGTTTAGATTATCCAGAAATCCAAGGAGAATAATTGTGGAGACCTAACTCAGTGAGCTTTTGAGCTTTTCATTATTTCTGAGTGAGTCACAAGATGACTCACAATTCTTCTAGTCCCCTAATATTTCTATTCAGTAGTGTCATTAACCTTTGCTTTGGTCATGGAACTCAAAATGACATCAAATTTGGATTATTACATGAAGAACCTCCTCTATATCCATTCGAGACATCGAAGATGAAAGTACAAACCCTGAAAAATGATATAGGCCATCTTTTTAACCAATCAGACTTTTTAGCTTCCCTAACATCTATACCGTTAGAAACCATTTTTGAGCCTGTTAATGAAAAACTTTTCTTGTTAACCCATCAACCAAAAACCCAATCCCAAAAAGAGTTAAATACGATAACCTACTTCTGAGAGGGATCAAAGAGTATTTGGTATGATTACACCATGAAAAGATAGAAACCAAGAAAGGAAAAGAAAACAAAATAAATGGTTCGAGCTGAAAAGAAACATGATCAGAAAGAAAGAAGGAAAGGTTGAAGAATATCCAAAAAGACAAAAATTGAAAAAAAGAAATAAGAAAAGTCAAGGAAATATTACCCCTGGGAAAAATTGCAAAGAATAATGAGATACCCTCTCAGAATTTTTGAATACTAGAATATCCTTCTTTTCTGAACCTATCCTAAGCCTTAATATAACCTATGCAAGTCCTATTTGATTCTAGATTTGTACCATCATCAAGTGTGGAGAATGGAGAAAAGAGAAATTATAGAGTTTGATCCGACGTTCTTAAGTGATATGACATTCTAATCATGAGATCTTCTTAAATCTTCTTATACCCTCCATTAAAGAACTATATATGTGAGACGTTTGCTAGTTTTTATATTAATCTCCTCACATATAGTCTGAGAGAAAAGTATAAAATTATTTCTGAGTGATTCACTTCTGAGTGGTATACAAGTGAGGATTGAGGTCGAGGCATAGAGTCTCTAAGGAGATCCAGATATCTCTACTGCCAGATAAGGATGATGTTGAACACACACACACACTGAGTCTATGTAATCTTTTGTTTGAAGGTCCATTTGTAGAAGTGTTGTATTTCGCTGATTAGTTCTAATTTGTGAATGATTTCTTGCATCCTTGAAATAATCGGACAAAACGGAATTTTTCTTAGTAATGCAAATAAGTTTTCTAGGATGTTCTGCCAAGCCCTTTTTCGCTCACTTATTTCACAATAATTGCCAAGGATTGGCAATATGCTAGTTGGGGGTTGTGATATTTGCTCAAAAATGCTTATTTTAAGCCATTATCCTTATAGCGATGTCGCATTCTCCTACGTAAAACTTGTCTTTTCATCGACTTTTCTACGTAAGAGTTTATTCCATTGCGTAGAACGCATTCTTTAGACGAAAATTGACTACTTGCATAAAATATACGCATTTCGGATAGTCTAGTATCAAGCCGTTTTGATTAAGTCTCATTACGCGCTTTTCTCTCGTAGGAAACCTGATCGGGTGATTTTCGAGATTTACGGGCCCACGATCAACCATAAAAGCCTAATATCAAAGCTTAAGGAGTCAAAAAGCTATGACAAGAAGATACCGGCCAAGTACGGGTCAAGTCAGAGGATCGTATAGCCAGATAAAGAACCAAGAGAGAGACAAAGCTGAAGACCAAGAGATGGGCCAAAGTGAGTCAGAGTCGCACCAACTGATATAAAATGACAGCTTACGTAATTGGTGAAGCCGACAGAAGATTACATTGAAGATCAGGGTTCATGACCCTCCACCAGCTCTTTTGCCTTTATTTTGTATTATTTTTTCTCTCTTCTCTCCTAATTCTCTCTCCATCTCTCTAGACTCTAATATCTAACCCGTAGATCATCTCATCCTACCATTAGATCCCCAGATCTACCATCCGATCCCCCTCTCTATGATCGAATTGCCTATATCTCACCATCTGATCCTTCAATCGATCATCCTAACCCGCCATTCTCCATCATCTAACCTATAATCCCCTCTCCTCCAGCTCTATCCCATCTCACGTGGCTTTTCCACCGTTAGATCTTCTATTGGACCGTTGGATCTCTCTAGATCTAATGATTTTCTTATCTTGGCCATCGACTCTATCATGGCCCATTATCCTACTGGTCCACTAGCTCACCTAACTTTAGGTCCATTATCATGGCGACTGATTGGACGACATGTGGCATGCTCAGTATTGGCCCAAAAGGCTCATTACTCTCCTGGGCCCAATATCATATGGCCAAGGCCTTCAATGATGGCCCACTAACATTGCATAAATTCCATGGCCCATAGCTACTGCCCTTGGCCCGCAACTCACTTACTAGCCACCAGCTGACACGTAGCATGCTCAATTCACCCAGGGGCCCATTATCCTTTTTTCCCTATGGTCCACAACCTAAATGGACTACGAGCCAATAGCCCAAATCCAATAACCCAATAACCTCATGGCCCAAAGCCCATTCATTAGAAGCCCACACCACCTTTGCTTGAAAGAGAAATGGTCTTCACAAGACCAATTCTCCCTCAACCTCTCCAACTAATTCCACCATTCTCTCCTAGTCAGTACTCTTCTCTCCTAAACCTATAATTGGAACCCACGGTTCCCTTAGAAGGTTGGTTCCCTCCCCCTTCCTAATCTCCTAACCTCTCATTCCCTTCACCGTCTCTCTTTCTCCAATCCCATTCTGGCAACATCACCTCACCATTAATTCCGACGAAAAGATCGCCAGAATTGTTTCAAGACTGGTTTGCGCTTTCCACCATCGATTTCCCACTTGAAATAGCCTGCTGCAACCTGCCCCAAGCAGGTTGTCCACCGTATTGTTCTTCACCATTTCCATTCCTCACCGGACTGGATCACCATCCATCACCTCACCATTAATTTAGGCGATAAGCTCGCCGGAATTGCAACCACCAGTCACCACCTTCTTCTTCTTCTTCTTCTTCTTCTCCTCCTCTTTCTTCTTCTTCTTCTTCTCTTCTTCTTTCCTCTGTCTTCACCTTCTATTCACATTCTTACCGGAGTTGCCGCTGCAACTCCGACCTCCACCACCAACCAGCAACCACGTTGCTGTTCAACACCGTCTGATCCCCTCATCTCTCTTGTGTTCAACGCTGCAACCTGCTGGACGGACCAGCAGGTTCCTCCTTTCTTCCACCATTAAAATGACCTGCAACTAGGGGTTGTTTCCTCATCGGACTGGAACCTACAACCTTCAAGTTGCATCGTTTGCACCAACGATTCTCCCTCTCTCTAAGATCTGAAATCAGCAACGTTTACTTCCAAGTTCTACACCTGCAGATCCATTTAAGAAACTAGCAAATCAGTTGCTGCCGTTCTTTGTTACACATCAGAACCACAACTGGTTTCCCAAACTAGCGATGCCTGCAAGTGCTCCCTTTTGGTGGAAGTCCGCCCTGCAACTCACACATCTCCTTGAACCTGAATAGGCAGTTCCATTGGAGCCACACCAGCTACTGCCTCGCTCGTGAAGCGACACCTGCAACGTGCCACAATGCTCCTTTTCTTTGTGGCCAATCACGAGCAGCAAACCACGTGCTCCTTCTACCTCATCTGCATCACCGTTCATGCACCTTCTCACCTTCTCTGAACAGCAAGTGCCTTTTCCTTGCTGCTTTGCCGTGTTCCTTCTTCAACCAAACTCCAGCAATATATTCATTGCTGCCCAATACAGGAGAACATGTCTTCTTCAACAATTTCTGCAGGCCGTGGTTGTAAAGATGTACTGATCGGGTTGCATGCCTGCAACTCCGACTTGCAGCACCATTCTCCCTCCAACACTTGCATCCCATGCACATACTAGCGAGCAACATCACCACTAGCGTCTCAGGGATCGTGCTCCTTTTCTTCAAGAGCACGGGCTCTCATCTTTCTCCACCAAAACATTCGCCGTCCGATCTCGATCTTCGATCTGTGGTAAGTGCAACAAGGTGATTATCTCTCTCAAGAGTTTGAGAGCATTCTCTATTTTTTTCTCTCTCTCTAACCCTTATTTTCTCTATCTATCATTTTTTTCTTTCTTAAAGCCTCATTCCATCTCTACAATCTTCTCTCTTCCCTCTTTAAATTTCACTTTCTCTCTCTACTTCTCATTCTCTCTCTAGTTCTCCCATCTTTGCATTTTCTCTCTCTAAACCTCCTTAGTCACTTTCTCTCTCTAGATTTGGTCATTTCTTATTTTCTCTCTTTTCCCTGATTTTCTCTCTAGCACTCTCATTTAATTGCTTTCTTGTTAGCATTTGTTTTTATTTGAGTTTTGTAATACTTTGATTAATTAATAAAATAATTTTAATAATTCATTTATTTATTGTGTTTCATTCTATTTTCGTAAATTAGCTGATAAAAATCCCACCAAAATATTGTTTTAAATCTCGATTATTCCACCATTCTCGTCTCTTCATTATTCTAAGCACTTTCTATTCATTATTGTTCACACATTTGCCCTAACCCCGAGTGCGGACGATACCCGACACGAACCACTGTGCAAATCTACATTTTGCAGATTAAGTGAACCAAATCGGAAAAATTACAAATATTGTTAAACTTTAGGGTTTTTGTAACCAACGACGCGGAAAAACCCTAATTTCATTAGCCAACTGGCTACTAGCTCTAACTATGGCTCTAAAAATGAACCTCGGAAGGTCAATGACAAATCCAGTGCCAAGATGGTAAAGAAGCTGAAGACGATCAATGTTCACCTGTGTCCCATGGCTAGGTGGATCAATATTGTACCCACAGATGAGGTGCAACAGACGATACTCAGGGAGAAGAGATGTAAGAGGTATGAAGGTACTCCAGTCAAATATCTGCCATGTGAGAGTCTCGGTCAAGGTGACCCTAGAAGTCGTCATCTCACGAGTCCTAGGAATGTACTCATATGAGGTAGACGGACGAGGTATGTCCAACGAAGTAGAGATAAGATCAGGTGTAATAGTCAGGTAAGCCCCAGAAACAAAAGTCTGGAAGGATAGCTCACTCGGGTCATCACACTGAATGGCGTGCATGTTGGCATAAAAAGTTTAACCAAGATAGGGTAAAATGGAATGGTCAAGCGAGTGATAGGAATCCACTCGCAAGATACGAACAATGAATGGACCATAGTACCCAAAATAGTACTAAACTCAACTACTCTCTCAGTAGTGAATTTCTGACCAGAGAAATACTCAAAGCGATCTCTAGCGGAATCAGAAATGAACGGAGAGATAGGAGCACTCACCGAAGGAATATCGCTATGATGGGCACGACCCCGAGCTCTCTTAGATCCTCTGGAGGATTCACCCCGCTCAGAGTGTCGCGACTCACTGAGTCGACCACCCCGTTTGACTCGTGATTGAGTCTGTTGAACCAAGGGTTCTTCATCAGCACTTTCTTCTTCAGATACTACAATAGCTCTTCTACGACGAGGATTAGTCACCATGAGCACCAAGAAAGGAAGAAAGTACCAAAAAATCTCCATTTTTGCTCAGAAACTCCCCAAAAACACAATGAAGAGGGTGAAGTGAAAAACAAAGAAATCGAGAGAATCGCTCCATAAAACCTTATGTGAATAGTAGATCGGGTACCTGCGATCGATTGGGAGAAATCTGGGAGTCGATTGGATCAATTGGGGTTAAAAATGACCCATTTTGGGATTTATAAAACCGAACGTCACACTGTCTAATCGATTGGACTAAGTGGCCAATCGATTGGAGCTTGTCCAATCGATTGGGCAATACTCTCCAATCGATTAGAGATGTCCAATCGATTGGGCTGTACCCTCCAATCGATTGGACTGGTCCGGGAAGAAAAAAAAATTTAATTTTTAACCAATAGGCTCATTTTCCAAGACCCCCAAGAAAATCTTTTTAAGTCAAAAAACCCTTTTTAAACTACTCAAGAAGAGATAAAATGTCAGAAAAACATAGAATTCACTTCATGAAGACAATCTTGATAAGCAACAAACACCGATTCTATTTTGAGAGAATTAACTAACACGTTAGTGCAATCTTTTGCTTCATCAAAAATATTAATTCTTTTAGACATTAGCGCAAGTCACAGATCACTAATAATCATAGATTCAAATATCAACAATAATATCATCACGTGTAAGTGATCTGAGTCTATCTGTGATACCGGATAAGATTTCAGTAAAAATTTCTTATAAGTATCGAAATTTGGAGGTATCTTGTATCCGATCATAAAATCCTCATTAGAGTTATTTAAGGATCTCACATACTCTCATGTATATGGATATTTGCTGACGGATAAGAATTTTTCTAGCAAATTAGTTGTCTTTTACACCATTTTTATTCAATATGAATATAAGTAGCTTTTACTCTCCATGTAGGTAGCCCTTTTCTGCAGCAATGAGAATCAGATTTTAATTTTAAACAGGGCCATACAGATTGCATACACTCTCACTTTTGTGGAGGTAGCTGTTTCCTTAACATAATAACTCTCATTGAAAAGCCAACAGTCGACTATAGTGCAGTTTTGAAATCAACTGAAGGCAGGAACACTACTAATTTGAAGTTATAATCAGTAGAGGTTTATTCCTAATTCTAATAATATAAGATTTCACACCTCTATCAAATCCATTCCCACAAAAATACTCAGTGTGCATGTGAATGTGAGATATACTATTTCAATAATCTTCTAAAGCATACTAGTAAACATTGACCAATCATAACAATTAAAAGATATAATACCTGGATTGGCAAAAAAATTTACTAATAGTTAAGTCATTTTTCTTGGAATGTTTTAGAAATTACTGCTCATCAAAATTGTATAGAATAATAATTTTAACATTTTTCTGAACACTTGATCTTTTGATTTTCTGAAATATTATCAATTTTTATTCTTCAAAATGAAGCAAAATAAAAAAGAACCAAAAATCCCTCGAAAATATAAGAATTTGATAACAAGAGGGGATAGAGAGCACATTGCTCAGAAATATGACATTGACGAACATTTCTCCTTCAGAGAATCTTTCCTAACCCACATAGATGTGAGTTTGACAGATGGATCAATTCTCTTAGGACCTTTCCTCTTTTGAGTTACATAACTCTGAGGTTGTTTGAATTTTCAAGAGACTCAATCTCCTTGATTAATTCTCTAGACCTTTCCAATAGGTCTTTCATTTTCCTAGATAGCACATCCAAATAATTTATCTCATAATGTGTCTTCATAGGAATTCTCTGACTTTTCACTTTCTAAGTGGTATTCACCATTTTTTCTAGAGGATTTTGATGGCCTCTTCTCAACTTATGACAGTCTTTAATCACATGACCCATGTTTTTGCAGTAATTGCACTGACGGCTGCTTTTTATCATTTTGATTGGGTCATTGACCTGTGTTGGAATAGATTGGGCTTTAACAAAAATCGTCTTGGATGAAGACCTTTTTTCTTGATTGTTTTTGTAACCCAAACCCTGTTTGTCTCCATAGACTTTTCTCACACGAAGAATCTCGTCAAGCTTTACAGAGCTGGATGAGAATCCTGACACATCCCTCTTTGATTTGAGAACCTCATTTTTTAGGGATTCCTTACGTGTCATACAAGTTTGGAATTCACATTCCAGTGACTTGTTCCTCTTTAGCAGAAACTCATTCTCTTGCTTTAAATCAGTAATTAACACTTTTAATTTTTCAGTGTCAATTACTAAGGCTGCATTTTCAGAGTCAAGATATTTAACCCTATCAGATAAAACTTTGTTAGCCTTGATGAATTTTATCGATTCCTCGTACAGTTCTTTCACACCAACTGCCGAGTCATCCGAGTCCCTATTGTAAGAGTCTTCCGAACTCTCATCATCACTTTTTCTTGACTCTCCATGAGATCCATAGAGACTATTGAAATGAGCAACAAAAGCTGTATACTTATCAGTAATTTTATTACTATCTGAATTATCAGAATGATCTTCTGATTCTTCATCCCATGTGGCATTAAATGCTTTTGCCTTGCCCTTATATTCTTTTTTGTTTGGGCACACATTTGCAAAGTGACCGAAACCCTTACATTTGAAACATTGGGGTTCGCTTGAGCAGCTTTACCTAGGGCTCCTGTCACTTCGCTACCGCTCTCATGAGGTCTAGCACGTTCCACAGTTTTATCAAACTGTTTATTGTTCTTGAACTTATCATTTTTAGAACGAAAGAACTTTTTGAATTTTTTCACGAATAATGCCATTTTAACCTTAGAGTCAACATCTGACTCTGAATCTTGAGCTTCAAAAACTTTAAGGGCAATTCCTTTTGATTTCTTTGGCTGTCTCAAATTCATCTCATAAGTTTGTAGAGACCCAACCAACTCATCAACTTTTAGAGAGTTAACATCTTTGCTCTCCTTAATTGTAGTGACCTTAGCCTGAAATCTATTAGGTAAGGACCTCAAAATTTTTCGCACAACTTTTGATTCAGGAATGACTTCACCCAAGTTGTGTGCAGAGTTCACAATATCACTGAGTTGAGCATAGATGTAATACCCTAAATTTTCGTTCTAGGGTATTATGGTAAATTCACCTAATAATAAAAACCTGAAACTTTTTCAGACTTCTATTATTGTTCTTATAGTTTAATATCATGCTTGAGTATGTATATTTAATTTGGTTTCATTCTGACAATTTTGAAAATCTGCTATTTTTGAAACTCGCTCTTTAGGGCTAAATTTCTTACTAAAAATAATGAACCATAACTTGCAAGGGACTTTTTCTTTCCCCAGCTAACAGTCTAGAACTTTTATAAAAAAATTATTTTGTGGGCCCGAGACACCAAAAATATTCCTATTTTATCCTTACCAACTTACCTGTGAAATTTGGAACCTTTTTTGAGACATGAAAACTCTAGTCGAAGATTTTGAGAGATTTTGACAAAATTATATTTTTTCGTAATTTTTTTAACTTTCCTATCATTCTTATATTTTTTTTAAATTATATTTTATTTATTTAATAGGCGTGTGGGACTCGTGAATCATTTTCGGGTCATTCCGAGGTCATCTTGATACTTTTTCGAGGCTTTGAACTTTTTTGTGATTTTTGTGTATTTAGACTATGTTAAGTGATTTATGTGTGTACCATGTGTCAATACCTTATTGTATGAACTTTTAAAATATATAATATAGTTTAATTGAATAATTATTTGTGTTATGATTGTTGGGTGGGCCTCTATGGCCAATATAGAGGCCTTCTGGGCTTAATAATAATCTTCAATGAAGCCTAGTTGATATAGATGGGCCTTGGGCCCATTTTTAACCCATTAGTAATGTAAAATATAAGTTTTTGAGGGTTGAAAAAGTCATCCCTTTGATAGTTACAAATTTCACTAATATAGAAACCCTAATCCTTCCCTAAACCTATTTATGAAAACCCTAAAGCTTTAGAAGCTTTCACAAACCCAACTCCATTGAAGAATAGAGAAAGCTCCATTAAACCTTCATCCGGGCACCAATCGCACTCGAACAAGAAGGAAGAATTGACGGGGACTCCGACTAGATGAACATACTCCGAGGAGAGGATGATCCGACGACTTTCAAATTTGAAGAAACTTTTGATTTTCATTAAAGTTTAAAAAATCTTAAGGTAAGTGCGTTTGATCCATCCTATACTTATTTTTCTTCAAGATTTTGATCCATCCTATACTAATTTTTCTTTAAGATTTTGTTTCTATTTCATTAGATAATGGTTGATACTCATTATAAATTAATTTCAACAATATTTACTTTATTTTTATTGGGTTCATCTTTATTTTGGGCCACCATGATGGGTTTGGCCATGGTTTCTTTTACACCTATAATGGATGACTATGTTCTTTATCATTTTTGTTATATTTTTATAATTTAAATATTTTTATAATTATTTTTTCTAAATATCTCTATGAATCTATTTTCCAATACCGTTTAGTTTGTATTTTTCTGATTTGTGTTGATTAAGTTATGATTTTTTTAAGTTGTTGGACTTTAACAAAAAAATCAAAATTCCAGATACATCTATCAATATAGTTTCTAGAACCTTTGAGTTTGTATTTTTCTGATTTATATTGATTAAGTTATGATTTTTTTAAGTTGTTGGACTTTAACAAAAAAATCAAAATTCCAGATTTTACACGGTCTACTTCACTTGGGATTTCGATCTATATTTTTAGCCTAAATATTTTTTAATTATTTTTAGTAGATACCCCTATGAATCTTGTTTTCAAATTAGTTAAGTTTGTATTTTTTTGATATTTATCTATTTAGTTATAATTTTTACAATGTGCTGGACATTTTTGTAAAACCAAGAATTTCAAATTCTGTCTAGCCCACTTCATTAAGGGTTTCGACCCATATTTTGAATCTAAATATTTTTTTTCTTTTCTAAATACCTCTTTGAATCTAGTTTGTATAACATTTGAGTTTGTATTTTTCTGATTTGTATTGATTAAGTTATGATTTTTTAAATGTGCGGGACTTTTCTGTAAAACCCAGAATTCCAGATTCTGTCCGGTTCACTTAATTAAGGGTTTTGACTTATATTTTGAATCTGAATATTTTTCTATTTATTTTTCCTAAAACCTCTTTGAATCTAATTTTTAAATCCATTGAGTTTATATTTTTCTAATTAATATTTATTTAGTTATGATTTTTACAAGAAACTATATTTTCTATGAACTACCTATTTCTTGAATTTTGGACGATTAATGACTTTGGGAACCCTTAGTGGTTCAGTCATGACTTATTAACTATTAAGGGGTTAGCCCTTGTTGTTTGATTAAACCCTAGATGGTTGACCTATACTTGTATGCATGGGGATCCCACCCATGTGTCTTGGATCTCTCATAGGGTTCGGCCAAGTGTCTTGGATCCCTCTTTAGGGTTCGACCTTGTGTCATGGATCCCTCATAGGGTTCGGCCATGGTGTGTTTTCACTTATATTGTTCATCCGTATTGATCGTGACCTTCAGTGATTGTTACATGTTATTCATATTTAACCCTAATTCGTTCCCATGTTATCACTTTTGATAATCATCTCTTCATTTTATATTCTTATTTAAATGTTAAATACATGTGTGCTTATGCCATGTAACCCTAGTACCATCTTGTTGTCATACCATGATCATCACGTCATTTCATATAAGGGGTGCATAAGGGAATGGGGTTGAAGTATATTATATACATTTATATTGGTTTTATCAATTAATTAGGGTTCGGTACCCTATGGTGAAAGGCCTCAGATGTTATTACATCCTGTAGATGGGTCGATACCACTCCCAGTGCAGGAAGGAGATGGAGACCCTATGTGGTTATGGGTACTAGTTGCATTTGCATCCTGCACTCACTTGCATTCACCCTCATATTCATGTCATCCTTATTATATGATCGAGATGCATACGTTAATTAAAAAACTTGTATAGTATGATATCATACCATGCACACTGTTGTATTACTGGCCTCGGCTCACGGTGCTACACTGATACCATTTTCAGATTTTGATGAGCCGAGTACGTTGGATGATTTTAAGGCAAAAGACTCCGGTGCATTCGAGAAGATCGGAGAGGATTTGGGAGTCGATCCCCACACTTTATAAGACTTTATTTTGATTGTTTTAAAACATTACTTATTTATTTTCACGGGCATGTAGTCCTTTGATTAAGAGCTTGTTCTCACATCCATCTCTCCATATTTAATTGATTGATTGAATTGTTTGAGTTATGAATTATTTTAATTATTTGTTTTCTACATCTATACTTTTTTTTACTTAGTGGGTTTTTGAATGAACCTTAGTAGTCTAATTGACGTAATTGGACCACTAGGGGACATTCATGGATCACCTCTAGGTTCGGGTACGGGTCGATCTACGGATTTTCAGGTCGTATCTAGGTATCCGGATTCGAGGCGTGACAATAGAACTCAATGAAAGTATCATTCTCCTCCATTCTCATGGATTCGAACTTAGACGTTAGCATTTGAAGTTTAGAGATCTTGACGGCTGACATTCCTTCGTATGTGACTCTAAGAATGTCCCATGCTTCTTTAGCTTGGGAACAAGTAGAGATTTTTCTAAACTCATTCTTATTAACAGCATTAAAAATAGCATTTAACCCTTTGCTATTTAGACAACAACAGTCTATGTCCTCTTTAGTCCAATCGTTCTTAGGTTTAAGAATGATTTTATCTCTTACTTCCATTGTGGGTGGTGACCAACCATCCACCACAGACATCCAAACTCTTTCATCAATGGACTTTAGAAAAGCCCTCATCTTAGCCTTCCAATAGGCATAGTCTTCTCCATCAAACAATGGAGGTCTGGATGTATTTCCACATTCTCTTTGCATTTTGACAAATTAATGAAAATGGACTGGTTTCTCAGGAATCTAAATTCAGGTGATTAAACCTTAATTAGAAATACCCGCTCTGATACCAATTGAAATTCCATCGGTCCATTCTCTTTAACTTAATATACCTAGAAGGGGGGGTTGATTAGGTATTTAAATTTAATTTTACCTACACAGTTTTACTGGTCGATGGTAAGGGGATAAAATGTCATGCCTCGGTTGTTTGATAAAGGATTATCACAACCAACTCAAATCAAATATACCTCCGTGGTATATTGTCTTTTTGTCATTTGATCTAATCAGGATAGATTATGGAATACAAACAAACAATCACACAAGGCAAGAGATTTTTACGTGGAAACCTTAGCCAAGAAAAAGCCAGGGGACCACGTCCAGACGGAAAGTATCACTAACTGAAAAGTTAAATGAAACAAAGATTACTTATGCAGCACCGTTGTAAATACAACTTCCAACCTTAACTAAGGCCTACTGCCGATGCGTCCACGTCCTCTGAATCAACGCCACGAATCCACGTGCGCCCTTCCAGCCAAAAAGCCTTATCTGCTTGTTCAGTTTGGTACACCCCCAAACCTACCATCGATCGGCTCCTCCGATCTTAATTCTCAACACTCCCGCCTTTGCAGAAGGTGAAGGATTCAGTACACCCTGAACCCCAAGTTGCTCAAAAAGTGTTAAGTCACACTGGTACTCTCAGGCTTACTAGGTTGAATATAGAAGTAGAAAACCTAGGTTGAGTAAAGATCAAGCTCACAAGATGTGAATGAAAAACAAGCTTTTTGCTCTTCGAATGGACACTCTAATAAATAAAGCCTTTGCTTCTCTCTTTTGAAGATTGAGTCACTTTATGTCTCTATGTATGTTTAGAGAAGGCATAGAAGGGTTCTATTTATAGAATTCCAAGACCCTAAGTCGTGTGAAACGTGGGATGATGGAACCTAGAATTTCGGATCTGAGAAAGACCAATTCTGTTCAAGGTCCAATCAATTATACACTTGGTCCAATCGATTGGGCTATATCCAATTGATTGGGGATAAGGGTCCAATCGATTGGGCTCAATAAGTTTTCTGTCCCGAAGGCACCAATCGATTGCACACGATTCTCCAATCGATTTGACATATATAACTTTCTATCCCGAAGACTCCAATCGATTTCACAGAGTCTCCAATCGATTGTGCTCAAATTGATTTCTGTTCCAAAGGCTCCAATCGATTCCATAGAGCCTCCAATCGATTGTACTTAAAAAAGTCTCTATCTCGTAGTCTCTAATCGATTACAGTGTCTCCAATCGATTGGGCTATGTCCAATCGACTGGGGATACATGTCCAATCGATTGGACTTTTCCACTAGTCAATATAATTGACTTTGACTCGGGTCTGCCCAATGACTAAGTCTGACCATTATATTTTGTTCTTTTTAATCAACTCCTATGGCCACTAAGTCGCTTACCTTCCTAATCAAGTGTACACGATCGTTAACTGACAAATTGGTAGTTACTCAGATGACTCCTGTCGTCATCCATCTGATTCTTGCTGTCGCTGTCTTTTAGTCTTCACGTAGTTGGCGAAGTATGCGTATTACGACTTCTTAACACTGCACTAGTGCTCGTAGGAACGGTTACACGAATGTTTTTATGTCAAACGGAATCTTTGCCAAATTGAATATGAAAATATTCCGTACAGGGGTGAGATTGGTGATTGAGGTGGTTTTTTTTTTAAAACTTTTGTTGGTGTTTTTAGAGGGATAAAAGTCCTGCAGATCAAAGATCATAAAGAACACAAATAAATTGAGAAATTCTGAAATATCCATTGAATTAATAATTAAAAGTTCCTTAAAATAATAAATTGAAATTGAACAAAACTAAAAAGCAATAAGAAACCATACTAGCAAGAAATAAAATGTACAAAGAGAAATAGATTGAAAGGTGGAGAGAGAAAATGAGAGATTCAATCTTAGAGAGAGAAAAGGAGAATAGAGACTCACCATCAAACTTACCACTGATTCGGGTTTCCTCGGAGAGGGGTCGATTGGCCGTGCTTGGCCATAAAGGTTCGGCTGGAGTTGCAAGGTGATGAACGGTAGGGAAATTTGATGCATCCCCTGATGGGTGAGGTGCACTGACAGCAAGTTAGAGAAGAGGTGATGGGGAAGGCGACAAGCTTTTGGATGGTGCTATGGGATATTTCATGGGGGTGCGGTTACTGTGGAAGACAGTGGAAGAAAGGAGGCGATTGCGGGGTGCTTGTCCAAAGTGGTGGCCATAGTGGAGGAAGATGCCTAAGTTTCTAGGGATGGGCACGAACCAAAGGTTGGAAGCAAGGTGGTGGTGGTTGTGCGTGATAGAAGTGCTGGCGGTGCTATGTTTCAAACCAGCAATGGAGTTCGATAGGGAGGAGGGATGAAGCTTGGTGCAAGGACTGCAAGGAGGTACAGTCTGCAAGAGAAGAAGTGATGGTGTGGAGGAGGATGTGCAGTCTAATGATGACGCGGAAAGAGAAGGATAAAGAGGAGTTGTGATGTCGGCCTAGGGAGTTGCTGGTTGTGATTCATGGGGAGGCAGAGAACCAGGTGACGGCTGATGGTAGATGAAGATTCACCAGTCCATCAAGGGAGGTATGACCTCCTCCTTCCTCTTCTTTTCTTATTTTCTTCTTCTCCCTTTTTCTTGTTTTCTCTTCATTTTTTTTTCTTTTGGGAAGAGAATGAGAGAGAGGGGCGTTGGGGAGAGGAGAGGAGAGAGAGGCTGGTTGTGTGAAGGATGATAGTCGAGAATGGAAGAGAAATCTCCAAAGTTGACCGTCCTCTCCCTTATATTGATTAGGGCATCCCTCTCAGATGTGTTGACTATTTATTCCAAGTGTTAAGTAGGTGGACTCCACTTCCATTCTAAAAACATATCTTCCATAATCGTCCCATGTTTCTTAGAGCAACTGTCCTAAATAATTATGCACATTCCTTTTTCATATACATTCCTCTTTCCTTTTTTCACCAAGAATACCAGCCCCTTTTAGCAACCATCTTAGTCAATGAAGATCATGTTCCAGCACTTTTCAAAAAATGAAAATCACATGCTCTATTCATAGGTATCCAACGTCCTCACTTGCTGTGGCTGGATACGTTGGATCAACTTCAACCTTTGACTGCTCAAATCTGTTTACTTTCCATCCATTCTTTCGAAATATTCTTTTCTCTTGTATTGGTCTCAAGGCACCCAGCCACTTTCTAACTTCTATAATCCTTTTGTATTTTCAAATAAATTTTCCAGTCTTTATTTAGCACTGTCCTTCACCTCACTTTGGAAAGTCAATCAACAACCAATCTAGAAACCACCCATTTGATGACTGTTCATTGCCACTCTTATTTGAGAACAAAAACCTCTTTGACTTGGAATTAACCACCAATGGTCAAATTTGTTATATGGAATTGTCAAGATTTTTATTTGGACAATTAAGTTTGGTCTCATGTGATGACAGACTGTATCACACATGTGGCCCGTATGTTGCTTCACTACTAGTGATTTCACCAATTGGTCCAGCAACTTGGTCATTCTATTGGTTCAAACTGTGGCCCACGTTCAGCCCACATCTTTGCTCGTAAACCGTCAGCTTAGTCTGTATATTCAAATTCTTCATATCGTGGTTTGCAGCTAGGTCCACTAGTCTCCCAGCTTGGCTGTTCTTTAACTTTGCTAACTCCACTGTCTTGGTTCACCCTATTGTCTCACATGGTCTATTGATCATGATCATGACTTTCATGGTTGATCAAGGGTTTCCAATTCTTGAGAATCATCCGATCGGGGTTCCTGCGATGACGAAAAGCATATGATTAGAACGTCTTAATATCTAGACTTCCAAGAATATATTTTATTCATGCAAATAGCCTATTTTATCCAGAAAAGTGTGTTCTACGCAATGGAGGAAACTCTTACGTAGAAAAGTTGAAAAAAATGATAATTTTATGTAGGAGAGTGCGATAACGCTAAAAGGATAATTGCTTTAAATAAGCACTTTTGAGCAAATATCAAAAACCTCTTTCAACACTTCTATTGTGTTGACACAAATAAGTTGGAAGAGACGAGACAAAAAATAGATGTCCGATTAAAAATCTATAGCGAGTTATAGGTTTAGGCATTTCAAGGTTTTAAGTTAAGTCAAATTTAGGACTTCGATGCCCAAATCGGCTAAACGAAGTCCTAATCTCTCGAAACCTTTTTCAACACTTCTATTGTGTTGAAACAAAAATGTTGGAAGAGACGGAGTAAAAAATAGAGGTCCGATTAGAAATCTGTAGCCAGTTATAGGTTGAGGCATTTTAAGGTTTTAAGTCAAATTTAGGACCTCAATGCCCAAATCGGCCAAACGAGGTCCTAATCTCACACAACCTACACTTCTATTGTGTTGAAACAAATATACTGAAAGAGATGGGGCAAAAAATAGAGGTCCGGTTAAAAATCTGTAGCCAGTTATATGTTTAGGCATTTCAAGGTTTTAAGTTAAGTCAAATTTAGGACCTCGATGCTCAAATCGGCCAAACGAGGTCCTAATCTCACGAAACCTACACTTCTATTGTGTTGAAACAAATATGCTGGAAGAGACAGGGAAAAAAATAGAGGTCCGATTAGAAATTTGTAACTAGTTATAAGTTTAGGCATCTCAAGATTATAAGTTAAGTCAAATTTAGGACCTCGATGCTCAAATCGGCCAAACGAGGTCCTAATCTCACGAAACCTACACTTCTATTGTGTTAAAACAAATATGCTGGAAGAGACGGGGCAATAGACAGAGGTCCGGTTAAAAATCATTAGCCAGTCATAGGTTTAGGCATTTCAAAGTTTTAAGCTACGTCAAATTTAGGACCTCGATGCCCAAATCGGGCAAACAAGGTCCTAATCTCCCGAAATCTCTTGCCACACTTTTATTGTATTGAAACAAATATGCTGAAAGAGACGGGACAAAAAATAGAGGTCCGATTAGAAATCTGTAGCCAGGTTATAGGTTTAGGCATTTTAAGGTTTTAAGTTAAGTCATATTTAAGACCTCGTCGCCTAAATTGGCCAAACGAGGTCCTAATCTTCCAAAACCTCTTTGACCACTTTTGTTGTGTTGAAACAAATATGCTGGAAGAGACGGGACAAAAAATAGAGGTCTGGTTAGAAATCTATAGCCAGTTATTGATTTAGGCATTTCAAGGTCTTAAGTGAAATTTAGGACCTCGATGCTCGAATCGGGCAAACGATGTTCTAATCTCCTGAAACCTCTTTCAATACTTCTATTGTGTTAAAACAAATATGCTGGAAGAGACGGGGCAAAAAACAGAGGTCCGGTTAGAAATCTTTAACCAATTATAGGTTTATGCATTTCAAGGTTTTAAGTTTAACTTTTCATTTTCATTTCTTTTACATTGAATCTTAACATTTCATATATTAATTATTTTACTTTTATTTATTTTGCAAGGCCTAGATGCTGATTGATCATGTCTTTTACTCTATCTTATTTTTAAAACTTTTATAACATTTGTTAAATTTAGAACAATGAATATTGTAGAAACTTAAGTATTTATGATATTTAATTTTATATTTTCTGTACACTCTGTTTTGATAAATGGAAATGGAATAGGGAAATGAAGTATTATAGTTTACAGGTACTATATACAGATTACAGGTACAGGTACAATAAATTATATAAAAAAAAACAAAAAATGTTTTACATTATAAACCTTTTAGCAACGGCCACTGACCGTTGTTATAACACTTATATAGCAACGGTAAGGGAATATAACCGTCGCTATAAATAGATTTTAGTGACGGCCAAGTCAATTCACCGTCGCTATTTATCAGTTATAACAACGGCCAATATACAGAACGTCAGTATATCAGCTTTCTAGCGATGGAACATTAGGTACTAAAATACATAAAGAGTTTACCGATGGTCCTGGCCGTCTCTATGTATTTATAGCGATGGTCATTCAATTTTGCGTCGCTATATGTCACGTGTAGCGATGGCCAGGACAGTCGGTAAATGGTTTGAATATATAAAAATCAAAAATTAATATCTACCGACGATCAGAACTATCGGTAGATGCCACATTTAGTGACGACCAACAAATGGCCGTCGGTGTAAAGTTGATATACCGATGGTCAGAACCGTCAGTGTATGAGTTTTCCATCGCACCGTATGGCGGGAACTATTTTTTTTTTTGCGACGGCCATTTTTTTTATAGCCATCGGTAATACCTTTTAGCGACGTTTTTCTAGCGACGGCCGCTTGGCCTTCGCTATTTAGCGACGAATTTCTATTCTATACCGATGGCCGCCGGCGGTTGCTGAAAGCCTTTTTTCTTGTAGTGCACCATATAATTTCTCTGATGGGGGTCAAACTGACTGTCATTTCCACTGTCCACATGCAATACTTGGGAATCCTTTTTTCTATAGGAGCGAGAGTCAAGTGAGTTTAGTAATTTCACCCCTTCAGAAGATTTCACTTTTGAAACTAGAAAAGTTTTCAGCGGAGTTGAGTTCGACTTGGCCTAGAGATATCCGAATTTGTTTTTGGTAAGAGTTCTATTTTTCTGCTTATTTATTGCTCTCCTGTCTCATTATTTATTACTTTCCTTTTCTATCTCTACAATATCTTTGCAATTATATTCTCTCTCTTTCTGCAATTATGTTTGATGGTTCATCAAAGAAAGCACAGAAAGTGAAACCCAATACCTCTCTCTAACTACAAACCCTCTCTTGAAGTCAGAGATCACTGCTTCTCCAGCACCTTGATTGCTTTTAGCGGCGACTGTGAAAATGGCAGGGATCGATTTGAGGGAGAGGCTGACTGACACACAGAAGATGGAGTCCCCACCATCCTCCGTTCAATTCATGTTCGTCATCTACCACATTGTGATTGGTATTGTCATGTTGCAAAGATTGGTTGCAGTGGACTTGTGGTTCCATGGAATAAAAGTACAAAGAAAAGTTTTTTACATAAAAAAAGAAAGGAAAAACTAATTTTAGTTTCAATCTAATAAGAAGATATATTTCTCCTTCTCTTCACTAAAGTTCATAGGGCTTAGTGCAATAAGGATGGTTTCATAAGTGAATGTTTTGATCTAGTTCGATTCTTCACAAAACCAGTCAGTTTAGGTGATATAAAATATCAAATATTACTATGTAAATTAGCTCCCGCATTGAAATAATATAAAACATCATCAAGCTGCCATCTTCAAAGATTCCAAACCTTGTCACAACAATGATAATTTAAGGTTTCAAAATTAAAGCCATTGCCTCAAAAGGAGCCCTCGAGATCCAATCTTCTTGTGGTCCATCCCGTTGGTTTAAGTACAAACAAAACTAAACATCATCAACTTGGTGGCCCATCTCATCTATTCTCATCATTCTGGACCTTCTGACGTAGAAACTTATTGGAATGGTCTGTTTGTGGAACCTCGCAAAGTGGAAATGGTAATGTGATCATTGTTTGTATACCATCTGTGAAGTGTTCATTAAAAAATGTAGACGTTTTAAGGAAAGTTCAGTTTGTTGGCTTTAATAGAAAGGAGAGAGAAATAAAAATAGTAAAATATATAATAGACAAAAAAAAATAAGTTTTGTAGAAGTAACCTACTATTTAGGTAGCTGTTGCCCCACCCTCGACATGTCACAACATGATAGGGGGTTGAGGCATCTCCTCAACCAAATGGGTGAGGCAAGCCGAACTGTACAATGTTGTTTCTGAATTGGAAAGAGAACTTCATGTTGGAAAATCATTATTTTATTATTATTATTATTAACTATGGCCTTTTTCACATGAATGATTTTGTGTCTAACCAATTGGATTGATGTTGTTTAATTATAAGGATGGTATGCATTCGGACCCACATGTGTGGTCTATGTGGGCCCAATAGCTTATGATGGGTTGGTGATGCACCCAATCATTTCTCAAGTAGTGGTATCCATCTAGGAGACTGATTCTCATTGATGGGAGGAGAACTAGTCTCCACTCCTTTTCTATAAATAGGTGGCAGTCCCCTACTCTCTACACACACATTAAGATCTAAAGGCTCCCATCACCAAAAGTGTAGGAGAGTGAGGGTAGAGCTACCTATCCACAGACGATCAACCATTGCAGATTGGATTAAGCGAATTCGGGTCTATGTTTATTCTTTACAGATTATTATATTATTTTGTCCGATTCAAATTCTAGATCTGTGGTATTATTATTTTATGATGTTTTCGTGAATAATACCAACAATTAGTATCAGAGCTGTGTTGTGGATTTGTTTCGTGCAATTTATAATCTATTTTATTGTTCTTTGTTTTCGTTTTGGTGATCATGATTGATCAATTTGAGATCATGATTGATCAATTTGAGATCATGATCGAAAATAATAAAATCGTGCAAAATATTTGTTGTTTTAATTTTATTTTGATTTTGTAACCATGATCTAAAGTTAAAGGTCTTTTAATGTTTGAAGAAACGTGGATATCACCAAATCGCTAACACATGGGCATTTGGATCGTGGTTGATGTTTATTGGTTTGCAAATCTGTCTTGTAAAACTCTAAGATGGTTTATGTTAGGAATTGTTCTTCTCACGTTTGGATTTTGCCATGCTACGCATGATCCAAGATCATATGGACAGAGACTGAATTTTATAACGTTTATAACTTTTGTTGAAATCCAAATCTGGATCTGATTTTGCCATTAAAATAATTACACGAAGAAGAACAACTGGGTAATTTAGAAGACCACTCTTGATCGTTGTTGATGACGTTTTAACGGTTGGATTTTAAAGAACAAAATGTAGAAATTATTTGAGAAAACTTTTGATAACAAATCAAAACCATTTGGATTTGGAGTCTTTATGAGTTAAAACCCCGAAAATCTTAAAGAAATTTGCTTTTGGGTTGGTTCATGGTGTATAGGGGTTGAAAACCCTTCAAAACACATTAAATGGGTTCGGTTTTGGGGGTTCTAGAGTCGCCGGCGGCGACTTTGGAGTCGCCGGAGTTATTCCTGTTGCCGGCGACTTTGCCGGACACATCTGAGATGATGGCCATTCGGCCATGGAGAGTTGCAAGCATTTTTCATGACGGCGGCTAGGGTTTGCTGCAAGTGCAGCAAACCTATAAAAAAAATTGGTAGAGATGATGTCATGTTGGGCCATTGTTGTATTGTAGAATGGGCCAGCCCAATACTAGGCAAGTGAGCTGTAAAGTTTAAAAGTGTTTTCATTTTGGCCATGGGCCAGCCTAACATTAAAGGCCTATGGACCCAATTATATTCAACTAAAAGCCTTTAGCCCAACTCATAAGCAATCAACATGGCACACACATGGGTAATCCGAGCCATATACTCTACCCACCAAACCGATCCATGACCCGACCCGTAAACCCCTATCATCTACATATTCGGGTCAACCTGACCTGGGTTGACCGGGTCATGACCCGTTGACTGAGTCAACTCAGTTTGACTTGACTGGTTGACCGGTCTTAATCAAGATTGAAATATTTTGACCGATCATGAAATGCTCATTTTATGTCCAAATTGGACAAATAAATAGTCTATTTTGGGTATTGTTTTGAGATCTACACAATGGAATATATATTGAGACTGTTTGAATATAATATATGATGATTATTTATAATTTATTGAAGATACCTTATTTGGAGAATATATTAATGTTGTCTTTTAAGATTAACTATGTTGGCTTTATTATGCTTTGTGTACTTTATAATTGGCTGAACATAGGTGTAGGTAAATGCAAACATAAAGTTCTATAAATGACAACAAATCAAATGAAGAATAATTAATAATTATCAAATAAATTTTAAGAATAACATGCGTGTATGTACACACACCAAAGAACAATAACATAGAAGACAATATTTAATGTATTAAGGTATAGTTCTTTCCTATAAGGGTATAGGTAGACCGTATAAGTGATTGCTTAGGAAAACATGATAGAAATTGAATTTTAGTCTGTCCAAAGGTGATGGTTCTCTTGAAGTCACGGGTTCTTGAATCTTGAGATTTAAAATCTCATTAAGATCACTTCTTTTCACTCATTTGCATGAAATCTCTAGTTTCTGCCCAAAGGTGATGTAGGGATGTTCATGTGAACAGAATGAGTAGAATAGCCATGATTGTGAAAGGGATAGATAGATAACCCTCTTGCCCAAAGGTGTGGATAGTGTCTAGATCAAACTGAACATGTATGGTTAGGTCTATGCGCGTTCTCCAACGCGATATTAGGAGACTAATAGCATATTAAGAATTCTGCCCACTAGTGAGTCTTGATGATGCAACTTGTCTGTACCTGCAGAGTGAGAAATTTCTCATGAGTAAAACACTCTGAATCAATTCGACCAATACCCCTGCTACAAATTGAATATTTAATCCCATAATATCTTAGTAACATTTGACCACGTCTTATTACAGCTATGAATGGGTCAATGATTCAGAAGAGTTTAACAGGGATAGAGCCTTTGACTGGCTCCAACTATTCATCTTGGAGGATGAATGTTGATATCATGCTAGGTTGAATGGACTTCAATTTTGTCCTATATGAGGACAAACCTCCTACTCCAGCTGCAGATGGTACTGAATTGGCTAAGGCCAAATTCATCATTCGATTGGCTAAGATGATCATACGTGCTTCCATTAGTGAGACACTTCAAGGTGGTATTCAGACTACTGATACAGCCAAAGAATTGCTTCTTCTGATAAAGAAAAAGTTCATAGGATCCAAGAAATCATTGCAATATGACTGTTTGGGTCAACTGATGGGCATGAGATTGACGACCAGAGTAGCATGCAAGAGCATATTTTGAAGATGTCGAAGTTGGTGATCGGACTTCACGAGCATGGCATTACCTTTGAGGATGACATGTTGCTCCACATGGTGGTATTATCTCTACCCAGTTCATATGACACGTTCAAAGTGAACTATAACGGGATCTACATCCGTTGATCACTCTGTGCGTGACTGAGAAGGACAAACTACGAGAAAATAAGGTTGAGTCATCACACTTTGCTATTCATTCTAATAGCAAGAAGAGCTTCAAGATGGGAGGCTTCAAGAAAAGTGACAACACAAAGGCTCTTATACCAGTACAGGGGCATAAAGGCTTCAAGCCTCAGAATGTCCATAAGGGGAAAACAGCGATAGTGATAACCAATACCACAAAACCAGATGATGCAGAATGCTGGTTTTGCAAGAAGAAGGGACACGTGAAGAAAGACTACTTCTCATTTAAGAATTGGTTACAAAAGAACCATGGAGGGGTTCATCAGCAAGAGAAGAATCAGATTGGATGATAGTTTTTCCGTTGAAAATGCAGAAGATATTAGAAGTCTATTTTCTTTATTCTATCATTTAGATAGAACATTCATTTATTTTAGATTGGACATGGTTTTATTTTAGTAGATGACTTTTATCAGCTATCTTGGATTAGATGATTCATTTGCTCTAGCATCATTATTTTGTTTATCTATTGATTATCGTCTTTCGGGATGTTAGCATTCTAGTTCATCAGAATTTTACTTGTATATGATACTTGAGATTAGATCATTAGTTGAGGATTGTATTCTAAGCACTATAGATTTTATTGCGATTTCAGCACTAGAGTAGGCAGTATTAAGAAGTTAATGACTAAGCAATGATAGTTAATGACTCCGTTATCCCAATTCCTAAAACATGGTCAGATCAGTGGGAATGAGAAATATAAGGTTAGTTTTTAAGAGAATAACAGTAATCTACCGATCTATTTTATCCATTAGCTCTTACTTCAGCCCTTACCTTATGCGTTAGAATTACAACACCCTTATTGCACCCAGAGGTAGTCCCTATAGCATATCATTTTGTTTACAATTTAAAGATATCGATTTTTGATTTAGAACAGGCATTGAGTCAGTTGACAAGTGAATATATCTCAAGATGAGTAGGAGTCTTTTTATCATTATTTTATGACATCCCTTATTGGAGAGTTAGAGATTATGGACTCTATTTACAGATCCATTATCATTTATTGTGAGGATAAGGTCTTGATCGATTACATGAAGAATGAAGGGACTGACTAGTATGGGACTCGTTGAATCATTTGATCATGTTGTTTGAGCATTGCTATTTGCTTTAGTTTATTTCTTATTTTATTTATGCTGTTATTTGGCAATTTAATGCTGCTTGAAGTTATTTAACCCTTGTTTATAGTCAATTATGAATTCATAATATTGTTGAAGTTGTCTGTAAGTAAATGTACTCATTAAGTTAAAAGCTTGGGCTAGACGTGACTTGGCATCATGTTGATGAAGCCTTCATTCTGGATAGAAAGGTGATGGGACATCACATGGCGGGTTGCCGGTAAAATATCAGAATGACATACGATGAGTATGAAGTAGGACACTATGGGAATATACATACAGACTACATTGAGAGATGTACATTATCCTAATACCACAAAAGCAAATCACATAAAGGAAACTCCTAAGTTAGTTGGTGGTCCTAGTTTTGGGATCATGAAACTGTCCTAGGGCAAATTGATGAGCACTCTGTTTCATCCATGATCCATTACTAGCGGTATCTCTAATCAAGGGTGACAGTTGAAGTTTATCTGAATTATATTGAACAACTATTTTCAAAAGAGTGGACTCATCTATTAAAAAATGTAACAATCCAATGAGTCATTTTTCTAAAACTTTTCATTGCATGTGAAGGCCAAGTGGGAGATTGTTAGAAAATCATTATTTTATTATTATTATTATTAATTATGACTTTTTTCACATGAATGGTTTTGTGTCTAACTAATCAGATTGATGTTGTTCAATTATAAGGATGATATGCATTGGGACCCACATGTGTGGTCTATGTGGGTCCAATAGCTTATGATGGGTTGGTGATGCACCCAATCATTTCTCAAGTAGTGGTATCCATCTAGGAGACTGATTCTCCTTGATGGGAGAAGAACCAGTCTTCACTCATTTTCTATAAATAGGTGGCAGTCCCCCACTCTCTACACACACATTAAGATCTAAAGGCTCCCATCACCAAAAGTGTACGAGAGTAAGGGTAGAGCTACCTATCCATAGACGATCAACCATTGCAGATTGGAATAAGCGAATCCGGGTATGTGTTTATTTTTTACAGATTATTATATTGTTTTGTCCGATTCAAATTCTAGATCCGTGGTATTATTATTTTATGATGTTTCCACGAATAATACCAGCACTTCAGTCTGTAATGGCTAACTTCTTACAGTGTAAACCATAAATGGCTTTATCCATGGTTTAAAAAAAATGGCCGTTATAGTGAAAATAAAGGTAGTTATAACGAAAATAACGGCCGTTATAACAAATTTGGACCTCCCCTGTTAAGTTATGTACTATTTTAACGCCTAGAAAGTAACGACCATTATTTTTCTGTTCTAACTAAAATAACGGTCGTTATTTTCTGATATTTTTTATGTTATAACTAAAATAATGACCGTTATTTTCCATTATTTTTTTGCTATAAATTTTTGTTGAAATTTTGAAATTCAAAATTTGAATTTTAGTGCTATTTTTTTCCTTATTTCCATCATTTTCTCATTTTTGCCCCTATGCGTTACAATTCATTATAACAGAAAAAATGGTAACGCCCCAGTCCCTTATACCGTTATAACGGTCCCTTTTAAACCATGGTTTTATCCCCAACATTCACAGTGTTTATTAAATTGTTTAGCCGTCGTTACATCAGTAACTTGTCATAAGGCCTACTCAATGAGATGTCCAAAATATTGGCCAACTTACAGAGCGAGTTGGGTATCTGCCCTGAGAGTTAGTTATTGGAGAGGTTAATAAAGGTCAAGTTTTGATGCTACCCTACAAAATCAGAGCATATGAACAATACTACTCTATAAATGCTAAAACGTTCTTGTAAGGGAAAAATCCCACACACCCGCTCGAGATGCGCGCAACAATCGAGTCAAGATACACCTGATCAAGGTTAGAATCTGACTTCATAGATGTACCAATCCGAAATTATATATCTCATTCCCAATGATGCCACGACTCTTCCCGAGGTCTTCGACCACCTATCCGAGTTTGCCAACCACAAAGTCGGGTTTGCTAAGGTATCCTGCACAACACTTCATTGTAGGGAATCCACCGGCAAAACCTCCAATGCCTAAGTCAGTTTTAATCTCAATCAAGCACTAACCATTCTTAGATCAAGATTGTGTACCTCATAGTGTTACTGTTGCCCTTATTTATAGTGTTTAGAACCTGGTGACGTGTAAAAAAGCATGATTATGGTTTGTGCTGGTCCTTACTCTGATATTTGACAATTTGGATGGCGTGTCACAAAACGTGGTTAGTGGGTCTAATACAACAGGTGACCAAATTGTTGACCACTTCTCTGTTTGTCATTTCTATGCTCTCAGAGCCGACTTTAGACCGATTCAGTTTTCGGCATCCAATATTTTCACACGGTTACGAGCTCGTTTATAGATCCGATGTATTTCTATTAGACCTCAAATTCGGGCACCCAAACCCAACTTAAATGCCTATGGATCATCCCGTTTACCAAAAATCTTGGGTGTGATAAAAATAAAATGCTCTAGAAAAATAAAGAAAACACTAAGAATCACCGTCGTGATTGATGAAGAACGGCTCAACTCCAATAGTCAAAATAATACGAAAGCATAAATAAACTATTAAAGTTCAATAAATAATGTAAAAATTGAAATCAAATTAAAAGTCAAACTTTTAATTTTGGTCAAAATAACTAATTAGGGTCTCTATAGTTACCTATAATTTATATCAAACATCTTTTGTAAAAGCACTTAAGCCAAAACACTCGTTTAAGATAGTTTTGAAATTTAATTTTTACGATTAAAAGGATCGAAAACAATCAACTTTTGGTCAATTTTCAGAGATTGTCAAAAAATTTATTTTCTTCAAGAGTTTTATTTTAAAAATCATAAGAAACAAATTTAACAAAGGCACTTTGACCAAAAATGACGTTTTAAGTGATTGGAAAAACCCAGTCGGTTGATTTTTTGACATAGTCGTGATTCGGAGGTAAATTCAAAACAAAATTCAGCAAGTGATATATGCATTTCATAGTGCTCGAAATGTATGATTTTTCTATCAAATAATATAGTAGAGGTTTTGTTTTACAAATGGAAGAAAAATTCGAAGTAAAATAAGAAATTATTAAAAATTCGTAACTGACAGTCAGTCAGTAAAATGGGTCTACAGCATAGCCCTGATTGAATTTGGTGACCAACTATATATTTCTGGAAAGCTAAATTGAAGCCCCACATTTTGGTGTCCGGTCGAAAGATAAAATTTTATTGTAAGAGGGTCAAAAACTCAGTCGAAGTTGACTGTAATGTGCTGTTTGTGTAGGACAACAACTATGACGTTTACTTTGCAGAGTTCCATAGAATACAAAACATTAAATTAAATTATCAAAATTTCTATAAAATATTATAATCAATTATGAAACAAACCCCTTTTGAATCGTATTGTTTAAATATTGAGAGAATATTTGACGAACATTTTCGTATAGGACGTCGGATAAATCCGAGTAACCCAAAAATTTACAAAAGTGCCGAAACGTGAATTAAAGTATTTCGATCAATCCCAATATGAACAAAGTCTTTAAACATTCATAAACCTTAAATTTAAGAAAACCAAAGTGAAAGTAGGGTTTTTCTGCGTCGTTGGTTACGGAAACCCTAATTTCAACACATTTGTAAATTAATCCGATTTTATCCTGCAAAATTCAGAGATTCTAGCATAGGGATTCGTGTCGGATGTCAATCCACACTCGGGGTTAGTTTGCGCAATTTAGACACATAAAAGATGGATTTTTGCTAGAAATACATGGAGAGATGAGAGTGGTGGATAAAAGTGATTTTTAAAACACATCTTTTTGGAGAGAACTAGAACAAACGCCGCTAATTTATTCCATTAATCTAAAAATCCAAATTACAATGCTTGAATTGAACTCGCATGAAATAATTAAAGCATTTAAAAACTAGCTAATGAGAGAGAAAGTAGAGAGAAGAAATAGGTAGATGGATCTAGAGAGAGAAAATGGTTCCTAATCTAAAGAGAGCCATTTTAGAGAGAGAAAACTAGAGGTGAAAAATCAATGGTTTACCTTTAGCATACTTACCTAGAATTGATTGGCTAATGAATGGAGAAAGTGGACCCGGTCAAGGAGATGATCTGCCATGAAAAGAATGCATCCATGTGCATGTGTGCACTTGCTAATTTGGGCAGCAAGGGAAGGCAGCAATGGTGTTGCGCCTGTAAGTTAAATCGGTGGTGGAACTCGTTACGGAGGAGCACACCAGTCCGTGGTAGGAAATGCTATTGTTATACCGTCTGAGAGAACCGATTCACCTATTATTTTGAAGGTGAGACCGTTTGGGATTGATTACTGGCCATGGTAGCAGAGCGCTTTTAAGAGGGGCGGCACGTGTGTGCAGGCAGACCAGAAGAAGACGAGGGTGGCAAGTTGAATGGTGGTTGCGCCGGCAAAGTTACAGGTTGTGGGGATTGTTAGAATGGTGGAAAGGGAGAAGAAGGTGGCGGTGGAGCATGCAGAGGTGACTGGCGATCTACACCCATGGTGGGAGACGATGGTGGTAGAGGGTTTAACGGCCTGCAACTTGCAGGCCGTGATAGTAGCGTTGAATCCAAAAAGGGAGGGGGGCAGTTGCTGCTAGTGTAGGTGGAGGCGTTGGCAGGTGGCGGCTTGGAGAGGATGTAAATAGAGGGAGCTGGCGGTAGAGGGTAACAACGAGAGAACTTCTTCTCCTTCTTTCCTCTTCTCCCTCTTTCTTCTTTTTTTCTTTTCTTGTTTATTTTTCTCTTTTTTTTCTGGTTTCTTTTTTTTGTTTTTGTTTTTGTGGTAGGAACGGTGAAGATGAAGGAGGTGAGAGGGGCGGTGTTGAATCAACAAGAAAAAGATGAAGACGGTGTTGTAGATGTGGGAGGCGTGGTGAGCAAACCGGTGGTGGTGCTTGGTTCAACACTAGCAATGTGGCTGGTGGAGAATGGAGGTGCGATGGAGAAGGGGGCAAACCAGGGGCTGAATTGTGGTGCAGCTCCGATTGGTAGAGAGGGAAAAAGACAGTAATGGAAGGGGTGACGGCTTGTTTTAAGAGTCAAGAGAGATTGAGAGAAGAGGTAGGGTTCGTGGGAACCCCCACTCTCTTATATAAGATGGGAAGATTCCCATAATGCACTTGTTCTCCCTTTTTCTTTTTAAAGAGATAGGGCTTCTTGCTGGGCTAGTTTCTTTGTGCGCCTTAGGCCACCTTCTCATAATGATAGATCTTTTTATGTCCAGCAACTCTACCCTTGATCATCCAATGTCTCCCACCACTCAATCCTCATTTTCTTCTTCAATCCATACCTTGTATATTTTTGTCTTTCTTTCCAAACTTCCCTTTCTAAATAACCTTAGCATCTATCCAAACTTTTGAACCCCTTCCCAAAAAATGTTTTGCATTTCTTGCAAGCAATACCACCGTCCAACATGCTTTTGTGTTCAGTAACTTTTTGACATTTTGTCTTCGCCTTGACTGCTTTAGGACAATTCCACCTCTTGTGATGTTTGACCCGTATGTCCCTAGATCCACATATGATTTTTTGAATCAACACCTCGGCCAAACACGCATGTTGGTCTACCAGTAATCCTGCCAGTCGGCCCAATACCTTGATCACTGTATGGGTTCAAATTGTGGCCCACCTTCAGGTCCACATCTATGCGTGTGACTCAGTCGCTTAGTCTGTATCTTCAGATTTCTCAGATAGTCGCTTGCAGTTAGGTATGCTCGTCTTCCAACTCCACTGTCTTGGTTCACCTTTTATCTTACATGGTTCACTGAGCTTTGATCGTGACTTTCGTTGTTGATCGTGGCCCACAAGTCTAAAGATTCATCCGATCGGGTCTCTTATAATAATGAGAAGCGCTTAATGAGACTTAATCAAAATGGCTTAATATCTAGACTTCCGAAAATGTATTTAAAGCATTCAAATATACCATTTCGTCCAGAAAAGTGTGTTCTACACAACAGAAGAGACTCTTACGTAAAAAAGTGGATAAATAGAGCAATTTTACGTAGGAGAGTGTGATAACGCTTATAGGATAATCGTGAAAAATATGCACTTTTAAGCGAATATCACAAAGCAATCCTAATCCTCAAACTCTATCTCATCCATGATGTATTCCTCGTCTTCAACATTTTTTACGAAATCTAAAATTTTGTTCGGTATAAACTGTGAGCTTTCGTCTAGTACACTCTATAGGATCATCACATGTTTATAGTTCATTTAATTTAAACACATGCATAGATTAAAAGCACACAAGATACATGATTGAAGATGTAAAAATACGATGAAGATGATGATGATCCGATTGAATGAACCTAAAAAATCTATTTTACAATTCTTTTCTCACAAATTTAACCTATAGGTTCTTCTATAGGGTTTTGGGATCTTTCACCATAGGGATCCGAGCCCTTCTTAATTATTTAACCATTCGGGCCTTCGCTTAAAAGTACTCCCGCTAAAAAATTAAGCGGGCATTCGCCTAAAAACACTCCCGGTAAAAAAAATAATATGACTTTCGCTTATAAGCACTCCCGCTAAATTTTTAACCCAATGAGAATGCCTCATGATGACGATGAACAATATATATAATAATTTAACAAAAGAATCAAAAGTATATACCACGAAGATTTAAACTCATAAAATCATATAACAAAATTTAAACTAAATGAATCACAAACTAGAAGATAATATTTGAATTTCTACCACAAATAACTAGAATTAGGACAAGAAGAATTCTAAAGAGTTTAGAGAGCTCAAGAAAATTGGTGAATTGATATGAGGGTGGGAGTCCTATTTATACTTGCTCATGAACAAAACTTCTAAATATGAACTTATTAGTTTTAGCAAGTATATTAAAACTTTCTATTTTGTTTTAAAAAGATTCTTTTTAAATAGGTTTTAATATTAAGTAATTTTCGTTACTTTAAAATTGGTGAATGTTACAACCTACTAAAAGACTTATTTTAAGATATATATGAGCTAAACATGAGCCTGAAGACTATGGGTATTGAATAGACTTTAAATAAGATTATTTTTAGGCCTAATAGGTCTCTAAATTGGCCCTAAAGGCCTGCCCAAATAATTAAGCTCACCTAGCATGCAAACATGTATTAATACTTATAAATACTTACTCATTAAATTTATAAATTAAAGATGATAAAAATTCTCTTCTTTAAAATATATTTAATTTAAATCTCTTTTTTAAATTAGATTTATTTTGTAAAATATCAAAATGTGATGGGAATCCAAAGGGTCCCAATGTTGAAAACGTATTGATTAAAATGCCTAAGTAGTATTCCAAATTAAAAATATCACTATTTTTAAAATAATCTCTTATTTGAAATTAATTACAATTAAAACTATTCTGGTAATATATGATTTAGATACAATAATTAAAGTTTACAAGGGGTGTCCATCATCCCTACACATATACACCTTAAAGATGATTCTCTTAAACTAAATTAATGCACTAGAGGAAAAAAGACTTTCATCGACGACCGTCGACCGTAGGGTTGAAAATTGTCACTAAATGTTCTAGCAACGGGCCACAGCGGTCGTCACTAGAAAAGTGTCGCTAAAAGGTATTACCAATAGCCACCAAAAAAGGCCGTTGCAAAAAAATCATTTTTCATCATAAGGTATATTATAAAAACCATAAACTGACAGTCATGATTGGACTATCGATATATCATATCTATGGGTGCAAAATCTGGGATATAGATATAGCCGTCGATTATCCTCAAGATTCGCACACACATCAACAAATAATAAAAATAGATCAAGAAACATAAAAGAATCTAAAAAATAAAGAAAGAGACAACCATTTTAGCGAGGTTCATCACCAGGATCTAGTCGACTACGTCCTAGGCCTCATCAATGGAGGCAATCCATTATTTCCTTGGGCTCCGAAGAAGATGAAAAAGATCTTCTCTATAGGTGGAGAGGTCTATAAATAGAAAACAATCAGGGCTTAAACATTGTAAAATGGGTAATAATATGGTATGACCCGGGTGCATGCTAGGAAGGATGCGCCCTAAAGAACATCCTCGAGAGATGCATAACTTGAGATATGTGTCATTCGATCCTCGGGATTTGTGTAAAAGTGTGAAAATTATGGTACCCACAATATTTACAGCGACGACCATTTTCGTGTGGCCATTGCTTTAAATACCTTATAGTGACGGCCAAAACCATTAGTATATATTGTACACAAACCAGTTACTGATGGGTCACGGCCGTCGCTATAAGCTATATATAGCGACGGAAATTGATGTGGCCGTCGCTATAAATACACTTTAGCGACAATCACAACCGTCGTTAAAACTCATTATATGTTTTAAGTGCTGAACATTTTACTGACAACCATCATGCAGTCACTATATCCTATATATAACGACGTGCATATACCTTGACCGTCGCTACAACATTGATATAGCGACGATCGGTGGTCGTCGTTAAACATTTTATAATGTAATTTTTTTATATAATTTGTTGTACCTGTACCAGTAATCTGTAGGACATGTAATCTATAGTACCTAAATTTCCTGTTCCATTCAATCAAAATAAAGTGCAAATGAAATATAAATTTGAAATAACCGATTCGTTCTCTTTTATGTAAGAATACCTAGAAGGAGGGGGTGATTATGTATTTAAAAATTAATTAACTTAAACAGTTTTACTGGTCTTGGTAAGAGTAATAAAATCGCATGCCTTAGTTGATTGATAAAATGAATATCACAACCGAGTCAAATCAAAGATACCTCTGTGGTATATTGTCTTTTCATCGTTTGATCTAATCAATACAATTAGTAGAACAATAATCAAACATTCACAAGACAAAGAGTTTTTACGTGAAAACCTTAGCCTAAGAAAACATTGGGACCTCGTTTAGACGAAAAGTATTACTAATTGAAAAGTTAAACAAAACAAAAGTTACCTACGCAGCACCGCTGTAAATGTAGCTTCCAACCTTAGCTAAGGCCTACTGCCGATGCGCCCACGTCCTGTAAATCAATGTTACGAATCCATGAGCGCCCTCCTACCTAAGAAGCCTTGTCCGCTTGTTCAGTTTGGTACTCCCCAAACCTACATTCGATCAACCACTTCAATCTTAATTCTCAACTCTTTAGCCTTTGCTGAAGGTGAAAAACTCAGTACACCCTTGTTGTACCCCGAATCCGTGCACCCAAATCCAACCTAAATGCCTGAAAAATGACCCGTTTACCCAAGATTCAGGGTGTGATAAAAATAAATAAATAAATAAATAAATAAAATATTCTAAAATAATTTTTAAAAATGACCATAATTCATAATATATTAAAATAAAAATCTTTTGTAAAGACGTTTTGGTTAAAACTTTTGTTTGATAGCCTTTTTTAATTAACTTTTCAGAATTTAAGTAGATGGGCGTAAAATTTTTTGAAAAATATAATTTTTAATAAAAAATTATCTTATTAATTCTCTACAACTAAAAAACTATTTTTAGCATATTTTGTGAATGGACTTTGCCAAAAATATCATTTACAATTTTATTTTAACAGTTTGACTCAAAAATCTGCCTTAACGATAACGATGCCCAAGTACTACGTAAAATAAATGTAAGTACACCACATATATAAAATTATGCATTTGTTAAGGATTAATGACCATATATCTAAAGTGTTAAATCAAAGAGTCTATGAAGTCAAATATTTATCATTCACATGATTCTAAAATATTAAACAAAGTTTTAAATAATAGATAATGTGAGTCTTTAACAATTAAGCCTATAACAAATGATACAAATAACAAATATAGGGAGTCCCGCATCAATCTCATCGACATTCTCAATTGCCCTCCGATCTTCACATGTTATATCGCCCTCATCAAGTGTAGCAACTCCGAAATTCACACCATCTTCAATTTTGTCTAAAATATTTGGTAAATACCATGAGCCAAAGCCCAGTAGATAATCCACTGTATATCGCATATATACCACAGATAATATCACATATTCTAACTCAAAAATCATAGCATATTCAATGCATAACAAATAATATAAACCAGTAACATCAACCAAGAATAATAAATCTTTCTCATAATTAGCCCAATATCATTATATTCATATGATTATATCTACAATCCAATTTCCGATTTCCTTCTCCTTCC
Organism: Euptelea pleiosperma; assembly: GCA_035048495.1. NCBI lineage: Eukaryota > Viridiplantae > Streptophyta > Magnoliopsida > Ranunculales > Eupteleaceae > Euptelea > Euptelea pleiosperma. Next base: position 32,323,633 of record CM068548.1, on the reverse strand, counting down.
CACGTCGGAAGTAGCCAAAAAGCTCTTCTACTAGGGTCTGGGGTCTTTCACCCTAGGGCTCCAGGCCCTTTTTAATTTATATTTTTGTGGGTATTCATTAGGATCACATCCCAACTACCACTTCAATATTATACAAAATCATTATCTATAATCTTTTTTTCTGGCACACCAGCCGATCCAATCAGATCCAAATCATAATAATATCAACAACATCGTCAATTAAGCACATACATATAACATGATTAATAAAGTAAAATAAGAGAGATTATCTATTAAAATATGTAGGTGTATCTACCTTGTCCATTAATATTTACTTGAATCAATTGTGAAAAAGTAGCCACGGGTGTTTTTACCAATAGTTGTTGGATGAAGCCTGAAATCAAATATGTCGAACATCTCAAAAGTATGAACATTTTTGTCTGAAGTGATGATCCCAAAAGGTGAGATGTTATAGTGTTTCTAGAGCTCTCAACAATTTGTAATGGAGAACTCTCTAATAGTGAAAAATAAAAATGTGTAAGTTATTGAGAGATTCTTCTATTTAATAGTTACTCCAACGAGAATAGTAAGTCTTTCTTTATTTATGCATTCAATTAATTAATATTGATAATTTATTTAAATAGTTTCTTTATTTTTAAAGTTCAAGTCTTTGATTAGGGAAAGGTTTTCATTATTTCCAAAAGACTAAAAGTTATGAAAAATTTTAATTAAGGCAATTACTCAAAGATATTAATTATTTTAATTTTATCATTTGTCAAAAATACCCTTATAATGTAAATTACTTTAATACCCCTAGACAAAAGTTCAGGATATTACAACCTACCCCCTTACAAGAATTTCGTCCTTAAAATTTGAAATATATTTAATCAATTTTTTTTAATCTAGTCCGTCATTTTGAAATAGTCAGTTAATCATTTTAGTCAAGCTTATTTAAATCGGTTGACAAATGTTTATAGTTAAACCTAGTCAGATTGTAAACTTAATTAACATAGTAAATCTAGTCAAATTGATCATCTATACTAAATAGTTCAACCCAGTCAAACTAGTCATCTAATCAGTATAGTCAACTTAGTCAGACTTATCAAACTAGTCAATATAGTCAACATCAATTAAACCGATAAACTTAGTTAATCTATTCGGCCTAATCAACTGGTAAATCTAGTCAATATGTCTTCCAATCACACTAATCGAGCTATTCAATTGACCAACTAATTAGAATAGTCGGGCTTTCAATTTATGTTCTCTTTTTTTTAACATATTCTTATATTTGTGATTATTAAAATCTTACTTAAGTTCATTTTTTTTCAAATGTGCATATAATTTGTTTCAATTAATTGTATGTGTAAATTATAAAATTTAAAAATTATATGATTAAGTTATTAATCCAAACATATTAGAGTTCAACGGAGCCATGATACGGTTCTTATCACTAAGTTTTGATTTCAAAGTTCATAAATACTTATAAACAACTCGACTATGCATAGACCCATTACACACAAATCCCTAGGTGTGTGAAGCCTATGCTCTAATACTATTCTGTCGCGCCCCGGATCCAAGCACCCGGATTCGACCCGAACGCCTAAAAAATGACCCGTTTACCCAAGATCTAAGGTGTGATAAAAATAAGCAAATAAAATACTCTGAAATAATTTTTTTAAATGACCATAATTCATAATATATTAAAATAAAAATATTTCGTCAAGACGTTTTGGTTGAAACTTTTGTTTGATAGGCTTTTTGAATTAACTTTTCAGAATTTAAGCGGATGGGCGTAAAATTTTTTAAAAAATATAATTTTAAATAAAAATTTATCTTATTAATTCTCTAAAACTAAAAATTTATTTTAAGCATCTTTTGTGAAGGCACTTTATCCAAACATATCATTTACTATTTTATTTTAATTGTTTGACTCAAAAATATGCCCTAACAATAAGGGTATCCGAGTAATACTTAAAATAAATGTAAGTACATCACATTCATAAAATTTATGCATTTGTTAAGGATTAATGACCATATATCTGAAGGGTTAAATCAAAGAGTCTATAAAGTCAAATATTTATCATCCACATGATTGTAGAAAATTAAATAAAGTTTTAAATAATAAACAATGTGAGTTTTTAACAATTAAGCCTATAACAAATGATACAAATAACAAATATATAGAGTCCCGCATCAATCTCATCGATATTCTCAATTACCCTCCGATCTTCACATGTTATATCGCCTTCATCAAGTGTAGCAACTCTGAAATTCATACTCTTCTCAATTTAGTTTGAAATATTTGGTAAATACCATGAGCCAAAGCCTAGTAGATAATCCAATGTACACCGCATATATATCACAAATAATATCGCATATTCTAACTCAAAAATCATAGCATATTCAATGCATAATAGATAATATAAACTAGTAACATCAACCAAGAATAATAAATCTTTCTCACAATTAACCCAATATCATTATATTTATACGATTATAACTATAACCCAATCTTGGGTCTCCTTCTCTTTCCCATGCTAGGAGTAGCCAAAAGGCTCTTCTGTAGGGGTCCGGAGACTTTCACCCTAAGGCTCCAGGCCCTTCTTAATTTTTATTTTCGCGGGTATCCATTAGGATAACACCCGAACTAACACTTCAATATTATACAAAATCATTATCTATAACCTTTTTTTGTTCTAGCACACAAGCCGATCCGATCAGATCCGAATCATAATAATATCCACAACATCATCAATTAAGCATATACATACAACATGATTAATAAAGTAAAATAAGGAAGATTATCTATTAAAATATATAAGTGTACCTACCTTGTCCGTTGATCTTTATCCGGACTTGAATCAATGATGAAAAAGTAGCCACGGGTTTATTTACTAATCGTCGTTGGATGAAACTGGATTCGAGTATGTCAAACATCTCGAAAGTATGAATATTTTTGTTTGAAGGAATGATCCCAAAAGGTGAGAAGTTACGGTGTTTCTAGAGCTCTAAAAGCTCTTAACGATTTGTAATAGAGAACTCTCTAATGGTGAAAAATAAAAATGTGTAGGTTTTTAAGAGATTCTTCTATTTTTAATAGTTGCTCCAAAGAGAATGATAAGTCTTTCTTTATTTATGCGTTCAATTAATTAATATTGATAATTTATTTAAATAGTTTTTTTATTTTTAAAGTTCAAATCTTTGATTAGGGAAAGGTTTTCATTATTTCCAAAAGACTAAAAGTTACGAAAAATTTTAGTTAAGTCAATTACTCAAAGATATTAATTATTTTATTAATTATTTTAATTTTATCGTTTGTAAAAAATACCCTTATAATGTAAATTATTCTAATACCCCTGGACAAAAGTTCAGGGTATTACAACCCTGAACCATAAGTTGCTCAAATAGTGTTGAGATGCACTGGTACTCTGAAGCTTCTAGGTCAAGTTTCTATGTAGAAGACCTAAGCTAAGTAAAGTTTCAAGCTTTTGGTTTTGATCAAGAAGAGAAAAAGCTCACAAGATATTAATGAGAACAATGCTTTTCGCTCTTCGAATTAACACTTTTGATAAATAAATTTTCTTCTCTGTATTCCAATGTGTAAATATAAGTACAGAGAGGGGTTATATTTATAGAATTTGTAACCCTAAGTCTATTGATAAATGGGGGAAGTGGAAACTAGAATTTCAGATCTGAAAAGACTCAATCCGTGTGAAATCTAATCAATTGTACTCTGGGTCCAATCGATTGGTTTTGTACGAATGGGTTTTTGCTTCATAAATCCAATCGATTGTACCAAGGGTCCAATCGATCGGACATATATAAGTTTCAATCCCGTAGAGTCTAATCGATTTAACAGAGGACTCCAATTAATTGGGCTTCAAATAAGTTCTGTCTCGTAGAGTCCAATTAATTTCATAGAGGTCTTCAATCGATTGGGCTTCAAATAAGTTTTGTCTCGTAGAGTCCAATTGATTGGCCTAAAAAGTCTAATCGATCAAACTTTTCCAAAATTTAATAATCTGGACTTAGATTAGGATCTATCCATTGACTAGGTTTGATCATTATATTTTATTCATTTTAAATCTATTCCTATGGCCACTAAGTCACTTACCTTCCTAAACGAGTGTACACGATCTATCACCAATAAATAAACAGTTACTCAGATGACTTCTGTCGTCAACCACCTGAGTCTTGCTATCTCTTTCTTTAAGTCTCCACGTAGTCAACGAAGTATACATACCACGACATCTTCAACACTACACTGGTGCTCATACGAATGGTAACATGAATTTTTATGTCACATAGAATCTTTGCCAAAACTAAAATATGAAAATATTCTTTACAAAATTCATTGTAAAATGCAAGTTCTTAAGTACTTAAAGTTTTTACAATATTCACTTTCCAAATTCCACAATGTTATAAAAGTTACAAAAATCAATCTGATAGAAAAGAAGACACAATCAATCAGTATCTAGGCACTGCGAAATAAATATAAGTAAAATAATTAATATATGAAATGTTAAGATTCAGTATAACAAAATGGAAATGAAAAGTTAAAGTTGAAACCTTGAAATTCCTAAACCTATAATTAACTAACTGCAGTTTTCAACCAGACCTCTATTTTTTACCCGATCTCTTCCAGCATATTTGTTTCAACACAATAGAAGTGTTGGAAGGGGTTTTGGGAGATTGGGACTTGGTTTGTCCGATTTGGACGACGATGTCCTCAATTTGACTTAGCTTAAAACTGTAAAATGCCTAAACCTATAATTGGATACAGATTTCTAACCGGACCTCTGTTTTATACCCATCTCTTCTAGGATATTTGTTTCACCATAATAGAAGTGTTGGAAGATGTTTTTAGAAATTTGAACTTCATTTGCCCGATTTAGATATCAAGGTCCTAAATTTGATTTAACTTAAAACTATGAAATGCCTAAACCTATAACTGGCTACAGATTCTTAACCGGACCTCTGTTTTATACCCCGTCTCTTCCAACATATTTTTTTCAACACAATAGAAATGTTGGATGAGGTTTTGGGATATTTGGACCTCGTTTGCCCGATTTGGGCGTCAAGTTACTAAATTTGACTTACTTTAAAATTGTGAAATACCTAAACCTATAATTTGCTACAAATTCATAATTGGACCTCTATTGTTATACACCGTTTGTTCTAGCATATTTATTTCATAGAAGTGTTGAAAGAGGTTTTGGGTGATTCGGACCTCGTTTGTCCGATTTTGGCGTCGATGTCCTAAATTTGACTTAACTTAAAACTATGAAATGCCTAAACCTATAACTAGCTACAAATTCCTAATTGGACCTCTGTTTTTATCTCATCTCTCCCAGCATATTTGTTTTAACACAATATAAGTGTTGAAAGAGGTTTGGACAGATTCAGATCTCGTTTGCCCAATTTGGTAGTCGAAGTCCTAAATTTGACTTAACCTAAAACTGTAAAATGCCTAAACCTATAACTGGCTATAGATTCTTAACTGGACATCTATTTTATATCCCGTCTCTTTTAGCATATTTGTTTCAACACAATAGAAGTGTTAAAAGAGGTTTCAGGAGATTGGGACCTCATTTGTCCGATTTGGGCGTCGATGTCCTCAATTTGACTTAACTTAAAATTATAAAATGCCTAAACCAATAACTAGCTACAGATTCCTAATCGGACCTCTATTTTATACCCCATCTCTTCCAGCATATTTGTTTCAACACAATAGAAGTGTTGGAAAAGGTTTTCAAAAATTCAGACCCATTTGCCCGATTTGGGCATCAATGTCCTAAATTTGACTTAACTTAAAACTATGACATGCTGAAACCTATTGCTGGCTACAGATTTTTAACCAGACCTCTATTTTATACCCCATCTTTTCTAACATATTTGTTTAAACACAATAGAAGTATTGGAAGATGTTTTGGGAGATTCGGACCTCGTTTGTCCGATTTGGGTGTCGAAGTCTTAAATTTGACTTAACTTAAAACTGTGAAATGCCTAAACTTATAAATGACTATAGATTTCTAACTTGACATCTGTTTTATACCCCGTCTATTCTAACATATTTGTTTCAACACAATACAATGTTGAAAGAGGTTTTGGGAGATTCAGATTTCGTTTGCCGGACTTGGGCGTCGAGGTCCTAAATTTGCCTTAACTTAAAACTATGAAATGCCTAAATTTCTTGGGTAAGCCGGGAAGGGTAAAATATGAATATTTTTTGTGTCTCGGGCCCACAAAATAATTTTTTTTATAAAAGTTCTGGAATGTTAGTTAGGGCAAGAAAAAGTCCCCTACAAGTTATGGTTCATTATTCTTGGTAAGAATTTAGCCCTAAAAAGCGAGTTTCAAACATAGTAGATTTTTCAAAGTTGTCAGAATAAAACCAAATTAAACATACATACTTAAGCATGATATTAAACCATAAAAATAATTATAAAAGTCTGAAAAGGTTCAGATTTTTATTATTAGGTGAATTTACCATAATACCCTAGAACGAAAGTTCGGAGTAATACATAGAGGAGTTAGAGATCTACTTTATCTCCAACTTTAAACCCTAAACCTTCAAAAGGCTATAAATAAAGGAGGAATCCCTCATTATTTCTCACACCAAAGCCAGAGAAAGCTCTCTCAATAGCCAAAATAGTATAAGTATTCTAGAGAGAGGAAGTAAAATTTTAGAAAGAGGAAGTGAAAAATAATAGAGAGGGGAAAGGCAACCAAGGCAAAAACCCTAGCATACTCAAGAGAAGTTTTCTTCTCTTCTTCTACTCTTTTTAAAGAGTTTTCTAGTTGTTCAATAATCATTAAGTTATGTATGTATACTAGGAGGTGGCCCGTGCCAATGGCACTCCCCAATAAAGCATTTGCAAATAAACGGGTGCCTTCGGCACTCAAACCCACTTCTCTATAAGCAAGAGATGGGATTGATGCACAATATTAAAAAAAATAAGAATGAATTGACAAACACAAATCTTAAGTTCATATGGCTTGTAATTTTCCCCATATTAAAAAAACATGCAATATCAACACCAACAGTATATGAATCAAAATATCTCTTCGAAGTATTGAAACCTGCCTTAGATCCCAAATTCAATTCAAACAACAGAACAAAACCTACCTATCAAAGAGAACATATCTCTGGTTTTGTGGGACCCTGAAGAGCTTCTCCAAGTAACAATCTCTCTACTTCAATCATAGCAGATTCTCTCCAGGCCAACTATAGCATGACAACTGAAACAATTGCAAAATAATGATGACAATCAAGTCATAAAACTAAGGAAATGAATTGATAATAAACATAAAGCTAGTAGTTCAAAATTTACATAAGAAAAATGAACTTTTCTTTTTATAAAGTAGAAACAAATGGCATAGTACCCAAACGATCTTGCTCAACTGTCGACTGTAAAAGAAAGTTGCCATCGTCATCAATTCATCCAATCAAGTGCCCACAATCCTGAATTTTGTTACCCAACATTGTGCCATGTATGTCCCAATCGGATAGTCCCATGTGCAACAACATTGTTTTTGGGTGTGCAAACATAGAGAATTTAGAGATCTATAACCATAGCCGGATCTCGAACATAAACATTACAATATAATCTAAGGAAACAAACTGCCAAGAGAATTTGGAGAGAAATAATTTTTTCTACACAAAGCTTCATAAAAGGTGGACTCATAACAACGGGATATGAATGTGGATTCACAAACGTGCAAAACAATAAGCGCATCACATCCAACTCATTGGTATGTAAGAATTGTGCACGTAAGGTGGGGCAAGATGTTCATGATGGTCATTAAAAAATGCGAGGTCTAGGGGGCAGTCTACCAAGGGCATAATGGTATGCATGGAGCACATCCAACTCATAAGCTTCAGACCATATATCAAGTGGTTAGCACCATCCAATCAAGTGTCCACAGTCTCAGTTACCCAACCTTGTGCCCTGTATGTCCCAATCAGATAGTGCCATATGCAGCAACATGGTTTGTGAGAGGGTCACATCATGGTGCAGACAATGGACTATTCTATGCACGTACACTATAACATCTATATGCCATGGACCCAGCCAATATGGTTTTGCATTGGTTTGCAATCTGGTTTGCATTTTAGATTCCCATGGACGGTTAAGATGATTTTTGGGTCATAATCCATTTGAGAGGTAGCCCACATTTGCATCTATTTCAAGTTACAGCAACATCATTGCATTGAGCATATATATGTTTGACTCGGCATTGTCCCTGTATAAGGAAACTGTAGTAAGAGCATTTTGTATCAGCCACAACCCTCATATCTTTGAAAAACTTACTGGCTTTCAAGATGAACATATGTTTAAGGCTACTTAGTACGATGAACATATAACACTTTTGAGTTTTGGATGCAGATATAACACTAATGGCTAATTGATCTCCCTTTTATTTTCATGCACTTTCTGTCAAAGGATTTTGCTAACACGTTTCCCCTTAGTATTTATTTTTGTTAATTAATATTTCAAACTCTACCGTCTCACTTAGCTAGAGAGCTAGTTTTATATTTTTCGATTTAAAACCCATAAAGAACTGAACTTTGTTTGGAGATCAAAACAAACCCAGAAAAACTAATCATATCCATGAGTTCAGAAAAAAAATGAAAACAATGATACCAACACAAATCAAATCCTAGAACCCATAAAAAAAACAAAGAAGAAAAGAGTTACCATCAACCTAATGTTAATCTGGAACTCATTTGGTTCACAGGGAGATTATGACAATCCCAACAACCCATATAGCAAGGGAGTACTCTCGAAATATGTAGATTAGGTGATTAGAATATGAGCTATGTGTGTGCCAACAGTTATTTTCTTAGAATGCACACAACAGGCTGATTTTTCTAATCACCTAATTTCTTAAACATCTATACACACAACAGCTATGTACATCAGTCTGCTTGGTGTGATGTTTTGTTGAGCTTAATATCACATATATCATGTTTTGGATATTGGTCAGAGTACTCGGATTTGGGGCGTGACAAGATGTGTGTGATTGTTGTTAGTGGATAGGTTCCTACTACCAAGACAGTCAATGAAGAGAAGGTTCCCAAGTCTGACTCTGAATGGACCAAAGAAAACTTTGAACAATATGGTTTTAATAGCAAAGGTCTCAATGCCATCTTCAATGCCATGGATAAAAAAAATCTGTAAAATCTCGACGTGTAAAATAGCGAAGGAGGCATGGGACATCCTTAAGACTACCCATAAGGGAACTTTAGTCGTCAAGATCTCAAAACTCCATGCATTCTCAGTTAATTTTTACCACTACCATCCTCTTGCCCATGATCATCTTCTCATTATTGCAAGTCAAACCATAACATCCACACTATAATCATAATACTAAAATATCTATGCTTTTTAAAACAAGAATAATAGAGACATGCATAAACTAAATTTTCAAGATGAGTATGAGCATGGAAAATAAATCCTTCAAAATCAATCTTAGGGCATACATGCATAGAACAATAGAAAACATGGATTCTTAACAACATTAAGCAAGAATGAGGACCATATGGAAAACATGGAAATTTAACAAAAATAAGAGCATGTAAATGAGAGAAATATGCAAGTTAAAATAACCATAATCATAAGGGGGTGAGTAATCTTACCTCAAGGATTTGAGTATAAATCTCTAGGTTTCTTCTTCTTCTTCTAGGATGCCTGGAATTTTCTTTCTTACTTGGAGTTTGAAAAGGGTAGGCTTTAGTTGAGAAAATGTGCTTTAGTCAATCATCTATTAACTAGCTAGGATTTTTAAATTCTTTCTTTCTCTTATGCCTCCAATGATTTTGGGTGTGTGGAGTCCACTATCTTACTCACCCCAGGTCTACAACTCTCTCTCTCTCTCTCTCACACACACACGCACACAAACACACACGTGCACAATAAGCCTATGATCTTATGTGTATTAATAATGCAATAATTTAAATGGCATATAATTTAAATCAAAATACCATTGAACTCTCATATATCAAATATTATCGCAGGACATGAATAACAATATACAAGCTATGCTACACACATTAAGGTCTACTTATCAAATTATGTAAAAAGACCAAAATGTCCCTAGATTGTAAATGTAACAAATTACCTTCCTCTTAAAGTTTATGACCAATATTCCAAAAAAAAAAAAAAAAAAAACCCTTATAGGGTAATATTACTAGAATAACCAAGAATTTGGGGTGTTACATATGATTTGGGCCTAAGCTTGTTTGATGTAGATATGATAGTTGGAGACATATGTGTATAACTTTTTTTTTTTTCTTTTTTTTGATAAAGAGCAAAGATATGTATGAACGTACAATTCTAGATTCAATTTTAATTAATGATATATTTTGTGTAGATTATCATTTAATCTAATATCACAGAATTTCTGACTGGATTAAGCTGACTACGCAAAACGCGCGCCCGAGGTACTTCTTATTGGATCACCATTTTGTTCATGAATATCCAAAAAAATAGTTAAAAAAAATTTAATCAGGATTTTGCGGCTGACATAAACTTGGCCTTTTATCTTTTGTTTGTTTGATTACTAACTTTAGTTTGTTTAAATTACCTAAAGAACCTATAAACGAAGGCCTTTATCTTCAAGCACAGGGGTCGTAGTCATCAAGGCACGTGGCCGCTATCATCCCATTGCAACCTTTGAGTCATTTAACCATTGGTTGAACCACGGTGAACCCCTTTACGTAGAATCTAGAATATGTGTTGGAATATACCCCCCCAGAAAGTATGACATGTAAGTGGGAGTCCATGATAAGCTCTAAAAAGTGAAGAGCCCTTTGTACATCATACGGATAAATTTTAGATGGAGAGGACTTTTAATGCAGTTGATGCAAAAGGCTCTCGTGGTCCTACATAGCTCATTTTTTGGGTCCACGTAACCGCTTGAATGTTTAGCCCGTCCCTTGGTGGATACACATACCAAAAATCACTCTGATTGGTTTTCTCTACCCATAGATTTTAGCACTTTTTTAAGATTGATTCTAGCCGTTAGATTCGAGCATGTTTTTTTGCATATTTTTTGGATACTTAATCCTACGGCTAGAAATTATCAATCGAGCGGATTTTTGGTATGTATATCCATCAAGGGGTGGGCTAAACATCTCCTTGCTGTTAGTAGGCCCAAAAAATAGAGTTATGTAGGGCCACGAGTAAAAATTTTCCCCACATCATACATATATCTTGTACCCTACGTACATTATTACAATTTTTCTTCCCTAAAAAAAACTCTTCCTTTCTAGAAATTTCAGCCACTTGGCTCACTTGAGAATGCATTGTGGTGTTCTTATCAACTTCAGTTGAGAAGTCCCACCTAAAAGATCTCACATACCAAATATCAATCTGATTGGATTGAATAACTATCAAATATATAATAAAATTTTGGGTATTTTAGTAACACCCCCCTAAAATTTGAAAGTAATTAGTAATACCTCCTTATTCTTGCAAACCTTAGGATTACCCCCTTGACCTAGTTTAATAGTGGTTGACTAAGGTTTGCAAGAATTTAAGGGAACCGATATACCCCTTGATAATATTACAATTTTAACAATATTTATATCAGTTTCGTTCTAGTTCCTACCTGTTTTGGGGTCCATATCAAACTATTTAGAATCGGAACTGTTATTTTTGGTTCGGTTCGGGTTCCAGTTCTTTTTGTAGTCGGTTCCCAAAAATGTAACCAAGAACCGGTGTTTGGTTCGGTTTCGATTCGGTTTCGGTTAAACCGATAAATATTGACACCCCTATATCAATGGGTATTCTAGAAGGTTTACACAAAAAAAAAAAAAAATGGGTATTCTAGATGTTGTCATTCTTTAACTCTAAAGCGAAAAGCACATGGAGCGGCCCAATCGTTAGCGAAAAGCCTTCTCTCTCAGATTCTCAATTAAAAAAGCCTCCATGTGAAAATCTTCTAACTACGTCATTTATGACAAATGAACGAATTGTGACCGTTATATTCTATTGACTAAAATGCCCTGATTTGACCGTAAAGTCCACAATTGAATAGACTAAATAGCCTACAAAAGAAAGAAATGGCGCTTGGGGGTTGCTTTAAAAGTCCATTTAGAATTAAACCACGGTCGTGGGCCCCCCACTAGGGCTGTCAATGGATCGCTCAACCCAATGATCCAATGAGCTCTAGTAGCGTACCAGATTGGGCTTGTATCCCGTAAATCTAAATCCAATACACTTAATTTCTTGGTTCATGTCCTAGTGTACCTAGAACCCAAAGCTAATACACATTACAATTCCAGGTCTTGTCTGTTCCGGTCCTGGTAATAAATCACGTGGTCTCGAAACCATAATCAGCAAATACCTCATGAATTAGGCTCCCGGGACTTGTCTTTTTTGACAGACTCCCGGGACTTGGATTCTTAGGGCGTGGATTTCGAGAATCCAATAGGTGTGATAGCACTTTACTGGCTCTCGTTTTTGCCAAAGCAAACCACCGTTGGATTCTCGGAATCCATGCCAAGAATCCAGGTCCCGAGTGCCTGTCAAAAAAGCCAAGTCCCAGGAGCCTGGTCCATACCTCGTCCCTATGGGATAAAAGGCGCAGTCCTATTAGACTCCATTGTGGAAGAATCGACCATAATTTTTTGAGGAATTGGCCTTGATATATTTGATCCATGCATAGTATCATGGAAAATTGGATACAAATATTTGACTGCTAGCTACTTAGTATGACAATCAGTCTGAAAAAGTATTTAAAAGGCTGAAGCAGAAAAAAAATGATTTTCATGCTCAAATCTAGTTTATACGTTAGCTCTGGGCCCTAGCGATTCCAGTTTTGATCCCAGTATTTCAAAAGTGAAACAGGTGATCGCAGATTTGGGTCAATCAGGATCAATTCCTATCAGTATTAAATCAAGTACCAATTCAAACCCCTACCCACAAGTGGAAACCATATTTTCTTTGATTATGCCTACACCCACTAAAGTCAAATTTTCTACACATTTTGGAGAGTGGATTTGAGGTTTCACACCCACCTGAGCAGTAGTAACCAGGTCGGGTTCAACCAGTCCCCATTTTGGGTCTTGGGGTCCAATTACGTCATGATCTTGAGTTGGTGACCGAGTCTTGGTATACCGTACCCTATCCCATGAGAATCGTTTGCAGGGAAAACATCGTAAATATAAGAAATAGCAGGGGTGAAACAGACTTTCCAAAGTAAATAATAGAGAGTCACCATTACCGTTTATAATAAGAGAAGCTGAGGTCAGGTAACCTCCCCTCCAGTCGTCGTCGTCGTCGTCCTTTTTGTTGCCGTGTGGTGCACGAGCAAAAGCAGACACCCTACGAGAAATCGAGATGCTTACGCACGAATACAAATATAATAATCCTCGCTTTTTTTCATTTTAATCTCTCCGCCACTTTCCTTGGTCTTTCACTCCTTGACCTACTATTTATCTACCCTTCCATGTAACCGAAAAATTCATCAAAAATCGTTTTCTCCACTCTTCTTCTTCCCCACCGCCCCTCCCAACTGATTTCCAATTCCTCCACCATGTCTTCTATTCTCAGTTCCCAAGGGATGGTCTTAGCTACAGCCATGGCGGTCTCCGGCACCGTAATTCTTCTCGCTTTCTGTCGCCAAAAGACGACTCTCTCTTCCACCCAATTCTCCACAATTGATAACAATTCATGCTCTACCGCGCGAATTCTTCGATCTTGCATCTCTTCTCGTACGTCCGATATATATCGACCCTTAATTTATGACTTTCAAGTTCATCTTCTATATGCTATTTATTTTTCCATTAATTATTTATATTTGTTTTTTTTAATTTGAATGTAGAAGGGAAGAGAAGAGATAAAAAGAAGAAAAGGGTTCATTTTGCTGATGATGTAGTTGATCCAGTTGGAAATAGTGAGGAATTCAGAAGAGAACGTAGTCGGTCGTCGAAATTCGATCAAGTTTGTCGGTCGAAAAGTCGCAGAGAACAGGGAATGCCGGCGAATCGTATGGCCTTGTACAATGGAATTCTTCGAGATCGAGTCCAACGTATGGTGTGCTCGTATTGATTTGTGTATTATGTTTTTTTCGGGTTTAGTCTCTAATTCTAGTTTGTTTTTGTAAATTATCTATCTATACTTCTTCCATTGTAAGTAAGACATCTTTGTCTCTGACAGCTAGGGACATAAATTGGAACCCCTAATTTGGTCAAGTCCCCTAAAAAAAATGAAATTTTTAAGGGAAATTAAGCTTTAATTATGCCCTTAAACATGTATGTATGTATGTAATGTATGTGTTCATCCAGCCACATGCAGAAGCAGCTCGATCTATTATTACCTTAAAACATCACATGTTTTGCTTAGCAAAGACAAAAAAAATAAAAATAAAAAATCACATGTTTTGTGTAGGGCACTTTACCCTTACTCGGGATGAATAATTGAGCAACCTTTAGGAATCTCATTACATGTACATATTCATGTATGCATGTGTCATTGTGTCATGTATGCATGTGTGTACATGTATGCTTTTATGTGCATTCAGCCCTTAGGTCGGAATGAATTATTGAGTCAAGCTTTAATAAGAAGGGCAACCTTGAAGCCCAATCAATTTGACCAAGACCAAGATTTTTTTTATTTTTTTTTTATAAATTCCTAAATGAGTCATGCTTATATATGTGCGGTTGTGGCCATTGACCGTTGGATTCAAGAGAATTCCAGTCCACGAGGCAATAACTATTTTATCTTTACAGTTACTGCCTGCTGTACCATGGATTTCTTGAATAATTCAATGGTTAATGGCCTCAATGTTACATATATCTGTCCGGTTAATCCGTGTGGTAGCAGTATATATCCTAACGGCGTGCTTCATTGCATGGAAAATTTTATTGATAAAATTCTCTTTTCTATTGAAATTTTTTTCTGAGAAAATAAAGCACAGAAAATGCCTTAGATGGCTGTTTGATTGCCCTCGAGAAAATATGTATTTTTTTTAATTTTCTCCTGTTTGATTCCAGGAATTTTCCTATAAGAAAATCATATAATATTGTACTTAGTTTGGGTATGAAAGAAAGCTGTGGCCACTATATTTTACAACATTTTATGGAGCACACATGTCAGGTTTGGCAGCAGGACAACACATGTCAGGTTTGGGACAGGATAGAGACGAAGAGGTTTGGGAAACCGGTATGGACAACTGAAATATTGGAGGGCCGCCTTTAATTTTGGTCTGCAGAATCTATTTCCGTTTTTATTGTCTTATTTTCTTGACTCAACTAACTTGCGTGTCAGTGCGCATTACGCATACCCTTTTCCTCTACCAAGCGTATTCTTGGGATTAAAAAGGAAAAAAAGAGGAAAAATAGTAAAAGAGGTGTCGAGTTGATTGGCTAAGCCATGTGGACTAGGGGTGTCAATTTTACCCGATGTAACCGGAACCGAATAGGAACCGGAACCGAAAACACCGGTTCCGGTACCACATTTTTGGGAACCGATTAAAAAGAACCGGAACCGGAACCGAACCGAAAACTAATGGTTACGGTTCCGGTACTCTAATATGGAACCGAAACCGATAAGAACCGGAATCGAACCGATAAGAACCGGAACCGATATATAAATATAGTGTAAAAATTCTCATATTACCAAGATTGGACCCGTTATACCCGAAATTGGAACCGGAACCGAAAAAATTACATAATCGGTTCCGGTTCTGGTACCATCACTTTGAGAACCGGAACCGATAAGTACCCGAACCGATAAGAACCGGAACCGTTTGTTCCGGTTCTGGTCACCTTAGGAACCGAACCGGAACCGACCCGTTGACACCCCTAATGTGGACCCTCCCACAACACTTGCTTATAATGTCTACTCCAATCACCTTGTGCCACCTCATCAATCGCCCCCTATTTAACCATATCACTGACGAAGATGCAAATCTTATGGATGTAGGAGCTCCACGTCATGCAAGAAAAATTTAAGCAGAGGCCAACATATCTATTCTACTATATAACGGACGAAGGTCTTTCTTGCGTGCCTCACGCTAAACCCCAAATATACCAAAAATACTCCTCTTTTGTTTCTTTTCATTTTCTTGATTTTTTTACTTTAGAAGGGGTTCTTCGGTCTTATTTGTGTCAAAGACACGTCACCCCTACAACTCTTCACTGCTCTCTTTTATTACAAAAAATAAAAAAATCTTATTCCTAATATTACCCTCAAGTTCATTAAATTGACAAGCATTGCTTCTTTCAAGTATAGAAATTATTTTAATTGATAAAGGTTCTTTGGTCATTCACATTCCAACGCAGCTATTCAAGCAATCATTACATTTAACGTGGCACTTAAACTATTCTTTTGGAAAACATTAGGTGCTGTTCTTTGATACCGACTTCAAGTCCCTCAATTTGCCACATAGTAATACTCTTTCGGGCCCACTAACTCCATGAATATTTGGCCCACATCTTGGTGGACCCACACACCAAAAATCAATGTGATTGGTGTTTCTAGCAGTAGGATTTGAGCACTTTCCATCATAGGCTTTATGAACAGGCCTATGAGTTGGTTCCAAGCCCATGATGAAAGAGTACTCAAATCCAATGGCTAGGAATCACTAGTCATACTAATTTTTGGTGTGTGGGTCCACCAAGATGTGGGCCAAATATTCATGGAGTTAGTGGGCCCTAAAAAGTCTACTACATGGCAAATTGAGGGACTTCGACATCAAAATTTTGATACCGAAGTCAGTATCATAGATTTTTTCAAACATTAAATGATAGATCCATCATCGAAGTTGATGATTGACCCTCATTGTAAGCTACATGGCACACTATCGGAGGATACTAACCGTATGGATGTCTGACACATCCCTAAATGAACTTATGTAACAAAATATAAGCTTGATTAGTAATTTCTTACCTTTCGATAGTAATTCTTGAAATACACGGTAGAAAATAATCCATGAAAAGGACTCTAATCCAATGGCTATAAATTACTAATTTTGGTAAATTTTGATACGTAGATCTAACTATGAATGGTAAAAACATCCATACGGTGAGTGGTATCTAAGAGTGTTCCACGTGGATCATAATATGGTCCATCCAAGTTTTAAAAATAAAAACAAAACCAAAAGCTACCCGTACATACTTCATTATTAAAATAGTAATGATCACATGGTTCAAGAGCTATGAATATTATCATGTTGTATAGTGGTGTCATTTTGTCACTAGCCAAATAATACTCAAAATCTAAGGTTAAAAACAAACAATGAAAAAGACTCTAATCCAATGGACAAAAATAACTAATCAGGATGAATTTTCGCATGTAGATCCCCTAGGGATGGGCAAAATGTCTATACTGTCATCGATCTCTAAGGTGCTGACATGTGTAAGGTGCACGTGCATCGCGCGTGGCGATCCCCTAGTATATATAATCGCTTGATGTTGAAAAAGTTGTTAAGTCATAGTTCTAGTGTTCTGTACGCAACAGAATTAATAAATTGTTTTAATGGTTAAACAAGAAGGCGACACATGTCTGCAAGTCGGTGAGCGCACTGTTTAGACTTGTCACTACGTGGTCCCAATGGTAGTCTAATCTGAATCGCCTACTTGGACACATGGCAGGTAATGGTTGACCCCCTTCCATGTTCTTGGATTAATATCTACTTCGCTGGATGGCTCCTTTTAGAGTCCCTATTGCGAACGAGGAAGGTTCCTTTGAAAGCTAGGACCAGTTGAAGAATGCGACATATCTTAAGTTTGTACAAGTAATGGAAGGTGACACATGTTTCTGTAAAACTATTCTTCTGTTTTTTTTTTTTTTTTTTTTTAATTAACAAAGAAATGCAACATGGGTAAAGTGTCATCCCATTCGACGTGCCATGTCAGCAGTGGAGTATGACATTTGCATCCATGATGGTTCAATCAGGATGTGCCACGTCAGTATAGGAACATGACATGTGCATATATCTCATGGTCGATCACCTGTTTCTTAGATCTACCCACCAAATTAAAAAGAGTTTCTACACCTAAGCTTCCTGCAAGTGGTCCATGGTTTTCAATTAGTCAAAAAGGGGACCAGTGGTTCTGGTAAGTAAAGTTCCTCAACAAAAAAAAATATAATAAAAAGAACCACCTAACTCTATAAGTTCCCCCACGTCACCTCCTCCTTCCTTTGCCCTTTGTGTTATTGATATTAGCCAGAGAGCATATCCTCTTCAAACCAAACAAATCAAATTTAAGAATCTTCATTAGTTTTTGCAACAATTCTCTCACATTATTTGTTGTTTATAGAAAGTAAGTAGTTTTCTCATGTGTCCAGGCAGTGCCGGAGCCAGGATTTTGTTCAAGGGGGACAAGGCAGCAAGTGACAGTGAGTAAAATTTTGCTGGCCTCCCACAATGTGAGCCACGTGGTATACTTTTAGAGGACTCTAACCGTATGGATGTTTGGCAAATCCCTAGATAGGCCTACAAACCAATATTAAGCCTGATTAGTGATTTCAAACCTTTGGATCCTTGTAACCAAATAATGGTCAATAATCCTCAAATTCCCACGGTTACGCTCAATCCATGAAAATGACTCCAATCCAACGCTTACTAATCAGGTTGTTTTTTGATTTGTAGGTCCACTAATCAGGGATTGGCCAAAGATCCATACAATCAGTGTCGTCTACAAATGTGCCATGTGGCTCATATTGTGGGCCGTCATCGTGGGCGGTCAGCGAAGTTTTACTCAGTGACAGGAGCACAATCTCAGATACCACTGACCGTGTGGATGTTCGGCCCATCCCTAGGTGGACTTACAGACCAAACTCAGCCTGATTAATGAATTCTACCCGTTTGATTGGACTCTTTTTCATGGGAATATACCATTGGATAGGCCAAAAATCCATATGGTCAGTGGTTTCTAAGTCTTTTGCACGTGGCTCATACTGTATGGTCCATCTAAGATAAGCCAAACTTTCAAAGTTGAGGAGGACAAAGGCCCCCGTGGACCCCACCTTGGCTCCACTCGTGCTTATTAAGCTACAGGTACATATAACATTTCAAAGTTGAGGGGGGCAACTGCCCCCCTTGTCCCCCTCCGACACTGTGGCCAGGCCTTATAGAACTGTGATCTCCGTAAAACCTTTCCGGGCGAGTGTTTGGAATGGGGATTTTAGCTTTGAATGAACCAAATGAACAAAAAAATGGGGAAAATTTCAGGGGTGGATCAATCATATAAAGAAAGAGTGGTTTGAATGACTTAGCTTTGAATGAACCACAAACGATCGCCTCTAAAATGTGGGCGCCCGGCAAACTCACATTAGTTTTTTATTCAACCACCAAGAAGCCCTATCATCTCTGACTTTTACATGAGCACAATTCTAAATTCAAAAGGGGGGAAAAAACACATCTAAGATCATATTTGGCACTCAAGTATTCCTCAAGTTACTTGAAGGAGTCCTTGATTTTTCTTTTTTTTGATAAGTCGAGAGTATATTGATAAAAGAAGGAGATCGAGGAGATCTCAAATACAAAGTTTAAGATAACAAAATAAAAACATAATGTAATTTCATAACATAACTTGATCCATTCTAAATACCATATCACTAAAAAATATCCCACTCATTTCTTGTGAAATGCTTCCCCAACTGAAGATAAGAGCCTTTACGCTAACTATGACCTCTTGAATTGATCTTTCCTTGCCTTAAAATGTTCTCTTATTCCTTTCTAGCCATATCCCCCATAAAATTGCTAATGGGACTATTTTCCACATCACCTTGCCTCATGCCGTCATTCGTAGGTGAGGCCAACTCTCCATAACTTCGCTTATTGTTGTCAGAAAGACCCAACATAAGTTCGTGTGGCCAAGGAAAAGAGACCAAATCTGTCGGACGAATGCACAATGAATGGAAATATGGTTAGTATTTTCTCCATGAACCTTACACATTACTCAAAAATCCACCAACACTTATTTTCTAACGATTAAATTTTCAACAGTAAGAATCTTGTTAGGGTCGCAACCCAAGCAAAGAATCAAATTTTCAATGGTACGATGGGCTTCCAAATGCAAGAATATGAGCGGTTGGTTACGGTTATAGAGGAGGGAGTAGGGGTAGGTGGGAATGATAGGATATTGTAACAAGAGCCAACTGAGAATATGCCTGATTTGGTGTGGGTCCAGACTAAAGTATCTTCCTCTGTTGTAGAGACTAGGTATAGTTTTAAACACTCTAGCAACATCTCAATCTGTTGCTTTTCCCACTCAAAGGGGTTTCTTCTGAGGTCTAAGTCCCATCTCTCCTCCCGTGAAGAGCCGATCCAGAATTGCTCAACCGTTTGTCTTTTACGCCTTGAAATAGAAAATACCCTAGGAAAAGTCTCCTTAAGACAGATGTCCCCAACCCAAGTGTCTTCCCAGAACCTAATCCTAGCCCTACAAATGTGCCATGTGGCTCTTATTGTGGGCCGTCATCGTGGGCGGTCAGCGAAGTTTTATTTAGTGATAGTAGCACAATCTTAGAGACCACTGTAATACTCGGAACTTTTATTAAGAGATATTATAGTAGTTTACATTTAGAATGATATTTTCGACAAATGATAAAATTAAAATAATTAATATCTTTGAGTTACACATAAATTGTCTTAATTAAAAATTCTCATAACTTTTAGTTTAATGAAAATCTTTCCCTAATCAAAGACTTAAACTTTGAAAATAAATAAACTATTTAAATAAATTACCAATGATAATTAATTGCACACATAAATAAAGAAAGACTTACCATTCTCTTTTGAGCAACTATTAAAAATAGAAGAATCTCCCAAAAACCTACACATTTTTATTTTTTTTACCATTAAAGAGTTATCCATTACAAATCGTTGAGAGCTTTGAGAGCCCGACAAACACTATAACGTCTCACCTATTGAGACTGTTCCTTGAGACAAAAATGTTCATACTTTCGAGATGTTCGACATACTCGAATCCTGACTTCATCTAACGACGATCGATAAAAACACATGCAGTTACTTTTTCACCATTGATTCAAGTTCGGATGAAGATCAACGGACAAGGTATGTACACCTATATATTTTAATAGATAATCTCCCTTATTTTACTTTATTAATCATGGTATATGTATGTGCTTAATTGATGATATTGTGGATATTATTGTGATTCGAATTTTATCGGATCGGTCAGTATGCCAAAAAAAAAAAGGTTATAGATAATGATTTTGTATAATATTGAAGTATTAGTTCGGGTGTGATCCTAATGGATACCCGCGGAAATAAAAATTAAGAAGGGCCTAGAGCCCTAGGATGAAAGACCCAAGACCCCTATAGAAGAGTCTTTTTGGCTACTCCCGGTGTGAAAAGGAGGAGACCCAAGATTGGATTGTAGTTATAATCGTATATATGAATATAATATTATTGGGCTAATCTTGAGAAAGATTTATTATTTTTTATTGACGTTACTGGTTTATATTATCTGTTATGCATTGAATATGGCATGATTTTTGAGTTAGAATATATAATATTATCTGTAATGTATATACGGTGTATAGTATATTATTTACTAGGCTTTGGCTCATAGTATTTTACCAAATATTTCAGACATAATTGAAGATGGTGTGAATTTCGTAGTTGCTGCACTTGATGAGGGTGATGGCATGAGAGGATCGGAATGACAATTGATAATGTCAATGAGATTGGTGTGAGACTCTAGATTTTTGTTATTTGTATCAATTTTATATGCTTAATTGTTAAAGACTCATGTTGTTTATTATTTAAAACTTTATTTAATTTTTTACAATCATGTCGATGATCAATATTTGACTTCCTAGACTCCTTGATGTAACCCTTTAGATATATGGTCATGAATCCTTAAAAAAATGTATTAATTTTTATGAATGTAAAGTACTTCAATTTATTTTACATATTACCCGGGTACCGTTATCGTTATGGCAGATTTCTGAGTCAAACTATTAAAATAAAATAGTAAATGATATTTTTAAGAAAGTGCCTTCACAAAAGATGCTTAAAATAATTTTTTAGCAATAAAGAATTAATATGATATTTTTTTAAAATTATATTTTTTCAAAAATGTACACCTATCCGCTTAAATTCTGAAAAATTAATTCAATAAGCCTATCAAACAAAAGTTTTAGCCAAAACGTCTTTACAAAAAAAATTTATTTTAATATATTATGAATTATGGTTATTTTTTAAATTATTTCAGAGTATTTTATTTTTTTAATTTTTATCACACCCTGGATCTTAGATAAACGGGTCATTTTTCAGGCGTTCAGGTCGATTTCGGGTGCCCGGATCTGGGGTGTGACAACCACTGACTGTGTGGATGTTCGGCCCATCCCTAGTTGGACTTACAAACCAAAAATCAGCCTGATTAATGAATTCTACCCGTTTGATTGGACTCTTTTTCATGGGAATATCTTTAACCATTGGATGGGCCAAAAATCCATATCGTCAGTGGTCTCTAAGTCTTTTGCACATGGCTCATACTGTATGGTCCACCTAAGATGGGCCAAACTTTCAAAGTTGAGGGGGACAAAGGCCCCCCTGGACCCCACTTTGGCTCCACCCGTGCTTATTAAGCTACTAATACATATAACATTTCAAAGTTGAGGGGGGCAACTGCCCCCCTTGCCCCCTGGCTCCGCCACTGTGGCCAGGCCTTATAGAACTATGATCTCCTTAAAACCTTACCGGGCAAATGTTTGGAATGAGGATTTTAGCCTTTAATGAACCAAATGAAAAAAAATGGGGAAAATTTCAGGGGTGGATCAATCAAATAAAGAAAGAGTGGTTTGAAAATAATAATTAGCTACATTAATCATAGATTAATTTTTTTTTATAATTATAACCTTGGTGACATTCAGTGATGTGCCTTTTCTTGGATTGTTGGAATATTTCCGAACCACAAATGAGCCTCACTACAAGAAAAATAGGTTTTAGCGACGAACTTTTAGAGACGGCCAGCGGAAATCGTCGCTTTAATGGTTTGTAGCGACGGCCACAAGGTCGACCATTGCTGAAAGGAAGGAAGCGTGGAGGAAAAAATTTGGCGCCACTTCATGGAGGGAAAATGGACCTATAACTATGGATTATAGCGACTGTCAGTGGGTGACCGTCGCTAAAAGCCATTATAGCTACGGTAATGTTACTGGCCGTCGCTAAAATTGTTTCTAGAGACGGTCAGATTGGCCTGGCCGTCGCTATATGTCTCTAAATAAAAATAAAAATAAAAAACCCGCACAAAGTCGATTCTTTGCCCTCTCTCTCATTTCTCTGCCTTTCTCTCATTTCTTTGCCCTCTCTAACCCGCCATCCACCGTGACGTCGTGCCGTCATCCCGCTTCTCACTAGTCGTCCGTTGTGCTGACCTCTACTGTTGTTATGTCCACCGTAGGTAAGAAAACCCTTCTCCTCTTTTATCTTGTATGGATATTTGTTGAAACCCATCTCCTCTCTTCTCTCTTTCTTACCATATGGATTTTTGGCCGAACCCTATACAAACCAATTCAAATAGGGTTTTGTTAAAACCCTCTCCTCTCTTTCTGGCCATATGGATGTTTGGCCAAACCCTGCACAGACCCATTCAAGGAGGGTTTTGTTAAAGGGTTAGGATCAGGGGTCAACCATTTTTGAGAGGTGAAGTGGGTTTGGACAACCCCTTCTCACACAAAGTGAAGTGGGTTTGGAGTTTTTCCTTTGATTCTATCTAGGGTTTGGGTTTCCTGCACTTTCTTTGAATAGGTCTTCATTTTGTGTTTTATCATTAGATATGCAGTGAAAATTAAAAAAATTCAATTAGAAGATGTACAACAGCATTGGTTGCAAACCCCAAGAGGATCTTGAACGAATGGGAGCATTCGGACCAACAAGTTCGTCGATCAGAAAATTGTCAATTTTGTAGCGAGTTTTGAATCGTCTCACTTTTAGAGGAGGAAGAAGAAGCTTGAGAAAATTAGGCATTGTTTTGATCGATAGAAGAGATGAGAGGTGTATAATTTTAGTGTGGCTACGGTTCAGGTAGTCTCTTGTTTGATCCATTTGTTGATGTTTATCATTATAATTTTAGTGTAATTTTTTTTAATTTCCTAATTTTTTGGTTAAATTATTAAATTTATAGTTCAGTTCTGCATGATCCAGTTTTGAGATTCAATATTTGTTGAATTTCTAAGCTTTTTGTTTGATAGTTAGTTGTTGGTATCCAGAATCATCCCAAGGGGATACCGATCCCGCACTCAAAGCACGAACTCATGGTTTGAGTGCGGATTCGCCTCTAGTTCGTGCTCCCTAGAGTTACAGTTCACACTCTGAAGTTTTAGAGATCGAATTTTCGCCTCTAATCCCTAAATAGTGTTCTTTGTAAAGCTCATCAAACATTTTGCAATTCACACTTCTGATTTTCTCTTCTCATTGCCTGAAAAATCAGATGCATAATCAAGGTTTGTGTTACCTAGTCTTACAAGGTTAAAATCAGTCAAGAAGGAGGAGATTAGGGTAAGAAAATCAGAGGAGGAAGGAAGGAGGAAACGGGTGTGAGAGAGAAAGGATGAGATGAGGGTAAGAGAGAGAAACCGAGAGATAGAAGAAGAGAAAGATATCGAGAGATACACGTACCTTTCGACAGCAACGACAATGGGGCTAGCTGTGGACTGCGACGGGATGACCAGTTGCAAAATAGGAAGGAAGGAGACGTACCTTGGATGGTGATGGAAGAATGAGGTAAATGGGAGAGAGTATATTTTTTTGGGAAAGTGGAGTTCTCACTCCCACGGTCCAACCATGTCTTTTGTGGTTGCAATTCTACTCAACAGTCTTAACATATCTAAAAGGGGTAAAACTTTGATGATAGGGCCTTGTCATCGAGGCCGATGACGGTGCAATATGAGCCATGTGCCACTCTCTTAGAGGACTCCGACTATATGTATGTTTTCCAATCCCTAGGTGGACCTACAAACCAAATATCAGCCGGACTAGTGGTTTCAAACACTTGGATCATTGTACCTCAAATAATGGTCAATAATGCTCAAATTCCCACGGTTAAGATCAACCCATGAAAATAATTTCAATCCAATGCCTAAAAATCACTAATCAAGTTGATTTTTGGTTTGTGGTTTCCAAACATCCATACGGTTAGAGTCCTCTAAGAGTGTGCCACGTGTCTCATATCGTGCCCTGCCATTGGCCTTGATGACAAGGCCCTATCATCTAATTACTCATCTAAAAGCTCTTTCATGCCTTTTTCGCCCACCAAGTCAGCATAACAAATGACCATAGATTTTTGTCAATAAACGGCTAGGATCGTTAGTTATTAAATCGGTAAGATTTCATTAGTCAAAATATATATATGTATATATAACACGATCTAGAGGCGCTCCGAACTTTGGAACCTCACTAAATTCGACACGCCCACTTACTCGTTCCTGCACTCGCACCCTGAAAGTAAGGTTTTTTCGCGTCGTTGGTTATGGAAACCCTAATTCCAACTAAATTTGTATCTTTTCCGATTTAATTCCTACAAAATATGCGATATTGTATAGGGATTCGTGTCAGATGTCGATCCGCACTCGGGGTTAGTTTGTGCAAGCAAAGAACATGAAATGATGGATTTTTATCAAGAAAACATGGAAAGGTGAGAATGATGATGTATTAAAACATGATTGGTTGATTTTAGAGAGAAAAATAGCTATTCAAACCATAACAAAAATTGCAAAAACAACCTTAACTTTTATTCATCAAATTAGAATGTTGCATACAACTTCTTGAAAGGTGGAACAACAATAACAAACAATCAACTAGAAAGCAATGTAATGGATTACTCTAGAAAGCATGTAAGAATGAGAGAGAAAATAAGTCTAGAGATAGAAAGAGAGAAAATAGAACACTATCCTAGAGAGAGCAAACTTAGTGTTCTAGAGAGATAATAGAAAGAAGAGAAACAAAGTGAGAAAAATGGAGAGAGATAGAATGATTCCTAGAGAGAGAGTGAGGTGTCTACCCTAGAGAGAGGAGAGAGAAAGAAAAGGAGAATGGAAGGGAGGTTTACCTTAATGCTGTAAAGAGGAGGCACATGGTTCACCTTGTGGATTCCAAGCTTGCCACCAAGCGGTATGTGGAGGCTTTAGGAGCTTAAATGGCGGTGTGATGAACCCGTGAAGATCCGACATGTCAAACCAGTGAAGAGGACGCTGTGGAGACTTGCTGGCTCGGTGGGAGAGAGCATAGTTTGCAAGTTGTGGTTGCTGACGGTAGTACCTCCAACCATGATGAATGGCGGTGGTGCTTTCTTGATGAAGTGGTGGACTGTTGAGAAGGAGTCGGGCTGGAGGAGCAGCCAAGTAGCTCGCCTGCGACTTGGTGAGGAGAGGTGAGGACGTGTGGAAGATGACCTCCAAGGCGATAGCAGTTTCGGGAGGAGCCCGTGACGATGATGATCTGACCGGTCAAGGGAGGAACGAGGTCGTGGTCCGTGGAGTGAGGTTGCACAGGTGAATGGCGCACTAATCCAGCCAGCAAGATGGATGTGTTGGCCTATTTTTGGTGCAAAGAGAGGGCTGAGTGGAGCTTTTTACTGGTGAAAAGAGGTACAGCTTGGCCTGCAACTAGGGGTGGCAGATTGGCAACCCGAACGGAGATAAGATGGTGGTCCTGCAACTCTGTAGTTGCCGCGGTGGAATTGCAACGAAGGAAAAGAGCATGGCGGTGAAGTGAGTTGCAGGCGTGCCTACAAGAAGGGAGGTTCTCCGGTGCCAATCCCTGCAAGTGGAGGCGACTTGGAGTTGCAACCTGCAACTCCGTTACACAAAGAAGAGAGGCTGCAGCAGTGTGATGTGATGGAAGATGGTGGATCCGTCCAGAGTTGCCGGAGTTGTTGCAGGTGCGGTGGGGACGAGGCAGCAGCTGTGAAGCAGCAGATCGTTCTCGTTGGTATGCCCAACAAGAACAAAGGTGCATGGAGGTAGCTTCCAGATGGAAAGACGGTGGTTGGGCAACAAACCGATGGAGTTGCTGGCCGGAGTTGCAGGCTGCAACTCCGGCGAAATATCGTTAGGAAGAAGATGAAGAAGAAGGTGGAAGAAGAAGAGGAGAAGAAGAGGCGAAAACGTGGTGGTCTTTTTTGGGGAAAGAAGGGAGCAATAAGGAGGGGGATTAGGGTTCCAAAGAACCCTTCTCCTTCCCCTTTTAAAGCTCCCTAGTTTCCATTAATAGAAATTAGGGAATTTTTTAAATAATTTTTTTTTTTTTTTTTAAAGTAATTTTAAAGTAAAACACTACTTTTCTTTGGGGAATTTCCCCATTTAGTGGACCCCCCATTTTTTTAAATCTAATTAAAATTATTTTAAAATTCACGGGGTCCACTAACTGGTTGGACAGCGGGTCGCTGATGATGGGCCCGGCTATTGGCCCACATGGATTGATGATGTCCATCGTCTCTCAAGATGATGTAACAGACAGTTTGATGGCGATCAGATGGATGGTGACTTGATTGGGACCCAGATTGGTAAATCGACAGATCTAGAGAGATCCAACGGTCCGGTGGAAGATCCAACGGTCCGATGGAAGATCCAATGGTCCGAAAGCTAAGGGAGATGATATAGAGCCAATGGACAGGAGTTCTAGGGTTAGGTCAGTAGATTCGAGGATCGAGAGATGAAGAGAGAGAGAATAAGGAGAGATGAGAGAGAAAATATCAGAAAATAGAGATAAAAGTATTGGCAGAGGGTCTGGAACCCTGGTCTTCACTGTGACCATCCTCACGCTTCTCCAGTAGAGTAGACTATCATTCCTTGCTGACTCATGTGGCTTTAAACGCTTTGGTCCGTCTTTTGGTTATTGGCTCTCCTACTCTCTTCATTCTTTGGGTCGGCCTTTTGGTCCTCTTATTCAGCCCATATTTGGCCCATATCTTCTAGTCACAGCATGTGGGCTCTTTAAGCTTTGATAATGGGCTTTCCTGATCGATGTGGGCTCGCAAGTCTCGAGAATTGTCCCGTCGGGGTTTCCTACAACAGAAGAAGCGCGTAATGAGACTCTATCAGAATGACTTCATGTCTAGACTTTCGAAAATGTGTTTAATGCATGCAAATATACCATTTCGTCCAGAAAAGTGTGTTCTACACAACAAAAGAGACTCTTACATAGAAAAGTAGATAAATAGAGCATTTTAACGTATGTGAGTGTGAAAACGCTTAGAAGATAACAGTGGAAAATACATATTTTTAAGCGAATATCACACCCTCTCTCGCTCTACGCTCTGGTCACTTAGATTTTTACTGGCGAATTCAAAATCTAATCGTAGGTGAATGTGTTAAGTTATTGATTTGGATTTTCAGAGTAATTCAATGTTGTTTCTAGTTTTAGTATGTTTTTACTGTTATCTTTATAAATTTATTCATTTTTCTTTCTATAATTTTGAAACTTGTACTTTGAGGGTCTGTATAGTGTTAGATGTTTGTGGATTTGGAGTTTGAAGTATTTGTGTTTGTAATCTGAGGTTCCATGGGTGTGGATGAAAAATATGGACCTATATCTGTCTGTAAGATTGTATAAAGTAGAAATTATTGAGTAGCTAGGGATTGAATAGAAGTCCTTGCCTTGATAAAGGACAGTTTATATCACTGACCTCATGTAGTTTGTTTATTGAGAAACTTACAGGTTTCATGGGATGTTCCTTCAGATGTAGCCACGTGCATTGGGTTAAAGTCTGCATCACCACATTGGGATCATTAATTTTTTCAGACTATTGTGCATTGCATTGTGTTGCATATTAAGGCATTTTCTTCATGCTTTTGTTATATAATGTTGGGCGTAGTTCTAATGTTGGACCTATCCACATTCTTTGCTATTGGTGGGTCACATGTGTCATCTCATTTCTTGGTGTTAAGCAAGCATTGTAAATTCTAGTTGACGTCTAGGAATTATTAGACCTTTCTATTACTAAATTTTTCTTCATTCCACAAACTGATGCCATGTTAAGTGACAATCATGAACCTTAAGAACTTATCAAACAAAAAATTCATGAACCTTAAGAACTTGTTTTTTGGTATTTGTTTCAAATAATTTATTTTATGCAGATTGAAATGCATCGAACTTTGTAATTGTTCATTTTCTTATCATTAATCAACCATTGCTTCCAAATTGGAGGTATTGTATGGAAGTTCATTTGTCTTTCTTTAGTTGTATTTTGAACTAGTGTTTCTATTTTGAATTGCAAGACAAGTTGACATCCATGTTCTTGCCTTCTTTTATGGTCAACAGTTGAGTTCACTTTTAGAAAGTCAGCAAGCTTCGATCATGATAGTTTAGAGAAGGAACATCTTTGTGATTAGGCAATTAACAACATTCGGAGAAGGTTTGAGCTGAAGAAGCTAGAGATTGTTAATCTTGAAAAACAAAGGTATGATCATCTTTTAATTTATTATCCACAAGCTGTATATAAAACTAAGAGTTTCAATGTTAGAAGTAGCATTTCTTATTACATATGATGTTTAACTTCTAAGACATGTCAACCTGAAGTACTACGTTGGTTTTGCATGGATGCTTGTGGGAGTTCTACTTCGGAGTTCTAAGTTGGTGTATTTTGTTTCTTGCAAGAATGTTATAGTAATTTAGAATGTTCCCTCTCAAACAAATCTCCATAACAGTTTGAAATTTCCCCGATTATTATGAAAAACCCAAGAATCACCTTTACATTTTGTTCAACAAAGACTGTATGTGCTTCAGTCAGTCAATGAAAATCATTAGTGACAGAAATGTTTAGGAATAGTGAAGTCATTCACTCTCCCTCATGGTCCTATTAAGATAGTCTTTCCCAAGAGTTTCTATGATCTCTTCCATACAAATCCAATTAAAGCCAAGGCTTTGAGAATTAGCAGCTCATGGCCTACTTTCTTTTCAAATACTAAGTCACTTGTAAAGAAACCAAAAGGCTCGCAGATACATTTATTAGTCATTGTCCTAATAGTCTCAAAATTGTTCCATTTTCTTGTTTTTTCCCTAGTAGACTGATCTGTAATGTGAATAGATGATTCACTAGACTTTGTTGTTGAAGAAGAATGAGCTTTCATTGCTAGCTACTCAGACTACTTCAATAGAATAGTCTCAAGTAGTGATAGTTTTTCTTTAGCCTAATGGAATAGATTTTGTAATGTATATATGTTGGTAGAAATACTTTATTATTAGACAAAGTAACTAATTCCAAATCAAGTGTTTCTCTCATATTTGATTTATATAGCACCTCTTTTTCTCTAGATATTCGATTGGATTTTTATCATTATTTATACTTGTTCTTAGTTAGTAATTGTTAATTTATCTTAAGTTTATGTTGTATATAAATGTGAATTATGCACACACACACACATCATGCATGTATATGCATTAAACCTTAGATCTCCCGTTCAAGAATCACTTTGTGACAATTATGTAACTTATCACCTATTTGTGATACATTAGTTGTAAACTATGACGTTTGATTCTCATTTGAGACTAAATTCAAGTGAACAACTTTGTTATCTTTTTGGTGATAAGGAATAATTATCTGCTGTTGATTCTTAAATTGTCCCTTTGGATAGTTTGGGAATGCATAATCTCTAGTACAGTCAGTAGTTAAAGTGTTTATTTTCATTTGTAGGACAATTTCGGTGAGCATTCCTCTTGTTCTCTGGGTACATATTTAGACAAGGTGACATGTTTGCTCTTAGTCTAAGTTGTGTACTTGGAGAACTATGGGGAAATGCTACCAAAATTTTTCTTCAAAGAGAAATAATCACTTGGCTATTGAGTGTACCAGAGATTATGCATTCCTGAATGGGATAGGATCAACCCACCCTTTAGAGAGGAGATAGGAAGCATGATGCATGTGCATTTGAGTTGTGTGTGACAATTTGCTTAATTTCAGTTGAAGGTGGCGTCATTTTGAAGGAGATATGCCGATGGATAAAAGTTGGCTTGGGAAGCCAAGAAATAGCCCCGAGTATCTAAACGGAGTAGGACAATTCTTGGATTTTGCATTTTCTCGTTCAGAGTATGGAGACAAGGTCAAGTGTCCATGTAAAAAATGTTGTCATGCGTTCCTAAAGGATCGACTAGAAGTATATTGGGACCTAGTATTGATTGGGATAATACCGGATTATACCGTCTGGTTGTACCATGGGGAGTATGATAATGAATATATGAGTGATGAGGCTGACGAGGGTAATGATATGCAAGGAATGTTACAAGATGCATATGGAATGGCGAACTTTGATCGTGAAGAGGAGAATGAATTGAATGAGACTGGATCAGCTAAGCCAAACTCGGAAGTGAATAAACTTTATGAATTGTTAAAGGATGCCGAGACTGAATTGTACTCAGGTTGCACAAAATTTTTAAAATTATCTTTTATTGTACGGTTGTTACACTTGAAGTGTGCTAACGGATGGAGTAACAAATCATTCGACACGTTGCTTGACTTGTTAAAGGAGGCGCTTCCTGTTGGTGAAACGTTGCCTAAGAATCATTATGAATCCAAAAAGATCCTGCGGGATCTTGGGATGCATTATACGAAGATAGATGCATGTCCGAATGACTGCATGCTATACTGGAAGGAGTATGAGACCGCAAATGAATGCGACATATGTGGTGAGTCCAGGTGGAAACTGATTACACGTCAGTCTACTGAAGATGCTTCCACTTCGTCTACAGAGGATAAAAAAATACCTACGAAGATTTTGCGTTATTTTCCATTGAGACCAAGACTTCAGAGGTTGTTTATGTGTTCAAAAATAGCCGAACACATGAGATGGCATGCCGAGGGTTGTACAAAAGATGACGTGTTGAGGCATCCAGCAGATTCGAAGGCGTGGGAAGCTTTAGACAAGAAATACCCATCGTTCGCTTTTGAACAGAGGAATGTTAGAGTTAGGATAGAGAGCGATGGCTTCACTCCTTTTAGTTATATGAGTACTCCTCATAGTACATGGCTCGTAATTATTATTCTATATAATTTGCCACCATGGATGTGTATGAAACAAACACCTTTTATGTTGACGTTGCTTATTCCTAGCCCTAAGGCTCCTCGGAACGACATCGATGTGTACCTGCAACCATTGATCGAAGAATTGAATGAATTATGGACAGATGGATTTAAGACATACGATGCCTCTTTAAAATAAAATTTTTGGTGTCAAGTAGGAGTCATATGGATTATTAATGACTTCCCTACACTTGCAAACTTGTCAGGGTAGAGCACTGAGGGAAAACTTGCTTGTCCTTCATGCCACAAGGATACTTGTTCAGTCAGATTGCAAGAAGGACATAAAGAATGTTACCTGGGACATCGTCGATTCCTACTAATTGATCATAAATTTTGACATAATAGAAGTCGTTTAATGGCAGAAAAGAATTAAAAAGTGCTCTAAAACCATTGACCGGTGGGGATGTGCTCGACCAGTTACGGGACTACGAGCAGATAACATTTGGAAAGTCAGATAAGGATAAAATTGGGAGGAAGAGAAAGAGGGATGATTGCAATTTACCTAAGAATTGGAAAAATAAGAGCATTTTTTTCAAATTGCCATATTGGAAAGATCTCTTATTGCAGCACAATTTGGATGTCATGCACATTGAAAAGAATGTGTGTGATAATGTGATTGGGACACTGCTAAATATGGAGGGTTCTAAAGACAACTTGAAGGCTCGTCTGGATATGAAATTAATGGGTATAAGGAATGAACTTCACCCCATTCTAGATGGGAGGAAACTTTTACTTCCCGCTGCATGTCAGACGATGTCTTTGGTTGAGAAAAGGAAGTTCTATCAAATCTTGAAAGATGTAAAGGTTCCAGATAGTTATTCGTCGAATTTCTCACGATGTGTTCAAGTGAAGCAATGCAAGATCTCGGGGCTCAAGAGTCACGATTGCCATATTCTCATGCAACAATTTCTTCCGCTTGCAATACGTGATAACTTACTAAAGAATGTGTGTTCAGTTTTGATTGAGTTGTCCACGTTCTTCAGGCAGTTATGTTCGAAGGTGTTGAATGTGAAAGAATTGGAGCAACTTGAATCGTAAATTATTGTAACACTTTGCAAATTAGAAATGATCTTTCCGCCGGCATTTTTTTATATAATGGTGCACTTGCCCATTCATCTAGCTGGTGAAGCCAAGGTGGCCGGACCCATACAATATTGGTGGAAGTATCCAATTGAGAGGTACCTGCATAAGCTCAAAACATATGTTCGAAATAAAAATTATCCAGAATGGTCAATTGCCGAAGGGTATATTTGTGAAGAATCATTCATATTTTGCTCGAGATACTTACATGACATTGAAACGAGATTCAACCAGCCATAATGGAATAGCGATGATATTGATGCTGAATCATGTGGGAAGTTATCCATTTTCACAGGAATTGGTCGTGCCATAGGGAAGGCTACAACATACATGCTAAGCAACCTTAACTGGGAACAAGTTCATCTCTATGTGCTAAACAACTGCCCCAAAGTCGCTCCATTTATTGAGTAAGACTAATCATTTCAAATCTACTTTCGGTATGTATTTCATATAAATTGGTACTTATTGACGTGTTATTTATTGTACAGGCAACACAAACTAATAATCAATACCAATAATCGACGTATGGGACCTAGGGATGTTGAACTGAAACATATCAAGGAATTTTCTTCATGGTTTAAACAACATGTACGGTTTAGATACCATACAAACACTTTTATTTTTTAAGTGTAATTATATATAGTTTAAATATATTAACTTTATTTTTCAAATATGCCTAGGTCTCGCAGATGCAATTAAATGGCGAGCAAGTACATGAATCTCTCGAAATGTTATCTCTGGGTCCTTCTTGGATAGTGAAATCTTTTAAGGGGAATATTGTAAAAGGGTTTAGATTTCACACAGAAGATAGAGAGAGAAAGAGAAAAACTCAAAATAGTGGAGTTTTTATAACTGTAGAGACTAATAGCTTTGCAAGCGCGAGAGACACGAACCCAACAACAGGCAATGTCGAATACTATGGCATTTTAAATGATATTCTGGAGCTACAGTATCCTGACGAAAATCAGATCGTGTTATTTAAATGTCATTGGTATGATGTCCTGACTCATGGGAGATTTCGACAAGATGAGTATGGGTTCAACTGTGTGAATGTCAAACGAACCTTAAATACCAATGAACCATTTATTCTCTCAAATCAAGCACAGCAAGTTTTTATGTCCAAGACATCAACAATGCTGATTGGCATGTTGTACTAAAGACACAACCACGAGACACATACAATATGGTGTCAACTGAGGACCTAGAAGAAGAGCCTTTCCAAGTAAATGAGCCAGGGTAGTACCAATAGGAACCTAACTCCAATGATGATGTCAGTTGGGTTAGGGATGACGTCGACGGAGTTGTTGTTGAAGGTTATGAAGTAGATCAAGCTTTCATCAATGATGAGGATGATCCATTATAATTTTTAATATATATTGTAATTTTTTTTTTGTAATATGTTTGATTAATAAAATTGAGTTCTTCTACATTGATTTGTTCTGTCAATATTATTCGTGCATATATGGCCTAATATTATTTGTGCAAGAATTTAGATATGCCTCGACAAAATAAAGTATCTAGGAAGACTACATCGAGAGCCCCATTGCTAGTGTCGGCCCCATCGACAGTATCAGGCCCATCGTCAGCCCCATCCCTAGTGGCAGCTCCATCATTAGCCCCATCCCCATTCCCATCGTCAGCCCCATCCCTAGTGGCAGCTCCATCGCCAGCCTCATTAATAGTCCTATAGTCGACGCCTAGTAGCGCTAGTATGATATAAATTGCTGATATTATTATTTTATTTTATAAATTTTGTATACTCATTGTCGTGTTTTTGTTTAATTTTTGAAACAGCTTCTACCAGTGTCCGGAGGAGAGGGCCCCCACGAGGAGTGGGTCATTTTGGCATTCCATTTGGCCAAAAAATACAAATTGAATGGAATGAACTAGGCCAACCTATAGGTGATGGGGCTCGTTCATTTGGACAAGTATTGGGGACGGTTGTTAGGCATTCTGGTCACGCATCTGTAGTTAAAGAGATGGTCTAACATTCCTGATGATGCAAAGGAGAGGATGTGGCAAAAAGTAAAGGTAGATGACATGATTTTTTAACACTATTTTTACTAATTTTGACTTAGTTATTATCCATTTTTACTTTTAGTAAATGATGTGATTTTTAACAGTATTGTTGCTTAACGTTTCAGCAACAAGTTGATATCAACAATGACCATAGACCATGGGTCACGCAGTCAATGGGAACTAAATACAGCGATTGGAGGAATGATTTGAAGAAAAATTATGATGCCATGGACACGGATGAGGTTCGATTACGGAATAAACCCATAGGCATCTCAGATGCTGATTGGGCCTCTCTAGTCGTATACTGGAGTAGTGATGAGTTTCAGGTATTTCAAAAATAAAATTTCATTAACCATTTTCTATGTCATGACATTGAATTTGTTGCAGGCAAAGGAATGGGATATTGATCTGGACGTCTTTAAAGACGTCTAAGATCTCTGAGAATTGCTGATCCCGCTTATCTTGGACAAGTCTGTCCGGGAAGGGAGGCTTTACTCGACAAATGGATTTGTCTTTAGCCTTTGATTTCTGCACAGGGATATCTGATGTTGGTGCAGAGGTAGAAGAAGTAGAGGTAGGATTGGTATTAGTTTCCTCTGTACGAGTGATGGGTGCTGGAGATGGCACCGGCGATGGTTGGACTCCCATGTCCACAGTTTTTTCAGATCGTAGGGTGGTTACAGCTTGCACCTCCCCTTGACAGTTCTCATTTTGGCTTTGAGATTGGGATCCGATCTCATATATTGCTCTTTTAGCATTTTCTTTTGGGTTAGCGATGGGTTGGCTAGGGAAGATGCCTTTAGCTTTCTCAGCTTCCAAGTTGCCTAAGCGTTGCTCTAGACGAAGCATGGATTGTTGTTGCTGTTGCTCTAGGCGTTGCATAGATTGTTGTTGCTGAGTAATGAGTTGACCTAGAAGGTCTTCGATACCGGATTTGGGGATCGACTGTGGGGGGGCAGCTAATGGGAGCTGAGGCACCAATTCGCGACTCGAGCTCATCGGGGCAGTATAGTTATAGGCTGGAGAATTAGTTGGGACAATCTGTTGGTTCTGAAAGTTCTGGGGAACTCTTTGCTGATTTTGAAATGTGCTCGGTTGTCCAGAGTATTGACCCTGTTGGAACTGTTGGTTTTGAGTAGATGGGTACTGATTCTACTGGTATTGTCCCTGATTGAATTGCCTATTGGGTTGATTAAACTCAGGAGGATACATGCCCTGAGGCTGACGCGGAGGTTGAGCTTGTGGTTGAGTAGACTGAGGCCTCCAAGAGAAGTTAGGGTGGTTTCTCGTGTCCGGATGATAAGATTGACTATACGAGTTTTGAGTGGGTGGTTTGTATGTGCTGAAAGTACAAACTTCTTCCTGAAGAGGATTTGACCATCCTTCATTCAAAGGACAATGCTCAATAGTATGGGAGGATTGCAGACAGAGGGTGCAGGATTCCATAGGGCTCTCGTGTCCCACATGCATGACTGGGGTAGATTGTTGAGTAGGCTTTTGTACTGACACAGCCAGTGCCGAGACTGACTTGCTCAACTCTTGAATGACAGATCGAAGCTCAGTATCAGCTGTAGCATCATGTCCCTTGGTTGTCCTTTGGACCGAAGTGGTTCGACTAAACTCTGAGTCAGTCGTCCAATGTTGAGAGTTTTCTCCTAACTCTCCCAAGAATTTGTATGCATCGGTCGGAGTTTGGTGCAGGAATTTTCCTTGGCACATTGACTCTACCATGGTCCGAGACTCATCAGTAAGTCCCTTATAGAAGACGTGGACAAGATTGCCCTTGTCGATGCTATGGTAGGGACACTTAGTCAGGTAGTCTTGGAATCTATCCCACGCTTCGAAAAAATTCTCATCGGACTTCTGTCGAAAGTCCTGAATGAGTTGCTTCATTTGGTTGGTCCGAGTCATGGGGTAGAATTTAGACATGAATTTGCCCACCAACTCTTTCCAACTGCTGATTGAATCAGCGGGTAAGGAGTAGAGCCAATCTGAGGCTCGGTCTTTGAGTGAGAATGGGAAAACTCGCAGACGTACATTGTCATCATCGAGGTTCTGATTCTTGAAAAGTAGGATGACATGTTGGAATTCCCTAATATGGGAATATGGGTCTTCTCTTGGGAGACCACGAAAGGTTGACAGCATTTGGATCGTCTGCGGCCTAATCTCAAACTGTACCGCCGTAGTAGGTGGGAGAACAATGCAAGTGGGCGGATTGGCAGAGATAGGGGCAAACGTCTCGATAAGAGGTCGTTCGACTGCCATGACTACAAAGGTAGTAGTACTGGGGGAGGCGGGTGGGGAAAGAGATGGGGAAGAATTCAGTAGAGGATCCACCGTAGGTACGTGATTCTCAGATCGAATCAAGAGCTTGTTCGAACGAGTCCAAACGGGCATACGCTAATGCGGCAAGCTCTATACTTGGCAAAAAGTTGCCAGAGAAGAACACTATCCTAAATGATACACACCAAGCACAGATAATCTTATTCGAAGCAATCAGGATATGTTTTAGGAATTATCTTTGTTAGTTTTGGGGCTAGAGTAGATTATGACAGTGGGCGGACCACTGGTTTATCTTTTAACCGCCGGACTAACTATTTTGCACTCAGAGGTTCTCACCAGGCTACACTTGATATTCGCTCAAAAGTGCTTATTTTAAGCAATTATCCTTTTAGCGTTATTGCATTCTCCTACGTAAAATGCTATATTTATCTACTTTTCTACGTAATAGTCTCTTCTGTTGCGTAGAACACATTTTTCTGGACGAAATGGTATATTTGCATGCATTAAACACATTTTCGGAAGTCTAAATATTAAGCCGTTCTGATAAAGTCTCATTACGCGCTTCTTCTGTCGCAAGAAACCGCGATGGGACGATTCTTGAGACTTGTGGGCCCAAATCGATCATGAAAGCCCATTATCAAAGCTTAACAAGCCCACATGCTATGACTAGAAGATATGGGCCAAATATGGGCTGAATAAGAGGACCAAAAAGTCGGCCCAAAGAACGAAGAGAGTAGGAGAGCCAAGACCAAGAGACGGACCAAAGCGTTTAAAGCCACATGAGTCAGCAAAGAATGATGGTCGACTCTACTGGAGAAGCGTGAGGATGGTCACAGTGAAGACCAGGGTTCCAGACCCTCCGCCAGTGCTTTTCTCTCTATTTTCTGATACTTTCTCTCTCATCTCTCCTTATTCTCTCTCTCTCTTCATCTCTCGGTCCTCGAATCTACTGACCTAACCCCAGAACTCCTGCCCATCGGCTCTATCTCATCTCCCTTAGCTTTCTGACCGTTGGATCTTCCATCGGACCGTTGATCTTCAATCGGACCGTTGGATCTCTCTAGATCCGTCGATCTACCAATCTGAGTCCCAATCAAGTCACCATCCATCCGATCGCCATCAGACTGTCTGTCACATCATCTTGTGAGACGATGGACATCATCAATCCATGAGGGCCATTAGTCGGGCCCATCTTCATCGACCCGCTGTCCGACCAGTTAGTGGACCCCACGAATTTCAAAATAATTTTAATTAAATGGGGGGTCCACTAATTGGGGAGATTCCCCATAGAAAAGTAGGTTTTTACTTAAAAAAAAAAAAAAAAAAAAAAATTATTATTTTTCTTATTTTTTTATTTTCAAAAATCCCCTATTTCCATTAAAGGAAATAGGGAAGCTTTAAAAGGAGAAGGATAGGGGTTCGTTCGAACCCTAATCCCCTCCAATCTCTTCCTCTCCTTCCCCCTATCCTTTCCCTTCTTCCCCACGACTTCCCTCTCCTCTTCTTCCTCCTTTCTTCTTCGTCTTCTTCCCCATCCTTCGCCGGAGTTGCAGGTTTGCAACTCCGGCCGTTCCTCTTCTTCTTCTTCTTCTTCTTCTTCTTCTTCATCCATTCCCCTTGCTGCTGCGTGCAGCACCACTTCCTCCGCCTGCAACCACCGTCTTCTTCATCTCTATGACCGGAGTTGCAGCCTGCAACTCCGGCCAGCAACCTCCATCTCTCTTCCATCTCCACTGCTCGCCGTAACCGTCCTCACCGGACTCTTTCTTCTTCTCCGGAGAACAGGTGAGGTGTCTTCAAGATCCTCTTCGGGGTGAAAGCAACAACAAAGCCCCTTGCTCCTCTTGCGCCACTGGTTCGCCAGTGAAACCAGCGCCACCATCACCTCTGTCTCCCACGTTCTCTTCCATCTCCACGCCCCGATCATCTCCTCTCCGTTTTTAGAATTCTCTCCCACGAGCACCCATAAAACTGTAAGCCTTTAGAAGCTCCCACGTCCCTCACTTTCTAATTTTTTTTAAACCCAAACCGCCCCTCTCCTCTCTCCTGTAGCCGTCCACATCTCTTCCACGCTTCTTCCCCTCTTAACCAGCTTCAATAAGTGTACTGGATTGCTTAATTGTAAGACTTTGAATTTAATGAATAAGGTTGATTTTATGAGAATGATGTGTATTTAGCAATCTCTTCGTGATCATCATCCTCACCACTCCATCCTTCTTAGTGACAATTTCTGAGAAAATTTCATCATTTCATGTTCACTGCTTGCACAAACTAACCCCGAGTGCGGATCGACATCCGCCACGAATCCCTATACAAATCTATCAATTTTGCAGGATAATCCGATCAAATTACAAATATTATTGAGATTAGGGTTTCCGTAACCAACGACGCGGAAAAAACCTACTTTCAACACTCTTCAGAGCGAATCCTTTAGTACTAACTCTAGTTAACAACAAGGCAATCCGAAGCCTAGACAGACGTGTGGCACAATGGCTGACTTAAGTACGTCCCAGACTAACCGGATTGGTCAAGTGGATAAGAAGAGTGTTCCCTCGAGTTAAGCTAGGGTTGATGTGTGTTCCTAATCCACACGCAACTAACTGCCGAATAGTCCAAGATGCCACGTCGAGCTCAGTGTACTTGAGTAGCAGGGACTTATGGGTGTGTTAGACAACAGGGACCCGCGCTCGTGGTCTTATTTCGATTGGATGTTAAGCGGGTTCGCTTTGCGTGGATTTTTCCTTGAATACCGGGCTAATTGGCTCTACTTCTTGATTTTTTTTAATTAAATGGAGCCTTGGGATCAAATCAGTTGGAATGATGAGGTGGGTGATGAAATCCCACCAGTTTCAATTTAGAGTTGGGTCTGCTCTCTTAGAGTTGATTGATTAACGGCCACGCCCCGCAAGTCGAAGAATATGGATGTGAAAGCAAATAGACAAGCGGCAATGATTCACCCAATAACACCGTATCGCACTCAAGGCGAGGATAGGGACTTACCTCCCGTGGGCCACGCCACGGGGTCTCCTCCGTAGGTTAGAGAGGGGTATCCTAATGGGCTTGGGCCCTACTCCACCTCTTTGAGCTTTCACTCTCTACCCATACTAGATCGTGTTCCTGCAGAAAAGTTAGATCGCACGGTCTAGGTATTCGAGATTCTATTTGGAAGATCCTTACCTTTTTAGGGTTCACAGAACAAGCACTGGATTTAGGCAAGTTTTTAAATTATTTTCCAAATTCGAGATGGGTTAAAATTTAGGAATTCCCAGATGGAAAATACCTAGATTGGAAAGTTTTCCGAACTGTGAAGATCTTCCAAGAAAGATTTGATTGCGAGATCCCTTATAATTTTGGGAAGTTTCCCAAAATTAAAATTCTGCTAGATTTGGGGTGTTTCCTTTTTGCAAACTTTTCCAAATTCAGAAGATTTCTAAAGATAGAAATTCTTCTAACGAGGAAACTTCTAAGAGTGGAAACCCTAATTAAGCAGAGTTTCAAGATTTTGGAATCTTTCCAAAAATCGCAAATCCTTGATTGGTGAGTCCTAAAAATCTGCAGAATATAAAATCTTGAAAAGTTTTTTTTTGAATTTTGATTTTTTTATTTTTTTGGTATTTTTCACTTAATTTAGGGTTTCTAAAAAATCCTAGAACAAGATTTAGCAGTTATATGGAAAGCAGTAAAATTCTTAAATTATTACAACTTTGCACTCGGCCTTCCGAGGCATTAAAAATAGTAATTTAAAAGACTGCTAAAAATCACTAAAAACAAAAAAAAATAGAAAGTTTCTCGAAAAGGTCGGGGCTGTACAAATTGAGCAGCTTTCCGCTTCAGCAACTTTCTAATTCTGTCTTTACGTCCTTTTTCGCACTCCTGAACACCCGAGTGGCAGCGGCGCCATTTGAAACAAGATTTTTCCTGATCGTTGGACGGAAACCCTTGACTCAACAAAATTTGTAATTAATCCGGTTTAATTCCTGCAAAATACG
The DNA here is from genome assembly GCA_035048495.1 of Euptelea pleiosperma. Classification (NCBI taxonomy): domain Eukaryota; kingdom Viridiplantae; phylum Streptophyta; class Magnoliopsida; order Ranunculales; family Eupteleaceae; genus Euptelea; species Euptelea pleiosperma. Next base: position 32,282,278 of record CM068548.1, on the reverse strand, counting down.
CAATTCTTTGCACAGTGGAAAGTCGGAGTCGTATCCTCACTCGGGATTAGTTGGATTAGCGCGAATAAGAACGATATTAACAGACATTGCTTCAAATGAAGGATGGATGAGAGATATGGGGTTGATTTTGAAACAAGCTTTGAGATTGAAAGATTATTAGAATTATTTTAACAAAATGAACAATTAACTAGGAAAATAATGAAACAACTATACTCAAATAAACTCCATTCATTAAATAGAAAATGTCAATTACAAGCCTTGAATGAAACTATTGCAAAACAATTAAAGAAAACTAACTAGAAGGAATTAAGAGAAAGGAAGTTAGAGAGAGACTTAGAGAGAACTATTCTAGAGAGAAAATAGACAAAGTGAGAAAACTCTAGAGAGAAAAACTCACCTTGAACTTACCTGAGGAGATTGGATCCGGCAGTAGAGGTTCGACCAAGGAGAGAATATGTGCACACGTGGGTGCACCATGAGGAGGGTTTGGGCTTGATGTGGTGCTGTCCAAAGGGATGGGGATCGGTTTGCATGGGTTGCAGCAGATCTGCTAGTGGAGAATGGATGCACAATGTGAGATGGATGGAGGCGTTGCTGCCAGCTGGATGCGCCAGCATAAATGGGATTGCTGGTTGCTGTGCGACAAGGTGGAGATGGTGGGTGGAGCTTCAACCGGAGAAGGTAGAGGTGTGAATGGATGACCTGCTACTTTCTTCTTCTTTCCTCCTCTATTCTCTATTTTCTTTTCTTTTCTTTCCTTGGGTGAGGATGGTATAGGCGGAACAGTGGAAGAGAGAGGGGGTCACCGGTGATAATGATGCTCGCCGGAGTTGCAGGTTGCAACTCCGGTGATCTTGAAAATATATATATATATTTTTTTTTTGTTTTGAAGGTGCAGACCTGCAACCCAATATTGCAGGTCGTGGAGGAGGAAAGGGCAGCAGCAAAGAGAGTGATGTCCGAGTGGAGCACGGAAGGAAGATGATGGTTGCTGGTGGTGATTACAAGTTGCCGGTCGGAGTTGCAGGTTGGTGTGTGAAGAAGATATCCAGGCCGCTTCTTGTGGTGTTGTTGTTTGGAGAGGCCACGCACCAAGACGTTGAGGCAGCAGGTTGGTGGTGCAGGGGTTAACGGTGTTGAACAAGAGAGAGAAGAGAGGATGGTGAAGGACGGTGGTGGTTGCAGCTGCAACAGTTCGCCGGAGTTGCAACCTGCAACTTCGGCTTGGGTTGATGAATAGGATAAACGGTGGCTGGTGGAGCGTAAATGGATGGTGGAGAGAAGATGGCAGCTAAGGAGGATGGAAACGGTGCAGTACCTGTTGGTGTAGGAGGCGGCGATACTGAAGTAGCTGCTCCGTTGCAAGAGGAAGGCGATGTCAAACCTGCAACTCCGTGTTGCAGGTCTTTGTAGAGATGGTGAAGACTGGGGGGAGAAGAAGCTGTGGTGGAGATATGAGAAAGAAGAGAACGTGGGAAGCTGGACTGGAGGACGTGGGGCGGTGCACCTGCTGTGGTAGTGGCCGGAGTTGCAGGCTGCAACTCCGGTGGAAGATGGTGAAGAAGATGACGAAGAAGGTGGAAGAAGAAGAGGAGAAAAAAGGAGAAAGAAGGAGAAGAAGAGGCGAAAACGTGGTGGGGTTTTTTTGGGGAGAGAAGGGAACAATTAGGAGGGGGATTAGGGTTCCAAAGAACCCTTCTCCTTCCCCTTTTAAAGCTTCCTAGTTTCCATTAATGGAAATTAGGGAATTTTTGAAATAAAAAAATATTTTTTTTTTAAGTAAAATGCTACTTTTCTTTGAGGAATGTCCCCATTTAGTGGACCCCCCATTTTTTAAAATTTAATTAAAATTATTTTGAAATTCACGGGGTCCACTAACTGGTCGGACAGCGGGTCGATGATGATGGGCCCGGCTACTGGCCCACATGGATTGATGATGTCCATCGTCTCACAAGATGATGTGACAGACAGTCTGATGGCGATCGGATGGATGGTGACTTGATTGGGACCCAGATTGGTAGATCGCGGATCTAGAGAGATCCAACGGTCCGATTGAAGATCAACGGTCCGATGGAAGATCCAACGGTCAGAGAGCTAAGGGAGATGAGATAGAGCCGATGGGCAGGAGTTCTGGGGTTAGGTCAGTAGATTCGAGGACCGAGAGATGAAGAGAGAGAGAGAATAAGGAGAGATGAGAGAGAAGTATCAGAAAATGGAGATAAAAGTATTGGCAGAGGGTCTGGAACCCTGGTCTTCACTGTGACCATCCTCACGCTTCTCCAGTAGAGTAGACTATCATTCCTTGCTGACTCATGTGGCTTTAAATGCTTTGGTCCGTCTTTTGGTCATTGGCTCTCCTACTCTCTTCGTTCTTTGGGCCGACTTTTTGGTCCTCTTATTCAGCCCATATTTGGCCCATATCTTCTAGTCATAGCATGTGGGCTCTTTAAGCTTTGATAATGGGCTTTCCTGATCGATGTGGGCTTGCAAGTCTCGAGAATTGTCCCATCGGGGTTTCCTGTGACAGAAGAAGCGCGTAATGAGACTATCAGAATGACTTCATGCCTAGACTTTCGAAAATGTGTTTAATGCATGCAAATATACCATTTCGTCCAGAAAAGTGTGTTCTACGCAACAAAAGAGACTCTTACATAGAAATGTAGATAAATAGAGCATTTTAACGTAGGAGAATGAGATAACACTAAAAGGATAATTGCTTAAAATAAGCACTTTTGAGCGAATATCACCTAGGTTATTTAAATGTTTCATGGATGGACTCAGGCCTGGGTTACTTTGCCGGAGTGGTGTGCCGGCCATGAGACTCCGATGGATTGGTAGCCAGTGATGAGCAACTAACTCATTAGAATATCTTGGTCGGCTGTCCAGCACAGTCGTTTGATTTGGGGTTTGGATTTTGGCCAAAACCATTGTTCCAAGGTTGAATACAAGGGCATTTTCATCCTTTAATAAAAAATTTGGTGGTCATATCGACACTAGTCAAATGACATTGGACCAAGTCATATGGGGGCACTATGTCAGCTTTTTATAATTGTGGGAAGTATGTCAAATTTCAAAGGTTGAGAGCATGAGTAAAAAGACAAGTGCAGAAAGGCGAGTCCCCTACATTATTAAACGTGGGCGAACTCAAATGTCTTTTTTATTACAAAAAAACTGATGGGTTCGTCACTTTGCCCGTGTTTTCGAGAAAAAAGAATATCAAAACCAAGACCGAAACCAAATCCCATAATCGGTTCAATTAAAAGGCGGCCACTGAAAAACCTAAAAAAAAAGGAAATCAGATAATTCCTTTCCCACCTTCTCCACCCTTTCTCTCATCTCCTGTCTATTCCCCTCGCCGACGTGATATTCACTCAAAAATGCTTATTTTAAGCCATTATCCTTATAGCGATGTCGCATTCTCCTACGTAAAACTTGTCTTTTCGTCGACTTTTCCACGTAAGAGTTTCTTCCATTGCATAGAACGCATTCTTTAGACGAAAATTGACTATTTGCATGAAATATACGCATTTCTGATAGTCTAGTATCAAGCCGTTTTGATTAAGTCCCACTACGCGCTTTTCTCTCGCAGGAAACCCGATCGGGTGATTTTCGAGACACACGGGCCCACGATCAACCAAGAAGCCAAATATCAAAGCTTAAGGAGTCAACAAGCTATGACAAGAAGATACCGGCCAAGTGCGGGTCAAGTCAGAGGATAGTAGAGCTAGATAAAGAACCAAGAGAGAGACAAAGTTGAAGACCAAAAGACGGGCCAAAGTGATTCAAAGCCGCACCAACTGACATAAAATGACGGTTGACGTAATTGGTGAAGCCGACGGAAGATTACATTGAAGATCAGGGTTCATGACCCTCCGTTAGCTCTTTTGCCATTATTTTGTATTATTTTCTCTCCTCTCTCCTAATTCTCTCTCCATCTCTCGAGACTCTAATATCTAACCCGTAGATCATCTCATCCTACCATTAGATCCCCAGATATACCATCCGATCCCCCTTTCCATGATCGAATTGCCGATATCTCACCATTCGATCCTTAGATCGGTCATTCTAACCCTCTGATCTCCATCACCTAACCTCATATCTTCTCTCCTTTAGCTTTATTCCATCTCTCATAGTTCTTCTACCGTTAGATCTTCAATTCGACCGTTAAATCATTCATTTGACCGTTGGATCTCTCCAGATCCTACAGTCCGTCAATTGTGGACTGAGTCAAACCACCACCTCATCTCATCCAATTATCATAGTTCCATCATCTAACAGCCCCTATGGCCTTAGTGGTCCACAAAACCCATGGCCAAGTGGCCCACAAGCAAATTGGAAGCCCACGGCCTTGTAACCCGTCCTAGAGCCCATGGTGTTTTGGGCTCATTTACCATTTTTCTCCCTTGCCGGCCAAACGCATCCTAACCTACGGCCTCACAAGAGGCCCATATCCATCTAGCCCACTAGCCCACTTATCCTTGAGCCCATGCCCATACCCATTGAGACATGGTCACAAGGCCCACGGGTCAATTATCCTTGTAATGACCCATGTCCTACTATTTCTCATGGGCTCCAAAGTTCGTGGCCCAAGTCCATTGGCCCACAATCCTTAGCGGCCCACAAACTTACAGGCTCTCACAAGCCCGCATCCAAGCCAATGGTCTAGCCCGCATACAACTTAGAGGCCCATGGTCTCTATACCTTCTTGGGCCCCCACATTACTTAAGCCCATGGGAGAAAAGGTCTCTTTTGACCACTTCTCCATCATCTCAAGTAACCACCCCGTAACCATCCACGTATTTCACTCTCTCTCTATCCTTTAAAGAGAAAGGGAAACCCAAGATCAAGATTGGTTCTCTCCCCCCTCTCACAACCTGTAATACCCTGAACTTTCGTTCTAGGGTATTATGGTAAATTCACCAAACCTAAACCCTTTTCAGACTTCTATTATTATTTTTATGGTTTAATATAATGCTCGAGTATGTATGTTTAATTTGGTTTCATTCTGACAACTTTGAAAATTTTGCTATTTTTGAAACTCGTTCTTTAAGGCTAAATTCTTGCTAAAAATAATGCACCATAACTTGCAGAGGACTTTTTCTTTCCCCAGCTAACATTCTAAAACTTTTATAAAAAAATTATTTTGGGACCGAGATACAAAAAATATTCTTATTTTATCTGTACCAACTTACCTGTGAAATTTAGAACCTTTCTTGAGACATAAAAACCTTAGCGGGAGATTTCGGGAGATTTTGACAAAATAGTATTTTTTATAATTTTTTAAACTTTCCTACCATTCTTATATTTTTTTAAATAATATTTAATCATATTTTATTTATTTAATAGGAGTGCGGGACCCGCGAATCACTTTCGAGTCATTCCGATGTCACTTGACACTTTTCCGGTACTTTGAACGTTTTTATGATTTTTATATATTTAGACTACTTTTATATGATTTGTGTATGTGACATGTGTCAATACCTTATTGTATGAACTTTTAAATTATATAATATAGTTTGATTGAATTAATGTATAATTATTTATGTTATGATTGTTGGAGTGGGCCCGTATGGCCAATCTAGAGATGTTTTGGGCTTAAATTCCTACCGTTAAAATCAACCCGTGAAAATAACTTCAATAGAATCAGTTAGAAATCACTAATCAAGCTGATTTTTTGTGTACCGGTCCTCCGAGGGACTGCCCAAACATCCATACAGTCATCGTCCTCTAATAGTATACCACGTGGCTCATATTGAGTGCTGTGACCGTGTTCAGTCACAACATCTTGTGACACAAATTTTACTCGGTCCAGGGAGATTTTTTTTGAAGCGGCGATCATGCGCTCAATAATCGCGCGCCACATACACCCCCGGCTTAAGAGCAACGTGGCACACTCTGGGGCCGCGGGTCAAATTGCCACCCCCTCACTGCTCTATCTTCCTATTTGAAGCTGCAAAATCTAACTCCAACCGGGCTCTATATCCTCGGGGAAGCAAGGATTTTGTTCCATGGTGGGGGTACTTTCAAAAAATAAAAAAAATTTGTACTAAACTTTCAAATTTAAGGTCCCCCAACCCCCCTCCGCCCCGCCCCGATCCAATCCGTCGACATTGGGTCTGGACCCAGGAAATCATGATTAGATAAGGTATCTAAGAATCATGATTTGATAAGCTATTGGATCGGGTCTGGATCAACCTTGATTTGATCGAACCCAATCCACTGACACTGACAGCCCTACTTTTGGATCAGTGTCACCCTTACGGTCTTACAGCATGGCCCCGGTGTTTGTAAGTTGTAACTATTGAAACGCGATTATACACCACGCACTATTTTCGGAGGAAAAACTTTGATGTCCAGAACAAAAAATGATATGTAACACACTATTTCGGGCAAACTGTTGGCCGAAGTGCTTGTTTCTGTTGTGTTGGAGCAATTGGCCTCCATCACCGCCACCGGTCAACAGGTTGGATACGTCTCTTGGGTGTTGAAAACTTATCGGCTACAAGCTATCCAAGCTATGCTCAATGATGCAGAGCATAAGCAAGTAAAGCACGAATCTTTGGTTGGAGAGGCTCAAATGCGTATAGCCTATACGACATGGAGGACGTGTAGGACAAGTGGAGCACAAAACTTCTCAAATCACAAATCGAAGGAGTTGACAACGATGATGAAGGTCTGTTCTTACTTTAATCAGGCTAGTTTGCGTCGTGACATCGGTCATAGAGTTAAAGAAATAAATTAAGAAAGACTAGATGAGATTGTAAAAGAGAAGAATACGTTCCACCTTCCTGAAAGTAAGATGGTGTTTGAGGAACCACAACGTCAAATGACTGTAATCAATGTATAAAACATACATGGGCAGACCTCGGATAAAGATATTATAGTGAGGAATTGCTGAACAAGAGTAGTTGACAGGAAATGAGCGCCCTGTTAAGACCCGAACAAATACTCCAAAAGCACCTAGGTGATAAAGCTGCGGAAAGAAGCCTATTGATGTATATGGGCCTTGGGCCCATTTCTAACCTATTAGTAGTGTAAAATATAAGTTTTTGAGGGCTGAAAAAGTCATCCCTTTGATAGTTACGAATTTCAACAAAATAGAAACCCTAATCCTTCCCTAAACCTATTTATGAAAACCCTAAAGCTTTAGAAGCTTTCACAAATCCAACACCATTGAAGAATAGAGAAAGCTCCATTAAACCTTCATCCGGGCACCGATCGCACTCGAGCAAGAAGGGAGAATTGACGGGGACTCCGATTAGAAGAACATACTCCGAGGAGAGGACGATCCAACGACTTTCAAATTTGAAGAAACTTTTGATTTTCATTAAAATTCAAGAAACCTTGAGGTAAGTGCGCTTGATCCATCCTATACTTATTTTTCTTCAAGATTTTGTTTCTCTTTCATTAGATAATGGTTGATACTCATTATAAATTAATTTCAACAATATTTATTTTATTCTTATTGGGTTGATCTTTATTTTGGGCCACCATGACGAGTTGGGCCATGGTCTATTTTGAATCTATAACGGATGATTATGTTCTTTATCATTTTTGTTATATTTTTATAATTTAATTATTTTTATAATTATTTTTTTTAAATACCTCTTTGAATCTATTTTCCAAAACCATTTAGTTTGTATTTTTCTGATTTGTATTGATTAAGTTATGATTTTTCTAAGTTGTTGGACTTTACAAAATAACCCAAAATTTTAGATTTTACACGGTCTACTTCACTTGGGATTTCGATCTATATTTTTAACCTAAATATTTTTCTAATTATTTTTCATGGATACCTCTATAAATCTAGTTTCTAGAACCTTTGAGTTTGTATTTTTTTTATTTATATTGATTAAGTTATGATTTTTCTAAGTTGTTACACTTTACCAAAAATTCAGAATTTCAGATTTTACACGATCCAATTCACTTAGAATTTCGATCTCTATTTTTAACCTAAATATTTTTTTAATTATTTTTCATAGATACTTCTATAAATCTAGTTTCTAGAATATTTGAGTTTGTATTTTTCTGATTTGTATTGATTAAGTTATAATTTTTCTAAGTTGTTGGACTTTACAAAATAACCCAGAATTTCAGATTTTACACGATCCACTTTACTTGGGATTTCGATCTATATTTTTAACCTAAAAATTTTTCTAATTATTTTTCATAGATACCTCCATCAATCTAGTTTCTAAAACCTTTGAGTTTTATTTTTCAGATTTGTATTGATTAAATTATGATTTTTCAAACGTGCTGGACTTTTCTATAAAACCCAGAATTCCAGATTTTACACAGTCCACTTCACTTAAAATTTTGATCTTTATTTTTAATATAAATATTTTTTTAATTATTTTTTATAGATACCTCTATCAATTTAGTTTCTAGAACCTTTGAGTTTATATTTTTCTGATTTGTATTGATTAAGTTATAATTTTTTAAATGTGCGGGACTTTTCTGTAAAACCCAAAATCTCAGATTCTGTACGGCCCAATTAATTAAGAGTTTTGACCTATATTTTGAATCTGAATATTTTTCTATTTATTTTTTCTAAAAACCTCTGTGAATCTAGTTTTTAAATTCATTGAGTTTATATTTTTTTTATTTATATTTATTTAATTATAATTTTTACAAGAAAATATATTTTCTATTAAAAACCTATTTATTTGATTTTTGACGATTAATGGCCTTGGAAACCCTTAGTGGGTCGGTCATGACTTATTGACTATTAAACCTAGATGGTTTGACCTATACTTGTATGCATGGGGATCCCACCCATGTGTCTTGGATCTCTCATAGGGTTCGGCCAATTGTCTTGGATCCCTCTTTAGGGTTCGACCTTGTGTCATGGATCCCTCATAGAGTTCGGTCATGGCGTATTGGATTCTCTTGCGATTTTCACTTATATTATTCATTGATGTTGATTGTGATATTTGGTCATGTCTTATTGACTATTATACCTAGATGGTTCGACCTATATTTGTATGCATGGGGATCCCACCCATGTGTCTTGGATCCCTCATAGGGTTCGGCCAAGTGTCTTGGATCCCTCTTTAGGGTTCGACCTTGTGTCATGAATCCCTCATAGGGTTCGGCAATTGATATTCGCTCAAAAGTGCTTATTTTAAACAATTATCCTTTTAGCATTATCGCACTCTCCTACGTAAAACTGCTCTAATTATCCACTTTTCTACGTAAGAGTCTATCTCATTGCGTAGAACACACTTTTCTGGACAAAATGGTATATTTGCATGCATTAAACACATTTTTAGAAGTTTAGATATTAAGCCGTTCTGATTAAGTCTCATTACGCGCTTCTACTTTCAGCAGGAAACCCGATTGGAGAATTTTAGGGATTGTGGGCCCACAACTGATTGCCAGAGCCTTTAATCACAGCATAGAGAGTCAGTGGACTTAAACAAGAAGATGTAGGCCAAAGATGGGAAGAGCTAGAGACTCGAAAAAACCTGAGAGAAAATCAAGAAAGAAGGAGAGACAAGTCCTCAAAGAAGAGACTAAAGAGATTAATTAAGCTTATCAACTAACATAAGATGAGGACTTGCTCAGTTGGTAAAGCATGCAGAAGACCAAGTGAAAGACCAGGGTTCAAGACCCTCTCCTAGCATTTTCTCCCATTTTGTAATATTTTCTCTCTCCTCTCTCTAAATCCTCATTCTTTCTCTGCTCTCAATATCAATCATCCGATCCTCTCTCCTCCTACAATTACTCTATCCTACGGCCTATGTTGGCCGATCTCCACCGTTTGATGATCCGTCCCATCATTGCCATCCAATTCTATCATCCGATCGCCAGCAGATCATCCATCATCCATCCTATCATCATCACACCCATCTTCTAAGAGATCGGCACAGGATGAGCAGTTATCCACGAAAAGGTGATCTTAGCCGTGTGAGTGGTGCATCCATCAAAGGGCTGCCAAAAATGGATTTCAAGGATGTTAAAAATATAATTTTCAAAATATAAAAACTCCTTTAAAAAGATATTACTATTTTGCAAAATAAGTTTTAAGAAAAGTCCAAAGGCTTTAAAAGGAAATAGGAGATTTTGAAAGGGATATTTTAGAATGGGTAAAGATGTAAGCTTTTTCTTGAAGAGAATAATTTTGGAAAGAATGGATGGTGTCAATTTTTGAAAATGAAATTTCCAAAAGAAGTGGAAATTTTTCCAAAGAAGGAAAAAGGCATTAAATAGAAAAATGTTTTGGCCTTTGAAAAAAAAAACATTGCCGATCTATGAATGGAGGATCGTTTTAGGGAACCTCTCCACGTTTTCTTCTTTTTGGAAACTCTTTCCATAAGAGGAGAAGAAGGAAACGTGGAAGAAAATATCCCCTCCCACGTTTCAAAACCCAAAACGGTCCTCAAGATGAAAACCCTAAGGATTGCATTCAAAAGGGGCCGTTCCATCTCCCCCATTCGTCTCCCACATCTTTCAACCCAAGCCACCCCATTCTCCATCGCCCCAGCCATTACAACTCCTCTCCTCTCTTCTCTCTTGCTGGCGGCCCTTCTCCATAGCATCTTCCTTGCTGGCCGTTCCACCTGCCAGCCACCCACATACCTCCCCATCTTCTTGGTGGCTTGATCTCCAGCAGCTGCTCTTCTTCTCAACGCCACCATCTTTTCTGTTGTCCCTTGCTGGCTAAACCAGCAAGGTGACACTGCTGTGCGCCTCAGCCCCCAACCGGACTAATTCTTACAGAATCTACTCCATCTCTCACCGGCGTTCTTGCCGGACTGCAAATGATCTGCTCCACGCACCTGCAACTGTTCACATCAAGCCTGGTTCCTCTCCTCCTGCCACTGCACATCACCACTTCTTGCTGCTCGGGCCCCAAATCCAAGGTACTGCAACTGCAACTCGCAAGCCCCTTCACCTACACTTTACTCGCCAAGGATATCCCTCCATAGCTCCTCCACTTCACGGCACCACCTGCAACATCCTCCTGGCTGTGTACGATCCATCCCTTGCACCACCATGATCGCCAACCTGCTGCCATTCACGGCGTCACAATCACCACCGCCCCACACCCCGTCTCTCTAATACGCTGGAGTTGCAACTTGCAACTCCAGTCCATTTTGCCCAAAAATAAAAAAAAACCAGCAAGCCGTTCTCCTTTCCTCTCTCATTCTCTTCAAGAAGAAAACCAGAAAAAAGAAAAAAAAAAAAAAAAAAAAAACAAGGAAGAAAAAAAAAGAGAAGAGAGGAAGAGGAGGAGGGCGACCCTCACCTGTGCAGTTGCTATCACTATCCTCACTTCAAGGTACTGATGTACCAGACTATTACAGCCACCACCATGACCTGCAACTCTTAGTTGCAGGTCTGCTCCACCACGACCAGTCCCTCCATCTCTACTAGCACCCTATCAATCCTCCACCAACTCCCACGATTCATCCCATGCACCATAAGAAGCCAGATCATCTCCTCTTCTAGACCGTGGGCTCTCTTTTCAAGAGATCCATGGACCTACACGATTGCTGCCTTCTCCTTTGATCTCCATAGTGCTACCCTCTTCAGTTGGGTAGGTTGAGTGGTAAGTCTCTCTAACCTCTTAATTTCTCTCTCTAACTCTCATGCCAAGTTTTTTATTTCTTTTTAGTTAGGAATTTTTCATTAAAGCAATGTATTTCGTTTAATTTGATTAATAAAAATAGTTACTTTCAGTTCAATTTACTGTCTTCAGTATTTCGTATGCATTCGATGGTCCATAAATCCTCTCTCTAAAAAAAAAAAAAATCATGTTTTAAAAATCCGCTAGTAACCACCATTCTCACCCCTCCACACTCTTTGGTACCATTATTTTGAGAAAAGTTTGTCATTTTATGTTCTACAAGCACTGACTAATCCCGAGTGCGGATCGACATCCGACACGAACCCCTATACAAGAATTACCATTTTTGCAGGAATTAAATCGAAAAAGATACAAATTTTGTTGGAATTAGAGTTTCTGTAACCAACGACGCAGAAAATATCTATTTTCAAATGGCGCCGCTGCCGCTCGGGTGTTCGGGAGTGCGAAAAAGGACGTAAAGACGGAATTGGAAAGTTGCTGAAGCGAAAAGCTGCTCAATTTGGACAGCCTGACCTTTTCGGGAAACTTTTTTTTTTGTTTTTAGTGATTTTTAGCAGTTTTTTAAATTACTATTTTTAATGCCTCGGAAGGCCAAGTACAAAGTTGTAATAATTTATGAATTTTACTACTTTCCAAATAACTGCTAGATCTTGTTCTAGAAACCCTAGATTAAGTGGAAATTACCAAAAAAATTAAAAAATCAAAATTCAAAAAAAAAATTAGGGTTTTATATTCTGCAGATTTTTAGAAATCACCAATCAAGGATTTGCGATTTTTGGAAAGATTCCAAAATCTTGAAACTCTGCTTAATTAGGGTTTCCCCTCTTAGAAGTTTCCTCTTTACAAGAATTTCTATCTTTAGAAATCTTCCGAATTTGGAAAAGTCTGCAAAAGGAAACGCCCCAAATCTAGCAAGAATTTCAATTTTGGGAAATTTCCCAAAATTATAAGGGATCTCGCAATCAAATCTTTCTTGGAAGATCTCCACAGTTCGGGAAACTTTCCAATCTAGGTATTTTCCAATCTGGGAATTCCTAAATTTTAACCCATCTCGAACTTGAAAATTAATTCAAAAACTTGCCTAAATCCAGTGCTTGTTCTGTGAACCCTAAAAAGGCAAAGATCTACCAAAAAGAATCCCGACTACCTAGACCGTGCGATCTAACTTTTCTGCAGGAACACGATCCAGTGTGGGTAGAGAGCAAAAGCTCAAAGAGGTGGAGTCGGGCCCAAGCCCATTAGGATACCCCTCTCTAACCCACGGAGGAGACCCCGTGGCGTGGCCCACGGGAGGTAAGTCTCTATCCTCGCCTTGAGTGCGATACAGAACATATTGGGTGCATCATTGCCGCTTGTCTATTTGTTTTATAGCAACAACTTATTCGACTTGCGTGGCGTGGCCGTTAATCAATCAACTCTAAGAGAGCAAACCCAGCTCCAAAATTGAAATTGGTGGGATTTCATCACCCACCTCATCACTCCAGCTGAAATTGATCCCCAGGATCCATCTATAATAAAAAGAATCAAGAAGTAGAGCCAATTAGCCCGGTGTTCGAGGAAAAATCCACACAAAGCGAACCCGCTTAACATCCAATCGAAATAAGACCACGAGCACGGGTCCCTTGTTGTCTAACACACCCATAAGTCCCTGCTACTCAAGTACACTGAGCTCGACGTGGCATCTTGGACTATTCGGCGGTTAGTTGCGTGTGGACTAAGAACACGCATCAACCCTAGCTTAACCCGAGGGAACACTCTTCTTATCCACTTGACCAATCCGGTTAGTCTGGGACGTACTTAAGTCAGCCATTGTGCCGCACGTCTGTCTAGGCTTCGGATTGCCTTGTTATTAACTAGAGTTAGTACTAAAGGATTCGCTCTGAAGAGTGTAGCCTAGTGAGAACCTCTGAGTGCAAAATAGTTAGTCCGGCGGTTAAAAGATAAACCAGTGGTCCGCCCACTGTCATAATCTACTCTAGCCCCAAAACTAACAAAGATAATTCCTAAAATATATCCTGATTGCTTAGAATAGTATTATCTGTGCTTGGTGTGCATCATTTAGGATAGTGTTCCTCTCTGGCAACTTTTTGCCAAGTATAGAGCTTGCCTCATTCGCGTATGCCCGTTTGGAATCGTCCGAACAAGCGCTTGATTCGATCTGAGAATCACGTCCCTACAGTGGATCCTCCACTGAATTCTTCCCCATCTCTTTCCCCACCCGCCTCCCCCAGTTCTACTACCTTTGTAGTCATGGCAGTCGAACGACCCCTTATCGAGACGTTCGCCCCTATCTCTGCTAATCCGCCCACTTGCATTATTCTCCCACCTACTACGGCGGTACAATTTGAGATCAGGCCGCAGACGATCCAAATGCTGCCAACCTTTCGTGGTCTCCCAAGAGAAGACCCATATTCCCATATTAGGGAATTCTAACATGTCATCCTACTTTTCAAGAATCAGAACCTTGATGATGACAATGTCCGTCTGCGAGTTTTCCCATTCTCACTCAAAGACCGAGCCTCAGATTGGCTCTACTCCTTACCCGCTGATTTAATCAGCAGTTGGAAAGAGTTGGTGGGCAAATTCATGTCTAAATTCTACCCCATGACTCGGACCAACCAAATGAAGCAACTCATCCAGGACTTTCGACAAAAGTCCGATGAGAAATTTTTTGAAGCGTGGGATAGATTCCAAGACTACCTGACTAAGTGCCCCCACCATAGCATCGACAAGGGCAATCTTGTCCATGTCTTCTACAAGGGACTTACTGATGAGTCCCGGACCATGGTAGAGTCAATGTGCCAAGGAAAATTCCTGCACCAAACTCCGACCGATGCATACAAATTCTTGGGAGAGTTAGGAGAAAACTCTCAACATTGGACGACTGACTCAAAGTTCAGTCGAACCACTTCAGTCCAAAGGACAACCAAGGGACATGATGCTACAGCTGATACTGAGCTTCGATCTGTCATTCAAGAGTTGAGCAAGTCAGTCTCGGCACTGGCTGTGTCTGTACAAAAGCCTACTCAACAATCTACCCAAGTCATGCATGTGGGACACGAGAGCCCTATGGAATCCTGTACCCTCTGTCTGCAAACCTCCCATACTACTGAGCATTGTCCTTTGAATGAAGGATGGTCTAATCCTCTTCAGGAAGAAGTTTGTGCTTTCAGCACATACAAACCACCCACTCAGAACTCGTATAGTCAATCTTATCATCCGGACACGAGAAACCACCCTAACTTCTCCTGGCGGCCTCAGTCTACTCAACCACAAGCTCAACCTCCACGTCAACCTCAGGGCATGTATCCTCCTGGGTTCAATCAACTCAATAGGCAATTCAATCAGGGACAATATCAGCAGAATCAGTACCCATCTACTCAAAACCAGCAGTTCCAACAGGGTCAATACTCTGGACAACAGAGCACATTTCAGAATCAGCAAAGAGTCCCACAGACCTTTCAGAACCAACCGATTGTCCCAACTAATTCTCCAGCCTATAACTAAAATGCCCCAATGAGCTCGAGTCGCGAATTGGTGCCTCAGCTCCCATTAGCTGCCCCCCAACAGTCGGTCCCCAAACCCAGTATCGAGGACCTTCTAGCTCAACTCATTACTCAATCTATGCAACGCCTAGAGCAACAGCAATAGCAATCCATGCTTCGTCTAGAGCAACGCTTAGGTAACTTAGAAGCTGAGAAAGCTAAGGGGATCTTTCCTAGCCAACCCATTGCCAACCCTAAAGAAAATGCCAAAGGGGCAGTATATGAGATCGGATCCCAATCTCAAAGCCAGAATGAGAATTGTCAAGGGGAGGTGCAAGCTGTAACCACCCTACGATCTGGAAAAACTGTGGACATGGGAGTCCAACCACCACCGGTGCCATCTCCAGCACCCATCACTCGCACCGTGGAAACTAGTCCAAATCCTACCTCTGCTTCTTCTACCTCTGCACCAACATCAGATATCCCTGTGCAGAAATCTAAGGCTAAAGACAAATCCATTTGTCGAGTAAAGCCTCCCTTCCCGGACAGACTTGTCCAAGATAAGCGGGATCAGCAATTCTCTGAGATCTTAGATGTCTTTAAAGACGTCCAGATCAATATCCCATTCCTTTTTGCTATCAAGCAAATCCCTTCCTATGCCAAATTCCTCAAGGACTTGTGCACAGTTAAGCGGCGTATGCATGTACCCAAAGCTGCCTTCTTGGCCGAAAAAGCTACCGCGTTCATTCAACGCAATAGTGTGATCAAACACAAGGATCCAGGTAGCCCAACTGTCCAATGTAAAATTGGAGACAACTTTAGCTGCACTGCCTTGCTAGATTTAGGGGCTAGCGTCAACCTCATACCATTCTCGGTATATCAGCAGTTAGGACTGAAAGATATGAAGCCTACCAATGTCACCCTGAAATTGGCTGATCAGTCCATCAAGATTCCACGAGGAATCATTGAAGATGTCCTAGTAAAAGTCGCTGACTTTTATTATCCTGTGGACTTTATCATTCTAGACACCGAGCCGTGTCAGGATAACCGCATTCCGGTCATCTTAGGCCGTCCATTCCTTGCCACTGCGAACGCACACATCGGGTGCCGGGATGGAAACATGTCCATTGCTTTCGGTAACCTCAAAGCTGAGGTCAACATCTTTCGTTTAATGCAACAAGATGCCGATCGCGAAGTGACCGATGAAATGTGTTCCGTTGAGAGTCTAATCCCAGACTCCACCGAAGATATTCTTAAGCAGTGTCTAGAACACTTTGGAGCTGACTTTGCAACAGAGTCAGCTATTTCTGATCTCAATGATCTTTTGGAGACTGCTCCACTGATAGAGATCCCCGCTCCTCTCATCGAGTTCGAGCCTCTGATAACCATGGCCAGAGAACCCATCATTCCTTTACCTACTGAAGTCAAACCTCTTCAATCCGTGTCTTCTGTGACACCTATTTCTACTTCATCTGCTCCAATATTGGAGCTTAAGCCTCTTCCCACAGATCTTTCCTATGCCTATCTTGGTCCTAAGGAAACCTACCCTGTCATTATTGCTTCCGCTTTGTCTGAGAGTGAACGTAAGAAACTTCTCGAGCTGCTCAACGAGCACAAATCTGCGATCGGTTGGACTATAGATGATATTCGAGGCATAGACCCCTCGGTGTGCCAACATCACATCTACCTCGAGGATGAATCCAAAACCTCTCGTGAACACCAGAGGAGGTTGAACCCCGTCTTGAAGGATGTAGTCAGGGATGAGGTCCTTAAACTGTTAGATGCGGGTATCATTTACCCCATCTCCGATAGCAAATGGGTGAGTCCTATTCATGTCGTCCCTAAAAAGGCAGGATTCACAGTTGTGGAAAATGAGAACAAGGAAATGGTCACCCAGCGCCTGAAGAAAGGGTGGAGAGTCTGCATCGATTATCGACGACTCAACACCAACACTAGGAAGGACCATTTTCCTTTACCCTTCATAGACCAGATGTTGGAGAGACTAGCAGGTCACTCCTATTACTGCTTCCTTGATGGTTACTCAGGGTATAATCAAATACCCATCACCCCTGAGGATCACGAGAAGACAACTTTCACCTGTCCCTTTGGCACTTTTGCCTACAAGCGCATGCCCTTTGGCCTCTGCAATGCACCCGCGACCTTTCAAAGGTGTATGATGAGCATATTCTCTGACATGGTGGAAAAATTCCTCGAAGTCTTTATGGACGACTTCTCAGTTTTTGGGTCATCCTTTGATGACTGTCTGAACCATCTAGGGCTTGTACTTCACCGCTGTCAGGACAAGCGACTTGTCCTCAATTGGGAGAAATGCCACTTCATGGTGAAGAAGGGCATTGTTCTGGGACATGTCATTTCCCATCAGGGCATTGAGGTCGACAAAGCTAAAATCGATATCATCTCGACCTTGCCCATTCCTAAGTCCGTGCGTGACATCCGATCCTTTTTGGGACACGGAGGATTCTATAGGCGATTCATCAAGGACTTCTCTCAAATCGCTCGACCTCTGTCCCATCTTCTGGCTAAAGATAGTCCTTTCGACTTTAATGCTGACTGTGTCAAGGCATTTGAGCGTCTCAAATCTGAGCTCACTACTGCGCCCATTATCCGTCCCCCGGACTGGACTCTACCTTTCGAGGTAATGTGCGATGCTTCTGACTATGCGTTAGGCGCCGTTCTAGGGCAGAGAGTTGACAAAAGGTCACACGTGATCTACTACGCGAGCAAAACTCTTAACTCTGCCCAAATGAATTACTCTACCACTGAGAAAGAACTCCTGGCGGTAGTCTTCGCCCTTGATAAATTCCATCAATACCTCTTAGCCACTAAGGTGGTTGTGTACACTGATCATGCAGCCCTTCGTTATCTCATGTCGAAAAAGGAAACCAAACATCGATTAATTCGATGGATTCTCTTACTGCAGGAATTCGACCTCGAGATTAAGGATAAGAAAGGAACTGAGAATGTAGTGGCTGATCACTTGTCTAGACTGACTTTAGAGTCATCCTTCGACACCCAGCCCATCCCTGAAACCTTTCCAGACGAACAACTGTTCGCCATCTCTGTTAATCCTTGGTATGCTGACATTGTCAACTACCTTGTCACCGAAGAAATGCCTTCACATTGGTCAAAACAGGACAAAAGCCAATTCCTAGCAAGAGTTAAGTACTACTCTTGGGATGACCCTTATTTGTATAAATACTGTCCTGACCAGATCATTCGTCTCTGTATCCCTGAGTCGGACCAACTCAATATCTTGTCCTCATGTCATGACCAACCTTGTGGTGGTCATTTCAGTACTAAGAAAACTGCAGAAAAAGTTCTGCAATGCGGATTCTACTGGCCCACATTATTTAAAGATGCCCATATCTACAGCAAAACTTGTCTTAATTGCCAGCATCTAGGCCGCATCTCCCAGAGGAACATGATGCCCCTAACTCCCATCCAGGTCGATGAAATATTTGACATCTGGGGCATCGACTTCATGGGGCCCTTTCCCGTTTCTTATGGTTTTGAGTACATTCTCCTTGCGGTAGACTATGTGTCCAAATGGATAGAAGCCATTCCCACCAAGACCAATAACCACAAAGTGGTGGTCAAATTCCTAAAGGAGTTCATCTTCGCCCGATTCGGTGCCCCTAAGGCCATCATTAGTGATGGGGGCACCCATTTCTGCAATAAGATATTCGAGAAATTAATGAAAAAGTATGGGGTAACCCACAAGGTTGCCCTAGCTTATCATCCACAGACTAGTGGTCAAGTAGAGGTTTCTAATCGTCAGATCAAGCAGATCTTGGAGAAGACAGTCAATACCACACGTAAAGACTGGTCTACTCGTCTCACTGATGCTTTATGGGCATACAGAACCGCCTACAAGACCCCACTCAATATGTCTCCCTATCGTCTGGTCTTTGGGAAACCCTGTCATCTTCCGGTAGAGATTGAACATCGTGCCCTGTGGGCCATTAAGAAACTCAACTTTGACCTCGACTCTGCAGGGGAGGAGAGAAAACTTCAAATGAATGAGTTAGAAGAACTCAGAAATGATGCCTACAACTTGTCCAAGAATTACAAAGCCAAAATGAAGTGGATACATGACAAGAGCATCCTCAGGAAAGAGTTCCATCCAGGACAGAAGGTCCTTCTTTATAATTCCCGTCTTCATCTCTTCCCTGGGAAATTGAAATCTAGGTGGACCGGTCCTTATACGGTCACCGCAGTCACACCATTTGGGGCAATCACTATTGAGGATCCCAAGGATCACTCCTCATTCCAGGTAAATGGCCAACGTCTTAAACAGTTCCATGAACTTGACGTATTATTCATTCAAACTTTTGAGATCGATCTCATCGATCCTGTCTATGTCGACTGATGATCCACTCAGTCTCCTGTGCTCCAACTTGGTTGGGGGTGCCTGTCACCCCCGTCATGTCTGGCTGAAGACGTAAAACTTAGCGCTTTCGGAAAGGCAATTCCGGTATTCCTAGAGTACATGAGTCTCATGCATTTGTTATTACTGTTATATCTTTGAAAATGCAGGTACATTCATTCTTCCAATCATCAGGTACCACACACTGTCGAGTTTCTGCCGATCAGGTAACATCCTTCCTGAATCTTTGCATCATCATCACTGATTTTTCATCATTTTATGTCCCGGTCATGAGCACCGAGGACGGTGCTGTATTTTGGTTGGGGGTGGGGTATTTACCAAAACTCATGTCTTCATTTTGAAAAAAAAAAAATTTATTTTTGGGGTGATTTCCGATGTTCTCCAAAAGTTTTCTAGAATTTCAAAAAAAAAAATGTGTCAAATACCCTGACTTTGATTAGCTAAAAAACCTTCGTTAAGTCAGTATTGAGGATGTCAATTTTTGTTTAAAGTTAGCATTGAGTCAAGTCAAGCGTGACTACAGCAGGTTTGAAAACTCGGAAAAACTCATATTCGGCACAATTGTACACTATCAATATCAGAGTCACCCTAAGTTTAGAAATTCTGGAGATCCTGTGAGAATAATTGTGGAGACCTAACCCAGTGAGCTTTCGAGCCTTTAATCAATTTAGAGTGTTATACAACAATTCTGAGTCACAAGATGACTCACTATTCTTCATGCCCGCAATATTCGTTGAGAGATCTCATTATCTTTTGCTTCGATCATAAAACTCGGAACGACATCAACATTGGATTACTACGACAGAACCTTCTCTGTATCCAGTTAAGACAGTATACATGATAGTGCAAACCCTAGAAAATGATTTAGGCCATTTTTTCTGAACCATTCAGCCTTTTTACTCACCTGAATTATACTTCACTAGAAACCCCTTGAACCCTTCTATAAAAGCCTTTTCTTTGCAAACCCATCAACCTAAAATCCAGTATAGCTACGAAGCATGACTGGCTACCCTTATTTTGAGATGGACAAAAGAATAGCTGATGTGGGTATACCGTAAAAAGAAAAGTAAAGAAGAAGAATCAAAAGGAAAAGAAAGTGGTTCAAGCCAAAAACAAAATATGGAAAGAAAGTATGAAGAAGAGCTGAAAAGAAATTGAGCAGTCTCAGAAATATCTAGAAAAAGAGAAAAATATGAAAAAGGGAAAAAGAACCAGATAATGGTGTTACGTCGCAGGAAAAATGCAAGAAAATGGCAATATCCTCTCAAGATCTTTGAAATCCTGTATCCCTTTATCTCTATACACCTGACCTAAGCCTCATTACAACCCAGGAAAGTCCTACTTGATTCTAGGATAGTACGATCATAAAATGTGGAGATTGGAGAAAGAGAAGCTATAGAGTTTGATCTGACGTTCCCGAGTGAAGTGGTATTCCAATCATGAGATCTTCTTCTGTTAAAAATGTCCTTCCTTTAAATAATACATATGTGAGATCTTTGCTTTCATATATCAACACATCTCCTCACATATAAATTGAGAAAAA
Organism: Euptelea pleiosperma; assembly: GCA_035048495.1. Taxonomy (NCBI): domain Eukaryota; kingdom Viridiplantae; phylum Streptophyta; class Magnoliopsida; order Ranunculales; family Eupteleaceae; genus Euptelea; species Euptelea pleiosperma. The sequence goes on along the minus strand of CM068548.1, from coordinate 32,261,249 downwards.
AAAAAAAAAAAAACCCTTCTTGTGTGATTCTATTCTGAGTGTTAAACATGTGAGATTTGAGGTCGAGGCATAAAAACTTAGAGGAGATCTGAAAATCTTTACTGTCGGATGATGAGAATGTTGAGCACACACACACGCAGAGTCTGACTATTCTGGGTCATGATTATCAGTCTGTAGTCTTGCCAAAACTTTCAAACTCTTCGCTAACATGTAACTATTTTTGCATTCATTCAAATGATATGACAAACGGTGTTTTCCCTGAGCTAATATGAAAAAGTGTGCAGCATGTGCAGAGCCCTTTTAAGCTCATTTATTTCACACTAATTGCCAAGGATTGGCAATATGCTGGTTGGGGGTTGTGATATTCGCTCAAAAGTGCTTATTTTAAGCAATTATCCTTTTAGCATTATCGCACTCTCCTACGTAAAACTGCTCTAATTATCCACTTTTCTACGTAAGAGTCTATCTCATTGCGTAGAACACACTTTTCTAGACGAAATGGTATATTTGCATGCATTAAACACATTTTTAGAAGTTTAGATATTAAGCCGTTCTGATTAAGTCTCATTACGCGCTTCTACTTTCAGCAGGAAACCCGATTGGAGAATTTTAGGGATTGTGGGCCCACAACTGATTGCCAGAGCCTTTAATCACAGCATAGAGAGTCAGTGGACTTAGACAAGAAGATGTAGGCCAAAGATGGGAAGAGCTAGAGACTTGAAAAAACCTGAGAGGAAATCAAGAAAGAAGGAGAGACAAGTCCTCAAAGAAGAGACTAAAGAGATTAATTAAGCTTATCAACTAACATAAGATGAGGACTTGCTCAGTTGGTAAAGCATGCAGAAGACCAAGTGAAAGACCAGGGTTCAAGGCCCTCTGCTAGCATTTTCTCCCATTTTGTAATATTTTCTCTCTCCTCTCTCTAAATCCTCATTCTTTCTCTGCTCTCAATATCAATCATCCAATCCTCTCTCCTCCTACAATCACTCTATCCTACGGCCTATGTTGGCCGATCTCCACCGTTTGATGATCCGTCCCATCATTGCCATCCAATTCTATCATCCGATCGCCAGCGGATCATCCATCATCCATCCTATCATCATCACACCCATCTTCTAAGAGATCGGCACAGGATGAGCAGTTATCCATGAAAAGGTGATCTTAGCCGTGTGAGTGGTGCATCCATCAAAGGGCTGCCAAAAATGGATTTCAAGGATGTTAAAAATATAATTTTCAAAATATAAAAACTCCTTTAAAAAGATATTACTATTTTGCAAAATAAGTTTTAAGAAAAGTCCAAAGGCTTTAAAAGGAAATAGGAGATTTTGAAAGGGATATTTTAGAATGGGTAAAGATGTAAGCTTTTTCTTGAAGAGAATAATTTTGGAAAGAATGGATGGTGTCAATTTTTGAAAATGAAATTTCCAAAAGAAGTGGAAATTTTTCCAAAGAAGGAAAAAGGCATTAAATAGAAAAACGTTTTGGCCTTTGAAAAAAAAAACATTGCCGATCTATGAATGGAGGATCGTTTTAGGGAACCTCTCCACGTTTTCTTCTTTTTGGAAACTCTTTCCATAAGAGGAGAAGAAGGAAACGTGGAAGAAAATATCCCCTCCCACATTTCAAAACCCAAAACGGTCCTCAAGATGAAAACCCTAAGGATTGCATTCAAAAGGGGCCGTTCCATCTCCCCCATTCGTCTCCCACATCTTTCAACCCAAGCCACCCCATTCTCCATCGCCCCAGCCATTACAACTCCTCTCCTCTCTTCTCTCTTGCTGGCGGCCCTTCTCCATAGCATCTTCCTTGCTGGCCGTTCCACCTGCCAGCCACCCACATACCTCCCCATCTTCTTGGTGGCTTGATCTCCAGCAGCTGCTCTTCTTCTCAACGCCACCATCTTCTCTGTTGTCCCTTGCTGGCTAAACCAGCAAGGTGACACTGCTGTGCGCCTCAGCCCCCAACCGGACTGCAAATGATCTGCTCCACGCACCTGCAACTGTTCACATCAAGCCTGGTTCCTCTCCTCCTGCCACTGCACATCACCACTTCTTGCTGCTCGGGCCCCAAATCCAAGGTACTGCAACTGCAACTCGCAAGCCCCTTCACCTACACTTTACTCGCCAAGGATATCCCTCCATAGCTCCTCCACTTCACGGCACCACCTACAACATCTTCCTGGCTGTGTACGATCCATCCCTTGCACCACCATGATCGCCAACCTGCTGCCATTCACGGCGTCACAATCACCACCGCCCCACACCCCATCTCTCTAATACGCTGGAGTTGCAACTTGCAACTCCAGTCCGTTTTGCCCAAAAATTAAAAAAAACCAGCAAGCCGTTCTCCTTTCCTCTCTCATTCTCTTCAAGAAGAAAACCAGAAAAAAGAAAAAAAAAAAAAAAAAAAAAAACAAGGAAGAAAAAAAAAGAGAAGAGAGGAAGAGGAGGAGGGCGACCCTCACCTGTGCAGTTGCTACCACTATCCTCACTTCAAGGTACTGATGTACGAGACTATTACAGCCACCACCATGACCTGCAACTCTTAGTTGCAGGTCTGCTCCACCATGACCAGTCCCTCCATCTCTACTAGCACCCTATCAATCCTCCACCAACTCCCACGATTCATCCCATGCACCATAAGAAGCCAGATCATCTCCTCTTCTAGACCGTGGGCTCTCTTTTCAAGAGATCCATGGACCTACACGATTGCTGCCTTCTCCTTTGATCTCCATAGTGCTGCCCTCTTCAGTTGGGTAGGTTGAGTGGTAAGTCTCTCTAACCTCTTAATTTCTCTCTCTAACTCTCATGCCAAGTTTTTTATTTCTTTTTAGTTAGGAATTTTTCATTAAAGCAATGTATTTCGTTTAATTTGATTAATAAAAATAGTTACTTTCAGTTCAATTTATTGTCTTCAGTATTTCGTATGCATTCGATGGTCCATAAATCCTCTCTCTAAAAAAAAAAAAAATCATGTTTTAAAAATCCACTAGTAACCACCATTCTCACCCCTCCACACTCTTTGGTACCATTATTTTGAGAAAAGTTTGTCATTTTATGTTCTACAAGCACTGACTAATCCCGAGTGCGGATCGACATCCGACACGAACCCCTATACAAGAATTACCATTTTTGCAGGAATTAAATCGAAAAAGATACAAATTTTGTTGGAATTAGAGTTTCTGTAACCAACGACGCAGAAAATATCTATTTTCAGCAATGGTGTGTTGGATTGTCTCGTGATTTCCACTTATATTGTTCATCCGTGTTGATCGTGAACTTCGGTGATTATTACATAGTATTCATGGTTAACCATAATTCATTCCCATATCATTATTCTTGATGATCATGTGTTATTTTATATTCTTATTTAAATGTTAAATACATGTGTGCATATGTCATGTAACCCTAGTAGCATCTTGTTATCATATTATGATCATCACGTCATTTCATATAAGGGGTGCATAAGGGAACGGGGTTGAAGTATATTATATACGTTTATAGGGTGAAAGGCCCCAGACGTTATTATATCCTGCGGATGGGTCAATGAGATCGTTCCCAGTGCGGGGAGGAGATGGAGACCCTATGTGGTTATGGGCACTAGTTGCATTGGCATCCCTTACTCATCTGCGTTCATACTCATATTCATGCCATCCTTATTATGCGATTGAGATGCATACCTTGGTTAAAAAACTTGTATAGTATGATATCATATCATGCACACAGTTGTTATTACTAGGCCTCGGCTCACGGTGCTACACCGATACCATTTTCAGATTTTGAGGAGTCGAGTACGTGAGATGATTTTGAGGCGAAAGACTCCGACCCATTCGTGTTGATCGTGATATGATATTCAATCAATAAATTAAAGTGTAGGAGTCGATCCCACACTTTAGAAGACTTGATTTTGATTGTTCTAAACATTGGTTATTTATTTTCACGGGCATGTAAGCCTTTGATTGAGAGCATGTTCTCACCTCCATCTCTCCATATTTAATTGATTGATTGAATTGTTTGAGTTATGAATTATTTTAATTATTTGCTTTCCACATCTAGATTCTTTTTTTTTACTTAGTGGGTTTTCGAATGAACCTTAGTAGTCTAATTGACCTAATTGGACCACTAGGGGACATTCATGGATCACCTCTGGGTTCGGGTACGGGTCGATCCACGGATTTTTGGGTTGTATCAGGGTATCCGCATTCGGGGCGTGACACAACCTAGGTTCTCTCTCCCTTTCACAACCTAGGTTCTCTCCCCCCTCAATGCTCCTAACCTATTCTTCTCTCTCCCTGGTTCTCTCTCCAACCTCAAAACGTTGCTGCCTTCATGAGTTTTTAGACTCCCAAGATCTATAACCAGAGAGAGCACCTGTAACTCCTCTCCTTGGGCATCACGTTGCTGCCTTCCTGTCTTCCTTGCACTAACAGTACACAACATCCCCATCATCATTGTGGTATCTTCTTGCTGCTGCACCTCCTGTAACTCACAGCCAGATCAGATCTATATCATCTTCAACACCGGTTTGCAAACCGGTAACCAGCACAACAAGAAGTGTGCTACCTGCATCAAAAGATCACCACCGTGGATCTCCCACTCCTGGATCCTCGCGTTGCTATTGCTCCACACCAACCTCCTCTAGCAGACCTGCTTAAGAGAGCATTAGGTTCTCCACTTGCTGTTCTTTCTTGAGCACCGTTTAAGCTATAGCTCTCCTACTTCCAAAAGCTGAACCAGGCGGTGTTGCCTCTCCATCAAAGTTCAGATCCCACGGTCCTCTTTTTCTACATCCCGAACCTTCTCTCTTGGAGACGATCTGCAAATACATCTCTTTTTGGGGAGCAACATGATCTGAAACTCAGGCAGTTGGTCTGTCTTCTTCACCTCGTGGCTATAGAAACCACGCACCAGCAGGATCCCCGGCAGCGACGCCATTTGAGTAGTGGAGTCTTCCACTACTCATTACCCTTCCCCCTTTCCTCCCCCCTCTCCTAGATAAAATACCTTCATCGTCATGGCAGACGAATGTCCCCTCATCGAGACATATGCACCGATCTCGGCCAACCCGCCATCATGCATTGTTCTTCCACCTACTGCGGCGGTGCAATTCAAGATCAGGCCACAAACTATTCAAATGCTACCAACTTTTAGAGGTCTCCCCAGAGAAGACCCCTACTCCCATATCAGGGAATTTCAACATGTCATTCTGCTCTTTAGAAATCAGAATCTTGATGATGACAATGTTAGACTGAGAGTTTCTCCTTTCTCTCTAAAGGATAGAGCCTCGGACTAGCTTTACTCTCTTCCTGCAGATTCTATCACAAGTTGGAAAGAACTTGTAGGAAAATTTATGTCCAAATTCTACCCCATGACTCACACTAATCAAATGAAACAACTCATACAGGACTTTCGACAGAAGTCCAATTAGAAATTTTATGAAGCCTGGGAAAGATTCTAGGATCATCTGACTAAGTGTCCGCATCACAGTATCGACAAAGGCAGTCTGGTTCACATTTTTTACAAGGGACTTACTGATGAGTCCCGCACTATGGTTGAGTCCATGTGCCAAGGAAAATTCATGCATAATACTCCTACTGAAGCGTACAAATTTCTAGGAGAATTAAATGAAAATTCCCAGCATCGGACGACTGACAATGAGTTCAGTCGCAATACTCCGGTCCTGAAAACTAATATGGGAAATGAAGCAAAGGTTGACCCTGAACTCAAATCCCCCATTCAAGAGTTGACCAAGTCAGTCTCTACCCTGGCTATATCTATAAACAAACCTGCTCACCATTCTACCCCAGTCATGAATGTAGGTCAAGAGAACCTAATGGAACCCTGTAATCTCTGTTTACAGCCCTCCCACTCTACTGAAAATTATCCTTTAAATGACGGATGTGCCCCTCCACTCCAAGAAGAAGTTTGTGCGTTTAACACCTTTAAACCACCTACCCAGAACTCGTACAGCCAAACATACCATCCTGATACGAGAAATCATCCTAACTTCTCCTGGAGGCAGTAGTCTGCTCCACAACAAAGACTTGCACAGAGCACATATCCTCCTGGGTTTAATCAACTCAACAGGCAATACCAACAGGGACAATACCAACAGGGACAGTACCAACAGAGTCAGAATCAGACGAGTCAATACCCGTATAATCAGAATCGATCATTCCAGCAAGGACAATACTCTGGCCAACAAGAACCTAATCAGAATCCCCAGAATCTGCAGTTAAGTCACACTACACCTCAATCCTACAATTATTTTGCCCCTATGAGCTCAAATCGTGAACTGGTTGCTCAAGCTGCTCCTAAACCAGGTCTAGAAGACCTCCTATCACAATTTATTGTGCAGCAAACCCAGTCCATGCAACGCCTAGAGCAGCGTTTAGGGAATTTAGAAGCTGAGAAAGCCAAAGGCATCTTCCCTAGCCAACCTATTGCAAAACCTAAAGGGAATGCCAACGGCGCAGTTTATGAGGTTGGGTCCCAGTCACAGAATCCAAACTACCAAGGAAAGGTACAAGCTGTTACCACACTCTGATCTGGAAAGACTGTGGATATGGGAGTAAAAGAACTGTCAGAGCCATCTCCCGCTCCTATTCCTAAACCCAGCACAGAGGAACACATTTCAAAATCCACCTCTGATGATGTGAAGCCTGCACCAGAATCTACAATCCCAGTGCAGAGATATCAGGTGAAGGACAAATCTATTTGTCGGATTAAGCCTCCTTTCCCGGACAGGCTTGTCCAAGACAAAAGAGATCAGCAATTTTCAGAGATCTTAGGCATTTTCAAAGACGTCCAGATCAATATTCCCTTCCTATCTGCTATCAAACTGACCCCTTCCTATGCCAAATTCCTGAAAGAATTATGCACTGTCAAACGGCGTACGCATGTACCAAAAGATGTCTTTTTGGCAGAAAAAGCTACAGCGTTCATCCAACGCAACAGTGTTATTAAGCATAAGGATCCGGGAAGTCCTACTGTGCAGTGTGAAATCTGCGATAACTTTAGTTGCACAGCTTTGTTGGACTTAGGAGCTAATGTCAATCTCATACCATTTTCGGTATACTAGCAGTTAGGCCTCAAGGATATGAAGCCAACAAAATTACTCTGAAGCTGGCCGACCAGTCCATCAAAATTCCAAGGGGAATTATTGAAGATGTCCTAGTGAAAGTAGCTGACTTTTACTACCCTGTAGACTTCATCATTCTCGACACAGAACTGTGTCAGGATAATTGGATCCCGGTCATTCTAGGCCAACCGTTTCTTGCTACCGCGAATGCACACATCCGGTGTAGAGACGGGAATATGTCAATTGCCTTCGGCAACCTAAAGGCTGAGCTTAACATCTTCCGACTTATGCGACAGGATGCCGATCGTGATGTGACAGATGAAATGTGTGCCGTTGAGAGTCTAATTCAGGACTCCACCGAAGATATCTTGAAATAGTGCCAAGAGCACTTTGATACTGACTTCCAATGGGAGTCAGCAATTTTTGAGAATAATACTATCCAAGAGTCAGTTACACTGATTTCTACTCCCCCTCCTATTGTTGAGTACGAGCCTCTGTTAACCATGATCAGAGATCCTACTACTGTCAATTCTATCTCGGTAGAGGAGGAAGAATCAAGCTCCACTGATCAGAAACTCGAGCTTAATTAAGCCTCTACCCTCTGAACTATCTTATGCTTATCTTGGTCCTGAAGAGACTTATCCAATCATCATTGCTTCTGCCCTATCTGCGTCCCAAAAAGAGATACTGATTATGTTGCTAAAGAAGCACAAATCAGCCATAGGATGGACCATTGACGACATTCATGGGATAGACCCTTCTGTGTGTCAACATCACATTTATCTTGAAGATGACTCTAAGACATCTAGAGAGCATCAGAGGAGGTTAAATCAAGTCCTAAAAGAAGTAGTATGGGATGAAATTCTAAAATTGCTAGATGCGAGTATCATTTACCCTATCTCTGATAGCAAATGGGTGAGTCCAATCCATGTCATACCTAAGAAGGTGGGTTTCACTGTTGTAGAAAATGGTCATGGAGAAATGGTCACCCATCGCTTAAAGAAAGGATGGAGAGTCTGTATTGACTACAGATTGCTCAATACCAACACCCGGAAGGACCATTTCCCTCTCCCATTCATTGATCAGATGTTGGAACGTCTTGCAAGTCATTCCTACTATTGCTTCCTAGATGGTTACTCGGGGATATAATCAGATTCTCATTGCACCTGAGGACCATGAGAAGACCATGTTCACCTGTCCCTTTGGCACTTTTGCCTACAGTCGCATGCCTTTTGGCCTCTGCAATGCACCTGCGACTTTTCAAAGGTGTATGATGAGTATATTTTCAGACATGATCGAACGGTTCTTAGAAGTTTTCATGGATGACTTCTCCATCTTTGGATCCTCTTTCGATGACTGTCTCCAACATCCGAGTCTGGTACTCGTAAGATGTCAGGATAAGCGACTTGTCCTAAATTGGGAAAAATGCTACTTCATGGTAAAGAAAGGAATCGTGCTAGGACATGTCATTTCTGACAAGGGTATTGAGGTCGACAAAGCCAAGATTGATATTATTTCGACCCTACCAATTCTTAAATCTGTGCGTGATATTTGATCTTTTCTCGGACATGGAGGATTCTACAGGAGATTCATTAAGGATTTCTCCCAGATAGCTCGACCCCTATGTAATCTTTTGGCTAAGGATAACCCTTTTGACTTCAATGCTGATTGTGTGAAGGCATTCGAGCGTCTTAAATCTGAGCTTACTTCTGCGCCCATCATCCGCCCTCCTGATTGGACCATACATTTTGAGGTGATGTGTGATGCATCCAACTATGCTCTTTGAGTAGTTTTGGGCCAAAGAGTCAACAAAATGCCGCATGTGATATACTATGTGAGCAAGACTTTAAACTCGGCTCAGTTAAACTACTCCACTACTGAAAAAGAGCTACTGGCCATTGTTTTTGCTCTGGATAAATTCAGACCATACTTACTAGCCACAAAAGTCATAGTTTACACGGATCATGTGGCTCTGAGATATCTAATGTCCAAAAAGGAGACGAAGCGAAGATTGATAAGATGGATCCTTCTATTGTAGGAATTCGATCTAGAGATCAGGGACAAGAAAGGAACTGAGAATGTTGTGGCTGATCACTTGTCAAGGCTGACCTTAGAGTCTACTTTTGAATCTCAGCCCATTCTAGAGACTTTTCCTGACGAACAACTGTTCACTATCTCTGTCACCCCATGGTATGCTGACATTGTCAATTACCTAGTGACAGAAGAAATACCATCTCATTGGTCAAAACAGGACAAAAATCAATTCCTGGCAAGAGTTAAGTATTACTCTTGGGACGAGCCTTATTTATATAAATACTGTCCTGACCAAATTATTTGTCTCTGTCTCCCTGAATCTCAGCAGTTAAACATCTTGTCCTCTTGTCATGACCAACCATGTGGTGGTCACTTCAGTTCCAAAAAGACGGCTGAGAAAATACTACAATGTGGATTCTACTGGCCATCACTGTTTAGAGAAACACATATTTACTGTAAGGCCTGCCCTAATTGTCAAAACCTTGGCAGAATTTCTCAGAGAAATATGATGCCCTTGAACCCTATTTAAGTTGATGAGATATTCGATATGTGGGGTATTGATTTCATGGGGCCCTTTCCTACATCCAATGGTTTCTAATTCATCTTACTAGCTGTGGACTATGTCTCTAAGTGGATTGAAGCAATTCTAACCAGAACCAATGACCATCAGGTTGTGGTGAGATTTTTGAGGGAGTACATCTTTGCAAGATTCGGAGCCCCCAAAGCCATTATAAGCGATGGGGGTAGCCATTTCTGTAATAGAGTGTTTGAAAAGTTAAATGAAAAAGTACGGAGTAACTCATAAGGTTGCTCTTGCTTGCCATCCGCAGACCAGCGATCAGGTCGAGGTCTCCAATCGGTAAATCAAGTAGATAATGGAGAAGACAGTCAATACAACTCATAAAGACTGGTCTACACGCCTCTCAGATGCTCTATGGGCTTACCGAACAGTTTATAAAACTCCCTTGAATATGTCTCCATACCGGTTGGTTTATGGTAAACCTTGTCATCTCCCTGTTGAGATTGAGCATCGCGCCCTATGGGCGATCAAAAAACTCAATTTCGACTTAGATGCAGCAGGAGAGGAAAGGAATTTACAACTCAATGAATTTGATGAGCTAAGGAATGATTCGTATGCCTTGTCAAAAAAGTATAAAGATAAAATGAAATGGATACATGACAAGAGCATCCTTAGGAAGGATTTCCACCCGGGACAGAAAGTCTTACTTTACAATTCTAGACTTCACATCTTCCCTAGGAAATTAAAATCCCATGGTCAGGCCCATTTGTTGTTACTAAAGTCAAGCCCTATGGGGCTATAACTGTTGAGGATCCGAAGGATAATTCAACCTTCCAGGTTAATGGACAGCGTCTCAAACCTTTTCAAGAATTAGACGTGTCATCTATTCAAACCTTCGAGATAGATCTTATTGATCCGATATATGAAGACTAATGTTTCTGTCAGTCTCTCTGAGCTCCAACTTAGTTCGGGGTGAATTTCACCCCCGTTGTGTCTGGCTGAAGACGTAAAACTTAGAGCTTTCGAAAAGGCAATCTTGGTATTCCTAGAAGTCATTGAGTCTCATGCATAATTCTTATATTTCATATATTATTATGGCTATGCAGGTACAATTCCTCTCACTACCATCAGGTATCACCAAATCTCAGCCATACTGGTATAACTCTTCCTCTAACATGCATCACATTTAGAGTTTTCATACATCTTTGTCCCGGTCTGAGCACCGAGGATGGTGCTGTATTTCAGTTGGGGGTGGGGATTTATCAAAACTCATGTCTTCATTAAAAAAAAAAAAATTTTAAATGAGAAAAATATGTATTTTTTGGGTGATAACTTGTGTTTTACAAAGTTTTCTGAGTACTTTCGAAATGCTTTTCAAATCCTTTATAATGATGAGTACAAACTTTTCGGAAAGTCTATTTATTGAAAAGGATGTCTGTTTTGAAAAATCACTTATTAGCTCTTCATTCAGTTTGAAAGCAAACATTACTATAGTGGATTGAAAAATCTTTGAAAACTCAAATTCAGCAAAAATGTTCACATATCAACGTCAGAATTATCCGAAGTTTAGATTATCCAAAGATCCAAGAAGAACAATTGTGGAGACCTAACCCAGCGAGCTTTTGAGCTTTTCATTATTTCTGAGGGTTATAAAATTATTCTGAGTCACAAGATGACTCACAATTCTTATACTTCCCAAATATTTCCATTGAGTGAACTCATTAACCCTTGCTTTGGTCATGGAACCCAGGACGACATCAAATTCGGATTATTACAGAAAGAATCTTCTCTATATCCATTCGAGACATCGAAGATGAAAGTACAAACCCTAGAAAATGATATAGGCCATCTTTCTAACCAATCAGACTTTTTAGCTAACCTAACATCTATACCGTTAAAAACTATTTTTGAGCCTTTTTTATGAAAACCTTTTCTTGTTAACCCATCAACCAAAAATCCAATCCCAAAAAGAATTCAATACGATAACCTACTTCATAGAGGGATCAAAGAGTATTTGGTATGATTACACCAAGAAAAGAAAAGAAAATAAATGGTTTGTGCTGAAAAGAAACATGATCAGAAAGAAAGAATGAAAGAAAAAAGAATTTGAAAAAGGTTGAAGAATATCCAAAAGAAAAAAATTGGAAAAAAGAAATAAGAAAAGTCAAGGAAATATTGCCCTTGGGAAAAATTACAAAGAATAGTGAGATACCCTCTAAAAATTTTTGAATACCAGAATATCCTTCTTTTCTGAATCTATCCTAAGCTTTAATACAACCTATGCAAGTCCTATTTGATTCTAGATTTGTACCATCATCAAGTGTGGAGAATGGAGAAAAGAGAAATTATAGAGTTTGATCCGACGTTCTTAAGTGATATGACATTCCAATCATGAGATCTTCTTAAATCTTCTTATACCCTCCATTTAAGAACTATAAATGTGAGACGTTTGATTATTTTTATATTCATCTCCTCACATATAGTTTGAGAGAAAAGTATAAAACTATTTCTGAGTGATTCACTTCTAAGTGGTATACAAGTGAGGATTGAGGTCGAGGCATAGAGTCTCTAAGGAGATCCGGATATCTCTACTGCCAGATAAAGATAATGTTGAACACACACACACTGAGTCTAAGTAATCTTTTGTTTGAAGGTCCATTTGTAGAAGTGTTGCATTTCGCTGATTAGTTATAATTTGTGAATGATTTCTTGCATCCTTGAAATAATCGGACAAAATGGAATTTTTCTGAGTAATGCAAATAAGTTTTCTAGCATGTTCTGCCAAGCCCTTTTTCGCTCACTTATTTCACAATAATTGCCAAGGATTGGCAATATGCTAGTTGGGGGTTGTGATATTCGCTCAAAAAAACTTATTTTAAGCCATTATCCTTATAGCGATGTCGCATTCTCCTACGTAAAACTTATCTTTTCGTCGACTTTTCTACATAAAAGTTTCTTTCATTGCGTAGAACGCATTCTTTAGACGAAAATTGACTATTTGCATGAAATATACGCATTTCGGATAGTCTAGTATCAAGCCATTTTGATTAAGTCTCATTACGCGTTTTTCTCTCGCAGGAAACCCGATCGGGCAATTTTTGAGACATGCGGGCCCACGATCAACCAAGAAGCCTAATATCAAAGCTTAAGGAGTCAACAAGCTATGACAAGAAGATACCGGCCAAGTACGGGTCAAGTCAGAGGATAGTAGAGCCAGATAAAGAACCAAGAGAGAGACAAAGTTGAAGACCAAAAGATGGGCCAAAGTTATTCAAAGCCGCACCAACTGACATAAAATGACGGTTGACGTAATTGGTGAAGCCGACGGAAGATTACATTGAAGATCAGGGTTCATGACCCTCCGCCAGCTCTTTTGCCATTATTTTGTATTATTTTCTCTCTCCTCTCTCCTAATTCTCTCTCCATCTCTCTAGACTCTAATATCTAACCCGTAGATCATCTCATCCTACCATTAGATCCCCAGATCTACCATCCGATCCCCCTCTCCATGACGTAATTGCCTATATCTCACCATCTGATCCTTAGATCGATCATCCTAACCCTCCGATCTCCATCATCTAACCTCATATCTTCTCTCCTTTAGCTTTATTCCATCTCTCATAGTTCTTCTACCGTTAGATCTTCAATTCGACCGTTAGATCATTCATCTGACTGTTGGATCTCTCCAGATCCTACGATCCGCCAATTGTGGACCGAGTCAAACCACCACTTCATCTCATCAAATTATCATAGTTCCATCATCTAACAGCCCCCCATGGCCTTAGTGGTCCACAAAACCCATGGCCAAGTGGCCCACAAGCAAATTGGAAGCCCACGGCCTTGTAACCCGTCCTAGAGCCCATGGTGTTTTGGGCTCATTTACCATTTTTCTCCCCTGCCGGCCAAACGCACCCTGACCTACGGCCTCGCAAGAGGCCCATATCCATCTGGCCCATTAGCCCGCTTATCCTTGAGCCCATGCCCATACCCATTGACACATGGTCACAAGGCCCACGGATCAATTATCCTTGTAATGACCCATGTCCTACTATTTCTCATGGGCTCCAAAGTTCGTGGCCCAAGTCCATTGGCCCATAATCCTTAGCGGCCCACAAACTTACGGGCTCTCACAAGCCCGCATCCAAGCCAATGGTCTAGCCCGCATACAACTTAGAGGCCCATGGTCTCTCTACCTTCTTGGGCCCCCACATTACTTAAGCTCATGGGAGAAAAGGTCTATTTTGACCACTTCTCCCTCATCTCAAGTAACCACCCCGTAACCATCCACGTATTTCACTCTCTCTCTATCCCTTAAAGAGAGGGAAACCCAAGATCAAGATTGGTTCTCTCCCCCCTCTCACAACCTAGGTTCTCTCTCTCTCTCACAACCTAGGTTCTCTCCCCCCTCAATGCTCCTAACCTATTCTTCTCTCTTCCTGGTTCTCTCCCCAACCTCAAAACGTTGCTGCCTTCATGAGTTCTTAGACTCCCAAGATCTATAACCGGAGAGAGCACCTGTAACTCCTCTCCTTGGGCATCACGTTGCTGCCTTCCTGTCTTCCTTGCACTAACAGTACACAACATCCCCATCATCATTGTGGTATCTTCTTGCTGCTGCACCTCCTACAACTCACGGCCAGATCAGATCTAAATCATCTTCACCACCGGTTTGCAAACCAGTAACCTGCACAACAAGAAGTGTGCTACCTACGTCAAAAGATCACCACCGTGGATCTCCCACTCTTGGATCCTCGCGTTGCTATTGCTCCACACCAACCTCCTCTAGCAGACCTGCTTAAGAGAGCATTAGGTTCTCCACTTGCTGCTCTTTCTTGAGCATCGTTTAAGCTATAGCTCTCCCACTTCCAAAAGCTGAACCAGACGGTGTTGCCTCTCCATCAAAGTTCAGATCCCACGATCCTCTTTTTCTACATCCCAAACCTTCTCTCTTGGAGACGATCTGCAAATACATATCTTTTTGGGGAGCAACATGATCTGAAACTCAGGCAGTCGGTCTGTCTTCTTCACCTCGTGGCTATAGAAACCACGCACCAGCAGGATCCCCTTGCAGGCGACTTCACAACCGACCCATCACCAAGGAAATCGCCACCTCCTCTCCATCGATCTCTAGAAGACCAGCCATCACTCCGCCCATCTAAATTCCCCACCGACTTCTCTTCTCTTGCAAGCTCAAAAACCTGCAACCCCCTTCTTTCTAGCTGTACGAGGTGCTGCCCTCTAAAGCCACCGCCGTGCATCTCCTCCAACGTGCTAGCAGCACACAAGACCGTCTTCTACCGTGCTGGCCCAATCAGCAACCATTCCACGTGTCTGTTGCATCATCTACAGGCCAGCACCTCCACAAACAGATTGCATCCTAGTCGTTCTCTTCTCCACGTCACCAACCAGCAATCTCCCTTCTCTTTTCACAAACTCTACAAGCAAGCACTCCACATGTTGCTTCACGGTTTGGAGCACCACACCTGCAACCTTCAGTTGCTGGAAGTCGCACCCTTGCTGTCCCTCCTCCTGAACCATTACAGGTGCAAACCTTCACTCTGTGTGCAATCACCTCATGAGGATCATTCACATAGGTAGGTGCAAAATGGTGAGTTTTCCTTATCTTATTTTTACTTTTCTCTATTTTCTCTCTCTAGATCTCTCTTAATTCTATTTCTCTCTCTAAATTTCTATTTCTCTCTCTAAACTCATTTTTTCTCTCTAACCCTCTATTGCATTCATTTTCTCTCTCT
Source organism: Euptelea pleiosperma (assembly GCA_035048495.1). Lineage (NCBI taxonomy): Eukaryota > Viridiplantae > Streptophyta > Magnoliopsida > Ranunculales > Eupteleaceae > Euptelea > Euptelea pleiosperma. The sequence goes on along the minus strand of CM068548.1, from coordinate 32,245,862 downwards.
ACTTATCTCTTTCTCTAATTTTCTCTCTAAAAACTCCTTTCTCTCTCTAGGTTTTATTAATTTTCTCTCTCTAAATTGTTGCTTTCTAGAATAAATTTGATTTTAGCTATTTAAAGTGTTTAATGCAAATTATTCTTGAATCGTGATTAATAAAGCTTGTTAAATTTATTTCAAGGTTTTGTTATTTGATTTGTCAGATTTTGCTTAAATTAGTCTTACAACCTTCATCTCCAAAAATATGTTTTAAAATCGATCAAATCACCATTCTCACATCTCTATTGTTCTAAGCAATTTTCGTTATTATTGTTCTTTATTTTCCCTAACCCCGAGTGCGGACAATACCCGACACGAGCCACTGTGCAAATCTACATTTTTGCAGATTAAGTGAATCAAATCGGAGAAATCTTACGAATATTGTTGAAATCTAGGGTTTCCGTAACCAACGACGCGGAAAAAATCCTTAATTTCAAGACGACACAATCACCTCCCAAATCTCAACTTTGGCTTTCTTCCATTAACGGTAAGAGCTCTCTCTTTTTCTAAAGAAATCCTTACATTTCTCTCTCTCCTCTCTCCCCGGCGGTGTGATTCCTACCAAATCTCACAGTGGCAGGTAAGATCTCTCTCGTGACATCTCTCCCCTAAGCCTCTGTTATTTCTGTCAAGATCCTTCTTTTTATTTCTCTATACCAGCTTTTTTGTATTTCTTTTTTTTTTTTTTTTTTGTGGAAATTGAACCAAACAGCTCATATACAAAATCTGGAAAGTCATTTTTTCCAAATTTGAGTTATCTTAGGGCGGGTTTGATTGCACAGAAAATTTTCCCGAGAAAATACATTTGGGAAATGCCTTAAATGGTTGATTGATTGCAACTGAGAACACATATTTCAATCATGTGAGAAAATAAAGGTGTATTTTCAGGTGGAAATGAAATCTCACCTATCTGGATGGAAAAGGGTTTTCTCAAATCCAAGGCACTCGCCTTTTCACTCGTGCTCTCAGTTGTCGATTTCAAGTGAAAAACCAACAACATCTCGAAATCCATGGCTGAGAGCACGAGTGAAAAGATAAGTGCAAAAAGCCCTGTTATCGAGGTCAATGACATAGTGCAATATGATCCACGTGGCACATTCTTAGAGGACTATGACTGTATGGATGTCTTCGATAACATAGTGCAATAAGAGCTCTCTCTTTTAGGTGGATCCATAAACCAAAAATCAGCTCGATTAGTGATTTCAAACCTTTGGATCTTTGGACCTCAAATAATAGTCAATAATGCTCAAATTCCCACGGTTAAAATCAACCCATGAAAATAATTCCAATCCAACACCTAGAATCACTAATCAGGCTGATTTTTGGTTTGTAGATCCAGCTAAAGATTGGCCAAACATCCATAAGGTCATAGTCCTCTAAAAGTATGCCACGTGGCTCATATTGCGCCCTGTCATCGGCCTCGAGAAAAAAATAACTGTTGGGTTCGCAACTTCGTCTGCTTTTTCGAAAAAGAGAAGAAAAAAGAAAATCAAAACCAAGAAAAGAAAACTAAAACCCATATTCGGTTCAATTAAAAGGCGGTCACTGAAAAAACCTAAAAAAGAGGAAATCAAATAAAAATAATTCCTCTACCATCTTCTCCACCCTTTCGCTCTCTCCTCTCCACTCCTCTCGCCGGCGACACAATCACCTCCCAAATCTCAGCTTTGGCTTTCTCCCATTAACGGTAAGACTCTCTCTTTTTCTCAAGAAACCCTAACATTTCTCTCTCTCCTCTCTCTCCCGCGGTGCGATTCCTCCCAAATCTCACAGTCGCAAGTAAGATCTCTCTCGTGACGTCTCCCCTAAGCCTTGGTTATTTCCGTTAAGATCGTTCTTTCTATTTCTCTATGCCAAATTTTCTGTATTTGTTTTCTTTATTGGCGGAAACTGAACCAAATAGCACATATACAAAATCTGGGAAGTCGTTTTTTCCGGAATTGAGTTATCGTAGCGAGTTTTCGGGTGGAAGTGACTTATGCTCGAGCAAACACAGCAATAGTGTATGAGCATATATTGCATGAAAAATCATAAGCAAATCACTCTACTTCTCATCCCTATATGCATGTAATGCATCTTGTGAATAGTATTCCTTCTCCTCTCGATTGATGTATTAAAGTTGAGATTAAGAATTGAAAGTTTTTTGGGGCATTCTTATTAGTAACCATTAGGAACGTTGAGTTAGATTGCGATTAAGAAACTCTACTCAGTGCATTTTAAGTCTTTAAATCCGAATAATTATGCTTAAAGGCCGGCACCTCAAAGTTCAGAGACAATCTAAAGTGTTCCTCTGTTCGTTCAAGCATCGTAAGTGGGTATTTTTGTATAATTTTAGTTCTATAAAGTAATCCTTTTACAATTTGGTTTCTACTTCATTTTACATTTTAGTGTTACAAACCAAAAGAATCTTATACCAGTATAGAATTAGTGCCTCTTTAAACACATTGGTTTTACATAATAGAATAAAATCAAGCCGCTACAAATCCATTTGATACCCTAGTGAGTACTAAAACCCTAAAAAATTCATAAACCCTGATATATTGAACTAAAAAAATGGGAGTTGAATAAATCAATTAGCTGTAATAAAGCAATATAATTCGAACTGAAACAATCAAAAACTTTTCTCATCGACCTTAACTTTTTGTCTCTAATCACTTTTTTTGTAGAGAAAAAAATTACTCTGAGAGACTCGATGATGACCCGAAAATGAGAAGAATAGTAAGGATGATACAAAAAGATTAATAGAAGTTTCGGAAATACCTCAAGTACCGAAACGATATGGCCCTAAATTGAGATGCAGAAAAGATTTTCCAGCGAACTGTGACGATCTCGTCATGTCTGTCTCCGAAATGTATTGTTTTTCTTTTCAATGAGCAATCAAAAAAATTAATAAACTAAAAAGAAAGAACAAATATGAGAAGAGAGCAGAGCTTCTCTTGTAATGGAATTGTTCTACTTTTCACTCGGGGGTGAATCGATGGTGGTTACAATGGAAAACCATTCACTTGCGTGCACAATGACTGGAAGTACCCCTGGATTTCCTATATTAAGCCTGGTAATCCTAGTAAGGATGTGTTGTTACTGAAAAGATTAGGGTTATTTTGTCTTTTCAAATATTATTCGGGGTCGTCGGATAATTAGATCACTTCCAGTATAAAGACAGTAATGACTTTTCTTTTATTAGATATTACGAAGTCTACCGAGGCAATTTCTTATCCAATCTTTTTTTTTTGCCTAGGGGAAGCCTGGGGCACTGAACCTGCAACTTTTTCCATGGAGGGGTACACCTCTCCACCCTAATTAGAAGGGGGTGTGTTATAAGTTATAACATGGGGCATCTTATTCTCCATGTAGTTATTTATTAGTTTATGACTTAACGGAAGATATGTCTCTGGATAGAATGAAATGGAGGAATAGGATTTGTGCAGCAGCCATGCCATGTAGTTGAGATTTGACTTATGATGATGAGTTATTTATTACCTCAGTTGAAGTGTGTTTCTGACTTTATTACTCGAATTGGTCGCCATGCATCAGTTCTTATCTAATACAACTCTGTTAAGGCAATTGGTTGGTAGTCTCATATGCTCGATGATTTCTTGTCATGATACTTTGATGTTAGATATATTATTAGTCACCACTGAGTCAACCTGCTGGCCCAATCATATTGACTCAACCTAGCAACTTTTTTGGGTCAGTTTTTAAAGTACCCTTGTTAATGCATTTATGGGATTAGAATATTATTTTTGCCATTGTACTCGTCCTTTGACTCAACAGCTTACTGTAGTTCCAATTGGATAGGAGAGGTGACTGACAATAAGGTGATCACAGGTTCTTTTTTTTTAGGGAAAATTCCCAAATAATTAACGGAATCTGTGTTATTTCCTAAACCACAAACACTTATTCTTTAAAAAATAAAAAAAAACAACATTTTTTCTTTTTTAATGAAAAGGCAAATTTTAGACCAATATGCCCTACCCATCTCCCTGCCCCTCCCTCAAACCAACTGCCTCAAAACTGATTTAAAGAAGGTAAAAGGCTGGCCTGTTTTACGTCTATCTTCTCCTTGTACAAGGAGATGATGGCAGGTATCCCCCTGTACTGTTGTACAACAATCTTCTCCTTCTACCTATTTCCCTCCAAACTCTAGGTAAAAGACCTTTTCTTGGAGTCACAAAAAAGTGATCACAAGTGACAATAATCACGTAGTATTTGACGACATACTATTAGAGATGCGATGACAAGAAAACATTAAGTAATGACAAAAAGTTGTAAAAGCGACGCCAAACAAGTGCATAAAAGCAATGTGCACAGTGACAACAAACTTGTTTAAATGTAGAGAAGTGATGACAATCAGGTAGTAATTGACGACGAACTTTGAGAAATATTGGGTGGATTGGGGTTGATCAAACTCACTGTGCCCTGTTAACTTTCAACACAACATTGGGATATGAAATCTAAGGTTAATCAACGGCGTGCTTTGATTGGGCGGAATTGTGTAGGTTTGGTGAGAAAACCCAAGGAGCTTCGCCACGTGTGCAAAGAGGTTTGACTTTCTGACACAGACTGCAACATCCCAGAGATGAGATCGAACTTAAAACATATTTATTTTTAATAGTCAATATGCCTACATGTGCAAAGAGGTTTGACTTTCTGACACAGACTGCAACATCGCAGAAATGAGAACGAACTTAAAACATATTTAGTTTTAATAATCAAATATGCCTACTTCAATTAATTATTCATGAATGAGGTTTGTGGCTATGCATAGATGGCCGCAATAGTGTTATCTCGCTAAAGGCTTGACCTAATCCTTCATTATTATTTTTACTTTCTCTTTTGAGCTGACGGTGCTTCCCAACAATAAATCCTACAGTATTTTATCGTGATACTGATTTTCATACAGATGCAGTGTTTGTGTCTTATGTGTCCAACAACCCGAGTTATGTAACAATGCCATAGACATGCATATCAGTTTCTGACGTAGGTAAAAGGTGTCTGACAAGGTGTTTTCAAGAGGCTCAAAATGCAGACCTGTCCGTGTTCATGAGTAATAATATAATATTTCAGTTATATTTTGGTTAAAAGGCGTTTTAAATGAAAATAAGAAAAGAAATATACTTTTTCATGCACAATAGAGCTCTCTAATATGAGGAAAGGCTACGAAAACTTAATGAAAAAAAAAAGGATGACTAACAAATAATTATGGTTGTTTTAACAAGTTAATGCAGTGTGTGGATGATGGAACAAACCATTTCTCTTTTAGAGATCATTTTGTTTTATGAGAAATCGTTAAAATAAAGGGTGACACTTCCAAGTATGCCTGGATGTATGTCGGGACGTGTCCACACTTGCATATCCATATTGGTACACGTTGGCACGGCAAGAAACCTCATAAGTGTGTGACGTTGTTTCATAGTATGCTACTGATGATGTTTCTTATTTAGTTTCTGGGCAAAAGAGCTTATGCTTTGTGGACTTTGGTCTTGAACAGCCATGAAGGTTAGGTCATCAGTGAAGAAGATGTGTGAGTTCTGTAGGACGGTTAAACGCCGTGGAAGAGTATATGTATTATGCACAGCTAATCCCAAGCATAAGCAACGACAAGGCATGTCAACATTCGCATATGAAGCTCCATTGCCTCCTGTGTATGTATTTTTTACTCGTATATCTGATTCTGTTTCCTTTGTTCTATTCACTAAGAATTATTCATATGAAAATTAAAAAACTTGAGTTGAATTACTTAGTTTGGATCTAGGTATTTCAAAATTAGTACTAGTGCTTTCCAACTCCTCTCCCCAGCACACAGGAGGAATAGTGTTTTGTTTCCTTGAAGGACGTAGTATGAATTTTGTCTCCTACAAAGCTAAACTGTAGACATATCTCATCTATGAACCAATCTGCACCAATTAGTTGCTGGGCCACTCATAAAACCAAGAAGGTACAGAATCTGACAATCCTAAGATTCCCAACCATTTAGTGTACTGCCTTCAGCCACTTAATGAATTGCATGCTTGGGTTGGCCCTCATTATACTCCAATCTCCAATTCAAATTTCTTCCAGTATTCAACCCAGCCCTGTCCCAATAATCAGAGGGGCTTTAAGATCCTGGCCAAGGACCAGCTAAAGGGCCAAAAGTTGCAGTGCAAACCCCCTCTGGAAGCCAGCCAGCCAGGCCCGACCAATTGACAACCTTACCTAGGGGAACAAGTTTGTATTCTGGCATGAGGACATGAAGATGCTTGGGATCGAGCAAACTCACTGGAGTGCCTATCCAATTTCTGTGACTTTGAAAGCATCTGATATGGCAAAATTCGAGTTTCAAGTGCTGATCAAGCTTTTGGGCACTTCACCCAATTAGATTCTACCAGTTCCCAATTATCTTTCCTTCGATGGATCTGAATTTTCTATGATTCTCAAAAATACCGAGCTACCCCTGTACCATTTGGCCAATCTGGAAACTGTGCCATCTCTACAGCACACGTCTCAAAATACATCTAAGCCATTTTCTTGAAAGAAACAACAGGTTTCCTCTACTAAGGATTCTCTCTATAAATGAATTCTACAAGTTCCCTCCTTCCACTGATGTGCTTATTGTGGTTTTTTTATGACAGGTCCTCAGAGATAAGTGCCAAGCAAGAGATATCGCCAAGTTATGGCTGGAAGGTAGGTCTGGCATCTCTTCTTCCCAAAAAGCAAGAAGCATCGCTGATTTATGGCGGGAGGGTTGGTCTGGCATCTCTTCTTTTCAAACAGGACAGGTAGTCCAAGAAAAGAGAAAAAGGAAAGAGAATTTAATAATGGTAATGTTGTCTACTGGTTATTAGCTGGTTTCTCAGATTTTGTTACCTGGTTGAGTGGTTGTTAACTCGACTTCTTGTTGGCTTTTATTGGTTTGGTTTTTCTGTAGTACAAGGATGCTTATTTGATTAGTGCAAACTGGTAGCATCTAATTTCTTTTTCTGCTTGTCCCTTTACTCTTCATTGAAACTGGCTAAAGAAAGTGCTATTGAAGTTCCTCAACTAGTACAACCTATTAATATGAACCTCTAGGTCTGCAAAGAGTGCCCTTGTCGTGTTTCACTAGATTATAGTAGTTTCAGATATTTCTGCCCATCATTCAATAATCAAAAGATCCTTATCCCATGTTTGGATCAGTTACATGAATTCTGTTCTTCCAGCCACTCTTTAAGGTCATATCGTCCATTAAAGGACACACTAAATCTTTCTTCACTACCTACATTCTCATCCTTGTCTTCTCGTTGTCCTAAAACATTGAACTTGCAATGAAACTCTTCTCTCAGTGCTGACAATGGTCGAAACCATCTCAGTTGACCCTCTTTTTATCACCTATTGGGACTAATTCCAAGTTGCCTCGAGTGCTCATTTCTAATTTTGTTTTTTTCTTAGTCTTGTTCTAGTCTTCTAGAAGGTAAAAGAGAGGAAACGAAGAAGCCATATAGCAGAAAAAAATCCTAAAAGGCTCCTAAATAAACCTAGAAGCCTTGTATCAACTAAAAAAGCAGCAATTAGGGTGGAAACCAATACACAATAATAATGGGATTAATTAAACCTGTTTCACACTATTAAGAAAACAAAGGAGTTAACGCCACTCCTGCCTATTCTAAATTCTATGGCTGCAAAAACTTTTAGAACTCAAGTTGTTTTTAATTAACATCCGTATTTAGCAAATTTTCCCGCCGTTGAGCCATCATAATGTTCCCTTTTACAGCACACTAAGATTTACCAATCTAACATTCCCTTTGTTGTTGTTGTTGCTTACTGCTTCCATTTCACATTTCCTTTTCCTTAGCTTTTTGCATTGTATAAGATCAGGTAAGGAATGTTTCCTTCCATGTGATTTTCAGTTTCTGACCCATGCATGAGATGCACCATAAAAAGAAAGATGATTGTGGATCAGGGATTATGTGATCCAGATATTAAAAATCACCAATGACTTCTGTGTACAGTTTGGGAATTTTTCTTTTAGCTTTATTATCTTTGGGTTGAGATGAAGTTACTCTCACCCTGAGTATCCTTGTGTTGTAGAAGATGCCAGAGTTTGTAGATAAACAATCGATATTCATTTACTATAATCTTAAAGAAAGAGGGGATACTACAGTGAATGTATCTGAACCGTCGTATCATTGGGTCATCTAGTCATCTGTTGTAATGGCTATGATTGAACAGTTGGTCTAGTTCAATGATCTTAACCATCTGATATGGGTGCTTCGTTCCCTTTTCAACGCTCAATAACAATATGGGCAGCTTTTCTGTCAGCAAATCCCAAAACGAAAGTGTTAGGACAGAGATAAGAAATGAATCAAACAAAGAAACATAAATCTAGCTCAACATGTAACAAAGATAAGAACCAAAACAAAACAAAAAAACCCAAAATTACGAAGAACAGAACATCAGATTCCTAGCTAGCTAGATTGATTTGCATCTTATACCATCATCATCTCTCTGTCGAAAAAATTAAAAACCATTGGCTAATTATGACTAGTTGGACCTTAACAAAATGGAGAGGAAATCCAGACCAAACAGATCACAACTTGCTTTGGACCAGCTCATATAGAATTAGAGGTCCAAAAATTGCTAACAGTCGTACAAAATGGGCAAAATGTTTTAGCAAACAACCACTGATTTGTTGTTTAGAGCATTTACTATGGTTAATCATCCCCTCCTACTTGTTTATCTTAGTAGTACCCAATTTAACAGCCAATTTCAATCCTAACAGACCTGAATGGATCTAAACTTCTTCGGTCAATGGTTCTCCACCGAACCTTGCTCCTGCCGCAATAAATTGGCCTTCATGATCTTGAATGATGAAGCTGATACCAAATCTGTTTTGGCCAAATCTGCTGTTCTTTGGAGTTGATTTTGTGTCATCCTGTCTTCGCTTTCTTCCATCGACTCCTCTCATTGACTGTACAGAATTATTATTTTTAAAAGGGACGAATTATTATTGACTTTTCTTCATAATTGAGGTTGGTTATGAGATTTGATTCTTGATTGATAATCAGGTCATGTTTGTAAACCTATCGCGGATCTTCTATTTGAGTATTTGGCCTAAGATTGAAAAAATAGTTTTTTTTTTGTAACAACCCCTTGATAATTCTTGTATACTTGATAAATCTTCACATCGGAAATGTTAGAATGCATGCATAGCCCTACATTGGGTAAACTAAATCCAAGGTAAGACCGACCTACAAAGTGTTTGGCTGGTAGGGATCATAGAGGTGTGGGATAAGCATATCCTCCAAAATCCTTGTTCGTATTATTTTTAAAGTCTTTTTTTTCCTTATCTAATACATAAGATTTACACCCTATTAACATTTGAGGAAGAGAAACATTACTCAAATGAAACTTACGAAGTTCGCTAAGATATCCGTGAATTGTGTATTGATCTACGAATATAACTAGATTATGTTTAAATTGGTGGGACTGATTAATTTTGTAGGCCCTTGGAGGAACAATGAACCTAGGTCGTCTGATTTGGATCCTCTTGGTGATCTGTCCTTAGGGCTTTAGTTTGGTTGGTTTTAATAGTCGCCACCCTTTTGGAATTGGAACCCGAGAACTCAATCAATGGTATCTTTTTTAAAATATAATCTACTATTTTCAATGATTCGCCAATTTGGAAAAGATTTTAGGTCCGGGGGATCTGGTTATGATGTAGGAAGGTGCTAGGCACCTACAACCGCCCAATTAGATCAGTCTCTACTAATGATTAGGGGAAGAACTAAGATACTATTCAGCTCTAGAATTTATATACACACAAAATTTATAATATATAAATTCTAGGGTTTATCAACTAGTACTATTATCTACTAAAGTAATTGAATATCATATTCTAATAGACCAAAAGCAAACTACTTTACTAGGCTAGAAAAGAAAGAGAGAAGGGAGGGACTCCTTCCCTTATGTAGTTGATGGTTACACCTGCATCACACCATACTCTATCGGAACACCAAACCACGGCTCGAATCTAGACTAGACTATTTCTCTTCTTTCTCTAAGCTTACTCAAGAATTTCAGAGTACATATTAGCCTTTTTTGGCCTAGACCCCCTATTCTTCTTAAGAGAGCTTTGAGATTTTTGAGTTTTGTTGGAATGAAGGTAGTAACCTCTGTTTATAATTTTTTAGAGGCAACTCAAGGGCTAGGATTAATTTGGTTTAGATTAAAATTGGTTTTTGAGGCTTAGATGAGAGGTTTAACCAATGGACGTGGGGCCCACATGCAGATGAGTTAAGGACTGATTTTTGGCGATGATTATATCTTCACCATGGAGATCATCCTCACCAAAAATCAATAATTTTTAAAACTTCTAACCCTATTAAACATAGACTTAAATTTAACGGTGAAAATGGATGGTCCAAAAATTTTAAATATGCAATCCACTTTTCACAAGGCTGCAAATGTTAGAATGAGCTGATTTTGTGTGTGGTTGATATCCATGTTGAGAAGAATATCCTCACCAAAAATTAGTCATTAACTCATCTGCACGTGGGCCCCACGTCCATTAGTCATTCTATTAGTAAGAATAGCATGAGCCATTTTATCCCAGCCATATATATATGAACCTATTTGATTAAATCTGGGCTTTGCAAAGTGATAAGCTTCTAGACTAGAAACGACTATTCCATTGCTATTTCTAAGCCAGGTGTTAAGATAAACTTAAATTCCAGACTATCAACTCAAGTTCGGATATAATCATAACTTTAACCACTTATCCACATTTTAGAACTTCAAAAAACTATCTTTTTTATCCACATTTTAGAACCTAAATAAAATATCTTTTAAGTCCTCGAAAAGTCTAAAAATGTTTTAGAAACTTCTGAAAATTTGATCTTAAATAAAATTCTATGAAATTCAAGTCGGAAAATTACTATTATTATTTTTCTGTTAATTAAAGGTGGCCTCTCACATGTATGGTTTTATAAACTAATTATATTGTGGATTGTTCAATAATAATGAAAATATGTATTAGTACCCACATGTATGGTCTATGTGAACCCTAATATTAATTATGATGGGCTTGTGATGTTACCTATCATAACTCTATTAGTGGTATCCATCTAGGATACTGATTCTCCTTGATGGGAGGAGAACTAGTCTCTAGACTCTCTAGCACTCTCTATATATAACTGGCAGTCCCCCACTTTCTACGCAGACATCATTACTAAAAATCTAAAGGCTCCCATCACCAAAAGTGTAGTAGAGTCGGGGTAGAGCAACCTATCAAAGCAATTGAGCCATCTCCGAGGATTAAGCGATTACAGGTATGTGATTTCAGTTATGATTAATGATTAATGTTTTATGCGATATCAAAGTGCCACATCTGCAAGCCACATTCCCTAAAAAAACGCATCTCCCCAAAGCCCTCAAACAATTACATTACATTTTTTTTATTAGAAAAGTTAATCATGCCATAGCATCGTCACATTCTCTTAAAAAAAGGAATCTTCTGAAATCCCTCATGCGGTTACATAAACCTATTTATTAAAAAAAAGTTAATCACGTGACCCCACCTAAAATGTCTCCCTCTCTTTGCATATTCTTAAAATCTCTCGACCACTTAAGGACGTTTTTAACTTTAGGTAGAATCAATCACTTCCCTTAATCTCACTTTAATTAAATAAACATTTGTTATTCACTCTCCACCTTCTTTTCAATAAAATCATAATTTATTTTATAAAAAGGTCTCCCCCTCGCTCTCTCTGCACATCTCTAAATCTCTCCACTACTTAAAAGAATGTTTTAAGAAACGTTTCCTATTCACTATTTAACGTTTTAAAATCACAAATTTTTTACCCAATGTTCCTCTTAAAATAGTTGAGTTCTAACTCTACAATAAGGCATCCATTCGTTATTTTTACGTAAAGTTTTCAATTTTGCTCTTCAAAAATTATAAAAACAATGGAACTGTTCAACCAATGAGTATAACTGAATTAGACCCAATTTTATCAACAGTTAGAACCGAAATAGACCCAATTTTTATTGGTTCCAATATAAAAGATCTGTAATCAGGATAATCAGACCAGGCTGTCTGGGTATCGGTTAATCGGGTACCCATTGAAACCCTCTTATGAGATAAGATGACTGTGAGATCTTTGATGATGGACCACAGAGCGACATAGCTGACTCTTAGAGACCACTGATTGGGATGTTTGGCTCATCCCTAAGCGGAGAAAACATCCGCTGGCCCCGAGGGGTGGGGGGGAATGTCTGATAAGTACCCTTAACTCAACCCTCGTTAAGCCCTTGGTTAGGAGTAAAACTTCTGTCACACGAAATTGTAAATCACACAATCACAAGCCAATGAGTTCTCGGCGCGTACAAAAGTGCTTTTGCAATCATAGACATTGCTTTTGCCTTTTAGGTGTACGTGCCGCCGATAACTCATTGGCTGTGATTGTGTGATTTGCAATCCCATTGTGACAGAAGTTTTACTCCTTGGTTAGTGGTTAAAAAGGGGTACTTGTCAGAGACATTTTGGGAGAAGTCCCGTGGGCCAGCAAATTTTTTCTCTCCCTAAGTGGACCTACATACTAAAATATCAATCGATTGGTGATTTTCAATCATTTGGATCTTTGTACCCCAAATAATGCAATACGGCAGTTAACAATCAACTTATGAAAACGACTCTATCCAATGATTAGAAATCAGTAATCAGGCTCATTTTTAATTAAAATAAAACTTTGATGACAAGGCCTGTCCCAACACTATTAGGGTTGGACGAGTAAAACTTCTGTCACAGTCGGATTGCAGATCACACAAACACAGCCAATGAGTTCTCGGCACGGCACGTACACCTAAAAAGCAAAAGCAGATGGGTACGTTTGCAAAAGCACTTGTTACGTGCCGAGAACTCATTGGCTTGTGATTGTGTGATTTACAATTTCGTGTGATAGAAGTTTTACTCGGGTTGGACCAAATATCATACGATCAACAATCTCTAAGAGTGTGCCACGTGGCTCATATTGTGGTCCGTGGATAACGTTGTTGACTGCAATCGTCGAAGTTACTCAATCGACCAATCATTATATGCATGGGGCTCTAAATCGTCTAATTGATGGATCATAGTGCAAGAGTCCAACAAAAATTTTAAAAGATCCATCAATCATTTCACTTAAAGTGCTGATTGGATTAAATCATTTCACCGACCGTACGGACCACAAAATGAGTAGTGGCATATTTTCAGAGGGCTTTTTAGAGAGTGATTTCCGGCGGTATGGATGTTTGGCACAACCCTAGGTGAACCTACATATCCAATATCAGGCTGATTTTGGGTTTGTAGGTCCACCATGGTTTAAAATAAGGGCCGTTATAACGGATTCAGACCTCCCCTGTTATGTTATATACCGGTTGGACGTTTAAAAAATAGCTGCTGTTATTTTTGTTATAACGGCCGTTATTTTTCTGTTATAATGAAAATAAAGGCTGTTATTTTTCTGTCACAACGAAAATAACGTCCCTTATTTTCCGTTATAAATTTTATTGAAAATCTGAAATTCAAAATTTAAATTTTAATGCTATTTTTCTGTTATTTTCTTCATTTTTCCATTATTTCCTTTTTTGCCTGTGTGTTACATCTGTTATAACGGAAAAAAGGTAATGCCCCCAGTCCATTATATCATTATAACGACCCCTTTTAAAATGAAAAAAAAAAAAAACGGTACTGCTCCCTAGTGCCCCTTTTAAACCTTGGGTCCACCTAGGGATGGCCAAACATCCATGTTATCAGTGTCCTCTAAAATTGTGCTATGTGGCTTATATTGTGGTCCTTTGGTCAGCAAAGTTCTACTCTAGCAGGAGGCCCTGGTTGATGAGCATATACACACCCATCAGAGGGATCAACTATAGTAAGAAAAAAATTCAGATGCAGAGGACTTGGGATGCATTCAATGCCACTAACCACATGGATTTTTATCCCACCCCTTGGTGAATATGCATATCAAATGTTAGTCAGATTTGTTTAGCATTTATTTTAGCCATTGTACTTAAGCATGTTTTCTGCATATTTTAATGCGGGAATTACTATAAAGTCCATAGTGTACGCACCACCCGACCATCCAAGCCGTAGGAATATTTTCAGTACTAATTGATATTCATTTATCAAATGATGGACCGATAAGTCTTGTTTGGTTACTTTTGCTTCTGACTCTATTTAAAATCAAAATGAAAAGATGATAATGCCCTTATCCTTGATTGACAAGGCACATTTCCTCACTTAGGATGCCTGAAGACTTAAAATATTTTTGACAACCGTTTCACCATTGTTACTAGTTCAACAAGCTTCAACCAATTCACTGAAAATTATGTTAGCTCAACCAGTTTGAGCTCAATACTCAATCTACTTAAAAATAAATATCGGCTTAACAAAAATGGTTATAAGAATAGAAAGGATATTGAGAGTAAAATAGAGCTTTAGACATGCCTTACAAAATAGAACTAGGAATCAATAGCTCGTGCTCAGTACGGTCACATTAAAAAAATATTAAATGAATAAAAGTCTTTTTTAGCATTAAAAGAAAGGATCCTTAAAAGAAAGCTGATTTTTTTGGTAATCTAAAAAAAAACTTTTATGTTCTTAATTACTGAGAAATTCTTCCTTAATGTCCTGTCCAAACTATAAAAAGAAAAAACACAGCTGTAACGGAAGATTCAATCTTTTATGCTTAAAAGATGAAAGAGATTATTGATCAAAATTCCAATAAACTTTACTTAGTGTCACCGTCAAATTTACAATCCTTGTTTGAATCATCAAATGGTCGTCCATTGTGAGTAATCAGAACCATAATCCATGATATCAGAATCATAACCCATGATATCTTCTGCAAATCAAGCTAATTGACCCCTTTCAATATACATAGAGTATCAAGTAACGTGTTCCACTAATCCTCCAAAAATTAAACTGAGTTACGTTAAACTATTTATGTTTAACTCAAAAACTCGTTCAAATAAAATAAGTCATCATCCATCCAAGTAAATAGTGCTTATGAAAAAATATCTTTTTTGTGGCTAGTTTATAAAAGAAAGTAAGTGTTAAGAGATAGGAATAAATGAAGATATTTAGAGAGATTTTAGAAATATTGAAGAAACAACTTTGTCGAGGAAGAACAAAAAAATGAAACTTTTTGTATGGATAATCATTTTGGAAAGGAATAGATGTTTTTGGAAATATAAATTCTTAGCATTGGATACCGAATAATTATTTCCATTATGGTAGTCTAATTTCCTGAATAATCATTCTCATTATGATAGCCTAATTTCCTTTCAAATAATTTCTGACACATAATTTTGTTTTCCACATGCACCAAATAACAAAATAATTTTTTAGCCATTAGATATGAGCCTAGTTAGAAGTTGGGATATCTTTCCAAACAATCATAAAATACCCCATACTACTAGATAAATTTTAAAATGTGTAATTGGCCCGCTGATCATAGAAACCTATTAATGAAATAAAAAAATGAACAAAAAAAATTTAAAATTAGAGGATACAAAACAAAAAAAATTAACCAAACAACTATGGTTTTACATGCTAAAAAAAATCTAAACAAAAACATAAATATAATTATTGTTGGGCTAATAAAAAATGAAAAAAAATGTGGAGAAGAAAAAAATAAACCCAACGAGAAAAGAAATAGCATGAATGAAAAAAATATACCTAATTAATTTAACATATTTGGATTGACATTGACCGAAATATATGTCATGTTTTTCTAATCCAAAAGTGACCAACAGAATAGATAGTCAAGATTGATGAGTTGATGTGTAAATTAATGTCTAAGACTCCATAGTATATATCCATTTTTTCTCTCATATAAAGCACATCGTTACAGGTTATCCCCGCATTTGCTAGCAAACCCGTATGATCATTCAATCGATTTCGATTTGAGCAGATGAGTAGAAACCTAGAGCAATGAAAAAATCATTTTCAACTATGGAGATGAACTTGAGAACCTGTATGATCATTGAATCGATTATGATTTGAACAGATGAGTAGAAACCTAGAGCCATGAAAAATCGTCGTCAACCATGGAGTGAACTTGAGAACAGTCGATATAGTCATAACGATGATAACAAAGTAAAATATATAAAAAAAAAACCTGGATCAATCATGAAAGAAAAACTTTCAATTACTAAAATGTTTAAATTATCTGATAAAAATCAATAGAGATGCATTTTAGGAGAGAGAGGAGACGTAGAGAGAAATATTTATATTTAGAAACTAATAGATATTAGAGAGAAGGGTAGAGGGAGAAGGGTAGATATTAAGAAATAAGTATGAAATTTTAGAAAATGAAAGGTCTAATTAAAGAAGAAGTTTCAAAAGAGGAAATATTTAAATAAAGAAGATTCCAATTGGAGTTGTAGAGAGAGGTAATGGGGAATAAATGAGGAGTAATTTTAAGAGTTGCGGAGAAGGGAGAAAGGCATGAATAGTTATAATTAATTAAATGAAAAATGTTTTACATGAAAAGTTGAGGAGTTTGAGAAGTTGTAGGATAATGAAGAGATTTTAGATGGAGATAACCTTAATGCGGATGGTATTTTTGAAAAATATAAAAAAGCTGGAGAGAGCGCCACCTTAGTAGGCTCGAGCTTTAGTATAGATAATAGATTAGTCAGAGAGATAGAACATTGCTTGTAGGTTTTAAGGTTTAGTACTAAAATTTTAAGGGTTCGCCATTGTTACAGGGGTTCTTCTTCATTGAGATACATTTTCTCATCATCTCTTTATTATAGTTTGACTGCGTTAGTGGTTCAACTAAGTTGAGCTCAATACTCAAACTAGAAACAAAGACAGACATCATGAAAATGGTACTGGTTCAACCAGTTTAGTGAAAATGGTACTGGTTCAACTAGTTTGGTGAAAATAGTACTGGTTTAACTATTTTTGTGAATATCATTACTAAAACTTCAGAGAAAATTCTTGCTTAACAAAAATGAAAATGATAGTCATCTTATTCACATTCTTCCTTCTTCCTTCTTCAGATTCTTCTTTCTTAACTGGACTTTGAAACTGATGTTGCCTTCTTTAATCACCTTCAATGGTGCATAGTTGAGCAGTTTCTTTGAAAGAATTTTTCCATTTCACCATTGTTATAAGGGTTCCTCTTTGTTGAGATATATGTTCTCACCATCTCTTCATCATCTTCTCACTGTATTATTAGTTCAATCAAGTTGAGCTCAATACTCAAACTAGAAACAAATACCGACTTTATGAAAATGGACTAGTTCAACTAAGTTGTTGAGTGGTTCTTTTGAAAAAAGATCTGTTCATTTCACCATTGTTACTGGGGGTTCTTCTTCATTGAGATGCATTTTCCCATCGTCCCATCATTATAGTTTAACTGTGTTAGTGGGTCAACTAAGTTGAGCTCAATACTCAAATTGGAAATAGAAACAGACATCATGAAAATGGTACTAGTTCAACCAATTTGGTGAAAATGGTACTGGTTCAACTTGTAAAGAATATTTTCATGTTCAATTTGGCAAAGATTCCGTATGACAAAAATATTCATGTAACCATTCCTACGAGCACTAGTGTAGTGTGAAGATGTCGTGGTACGCATACTTCGTCGACTACGTGAAGACTATTAGACAGAGACAACAAGGATCAAACTGTTGATGACAAGAGTCATCTGAGTAACTGCCCATTTGTCGGTTATAGATCGTGTACGTTTGCTTATGAATGTAAGTGACTTAGTGGCCATAGGAATAGGTTTAAAAAGAATAAAATATAATAGTCAAACCTAGTCATTGGACAGACCCGAGTCTTAGTCAAAGTTATTAACTTTTGGGAGAGTCCGATCGATTGGATAAGTTGTAATCGATTGGAAATAGCCCAATCGATTGGACGACTCTGTAAAATCGATTGGAAGCTACAATGCAGAACATGATCACAGCCCAATCGATTGGACACATCTGTAAAATCGATTGGAGGCTACGAGACAGAACATGATCAAAACCCAATCGATTGGACACATCTGTAAAATCGATTGGAGGCTACGAGACAGAACATGATCAAAACCCAATCGATTGGACACATCTGTAAAATCGATTGGAGTCTATAAGGCAGAACATGATCAAAGCCCAATAGATTAGAGACATCTGTAAAATCGATTGGAGTCCTTTGTAAAATCGATTGGAACCTATGGGACAGAAACTTATTTAAGCTCGATCGATTGGACTATGTACAATCGATTAGATTTATGAAGGAAATTGCCATCCATACAAGGCCAATCGATTGGATCCGAAACCCTTGCCCAATCGATTGGACCCAGAGTACAATCGATTGGACTTGACAGGGATTTAGTTTATTTCAGATCCGAAATTCTAGTTCCCACGATCCCACGTTCTACAAGGCTCAGGGTTACGGATTCTATAAAGATAACTCTTCTATACCTTCTCTAAACACACACAAAGTGACACTTATATACTTCAAGAAAGAAGAAAATATTTATTTATTAGAGTGTCCATTCGAAGAGAAACAAGCCTAGTTATCTCATTTACATCTTGTAAGTTTGTTCCTATTCTTTATCAAAGCCAAGTGCTTGATCCATTACTCAGCTTAGGTCTTCCACTAAAATATTTGACCTAGTAACCTGAGTGTACTAGTGTGACTCAACACCTTTGAGCAACCTAGGGTTCAGGGTGTACTAAATCCTTTAACTTTGGCAAAGGCGGGAGAGTTGAGAATTAAGATCGGAGTGACCGATCGAAAGTAGGTTTGGGGTGTACCAAACTGAACAAGTGAACAAGGCTTCTTGGTTGGGAGGGCGCGCATGGATTCTTAGCGTTGATTCAGAGGACGTGGACGTATCGGCAGTAGGCCTTGGCTAAGGTTGGAAGCTGTATTTGCAACGGTGCTACGTAAGTAACCTTCGTTTCGTTTAACTTTCTAGTTAGTGATATTTTTCGACTAGACGTGGTCCCGTGGTTTTTCCTTGGCTCAGGTTTTCACATAAAAATCTCTTGTCTTGTGTGATTGTTTGTTTATATTCTGCTATTCATATTGATTAGAACAAACGACAAAAAGAAAATATACCACGGAGGTATATTCGATTTGAATCGGTTGTGATAATTGAAATTCCACCGGTCCGTTCTCTTTAACTTAATATACCTAGAAGGGGGGTTGATTAGGTGTTTAAATAAAATATTCCTATATAGTTTTACTGGTCTATGATATGGGGACAAAATCTCATGCCTTGGTTGTTTGAAAAAGATTATCACAACCGACTCAAATCAAATATACCTCCGTGGTATATTGTCTTTTTGTCGTTTGATCTAATCAGGATATAATGCGGAACACAAACAAACAATCATACAAGACAAGATATTTTTACGTGGAAACCTTAGCCAAGGAAAAACCACGGGGCCACGTCCAGACGGAAAGTATCACTAACTGAAAAGTTAAACGAACCAAAGGTTACCTACGCAGCACCGTTGCAAATACAGCATCCAACCTTAACCAAGGCCCACTGCCAATGCGTCCACGTCCTCTGAGTCAACGCAACGAATCCATGCGCGCCCTTCCAGCCAAGAAGCCTTATCCGCTTGTTTAGTTTGGTACACCCCAAACCTACCTTCGACCAGCTCCTCCGATCTTAATTCTTAACACTCCCGCCTTTGCAGAAGGTGAAGGATTCAGTACACCTTGAACCCCAAGTTGCTCAAAAAGTGTTTGAGTCACACTAGTACTCTCAGGCTTACTAGGTTACATATAGAATTGAAAAACCTAGGTTGAGTAAATATCAAGCTCTTGGCTTTGATCGAGAAGAGAACAAGCTCACAAGATGTGAATGAAAACAGCTTCTTGCTATTCGAATTTGGACACTAATAAATATAACATTTACTTCTCTCTCTTGAAGATTGAGTCACTTTGTATCTCTGTGTGTGTTTAGAGAAGGCATAGAAGGGTTCTATTTATAGAATTCTAAGATCTTGAGTCGTGTGGAACATAGGATAATGGAACCATGAATTTCAGATCTGATAAAACCGATTGGGGACAAGTGTCCAATCGATTGGGCTCAATAAGTTTTCTATTTCGAAAGCACCAATCGATTACACAGGGTTCTCTAATCGATTTGACATTTATAACTTTCTGTCTCGAAGGCTTCAATCGATTAATCAGAGTCTCCAATCAATTTGACACAGAAAGATTTCTGTCCCGTATTCTCCAATCGATTACACAATGTCTCCAATCGATTGGGCTCAATTATGTTTCTGCCTCGAAGTGTCCAATCGATTACGCAGTGTCTCCAATTGATTGGGCTACGTCCAATCGATTGGGGACACATGTCCAATCGATTGGACTTACCCACTAGTCAATAAATTTGACTTTGACTCCGGTCTGTCGAATTACTAAATCTGACCATTATATTTTGTTCATTTTAATCAACTCATATGGCCACTAAGTGACTTACCTTCCTAATCAAGCGTACACGATTGTTACTAACAAATCAACAGTTACTCAGATGACTCCTGTCGTCAACAGTCTGATTCTTGCTGTCTTTGTCTTATAGTCTTCACGTGGTTGGCGAAGTATGCGTACCACGACATCTTCACACTATACTAGTGCTCGTAGGAATGGTTACAAGAATGTTTTATGTCAAACGGAATCTTTGCCAAATTGAATATGAAAATATTCCTTACAATAATCTTTTATCAAATAACTAAGGCATGCGATTTTCTTTCCTACCAAAGACCAGTAAAACTGTTTAGGTATAATTAATTTTAAATACCTAATCAACCCCCACTTCTAGGTATTTCCTATTAAAGAGAACGGACCTGTGGTTATTTCAATTAGTATCAGAGTAGGTTATTATTCTATAAAAGGTTTAATCACCTAAATTTAGATTCCTGCAAAACCTATTTATTCTTTTCATTTATAAAGATGCCTAAAGAAGGGTTCACTGTCAATAGCCGTAGTGACTAAGACAGTGAAGATCAAGGCGATCTTTATATTACTTATCAAGAGCTATATAAAGAAAGCTTTAGACTGACCAAAGCAAATAAGAAATTGACTAATAGAGTTTAATTTCTTGACTCTGAAAATTCTTCTTGTAAACTAGACAATAATGAATTATCTGTGCTAGTTGGTCAGCTTAGGGAAGAGAAGAAATCTCTTCAAGAGAGAAACAAGTTCTTGGAATGCGAGTTCCAAACTAGTACGAATGCTAAAATGTCTTTTGAAAGTTAGCATGAAAAATATGAAACTATTTTTAGAAAGCTTGAAGAAGAGAAAGCTAGCCTCCTAGACAAAGTTAAATTTCTTGAATCTGATTATCAGGAATGTCTGGAGAAGAGGAAGTCACTTGAACTTAATCTAGTTCACCGAAAAAAGATTTGCCTTATATTTCTTAAAGCACTGAGAAATTAAATGAGATTTTAAGTGTGGGACAGAGATGTGGAGACAAGCGCGGACTTGGATATGTTGATAATGTTAATACCCCATCATCTTTAGGAACTAAATTTGTAAAAGCCAAAGTTTCTTCCATACCACAGGTTGATCAACCTAGACCCAGACCAATATACATATGCATGTTTGTAATTACTATAGGGGTAGAGGTCACTTGAACAAGAATTTTTTTAAAAGAGGAAAGATACCATGGTTCCTCCGAAGAGAAAATTATATAGGAACCAAGGAGATCTACTCCATAAAATGACAGTCTTGCATCAAAAGTCGGATACCTTGAGAAGAGAGATTGCAAACCTTATGAAACTCAAGGGCACCCACACTCAAAGGGTTCAGAAGAAGATGACAAACAAAAAGAGAAATGTCAATCATCCATCACCGCCTATACAAATGGCGAAGAAAAAGAACCTACCTACAAGGTATAAAATCATATGGGTGAGAAAGGAATGACCGATAAATCTAGATTCAATTTGGAGTAAATTCCTTATGAAGTCTAGTGACACTTGTCCCATTGATTGAATAAATGTGGTTCTTTACACTCTTCTCTATTTTATGATTGTATATCTTTTGTGAGTTGGGTGTTTAGTTTTATTTTAGGATTTTATTTTCTTAATAGTTTTTTCTATTTATTTTAGATCTTTGCTTATTTGTATTATTTTGAGTTCATATATTCAAAAATAAAAATAAAAAATTTAAAAATAAAAAAATTGTCTTGTATCTTGTTAGGATTTTTGTTTTAGAGTTGTGCTTTTTACATAATTGCTTTTAATATAATGGGTATTGACTGTAGAAAATTCTAGAACCAGGACTTGACACAAGGTAAATTGAGACTAGATCATTGTAGAAAATTTTAGAAAGTTTAGAAGTTTAGTCTATTTTACTAATTTACGGTTAGTGGATGTTCATAAGTTGTAACTTGTTATTCATATGTACATTGACTGACACTGGTTGGGACTGGATTTGATAGAGGTAACAAATCTAGTACTCTATGGGAATCAGGAATAAACTTATACTTTTCATGACTTCAAATTAGTTGTGTTCCTACTTTCAATTGATTTTGAAATTACAATATAATTGACTATTGGCCTCCCTGTGTGATAGTTCTTCATGGAAAAAGCTACCTCAAGTGGATGTGGTAAAATCTGTATGGCCCCGATCTATATAAAAATCAGGTTACTTAATGCTGTAGAGGATACCATACCGACCGAGTGTGAAAGCTACCAAACCGACTGTCACGACCCTAAATCTGGGCATCTAGGTTTGACCCATTTCGCACGGGTTGACCCGGATCCAAACCCGAGTCATGATCAATTAAAACAAATCCCACACTTCAACAATAATTACCAATAAAATATTAAGGTTAATATCATAATTCATTTAAATGCTCATAACATCCACTCACGACCATAAGAAGTTCAAGTATTTGGCAAACATGTAGTCTAGAGTACATTCACCTATAAAATGTTCAACCTTTTGACCGTCAGATTTAGGATTTAAAATTTTGATTTATTTTCTAATAAACAATCCATAAATTGGCCGGAACTGTAGAATTCACCCATGGTGTCCCATACGAAGCACTTTAACTTTGATACACTACACTGCCTTACATTTGTAAGGATAGCATGCACACATTGCTGGTCCCACCGGATAGTACAATAGATCTGGACGTTCAGCAGTCCATCCCACATTTCATGGTAGGAAAATCAGTGGGCGCTATCCACTATGCTGTCTGTGTCTAGACAGATCTCTATGGTCTGAAACAAATTCGTTTCGGGACCTCGATATACATGTAGGTCTCATCCACACACTGACATTGTTGGAAACCAACACCGATCGCTACTAAGCACAACATTAAAATACACAGTTCACTCCAGGGAATCGGTCTACAACTCAAGTCGTTATTTCTCCGGTTGTCTTGGTGGTCACACCCATGCATCATCCGAATCAACCACGAGATATCTATCGGTAGAGGTTGGGTTAAACATGGGACTCTTGCTCGCTTTGGCTATGGGTTCTATCCCATTCCGGGAATCACGTACCCATAGTCTAAACAACTCCCATGTTGCCACACCCGTGAGCCAACATTTAAAATTGGCTCTCTCATAGCCGTTACATCCCTAGAATTTCTTCATGCAAGGTAATTTATAAAAGAAACACTTTACTCACATAATATCCAACACATGGTCCAATACCATTCATGGAAAATTCCAAACTAAAAACATAACATGCAAACACATGGTCTAATACCATTAATTAAGGTGAATTTCTAACAAGATGTTCAAACTCCACTAATCATTATCAAAACATAACCATATGTTTCCACAGATAAAATCATATATTGTCTCACATAGAATCATCCTTAAAACACTAATTTTTTTTCCATTATTAAAGTAATAGTAATGCCATTCAAACATTCCCCGTGAATTCATCGTGTCCAACACCGTCATCTTTGTTCATCCCGAACTCCTCACTGGGTTCGTCAAGATCTGTAAAATTTCAATCGGTACAACACCGTGAGCCGGAGCCCAGTAACAACAAGCGCATTTTCGATAATGATAATAAGATAATCATTCAATCTAAGCATGCATCTTGATATAGATAGCAGTGTACATTAACATAAGCGACATCCTCATTAACATATCTCATACGTGCATTCATATCTTAATATGTTTAGCCCCTACCAAGGGAAATGATCCCACCAAGGGTTGTAATCCCACCAAGGGTAGTCCCCGCAAGGACGCATCGGATTGGACCAACCATTCCGCTAAGGTCTCATATGCAAGCCACATGAAATGACAGCACATTCCCACGAATTTCATTTAATACATGTTGATCTCAACACGATAAATTATCATGCATCACAGAGTTGGACCAACCATTTCTCCAAAATCCATCACGCAATACCACATGAAATAATAGCATATTCACACAAGAGTCCATCTAAAGCATGTTGATCACACTATGATAACCATAACGTACACATCACAAGCATACATCACACTCAGATCATGTTTTATTCTATGATCATAGTCAGTACGCTTACCTATTTGAAGACGTGATATCCTACGGTTCAATGGCGATGGCGTGTGGTAGATCGATCTGATCTCCTTTTCCTCTTCCTGCTACTAACATTCTTCTCCACTCTCCTTCTCTCCTTTTTCTTAGTCAGAACACGTTTTTCCCCCCCTTCGGTTTCACGGCCAATGGTGTCTATTAATTGTGGCACCTCCTTTGGCCAAAGGGGTTTACACGATTCATGTAGGGAAGGTTTCCCATAAGTCAATGTCACTTTCCATTCTAGATGATCACCATATCTGCATGTTTGATCGGTGATTATAAAGTTTCCAAATGATATTATGCAAAAAAAGTTAGGTGATTATCCTAGGTGGTAAATTAGTATCTTATTCAAAATAGTGCAAGTGTGTTAAAGAAAATAAGGGTACGTGTGTACTAACTAAGCAATATTCATTCTAGTAGCTAATGAGTATATGTTAACTTATTTTATTTTATAGGGTTCATTCCTAAAGAGGTCCAGCTGATTGGTCAAGCAATTCAATGGTAAGGTGGCTGGTATACTAAGGTGTACACGTACCATCCTCAAAAAGGTAAGTGGTTAAGGGAATCCTCCCTTGTGTAGTTAATTTAGTAGGGTGCTATGCAAGGTAACTCAGACCAGTCCATTTGGACTTTGTCAAAGTCGATCCTAATCTTGATGTCTTACTATACACTTGGCAAAATCCTATGCTATGTGGTCTAGTAAGGCTGGTCACACAATGACATGGGATTATGCCCAAAATAGGTTGAAGGTCCTTTATTTCTTTTGACTAGTTGGGCACCTTTTCTTATTAGATTCAATGGTTGTTAGTATATGTGGGCCCCCTTTAATCTTTTAAATGCAAGAACGTGTTGGCAGGTGTGGTCTAATGTGTGTGTGTCAAGTCAGCATATAGTGAATTTTGAGTTTTTGTCAACTATGTTATGTTAGTTGGTGGTTGGAACATAGGTTATAAACAATTCACTAATAATATGAATGCATGAGATTAAATCATAAAAAAAAAGTGTTACAATGATGAACATTTAGTGTTAGTGTATATGATATGCCTACAATTCATACTCTATGGCATTTCTCGAGCTTTCGAGTTAACACCAATGCTCGGGAATTCACCAAGCATGTTCGTAAATTCTAGTGTAGATTCCATTAGTCCATTCATAACGTGTTTGAAATTTGATACAATGTGTGAGTTCATGATCAAAGTTTTGAAATTTAGAATATTCGAATTGAGAATTCACGAAATTACCCTTGGGTGCGGCTTAGGGTATTACACCGACCAAGTGTCAAAAGATGAGAACTTGAAAAATAAAATTCTGATTAAACAAGTGAGTGAGAAATAGTCGTGTTTGCTACAAAAGTAATGTAAAATCACATTAGCAAATACATTTGTAAATAAAGAGTTAGTGAGTACCTATTAGCTTTAATGATGATTTCATGATTGGATACAGGATACCTCTAGATTTTGAGTAAAGTATTTAAATTTTTACTAACGTCTGTCTTGTACCCTAAGAAGTGGAAAGTCAGATCACAGTACACCCAAGTGAAAGAAATTGAAAATTCAATAAAAGTGTACTAGTTTGATTAACTAGCTCTAATAAATGGCCTAGATTGACTACATTTGAACTATTCAAGATTAAATTGAGTAGTTAAGTCTAAAATCCTAGGTTTGATATTTGTTAGTGTCTATCACATTGAAACTCATTATGTATTGTATTTAACTTGACTTTTATGTATTTCAGCATACTTTAGATTTGACATTTTTCTTCGAATTAATCCGGATTGATCTGATTTGAGTTCTGTGAGTTGTAAATCTAATTAGAGATGATTTAAAATTTTAAAATTCATTTGAAAAATATTTATGATTAGTTAAATGGTTTCACCGAAATTTAAACCATTGATGTATTTAGACTATGCGCCATGCCTATCTTTTAGTCTTTATACTTGTTATCATGTTGCACTAATGCACTTGTGATTCATGATAATAAATTATGCATACAATTTATCTGTTTATTTTTTGTACCTTTGTCATTCTATGGCAAAAAGGGGGAGAGAAAATCATATGAGGTAAACTAGTAGTTGCATGAGATAGGGGGAGAGAAATTCAGGGGGAGTAAAATTGTTTCAATATTTTATCTATTTCTCTACCTGTGATGTGCATAATTAACTTATTATATTTTATTAGTTTATTGATTACTGATGATATTACATGGTATGTGTTGTTGGTAGAATGCGCAGGAAATAGATTAAAAGTTACTATTCTATTATCTGTTCGATTATCTCCGAGAGTTTGTGAGATAGTGAGTGAATCATGTAAGAGGGTGGGATTATAATTAATTTTTTTTTGTTTACCTTCTATACGATTAAAATATTTTTTGTCACAGAATTGCCAAAGGGGGAGATTGTAAGGAATATTTTCATATTCAATTTGGCAAAAATTCCGTATGACATAAAAACATTCATGTAACCATTCCAACGAGCACCAGTATAGTATGAAGATGTCATTGTACGTATACTTCGCCGACTACGTGAAGACTATTAGACAAAGACAGCAAGGATCAGACGGTTAACAATATGAGTCATCTGAGTAACTGCCCATTTGTTGGTTATAGATTGTGTACGCTCGTTTAGGAAGGTAAGTGACTTAGTGGCCATAAGAATAGGTTTAAAATGAATAAAATATAATGGTCAAACCTAGTCATTGGACATACCCGAGTCTTAGTCAAAGTTATTGACTTTTGGGAGAGTCTGATCGATCGAACAAGTTCCAATCGATTGAACATAGCCCAATAGATTGGAGGACTCTGTAAAATCGATTGGAGGCTACAAGGTAGAACATGATCAATGCCTAATCGATTGGACACATCCGTAAAATCGATCAGAGGCTACGATGCAAAACATGATCAAAACCCAATCGATTGGACACATCTGTAAAATCGATTGGAGTCTATGAGACAGAACATGATCAAAACCTAATCGATTGGACACATCTGTAAAATCGATTGGAGTCTACGAGACAGAACATGATCATTGCTCAATTGATTGGAGTCCTCTATAAAATCGATTGGAGCCTACGGGACATAAACTTATTTAAGTTCGATCGATTGGACTTATGTACAATCGATTGGATTTACAAAGGAAATTGCCATCCGTACAAGGCCAATCGATTGCAACCAAAACCCAATCGATTGGACCTAGAGTACAATCGATTGGACTTGATACGAATTGAGTCTATTTTAGATCCGAAATTCTAGTTCCCACGATCCCACGTTCTACAAGGCTCAGGGTTATGGATTCTATAAATATAACCATTTTATGCATTCTCTAAACACACACAGAGTGACACATTGACACTTATATACTTCAAGAGAGAAGAAAAGATTTATTTATTAGAGTGCCCATTCGAAGAGAAACAAGCATAGTTATCTCATTCACATCTTGTGAGTTTGTTCCTATTCTTGATCAAAGCCAAGTGCTTGATCCATTACTTAGCTTAGGTCTTCCACTTAGATATTTGACCTAGTAACCTGAGTGTACCAATGTGACTCAACAACTTGAGCAACCTAGGGTTCAGGGTGTACTGAATCCTTCACCTTTGGCAAAAGCGGGAGTGTTGAGAATTAAGATCGGAGTGGCTGATCAACGATAGGTTTGGGGTATACTGATATTCGCTCAAAAGTGCTTATTTTAAGCAATTATCCTGTTAGCGTTATTGCATTCTCCTACGTTAAAATACTCTATTTATCTACTTTTCTACGTAAGAGTCTCTTGTGTTGCGTAGAACACACTTTTCTGGACGAAATGGTATATTTGCATGCATTAAACACATTTTCGGAAGTCTAGACATGTAGTCATTCTGATAGAGTCTCATTACGCGCTTCTTCTGTCGCAGGAAACCCCGATGGGACATTTCTCGAGACTCGCTAGCCCACATCGATCAGGAAAGCCCATTATCAAAGCTTAAAGAGCCCACATGCTATGACTAAAAGATATGGGCCAACTATGAGGACCAAAAAGTCGGCCCAAAGAACGAAGAGAGCAGGAGAGCCAATGACCAAGAGACGGACCAAAGCGTTTAAAGCCACATAAGTCAGCAAAGAATGATAGTCGACTCTACTAGAGAAGCGTGAGGATGGTCACAGTGAAGACCAGGGTTCCAGACCCTCCGCCAGTGCTTTTTTCCATTTTTTTTGATACTTTTTCTCTCATCTCTTCTTATTCTCTCTCTCTCTTCATCTCTCGGTCCTCGAATCTACTGACCTAACCCCAGAACTCCTGTCCATCGGCTCTATCTCATCTCCCTTAGCTTTCTGACCGTTGGATCTTCCATCGGACCGTTGGATCTTCAATCGGACCGTTGGATCTCTCTAGATCCGTCGATCTACCAATCTGGGTCCCAATCAAGTCACCATCCATCCGATCGCCTTCAGAATGCCTGTCACATCATCTTGTGAGACGATGGACATCATCAGTCCATGTGGGCCAGTAGCCGGGCCCATCATCATCGACCCGCTGTCCGACCAGTTAGTGGACCCCGCGAATTTCAAAAATAATTTTAATTAAATGGGGGGTCCACTAATTGGGGAGATTCCCCATAGAAAAGTAGGTTTTTACTTAAAAAAAAAAAAAAAAATTTATTTTTTATTTTTTATTTTCAAAAAAATACCCTATTTCCATTAATGGAAATAGGGAGCTTTATAAGAGGAGGGAGAAGGGTTCGTTCGAACCCTAATCCCCCCCCTTTCTCCTCCATTCTCTCCCCCAACTCGTGGCCCCCTCTTTCTCCTCGGTTTTTGACTGTTTTTTCCTCCATTTTTTCTCAATCACCATCTTCATCTTCATCTTTATCACCGGAGTTGCGCCTGCAACTCCGGCCGTTCGTTCCACACCTTGCTGGCCTTTATCCCCCCCATTCTCTACCACGTTCCACCATCTCCTCTCTCATATTTCCCTCCTTCACCGTTTTCTTCAAAAAAGAAAAGCAAAAAAAAAAAAAAAGGGAGATCACCGGAGTTGCAGGTCGCAACTCCGGCGAAACCAGCAACCCCACCATCTTCTCACGCCGCATCCCACCTCTAGCAACAACACCTGCTCCTCCACATCTCCTCTCCATCACTTCACCACGACCTGCAACGTTGAGTTGCAGGTCTGCTTCGCTAAGCCATCTTCTCACACAAAAAAAAAAAAGAGAAAGAAAAAGAAAAAGAGAAAAGGAGAAGAGAAAGAAGGAGGAGGCGCCTCCTTGCTGCTGGTGCGCACGCCCAGCTCGCCTCCCTCATCTTCACCGGTTGCCATCTCCTTCACCGCCACCTGCTGCTGCCACGACCTGCAAGTTGCAGGCCGTTAAATCCTTCACCATCACCAAGCCGCCTCCTCCAACGTCTCCTTCTTGCACCGCCTGCACCATCCATCCACCTTGCTACCTTGCTGACCAACGGCACCCATACACCGTCTTCCCCCACCAGTGTAACCACCGGAAGAACTAGCAAACCTTCGCTGGTCCATCCTCCACACCGCTACTTCTCCTTGGGCCGACCCAACTTCAACCAACTCCGGCCAGCATCTCCACACATTGCTGCCTCACACTCTCCATTGGCTTGCATGTGCATGTGGTGAGCTCTAAGGTAGGATTTCTATCATCGTATCTCTATAGGACCTCTTTTTCTCTCTCTCAAGTTTTCTCTCTCTAGCCTCCTAATTTCTCTCTCTAACTCTCATGCCAATTTGTTTGCTTTTTAGTTGGGACATGTTTTTATTCAAGCAATGTATTTCTTTTAGTTTAATTTGATTAATAAAATAGTTTATTTTCAGTTCAATTTATTGTCTTCATTATTTCGTATGCTTTCGATGGTCCATAAATTCTCTCTCTAAAAATATCATGTTTTAAAGCGAACAACCACTCTCACCCCTCCATCATTTCTTTTTAGCAATTTCTGTGGAAAATTTTGTTATTTGCTCTGAATCGCGCTAATCTGACTAATCCCGAGTGCGGATCGACATCCGACACGAATCCCTATACAAAAATCTCAAATTTTGTAGGATAATCGGAAAAAATTACAAATCTTGTTGATTCTAGGGTTTCCGTAACCAACGACGCGGAAAAACCCTACTTTCATATACCAAACTGAACAAGCGGACAAGGCCTCTTGGCTAAGAGGACGCGCGTTGATTCGTAGCATTGATTCAGAGGACTTTGACACATCGACAGTAGGCCTTGGTTAAGGTTGGAAGCTGTATTTGCAACGGTGCTGCGTAGGTAACCTTTGATTTCGTTTAACTTTTCAGTTAATGATATTTTTCGTCTGGACGTGGTCCCATGGTTTTTCCTTGGCTAAGGTTTCCACGTAAAAATCTCTTATCTTGTGTGATTGTAATACCCTGAACTTTCGTTCATAGATTTTGAGTAAATTAATTCTAAAAAGTTGAAATTGACTCCTTAATTTCTTTTGAATGATAATTAACTATATTTCTATTGTGATCCATAAATGACATAGTGGTAATAACTAATTAGTGAGTTATACTTGTTAGGTAGACCCGTAGGACTAATTTAGAGGCATCTTGGACTTAATAATAGTCTAAAATGAAGCCTACTTAATGCCCATATGCCTTAGGTTCATTTTAGCCCATATCCATATTAAAATAGGCCTTTTAGTGAGTTATAAAATTCACCCCTTTTAAAGTTATGAAAATCACCTAAAATTGGAA
Source organism: Euptelea pleiosperma (assembly GCA_035048495.1). Taxonomy (NCBI): domain Eukaryota; kingdom Viridiplantae; phylum Streptophyta; class Magnoliopsida; order Ranunculales; family Eupteleaceae; genus Euptelea; species Euptelea pleiosperma. Next base: position 32,214,642 of record CM068548.1, on the reverse strand, counting down.
ACCATACTTTCTAAACATATTTAATAAAGCATTGGAAGCTTGGGACATCTTGCATACTCTAAACCATCACTCCAATTAATATTTTTCTCATCTTTCTCTCCACCTTCCTCCATTGAAGTACCTCTATTAGAGAAAAACTTGAAAAACCTTCGAAGTCCTAAAAACACCATAACGTCTCATCATTTGACATCATCCCTTGAGACAAAAATATTCATATTATTGAAACGTTCGACATACTCGAATCCCAACTTCATCTAACGACAATTGATAAAGACATTCGCGGCTACTTTTTCACTATTGATTCAAGTACGAATGAAAATCAATAAATAAGGTAGGTACACCTACATATTTAATAGATAATCTCCCTTATTTTACTTTATTAATCATGTTATATGTATGTGCTTAATTGATGATGTTGTGGATATTATTGTGATTCGGATTTAATCAGATCGGCCGGTGTGCCAAAAAAAAAGGGTTATAGAAAATAATTTTGGATAATATTGAAGTATTAGTTCGGGTGTGATCCTAATAGATATTCGCGAAAATAAAAATTAAAAAGGGCCTGGAGCCCTAAGGTTAAAAGCCCCAAACCCCTATAGAAGAGCCTTTTGGCTACTCCCGGCGTGAGAAGGAGAAGGAGACCCGAGATTGGGTTGCAGTTATAATCATATGAAAATAATGATATTGGGCTAATTGTGAAAAATATTTATTATTCTTGATTAAGGTTACTAGTTTATATTATCTGTTATGCATTGAATATGTCATGATTTTTGAATTAGAATATGCGATATTATCTGTCATATATAAGCGGTGTACAGTGGATTATCTACTGGGCTTTGGCTCATGGTATTTACCAAATATTTTAGACTTAATTGAGGATGGTATGAATTTCAGAGTTGATGCACTTGATGAAGGCGATAATAGCATAAAAAGACCGAAGGGCAATATGAGAATGTTGATGAGATCAACGCGGGACTCTAGATAATTTTTATTTGTATTATTTTTGTAGGCTTATATATTAAAGACTCGCATTGTCTATTATTTAAAAGTTTTGTTTAATTTTAAAATCATGTGGATGATCAATATTTGACTTCCTAGATACTTTAATTTAACCCTTTAGATATAGGGTTATGAATTTTTAACCAATGCATCAGTTTTTATTGATGTACGGTGCTTATAATTATTTTTACGTATTATCTGAGTACTATTATCGTTAGGGGAGATTTTTGAGTTGAATTACTAAAATAAAATAGTAAATAATATTTTTAGGCAAAATGCATTCACAAAAGATGCTTAAAATGAGTTTTTAATCGTAAATAATTAATAAAATAATTTTTTATTAAAATTATATTTTTTTTAAAATTTTACACATACCTATTTAAATTCTGAAAAATTAATTAAAAAAGCTAATCAAACAGAAGTTTTAACCAAAACGTCTTTATAAAAGATTTTTATTTTAATATATTATGAATTATGATCATTTTAAAAAATTATTTTAAAGTATTTTATTTTTTTATTTTTATCACACCCAGGATCTTGGGTAAACGGATCGTTTTCTAGGCGTTCGGGTCGGATCAGGGTGCCCAGGTCCGGGATGTGACAGAATGGTATCAGAGCATAGGTTTCAGATACCTAAGAATTTATGTGTAATGGGTTTATGCGTAGTTAAGTTGTTTATAATTATTTATGAACCTTAAAATCAAAACTTACTAATAGAGAACCGTGGGATGGCTCTGTTGAACTCTGATACGTTTGATTTAATAACTTAATCATATTAATTTTTAAATTTATAATTTACACACCTATAATTAATTAAGATAAATTATATGAACATTTGAAAAGAAAATTGGACCTTAGAGTTAATTTAAAAAAAAAATTAAACTTAAGCAAGATCTTTATAGTCGTAAAAATATATGAACATGTTATTAAAAAAAAAAACTACGATTTGTAATCCCGACTATTCTGACTAGTTGGCCAATTGAATAGTTTGATTAGTGTGATTAGAGGACATACTGACTAGATTTACCAATTAATTAGGCTGAATAGATTGACCAAGTTTACCGGTTTAATTGATGTTGACTATATTGACTAGTTTGATCAGTCTAATTAAGTTAACTAGACTTGTTAGATGACTAGTTTGACTGGGTTGGACTATAATAGTGTAGATGACTAATTTGACTAGGTTTACCATGTTAATTAACTTAACCTATTTTACTAAGTTTAACAATAAGGTTTTGTCGACCAATCTAACTAAGCTTGAATTTTTAGTCGACTAATCTGAAGTGGTGGATTAGAAGAAAAAAAATTCATTAAATATATTTTAAATTTCGAAGACCGAAATTCTTGTAAGGGGGGTAGGTTGTAATATCCTGAACTTTTAATCATGAATTTTGAATAAATTAATTCTAAAATGTTGAAATTGACTCCTTAATTTCTTTTTTCAATTTATTTTGAATGATAATTAACTATATTTCTATTGTGGTCTATAAATGACATAGTGGTAATAACTAATTAGTGAGTTATACTTGTTGTGTAGGCCCGTAGGACTAATTTTGAGGCATCTTGGACTTAATAATAATCTAAAATGAAGCCTACTTAATACACATAGGCCTTAGGCCCATTTTAGCCCATATCCATATTAAAATTAATATTTTAGTGAGTTATAAAATTCACCCCTTTTAAAGTTACGAAAATCACCTAAAATTGAAAACCATACTTTCTAAACATATTTAATAAAGCATTGGAAGCTTAAGACATCTTACATACCCTAAACCATCACTCTAATTAATGAACTTGAAGAGCCTTCGAAGTCATAGAAACACCATAACGTCTCACCATTTGACATCATCTCTTGAGACAAAAATATTCATATTATGGAGACGTTCGACATATTCGAATCCCAACTTCATCTAATGACAATTGGTAAAAATATTCGCGGCTACTTTTTCACCATTGATTCAAGTACGGATGAAGATCAACGAACAAGGTAGGTACACCTACATATTTAATAGATAATCTCCCTTATTTTACTTTATTAATTATGTTATATGTATGTGCTTAATTGATGATGTTGTGGATATTATTGTTATTCGGATTTAATCGGATCGGCCTGTGTGCTAGAAAAAAGAGGGTTATAAAAAATGATTTTGGATAATATTAAAGTGTTAGTTCGGGTGTGATCCTAATGGATACTAGTAGAAATAAAAATTAAAAAGGGCCTAGAGCCCTAGGGTGAAAGACTCCAAACCCTACAGAAGAGCCTTTTGGTTACTCTTGGCGTGGGAAGGAGAATGAGACCCGAGATTGGGTTGTAGTTATAATCTTATAAAAATAATGATATTGGATTAATTGTGAAAAATATTTATTATTCTTGATTAATGTTACTAGTTTATATTATTTGTTATGAATTGAATATGCCATAATTTTTGAATTAAAATATATGATATTATCTGTCATATATATACGGTGTACAATAATTATCTACTGAGTTTTGGCTCATGATATTTACTAAATATTTCAGACTTAATTGAGGACGGTGTGAATTTTCAAATTGATGCACTTGATGAGGGCAATAATAGCATAGAAAGATCGAAGGGCAATATGAGGATGTTGATGAGATCAACGCGGGACTCTAGATAATTTTTATTTATATTATTTTTATAGACATATTTATTAAAGACTCGCATTGTCTATTATTTAAAAGTTTTATTTAATTTTAAAATCATGTGGATGATTAATATTTGACTTCTTAGATACTTTAATTTAACTCTTTAGATATAGGGTTATGAATTCTTAACCAATGCATTAGTTTTTATTGATGTACAGTGCTTATAATTATTTTTACGTATTATCTGGGTATTATTATCGTTAGGGGAGTTTTTTGAGTTGAATTGCTAAAATAAAATAGTAAATAACATTTTTAAGCAAAGTACATTCACAAAAGATGTTTAAAATGGGTTTTTAATCGTAAATAATTAATACAAATAATTTTTTATTGAAATTATATTTTTTTGAAAATTTTACGCATTTCTGCTTAAATTCTGAAAAGTTAATTTAAAAAGCTTATCAAACAAAAGTTTCAGCCAAAACGTCTTTACGAAAGATTTTTATTTTAATATATTATGAATTATAATCATTTAAAAAAATTATTTTAAAGCATTTTATTTTTTTATTTTTATCACACTCTAGACTTAGCGTTCGGGTCGGATCAGGGTGCCCCGGTCAGGTGCGTGACAGTGATTGTTTGTTTGTATTCCGTTATTCATATTGATTACACAAAAGACAAAAAGAAAATATACTACGGAGGTATATTCGATATGAATCAGTTGTGATAATCTATTATTAAACAACTAAGGCATACGATTTTCTTCCCTACTAAAGATCAGTAAAATTGTTTAGGTATAATTAATTTTAAATACCTAATCAACCCCCCCTTCTAAGTATTTTCGATTAAAGAGAACGGACCGGTGGTTATTTCACAACTAATTTCGTGAATATCATTACTAAAACTTGAGAGAAGATTCTTGCTTAACAAAAATGAAAGTGATAACCATCTTCTCCACCTTCTTCCTTCTTCATCTTCTTCTTTCTTAACTGAACCATGAAACCAACGTTGCTTTCTTTATTCACCTTCAATAGCGTATAGACAAGCTACAAAGAGTTGTAGAAAATAACCAAGACGCTACAAAATAGACGACTAGAAGGAAATCTTTCAAACCGACATCACCTTCGTTTTTCTTCACCTTGAATGGAGGATAGATGAGCTGTGAAGAGTTGTAGAAGAAAGAAATGGAGGGAAAGAGCTATAGAGGAAGGAAATGGAGAAAAATAGTTGTAGAGGAAGGAAATGGAGGGAAAAAGTTAAACTAAACTTCGTTGAAGTTGATTGGCGTACCTGTGCGTCAGTCAAACTTCAAATCAAACTGATGCTATCAATTAAAACTGACAATAGCTGGAGGGTAGTATGGGTATTTCAGAAAAATTTGGATGGCAACCTTAAAAAGGCCTTAATGGGCAGACGGTTAAACCAAAGTGTCCATAGTTTTGTAGAGGGGACTTAATGGTCTGTATTTTTATAAATATGGACTTAAAAAGTAATTTTTCCTACTTTAATCCATCGACTAGAAATTATCAATCAAGCTGATTTTTGGTATATATATCAACATGAGAAAATATTTGATTCTGCAACTTTTTAATCCAATGATCCTGCCACCTATCCTGGGTTAAGGACCGTAAATGTAGTTACCTTACTAAACATCGAACGCGGCTTCTATGTGGCTGCATAGACGAAACAAAAATGGCCCAGCCCAAGTTGTGCCACGTCAGCAAAAAAAGTAAAAGTTCTTGTAAGTACTAAGACAACAACAATCAAGGTTCGTCGGTTTAGATTATCTTTTTATTTTTTGTTTTGTTTTTATTTTTTGAAATTTCACTGACGTGGCACAACTTGCACAGGGCCGTTTTGTTTGGTCTGTGCGGGCTGGCGTATAGAAGCCACTTCCCTAAACATCCATGCGGTTATCGAGTGTATCCGAAGTCGTCCACATTTTGCATAGATAACCCTCTAATCATGGCACCATCAATGGCGGACGAGGGCGAATCAGAGAGAGATTAAGTGCTAGGGTAAAACTGTCATTATCCTAACATATTAATAATAATTGTCTGAAACTTTACTGATCTTTTTTTATTCTCAGGCAACTTCAATGCCCATGGACCAAAACGCCTATGAAAAGATATCTTAAGAAAGCACCCAACTGGCATTTTCCTATTTTTAATGCACAGGCATTTTAGTCCATTTGCCTAAGTGATCTGGAAAATGAACATATCGCTCTTTTCCATTCTCTTTCTTTAATTAATTTTTTATTTTCCCGATAATTGGCAGAGGAGAAGCAGAAGAAGAAGAGAAGAGGGAGAACCCTTTGGTTTCTCTTCCAACCAAAGGGCGATCGATTTTAGGAAATAGAGAGAGAGAGAGAGAGAGAGAGAGAGAGAGAGAGAAATAGATTGAAAGCGAAACGAAGATGGAGTTGCGGAGGTGCGTTTCGAAATTCTAAACCCTAGAAATCTAGGGTTTTCTTTTGATGATATTCGTATGTTACATCTATCGATGAAGCTTAGGTTGGTTTGTTTTTCTTTGACTCGTAGGATTTTGAGATCGTTCTTTCCTGGATTCGATGATTCGAGGCGGGGGTCTGTACTTTGACGGTGGATTTCGGGATAAATGCTACTCATCAGATCTATTACAGCTTGGTTTGGTCAATTTTTTGCATGCATGGGGTAAGTAATCGATTTCCTTCATAGATCGACGAAGTTGGGAAGGTTTCCTGTTCTTTTATTGTTTTTTAAGGTTTCAGTATATTATTGTGTTTTTTTTTTTTTTTACTTATGCTTGTCTTGATTTGGAATTTTGTTTTGCTTGTTTTTCAAGCGAGATTGAATGATAAAACAGAAACCTGTGGGGGCTTTTTAGATTTCCGTTCCCTCCTTGAGGTCTAGGATCAGTATTTGCTTTGCATCGAAGCAGGATTTTGTTATGGATTTTAAGGATTGTTTGTTGATCCAAATGAAGAGTTGTTTTGGAAAGTTGTCGAATGGGTTATTTTTAGCATTTGGTGTGAAGAAGCATTTATCAATGAAGAAAATTAGGGAAAGATGGTTGTCTATTGTCACTTGTCAGTGTAAGAGAGAAAAGTTGAATTATTTTATTCATTTATGTTATGAATTGTAACTTCTATTCCTTTAGATTATAAATTGGTACATCAGTTGATCGTCTTTCAGGGATTTCTTAGTTTGTGCCTTATTGTTAAATGATGGCCATTAGTGTTCAAGCAACGGCCAATCAATATTCTGTTATGTCTTTGGTAAGTGACTATTTAAAAAACGAAGAAGATATTATTCTTTTTCTACCTCATTGTTAGTTATAAAAAATAATTTTATAAGGGTGTTATGGGAAATCGTAAAGTAAACTAATTATTCATTTTATAGTTAAATTAAAAGTGTTCATAAATGGATATCTCTGTAAAGATCGCTGCAAAAGCTTTCTACCAGTACCGTTTTTGCTGCAAATCAACTTATGAATTTGCTTGATATCGATGAACCTTTTTTTTTGTGATGCAAGCATGCTTTTGACTTAACCATTGTGACCATATAGATCTATTTGTGACTAAATCGAGAGATTAGTAGTAACTTCACAGAAAGCCTTGAAACATGAAATTGAACAAACACCCTCCGAATCTAACGTGAGAAACAGATTTAAATTTAGTAAATTTCATTGAAGATATCTTAATTTACTTGCAAACATCTTGACATCCTGGGTTTGGTTGTCACCAAATCAAGTATCTTCTTCTTTCTTTTTCTTCTTCATAGACTTATTCTTTATCCTTTTGATTGTGTAATTAAGAAGTTCCAAACGGTTGGGGAAGTTGTTTAATTACCAACTTGGGGGTGTGGGTCCTGAGTTTTAGATGGATGAGAGTTCAGTGGACGTTGGGATTGTTGCCTTGATGAGTTTGAAATTAATTTAAACTCCTCTAGTATAAAATAAGGTTCTAAACTTTATTTATTTTTTTCCTTAAGTTATTCTTACTCATGATTGGGAAAGTTTGCGTTTACCATCTTAGTGGGGTCCTAGATATAGATAACCAAGACCGTAGTAACTGTCTTTGTTACATAAGGAGGTGTTGTGTTAGGGAATCAGTGTGTTAAGAGTTTGAAAATAAATAAGAACATGAGAGACTTTCCTAATTGTGGGTGGTAGTGGTAATCCAATTGTTAGTGGTGGAAATTGAACCCAGCTAATGTTTCAGGATAAGTTAGTAAACTATCCTCATACTGTTCAGTAAATTTTATAGTATGTATAAGGATAATAATTTTGCAATGACAGGGTTGTACTTGGAAAAAAAAAGAGGTCAGTCTTCACAGCATGAAATAATTGTGGTTAAGGTCTCTTTGCTTGATATTATTATAAATGTTGATCTTTATACTTCATTGAGTAGTTTGGAGCAATTTGTATGTGAAAGTTATACCAGCTTTATGTTGAATTTTAGGAATGGAATGGTTCTCATCATTATGCACCTTTTGTGATTTATCTCAAGTGTATGTTATAAATTTTTAGCATTGAAGCCTTGGAAAAACTGAGACGTTCGATGTATGTTAGAGAGCAATACTTTGAGGCTTTTTGGTAAACATGATTCAGAGGCTGTTTTGAAGACAATGGTGTAATAGAAACATTATTTTTCAAAGGGAAATCCACATACTACCTGTTCCATTTGTATATTATGTGTAACTGTATATATCAAGGATGGAAAGGTTTGGAAGGTGCACTTTGGTGCATCCAAGGTTAAAAGGAAAAAATAAAGAGAAGCTTTATTTTTAGGCAATGTTTGGGCACTTATCTTTGAATATATGTTGTATATATAATGTAGGTGTGTGTGTGTACTAAACTGGTATGAGTGTTTTTAGCCAGTGGAAAAGCTTTGAAGAGCGTTAACTTTCAAAGAATCTTGATATTTACATGGATATAAACCTTAAAGATCTTGGATGATAAGGTCTTGATCATCCTATGATGCTTAGTACTTTGGACTTGGGTTCTTTTGTTCATTTTTTTATCCCTTTTTAATCCTTATTTTTCTTCAATCTGCAATGTTCTAATTTTTAACCAATTTATAGATAGTTCTTGATCCTACACTATCACTCTTGATGATCAAGGTCTTAAGTGTTCTACTGCACAGAATATTGTCTGGGAATTATGAGTGAATCTTTAAAGTTAAAACCTTCACATAATTAAGGGCCGACATTCTAATCCTCATGTTACTAGTGGTGTCAATGGTTAACTAATTACCGGCATATTGGGTAGGATTCAAGTAACATGGTATACACAAGGATTTAAATTTCGGTTTTGACTAGGGTTTTGGCGCACATCGAAACCGAAATTTCGACCATTTAGCCGAAATTTAAAACCTTGGGTATACATCCTTTCTATTCACTACAAGATCTGATAACTCAGCCTAGCTGGTCGGGTCTGGATATACTGGTAGTTGACCTGAACCCTGACTTATTGACACCCGTACATTTTACCATATGCAACAAGATTATTTTCCTCCTACTAGTTGCACCGACTTTTGTCGGTTGGATGTTTCTTCTATTGTTTTTACCAGTAGTTAAAGGCGAAGGTGCACCTGGGGTGCTTGTCCTTGTTCATGTGAGGCGCTATTTTTACAAAAAATAATAATAGTAATAATTATGATATTTTATTATCATTATTAGACAAAATTAACAATTAAAAGTTAAAATTTAAAGAAAATATTGAAAGACAGAGAGGAAGAAGAAGTGGCATAGCATTGATGGTAGCCTTTGGCATTCTTTGGTCCTTCAATTTGTCCTTAAGGCATCTTGCTTCTTTGTACCTGTGTGAAGGATAGAGTAAAGAGAGTTTCTCCATTTCTGCCTTCTATGCATCATACATGGTAGCCTTTATGACACACTACCAAACACACATTATAAAGTTACAAAGACAAAAACTAATTTTCAGGTTTACTTCTTGGGGCACTGAGGTGCACCGCATATGCACCTTCCAAATTTTGGGTATGTGTCCAACTGTTGAACTTGCTCAACTTCCAAATTTTGGGGTTCTTGGACACGACTAGATAGGTAATATTTTAATATTTATCAAAAAATGTTTTAATATTCTGTTTTGTTTTTTAGGTTAGGGTTTAACTTATTATTGAGTCTGGATATATGTTATTGTTTTTCTTTGTTTATATATAAGTTCAACGCTTTACTCCCTTTTCTCATTCTTTTCACATTGGTGTGTGTCCGACTCATTGGCTGTGTATCCAATGGTGGGTTTGACACGGATCTTGTACCCATTCCCATGTGGTGTCGACACGGTTATGGTGCGGTAAATAGAAGGGTTTGTGGGGGTAAATAGAAGGGTTTGTGTATCATAGCGAGGCTCATATGGCATGTCTTAAGAGTAATTGTGCCTCACCTGAGCCCAAGTGAGAGTTGTTTCAGGTTCACCTCTGGCACAGGCACTTTCTTTTGATAACACACTGGTTTTCATTACATGCAACATGTCTGGGACTTTGTTGTAGTTTCATCATAGTCTTTCTTGCAGCTAGTGTGTTAAAAATATTTATTTGTTACTCAAGTTCTATTAAGTCAAGGCACAGAAAATGCTTCACCATCAATCTGGTCTTCGATTTAGTAAGACATGCATGAATCTCATTATTCTCTCAAATGGGATTGATTTAGGGTTCATGGTTGCTAATGGTTTAAAATTTGGATTTTCTTATATTTAAAGGGATGTAAATGTTTGGTAACATACTATGATTGACTTTCTTATAGCTTGTCACGGTATATAAATGTGATGAAGTCTTATAATTGACTAAAACTAATGTAAAACATTTGAAATTGATTGGATTGACCATGTATTTGTCCGTCCAAGTCTATGACTTTTTTCACTTCTATTGCCTTCCCAAACATAGAAAATTGCTGTCAGTTTTTTCAGCCCTCTTATGATTTTATGGTACTGATCATAGTTACATGGTTTACAAGTGTCTGAACCACAATTCACTATATTCTATACCAGTTCGTGGTATGTTCAGTTCGTAACATAAATCAGGCTTCCAAACCAGACTATGGTCATCAATCCTTCCGTCCAAATGTTAGTCATTTGATGGGCAGAAACGAAATTCACATTATTTGATCGATCCCAGTCAGTTCAATGTAATATTGATTATTGTACATGTCCATGGCCTGCCGTAACTTTGTTATTTGTGCTTCTCTATTTGTCAAATGGAACTTAATTTACTTCGGACACACTACAAGAAGTTATATTTCAGTTGGGATTGTGGCAAAAGTTACCTGTGCTTAGTAGGTCTTATCTTCTGTTGTGGTCGATCTGCCAATACTTGTATTTCTTTCTGCTAGAGATGGTTATTGGCTTGCCGGTACTAATCATTTTTGTGGTTAAACCTGATTTGTAACAGAGCAGAGGTTGTCTTGGATGCTGTATTAAGCCTACACCAATTATTGCTGTGGATGAGCCATCGAAGGGACTAAGAATTCAAGGTCGGATAGTGAAGAAACCCAGCATATCAGAGGATTTTTGGAGCACCAGCACATGTGAGATGGACAACAGTGTTGTTCCGTCTCAAAGAAGCATCTCGTCGATTAGCACATCAAACCAAACCGTTGACTCACACAGTGGAGTTGGCAGCACAAGCAACCTTCCTGAATTTGTGAATCATGGCAAGTTAAAATTTATTAGCTGCTCCTTGGATATTACTGACAAATTCATGGGATAGATTATTCTGATCTATTGCATATGGCACACATTCCAGTAAAAGTGAATCAATTGGATTGTTAGTTGAGTCCCTAACCTTCTTGCACACATGCGATGTGTACATCACTTTTATGCTGGGAAGAAGGGTAGTTCATGTGGGTGTCCTAGCCAGTATTCTGTCATATTATTGTTGATTATGGTGGTGAGTTGTCATCTTTCATTCATGCCATGTGTACAACACTTTTAGGCTGTGAGATAGGGTAGTACATGTGGGTGTCCTGGACAGTTTTCACCCCTATTGTTGTTGGTTATGGTGGTGGTTTCATCTTTGCTCCCATTGTTGTTTATATCTCTTTCAACAAAGCCTGCTCTTTATTTGGTTAAATGTCAATAATTATTTTTCTTCTTTTGTTCATAATTTTTCGTTGTTTAATCATCAACATCTCTCTCTCTCTCTCTCTGATCAACTTTGTAGAATTTGTTTTTTCAATTTTGGCTTGCTTTTCTTTTTCCAAGTTTTTATTTATTTTCTTATTTTTGTTTATAGTTTAAACTGATCATGTCTTTTTTAATAATTGTATATGGTTGTCACTCTCAGGATTTTTATAGTAGAGTGCTTGACATGTGGCAGCGGTGTCGTACCTAAGTAATACTGATTTGGAATATTGAGTTGCAGGTCTTCTTCTCTGGAATCAATCTAGGCAGCAGTGGATTGGAAATAAAAGGTCTGAGAACCGATCACAACAGATTCGGGAACCCAGATTAAGGTGTGTAGCTTTCAGTTTTCCTGCGGTTATCTTAGACATCCTAGGCAAGAAATTCTGCGGTTCATTTTGTTGAAGCAAATTCCTTGCACCAACCTCCTGTCTAGTTATGGTAACCTGTCAGCCAAGTCAGCAACAGATCGATTTATGTTGAAGTTTCTCTTGCTGGCTTGGATTGCCCTGTACTTCAGCAACCATGCCAATTCAAACTGACATGGGCAACTACATCCAGTGACTTCGATTTCATGACCATGTGAATCTATCTGATAGTTAGTAGGGTTGTTTTGCTACATGCGACGTTGGGAGCAATCATTGACTAGAATCATTATGAATTGCATGTGTAATATTTGGGGAGTGATCTTGTGTGGGCCACCTCATTCTTCCAAAAAGACGGGGTCCCACAGCAAACACTTCCCTGTAATACTCTTCTATTCTAAGTAAAACTTGGATGGTTCATGATCTTTTGTTCTTGAATCTTTTGGTCTGCACTTATTGTCAATGCATCGATAAACTGTCCTGTCTTTGCAGTTGGAATGCGACCTATGACAGCTTGCTTGGGACAAATAAGCCATTCCCCCAGCCCATCCCTCTCTCTGTAAGACTTCCTTTCCTAATTTTGTAGTTTAGGCAAGTTTTACCATCAGTGGTTGGTTTCTGATCACTGGTTGTTGCACTGCTAATTGGACTCTGCTTGGCAGGAAATGGTAGATTTTCTTGTGGATATTTGGGAGCAGGAGGGGATGTATGATTAAGCAAGTGAAGCCGCCTGGAAAACATCTGAAGGTTTTTCCAGGATTAGGAGCGACCACTGCTGTTGTAACTTTTACGAGACTTTGGTATCTAAAAGAGATCAAGCATAGGGCATTCGGTATCAAACTGTAATATTCACACATTATGTACCACCCCATGTTTTTCTCTTCACAGGCCTTTGGGACCCTTCTTTCCACTGCATTCAGTTTAATACATAGAAACCGAAGCTTCATAGTTCTCCGGCAGATGGAGCCAGGGAAATGTAATATGAAACACTTCACCATCTATTGTTACTGCCTGCGAATTCTCATCAATTTTTGTTTGGAGAAGCTTCGCCCGAATCTTCGATCCCTTTTTTCCTTTGTTTGGGGAAAACACATGATTTATTGAAGGAAAAGGAAAAAATATAGTGCCATTAACAAAGAACTCCCCTTTTACAAACCTCAAGGAATTTCAATCGAGGTTGATTGGGGAAGGGATGGATGCAGTCCTTTAAGAAATGATCTGTGGTCGGGATTGAATTGAAATTGCTTCTAGCCTTTACAGTGGCGGGTCATGTAAATGGATGGTTTTTTTTTTAAAACCTACAGATCTTAGCAGAACTGTGGAGGGAGTGGCTCTTAATTAGCCTTATGGCATCGGAGAGACGGCATTGTGAGCCAAAAAAGTTGGTAAGATTCTTGCTTAGGCTGTGATTCACTTTTAGGGTTTGTTTCGTGCATTTTATTTGCAAGACCCCACCAGATATATTGAAGAAAGAGAAAACTGTTGCATCCGAGCATATTTACACGCTTCTTCCACAATAAATCTGGTAAGATCGCATGGGAAGTTGCAAAATTTTATTTACAGATGTACAATATGAAGCCAGAAAATGATAAGTGGTCTGCACAAAGCTTTTTGCAATAGATTGTATAGAACCCCTTGGTTTGCCATTGCCACCTACATTTGCTATTCATAATGAGACTTTTTTCCACGGCCATCAATTCTAGGAGAAGAATAGAAGATGGTAAGCAGCCAACTCCCATATCCAGCAATGCATCCATAACCAGCATGGTCTACAATCATAAAGCCATTTGAATTCATCATTCTGGTACGACTGATGTGGGTGAAACGAGTGCAGATATCTTCAATAATCCATCTTCTATTGTCTTCATAATTAACAAATTGATTTTGGAAGATTCTGTGGTTCTGTACTAGCCAGTACACGTGATCATAGCAAGCAAGCTTGTTCAGAGTTTTAATGCCGTCTGGACTCGAGCAAAAATCTTTCATCCATTTAACTTCGTTATCCTAAGAGCTACAAGGACGTTTTTTTTACATGGGATATATTTAAAATAGTTTTACCTCTCTAATACTGCTCCAAAAGTCCATTTGTTGTGAAAAGAAATGGGGAGGAATGTTCCAATTTCCCTCGAATAAGAGTGTTAGGGGGTGTTTGGATCGCCATTTTTAGACTTGAAAAAGTCTTTTTCCACAAAAGGACTTTTTCCAAAATAATGGATTGTTTGGCTGATCATTTTTTAAAAAGCATTTATTCCATAAAAATATATATTTTTAAGCAAAAATATCTTTTTATAAAAAATAATAGTTGAAAGCTGTCTTTCAAGTAAAAAAAAGACTTTAAAATTTTGCTAGCTCAATGACCATAATAAACAAAGAAACACAGTTCTTGGTAGAAGTTTCCTTCCAAAAAAATAAAGACATTATATAAGTGGGGACAACTAAAAGAAGAAAAGGACATTTTGCATTAATGATGATCCAAACGACCTTTTAAGAAAAATACATTTTCAAAAATCATAGCGCTTAAACATACGCCCAGGGATGACCTTTTCGGCACAAATCCCAATCGGATTATCACAACCTCGAAGAAAACAGAAAAAAAAGGGGATTAATATATTTTCATTAAAGTAATTTTTTTAAAATAAATATTTTTTGAAAAATGGGGATCCAAACACCCCCTTAACCTTACCACACATCTTGAACTGAGTTTCTAATCGTATTCTATCTCCACATCTGTTAACAAAATTACTGCACGAATTAAGAATTAAGCTACAAGAGAGTTTGAGATCCATCGTAACACAATCCTTCACTTTAGCACGAACTTTTAGAACACTCCTTCATCATGAGAAAAATAAGGAATTGCAAGATTTGCAAGATATGGATATAGTCTATATAAATTAAGGCATTGCAAGATTTGCTCTTTGAAGACCTTGTCCACACCTGAGAAAAATATTCTAGACTTTGCATGATTGGCATGGAGGCCAGATTCAGCTGCAAAACTTGTTAGAATACTTCCAATTTTAACAGCTATATTAACATAAACATTACTAAATATCATGAATAGATCATCAGCAAAACATAGATTTATAATCTAATAAGAAGACTGGAGCACATGGACTAGGAGTGATGGATCCACAGCAAGTACAAATAAATATGGGGACAAAGTGTCCCTTGTATATATACTAGTGGGTGCCCCGTGCCATCGGCACTCCTCGAAAAAGAATTTACCAAAATCAGGTGAGTGACGGAGATCCTCCGTCCATTTGGGGGAGGATTAGATCTCGGCCCTTCTTTGTTGATGCTTATAAGAGGAGGTATAAGTAGGGAGACAACCAATGTGTTTTGTTATATAGAATAGTAAATGGCCCATGCCCACGGCACTCCCCGACAAAAGCATTTGCAAAAATTGGGTGCCTTGGGCACTCAAACAGTATAACGGACTGGTGCGTTACCGTTTTTTCCATTATAACAGCAGTGTATAATGGATTGTAACGCACAGAGGGAGAAATGAGAAAATAACATAAATAACAAAAAATCGTGGTGTTGAAATTTAAATTTTGAATAAATTGAGGTCAAATGAGGCGGATTGAGTGGCTGAAATCTAACCGCCCACATTAGATTGATGGATTTGATCTTAACCACTCTTTATCTAACCATCCACATTAGATGGATGGATAAGATAAGATAATACAACTGTGTTGTCTTGATATATGTGTGGCTGGCCCCTGCCCATGGTACTTTCCGACAAAGTGTTTGTCAAAATCGGGTGGAAGTTAATCTCAGCCATCGATATGAAGCATAGTGGATCTCAACCACTCATTATTGAAGCCATATAAGATAAGAGGGGTATAAGAAAACCATTAAATTTCCGTTAAATTCTATTTTTTTAAAATTTTAAATTTTAAATTTTAAATTGTGAATTTCAGCACCACTTTTTTCCGTTAAAATCATTAAAATCCATTAAAGTCTACTTTTTTCCATTTTTGCCCCTGGCCGTTTCAATCCGTTTTAACGGTAACACCCCTCCTGAGGCATAAAAAGTGGGGCTCTTGAGCCTGACCCTTGGGCTATATGTAAATCCAACCCATTTCATTCCTTGTATGTAGGTAAATAGTAGGTGACTTGTGTCCATGGCACTCATCGACAAAGCGTTTGTCAAAATTGGGTGAGTGGCTGAGATCCACCGTCCATTTGGTGTGATAAGATCTCGGCCATCCTTTATGAAGCCGGATAAGAGGGAGAGACAACCTTCCTATTTTGTTATATAGATAGTAGGTGACCTGTGCCTACGGCACTCATCGACAAAGCGTTTGTCAAAATTGGGTGTGAGTGGCTGAGATCCACCGTCCATTTGGTGTGATAAGATCTCAGCCATCCTTTATGAAGCCTGATAAGAGGGGGAGACAACTGTCTTGTTTTGTTATATAGATAGTAGGTGACCCGTGCCCACGGCACTCATCGACAAAGCGTTTGTCAAAATTGGGCGTGAGTGGTTGAGATCCATTATCCATTTGGTGTGATAAGATCTCGGCCATCCTTTATGAAGCCGGATAAGAGGGGGATACAACCGTCCTGTTTTGTTATATAGATTCAACGAGTACCTTTTTAAGTATCCAACTTTGATCGATATAGAAAAGCAAGTAGTAGGTATATATATATTCAACAATTCAATCATTGACCCTACGAGGAAACCTAGTCTTACGATGAAGTATGACCCTATGAGTGAAAATTCAAGACCCAAATAAGTCTACTAATCATCTTGTATTTAAAGCACGTTGCCACTATTGTTGTTTTTTATTAAATAATGTGTCTTCATATGACACTGACCACCTTAGTAAACACAATAAACAATGCACGTTCAAATGGAACATAGATATTAGACAAATCCAAATAAATAGGTCCTCTACAGGGAGTCTTTCTACTTTCAACTTCTGCCAAGCTATCGCTCGACAAGAACGTGTTACATAGATTACAAAGGGAAAAAAAAAATATCTTTCTTTATTTGGTTAAGGTTTTAGACTTCGAAGAATGGGTTTATAAATTTTCCTCAATTCTAAAAAATTTTCGTTTGGAAACAAGAAAAATTTCTAAATAATTAATAATTTCGAAATTTATTACCAAAATGTCAATAAGTTTCAAATTGTCAGTGTTAATTTGAGCTCATTTTCGGACATTTAATGTAAAGAATATTTTCATATTCAATTTGGCAAAGATTCTGTTTGACATAAAAACATTCTTATAACCGTTCCTACGAGCACCAGTATAGTGTGAAGATGTCGTGGTACGCATACTTCGCTTATTACTTGAAGACTAGAAAACAGAGACAACAAGAATCAGACGGTTAACGACTGAAGTCATTTGAGTAACTGCATTTCTGTCAGTTAAAGATCGTGTACGCTCGATTAGGAAGGTAAGTGACTTAGTGGCCATAGGAATATGTTTACAATGAATAAAATATAATGGTCAAACCTAGTCATTGAACAGACCCGAGTCTAAATCAAAGATATTGACTAATGGGAAAGTCCGATCGATTGGACACTTATACCCAATCGATTGGAGACTCTGTGTAATCAATTAGAAGCTACAAGGCAGAAACTTATTTCAGCCAAATCGATTGGAAACTCTGTGTAATCGATTGGAAGCTACGAGGCAGAAACTTATTTTAGCCCGATCAATTGGAATCTTCAAAATAGAAACTATTTTGAGTCCAATCGATTGGAGACCTCTGTGTAATCGATTGGAGCCTACGGAATAGGAAACTTATTTAGGCCAATCGATTGGACCCAGAGTACAATCGATTGAACCTTGCAAAAACTGAGTCTTTCTCAGATCTGAATTTCTTAGTTCCATTATCCCACGTCCAATATGACTCAGGGTCACGAATTCTATGAATACAACCCTTCTATACCTTCTCTAAACACACACAGAGACTCAATCTCTCAAGAGAGAGAAGAAAATGTTTTATTTATTAATGTCCATTCAAAGAGTAATAAGCTTGTTTCTTATTCACATCTTGTGAGCTTGTTCTCTTCTTGATCAAAGCTAAGTGCTTGATCATTCCCTCAGCTTAGGTCCATCACTTATATATTCGACCTAGTAACCTGAGTGTACCAGTGTGACTTAACACATTTTAGTAACTTAGAGTTCAGGGTGTACTGAATCCTTCACCTTTTGCAAAGGCGAGAGTGTTGAGAATTAAGATCGGAGGAGTCGATCAACGGTAGGTTTGGGGTGTACCAAACTGAATAAGCGGACAAGGATTCTTGGTTGGAAGGACGCGCGTGGATTCGTAACGTTGATTCAGATGATGTGGACACATTGGCAGTAGGCCTTAGTTAAGGTTGGAAGTTATATTTGCAACGGTGCTGCATATGTAACATTTGTTTCATTTAACTTTTAGGTTAATAATACTTTTCGTCTGGACGTGGTCCCGTGATTTTTCTTTGGTTAAGGTTTTCACGTAAAAATCACTTGTCTTGTGTGATTGTTTATTTGTATTCCGCAATCTATCTTGATTAAATCAAACGATGAAAATAGAATATACCACGGAGGTATATTCGATTTAAGTCGGTTGAGATAATCTTTTATCAAACAACTAAGGCATGCGATTTTGTTCCCCTACCATTAACTAGTAAAACTATATATGTACAATTAATTTTAAATACCTAATGAACCCTCCCTTCTAGGTATGTTGGATTAAAGAGAACAGACCGGTGTAATTTCAATTGGTATCAGAGTGGGTATTTCTATTTAAGGTTTAATCACCTGAATTTAGATTCCTAAAAAACCAGTCAAGTTTCATTAATTTGTCAAAATATAAAGAGAATGTGGACACACATCCAGACCTCCATTGTTTGATGGAGAAGACTATACATATTGGAAGACTAAGATGATGGCTTTTCTAAAGTTTATTGATGATAGAGTCTAGATGTCTGTAGTGGATGGTTGGTCACCACCTACAATGACTGTAGGAGATAAAACCATTTTTAAACCTAAAGTCGATTGGAGAAAAGAAGACATAGACTATTGTTGTCTAAATAGCAAATGGCTAAATGTTATTTTCAATGCGGTTGATAAGAATGAGTTTCAAAGAATTTCTACTTGTTCTTTGGCTAAAGAAGCATGGGACATTCTTAGAGTCACACATGAAGGAACGTCAGCTGTTAAAATCTCTAAACTTCAAATGCTGACTTCTAAGTTCGAATCCATGAGAATTGAGGAGAATGATATTTTCACTGAGTTTTATGCCCAACTTAGTGATATTGTAAACTCTATACACAACTTGGGTGAAATGATTCCTGAATCCAAAGTTGTTCGGAAAATTTTGAGATCTTTACGTGATAGATTTCAGGCTAAGGTTACTGCTAT
Source organism: Euptelea pleiosperma (assembly GCA_035048495.1). Lineage (NCBI taxonomy): Eukaryota > Viridiplantae > Streptophyta > Magnoliopsida > Ranunculales > Eupteleaceae > Euptelea > Euptelea pleiosperma. The sequence goes on along the minus strand of CM068548.1, from coordinate 32,195,193 downwards.
TGAGGAGAGCAAGGATGTTGACTCTCTTAAAGTTGATGAGCTGGTTGGGTCTCTACAAACTTATGAGATGAACTTGAGACAACCAAAGAAATCAAAAGGTATTGCCCTTAAAGTTTTTGAAAAGTTGAAATGATATTATTTGTGAAAAGTACAAAAAGATTTTTTGTTCTAAAAATGATAGAGTTAAGATAATAAAACTTTTGATAAATCTAAGGAACATGCTAGACCTCATGAGAGAGGTAGTAAAAGTAAAAGGAACCCTAGGGAAAACCGCTCAAGCGAACTCCAATATTTCAAATGTAAGGGTTTTGGTCACTTTGCTAATGTGTGCCCAAACAAAGAAGAATATAAGGGCAAGGCAAAGCTTTCAATGCCACATGGGATGAAGAATCAGAAGATCATTCTGATGATTCAGATAGCAATAAAAAAACTGATAAGTATACAGCTTTTGTTGCTCATTTTAATAGTTCTTATGGATCTCATGAAGATTTCAAGAAAAGTGGTGATGAGAGCTCGGAAGACTCTTACAATGGGGACTTGGATGACTCGACAATTGGTGTGAAAGAACTGTACGAGGAATCGATAAAATTCATTAAGGCTAATAAAGTTTTATCTGACAGAGTTAAAAGTCTTGACTCTGAAAATAGAGCCCTATTAATTGACACTGAAAAATTAAAAGTGTTGATTACTGATTTAGAACAAGAGAATGAGTCTCTGCTAAAAAGGAACAAGTCACTGGAATGTGAATTCCAAACTTGCATGACACATAAGGAATCCCTAGAAAATGAGCTTCTTAAATCTTAGAGGGATGTGTCAGGATTCTCATCTAGCTCTACAAAGCATGATGAGATTCTTCATGTGGAAAAAGTCTATGGAGACAAACAAGGTTTGGGTTACAAATAAAATCAAGAAAAATAGTCTTCTTCCAAGACGATTATTGTTAAGGCTCAAGGTATTCCCACTCAGATCAATGACCAAATCAAAGTTGTCAAAAATAATCGTTGGCGTACGTACTGCAAAAATTTGGGTCATGTGATTAGAGACCGTCATAAATTGAGAAGAGAACATCAAAATTCTCTAGAGAAAGTAGTGAATTCAACTCAGAATGTGAAGAGTCAAAGATTTCTTATGAAGACATATTATGAGATAGACTATTTGGATGTGCTATGTAGGAAGATGAAAAACCTACTGAAAAGGTCTAGAGAATTAATCAAGGAGATTGAGTCTCTTGAGAAATTCAAACTTCCTCAGAGTTCTGTAACTCAAAAGAGGAGAAATCCTAAGAGAATTAATCATCCACCAAAATCACATTTGTGTGAGTTAGAAAAGATTCTCCGAAGAAGAAATGTTCGACAATGTCCTATCTCTGAGCATTGTGCTCTCTATCCCCTCGTGTTTTCCATTTTTATTTTTTTAGAGGAATTTTTTTTTGTTTTCCTTTTGATTTTGCTTCTTTTTGAAGAATAAAAAATTGAAAATTTTTCTGAAAATCAAAAGATCTATTGTTCAGTAAAATGTTAAAATTATCATACAATTTTTTATGAACAATAATTTTTTAGAACATTCAAAGAACAAGAACTTAACTATGTTAGTAAAATTTTGCTAATCTGAGTATTATATCCTTTAATTATTATGATTGGTCAATTTTTACTAGTGTATATTAGAAGATTATTGAAACAGAATATCTCATATTTTTCACATGCACACTGATTATTTCTGTGGGAATGGATTTGATAGAAGTGTGAGATCTTGTATTATTAGAATTAAGAATAAATTTCTACTGATTATAACTTCAAATTAATAGTGTTCCTACCTTCAGTTGATTTCGAAACTGCACTATAATCGACTGTTGGCTTCCCAATGAAAGTTATTATTCTAAGGAAATAGCTACCTCCACAAAAATTAGAATGAAAGCCATCTGTATAACCCTGTTTAAAATTGAAATCTGATTCTCATTGCTGTAGAAAAATATTACCTACATGGAGAGTGAAAACTACCTATATTCAAAGTGAATAAAAATGATATAAAAGACAGCCAATTTGCTAAAAAAATTCTTATCCATCAGCAAATACCCATATACATGAATATATGTGAGAACCCTTTCTGATTGGATATAAGATACCTCTATATTCCAATTTTTATGAGAAATTGTTACTGAAATCTTATCCGGTACCACAGATAAAATCAGATCACTTACACTTGATGATATTACTGTTAATATTTGAATCGATGATTATTAGTAATTTGTGACTTGCGCTAACGTCTAAAAAAGTTGATATTTCTCATGAAGCAAAAGTTTGAACTAATATGTTAGTTATTTTTTCTTAAATAGACTTAGTGTTTAGTGCTTATCAAGATTGATTTCATGAATTGAATTCTAATGTTTTTCTGAATATTATCTTTTCTTGAGCCATTTAAAAATGTTATTTAGTTTGAAAAGATTTTGGGGGTCTTGGAGAATGAGCCTATTGGTTTTAAAAAAAAAAAAAATTTTAAATTATTTTTTTGTCAATCTGTGACAAAAAAGGGGAAGAAAAAATCATAGAGGTAAAAATAAGTAGATGTATAAGACAGGGTGAGAGAAATTTAGTCGGAGAAAAATTTTGTTACATTATTTTTTTCAATTTCTCTATTTATGATGTGCATAATTAACTCACTGCACTTTAATGATTTATTAATTGCCGATGATATTGCATGGTATGTGTTGTTGGTAGATTGTACAGGGAACAGATTAAAAGCTATTCCATTATCTGTTCGATTATCTCCGAGAGAGTGTGAGATAGTGAGTGAATCATATAAGAGGGTGGGATTGTATTTTTCATTTTTTTTTATTTTCTATATGATCAAATATTTTTTGTCACGAAATTGCGAAAGGAAGAGATTGTAAGAAATATTTTCATATTCAATTTGACAAAGATTCCGTTTGACATAAAAACATTCTTATAACCGTTCCTACAAGCACCAGTGTGGTGTGGAGATGTCGTAGTACGCATACTTCACCGACTACTTGAAGACTAGAAGGCAGAGACAGCAAGAATCAAACGATTGACAACTGAAATCGTTTGAGTAATTGCCCTTCTGTCAGTTAAAGATCATGTACGCTCGATTAGGAAGATAAGTGAATTTAGTGGCCATAGGAATAGGTTTAAAATGAATAAAATATAATGGTCAAACCTAGTCATTAGACAGACCCGAGTCTAAATCAAAGATATTGACTAATGAGAGAGTCCGATCAATTGGACACTTATACCCAATCGATTGAATATAGCTCAATCGATTAGAGACTCTGTGTAATTGATTGGAAGCTATGAGGCAGAAACTTATTTCAGCCCGATCGATTGGAGACTCTGTGTAATCGATTGGAAGCTACGAGGCAAAAACTTATTTCAGCCCAATCGATTGGAGACTCTGTGAAATCGATTGGAGTCTTTGGGATAGAAACTTTTTTGAATCCAATCGATTGGAGACCTTTGTGTATTAGATTGGAGCCATCGGAACAGGAAACTTATTGAGGCCAATTGATTGGACCTTGCTCAAACTGAATTTTTCTCAGATCCGAATTTCTTAGTTCCATTATCCCACGTCCCACATAACTTAGGTAACAAATTCTATAAATATAACCCTTCTATACATTCTCTAAACACACAGAGACACATAGTGACTCAATCTTCAAGAGAGAGAAGAAAAAATTTTATTTATTAGAGTGTCCATTCGAAGAGCAATAAACTTTTCTCATTCACATATTGTAAACTTGTTCTCTTCTTGATCAAAGCCAAGTGCTTGATCATTCCATCAGCTTAGGTCCATCACTTATATATTCGACCTAGTAGCCTGAGTGTACCAGTGTGACTCAACACATTTTAGTAACTTAGAGTTCAGGGTGTACTGAATCATTCACCTTTTGCAAAAGCAGGAGTGTTGAGAATTAAGATCAAAGGAACCGATCGATGATAGGTTTAGGGTGTACCAAACTGAACAAGCGAACAAGGCTTCTTGGTTGGAAGGGCGGACGTGGATTCGTAGTGTTGATTCAGAGGATGTGAACACATCGGCAGTAGGCCTTGGCCAAGGTTGGAAGTTATATTTGCAACGGTACTGCATAGGTAACCTTTGTTTCGTTTAACTTTTCAGTTAGTGATACTTTCCGTCTAGACGTGATCCCGTGATTTTTCCTTTACTAAGGTTTCCACGTAAAAATCTCTTGTCTGTATGATTGTTTGTTTGTATTCCGCAATCTATCTTGATTAGATCAAATAACGAAAAGAAAATATACTACGGATGTATATTCGATTTAAGTCGGTTGAAATAATCTTTTATCAAACAACTAAGGCATGCGATTTTGTTTCCCTACCATTGACCAGTAAAACTGTGTATGTATAATTAATTTTAAATACCTAATCGACCCCCCTTCTAGGTATATTAGATTAAAGAGAACGGACCGGAGTAATTTCGATTAATACCCTTACCCTCAAAACAAAAAAAAGTTGTATTTTTTAACGCAAAAATTATAACAAAGCAAATCAATCAACTTTTTATGACAATCGTACTTGTTAAAACTTTAATGACTACGAGTTGTCATCAAAGCCTGTGACTACAATGAGTTCTCGGCATGTACGCCGAGTGCTTTTGCCACGTACTTATGCGCTTAAAAAAATAAATCTTAAAAAATATTCATATGGGTACGTGGCAAAAAGCACTCGATGGACGTGCTGAAAACTCATTGGTAGTCACAGGCTTTGATGACAACTTGTAATAATCAAAGGTTTACTAAAGAAAGAGGGGTTTTCACAAGTACAGTTGTCATATAAAAAGTCGATTGATTTGCTTTGTTGTACTTTTGCATTAAATGTTGTTCGATATCTATTTTGTACACTACTAGAGAATGACCCGTGCCAACGGCACTCCCCAACAAATAGTGCAAATAAATTTGGGTGCCTTTGGCACTCAAAAAATGCAAACAACTGAACCCACAATGTAAATGATTGAACCCATTCCAAACAGAAAAATCCCCAATAACAAAATGTCAGATTAATTTTTGTCAAGTGTTATTAGAACCAAAACATCAAAGTAAGCAAGACAAATATTTGGAGTAGAATTATGTCAGGCTGATGTAAGAACTAACACATCAAGGTGCCCTTGAAGGATATATGGTTCAAATATATAGCCATACCCACCCATAAATTGATGCTTTACAATCATGCTTGTGGCTCTAAAATGGTTTATGAAATTAATCTTCTAAAGTACAAAAAAAAAAATTTAATATCATGAAATTTAACCTATATGGGAGTGTAGAAGCTATGTATGGATTGTTAAGGTTTATGCTCCTTGAACACATTATCTCAACGAAAATCCTGCAACTTGAGAATACAAACATGTCTTGAGCTACAGGCATACAGAACGGTGAAAGTTTACTTGTGCAAAAAAAGAACATAAATTAAACATAATCAAAAGGAAGAGAAAACAAATAAATACCGTTAACATTTGGGTACTTGACACAAAAATGCATACCATGCATGGGACCCATATACCCAATCCAATGGCCATATTCTTCCAAAATGTTATGTTATTTTAATCATTGCTACCCACTAACAGTCATGTAAGATGAAAAATGACCGCCTTCCTTTAGTTCCTTGATTACAATCCCTCGCCAACTTTTATGCAGACACAATCATGCACTCTAACTCAAATTACATACAAAATATATTTTAAATTAAGTTAAGATGGAAGGGCAAAAATAAATCCGACCTCAATAATTAAAACAAACATCTTTACCAATCCACATTCTTTCAAATTTACCACAACTCTATATTAAATCTATACTTAAACTAAACAAACAGAAGTTTGGGTTTAATCAACCCTAAAAATATCACAGAATCTACATATACCCAACAATCGAAAAAAGAAAAATTTATGCTTAAAACAAAGTACTTTTGAAGTGCTTCATTTCTCAAAGATCTTCACTGTGTAACTATAAAGAGAGACAATTTAGAGACATAAGATGCAAATGAGTTTGGACTTAAATCTTACTCAAGGCTTGAACTACAAAAACCATTTTATTCAATTCAGGAATTGAATCAGCACTCATGTGCTTCATGAGACAGCTGGGATTGCTCCCTTTTCATAATAGCTTACAATCAAGTTTATGTGAGTCGCCTATCTACTTATCCATTTGCCTATCTACTTATCATAGCTCACAAAATTCTCGAGGAAAGAGTCTTCTCGTGAAGGAAAAAGATCCTGAATATACTTATCAAAAAAAAGATCTTGAAGAAGAAGGATATCGGCAAGGACTCCGTCTGTTGTAGTGTCGTTACCTGCTCCAGCACCTTCATCAAGTCATTACAACACCTAGTGTATAACTCCAACTGCAAGAGCCAGCAAAGAAAGGGTTGTTATTCTAGTGTTGTACATAATTCTCTAGCAGAAGTAATGGATAGATGTATTTCCAAAACAAAGCCTGAATGAATATGAACGCATCACCACAGCATATCATAGAAATAGATCTCAACTCTAACCTCTTCTTCCGATGACAAATACTAACGAAAATGATATAAAAAGCTGATTAAAAAAAAAAGAGGGTTAAAGTGTAGATCATGTCAACGGGTATGCTATCATCTCATCAACCACGTCCTGTTAAGATATGTCATGATCAGCTTCATCTACCAGTTCTGGCTCATTATGATGTTTACATGATCAACCATTCCATCCTACCAATTACACATCCCTTATCACAACACAGTCAGCATGTTGGCCTTTATCCAAAGATTAAAGGCTAATTCTGTTTCCACTGATTGTTTGGCCCACACCTTGGTGGACCCACACAACAAAAATCAGTTTGATTGGTGATTCCTAGCCGTTGGATTCGAGCACTTTTTCATCACGGGCTAGGAATCAACTCATGTTGAAAAAGTGCTTGAATCCTATGGTTAGAAATCACCATTCACGCTGATTTTTGGTGTATAGGTCTACCATGGTGTGAGCCAAACATTCAGGGTGCAATGGAGCCGTTGGATTTTAGCACTTTTTTTATCAAGGCTATGCTCAAATCATGTTGAGAAAGTGCTTGAATCCTGTTGCTAGAAATCACCAGTCACGTGATTTTTTGTGTATAGGTCCACCATGGTGTAAGACAAACATTCATGGGGTAGTGGACCCAAAAGACTATCAAAGAAGTCATGAAAATTATCAAAGGAAATTGCAGATTAAAACTCCAAATCAGAAAATACGAAGAGAAAAAGCAAGAAAATTACAACATAAAAAATGTGGGCCTGATGTTTCAGCATCAAGAATCTAGCTAACCTGATGTTTCGGGTTGATCATCAGGTATTCTAAATTGATCAACATTCATCACCATAAGAATGTTGATCAACATTCAAGTGCCTTCCGCACTACACATGCAGCAACACAGAGGATCGTAGAAAATGTACTCAAATCCAATGCGTAGAAATCACGAACAACGCTGATTTTTGGTGTATAGGTCCATCAAACTATCAAAGTGTAACCCAAACAATCATTGGCTAGCGGGGCCGAAAGAATGTGCATAGTGGCAATTTTAAGGACTTCTACATAAAAAATTTGATACAGAAATCTGTATCATAAGAGTTTTTTTCCATAACATCCTGTGAAGATGAGCCTTTGAAACAAAATTTTTTAACCTAATTTTTTTTTCTGCAATTCTTCCTCAATGCAGTGTTGTGGAGGGATTGAATATACTTCAGGTCGTATATTCTTTTGGGCCCATAAACCATGAATGATTGGCACAGCCCTTAATGGACCTAGACATGGATCATCCTGGTTGGTGATCTCTAGTCTTTCGATCTATTTGCCCAAAAGATGAATGAATCCAATGGCTAGAAATTACACCATAAAAAACCTCAAATCAACAGTTAGAGATCACCAATCAGGCTGATATTTTATATGTTGGTCCATCAAAACAAACCTGAAACTTATTATTGAGAGGCCTGGTCTATCATCCGGTGTCAGTAAAACAAAACATGAGGAACTTGATCAGAGAAAGAAGATTAGAGGTCAAATAAACCAACCACTCGCTTCTGAGCTTCCCCTTTCTCTCCAAGGGAAGTCTCTTCTGCAGCATGACGTAAATTGTGAAAAGGAGGAATTTTAGAGGTCATTAATGGGGGTACTCCAAACTAATGCTCAAAGGAAAAACTTAAAATTGGGCAAGTAAGCCAAAGACAAAAGAAAACACCAAATACTCAGTAAAAATATAATAATCTATCTGCCAAACAAAATAAAAATAGATCACTTCATAGTTTTAATTTTATTACCTTCCTACTGGTTTTGGAGCTGTGGATTATCAAAAGGAAAAAGAAGCTCATGGCAACCACAGTTCTTGATTTTCATAGTTCAATTCAAAACCCTTTTTTCTTATTTTTGCAGGTATAGCTCAAAACCATAGTATTGGTTGCCTGTTTAGCCGCACCAAACATTGTTGACTTTTTCCAGAGATGTGGCAGGAGGGTTTGGACTCCCATTGCTGACATTTTCTCCAACTTCATCACTGAAGAGAACTCTTCTAGTGCTTTTTGAGTGACACCCCAAAGAGAAGAAGGCATGCTGATTGAAATAGATCAATGCATCCCATGGACATCAATGGCTTGAGATGCGTAAGCCTAGCTATGGAAAGTTGTTGTCTTGGTTCCCTACAATAAATGATAGAAACGGAAAAAAAAATTCTCTTTTTTCGGAGAGAGAAAACAGAGAGACGGGAATAACTTCTGTTAAAATCAAAGAAGAACAACAAATCTAGGGTTTCGTATGTATCTATATCCATTTACGGAACACAAAATCGAAAGCTCACAAATATAAGTGTATTAATATGCTTCGACTTGAACTGCCACCATTGCCTCTATAGGTTAAAAAACAGTAAATGGAGAAAGAACAAAAAATGAATACCAAAAATTAAACCATTAAACAAACAGCTTTTGAAAGCAATTACCTGCCACCCGACAAACTCTTTACATCTCTAGGTTGTCTCCTTTTAGCATTCCTACGCTCTCTGTGATAAAAGGTAGCAAACCCTCATCTAGTGAATGAAATCAGAATAGCCATATAAATAAATGGAGGAAATGCTGCATTTCTCAGTGCTGAAACCTTGTCCATCTAGGCTAATACAACCAAAAAGGAGACTCTTCAGAGTATTCAAAATGGTTGACTTGAACTTTACTTTGAAATACATCCTCTCAACCATGTCACACTTTCTGGATTGAGACACGTTTACTATACATGAGAATTCAGAGTGACACTACTGAACAAAGGAAGAAGGGAAGAAAGAAAAACAAAAATGATATAGAGAGAGAAAAAGGAAGAGGGAAGGCTGTGAATCGCAGACAAAACCAAATCAAAACCCTAACCCTTACCGTCTTCTTCTTCGTCGGCGTCGTTCTCCTCGGCGTTGACGGCTTCTCCATCACGAACTTCTCTCTCCACTTCCTCACATGAGAGGGAACACAAAGAAACATCAAAGTTAGACAATAAAAACACTCGAATCAAATAAAACAAATAAAAAAAAATAAGGCAAGAAATAAGAAAAATGATGGAAATCGAGTGTTTTCATTGACCTTCCTCGATCAGAAATTAGGGCAATAGCTACAATGGAATGGAGAAACAACTCCGTAATTTGAGAGAGAGAAGGAGACGAAGAGAGAGAGAGAGAGAGAGGAGAGAAAGAGGAACCCCCAAACCCAACCCGATCGAGAGAGAGAGAGAGACACCCAAACCGAGAACCCCAGAGAGAGAGAGATGCTGAGAGAGGGGAACCCATAAAGAGAGGGGGAGAGACAGAGAGACCCCCAAAGCGAGAAAGAAATCCAAAGAGAGGAAACTCAGACAGAGAGAGAGGAACGCTGGGGGGGGGGGGCTGGCTTACCTGAGAGATCGCCTCTGGGTGAGAGGCTACCCCTGAGAAAGAGAGAGAGGCTGGGTGAGAGATTGCCGCTGGAGTGGAGTGGTTTGCGAGATGGAGCGGCGGTTTTGCGAAAGAGAGGGCGGCAAAACCCATAAAAATGGGCGCCAAACTTCTGTCGCTTGGGTGAGATCTCAGCCGTCCTGTGTGAAGCCGAGACAATCTTTGTCACTTGTTATATAGATCGTCATTTGTTTGTCTACTCTTGTCATCTGTTTTGTATACCTTGTCATCTATTTGTATACTATTGTCATATGTTCGTGCATTATTGTCATCTATTTTTCTAGTATTGTCATCTATTTACTATTATTATTATTATTATCAATTGTTGTCCACTTTTGTTATTGTGTAAATGGGACATTGCATCCATATCCTCTAAAGTAAATGAGACATAGCATTAATAGCTTCCGAGAGGTCAACAGCCGGTAGACAGAAACTAATATTCCCATTTGTTAAATTAGAAAATGGGATCCTATATCTAAAAGAGCCTAAGTCCATAACAGGTTTGAGCACCTCGAATGCTAGCTGCCAAATCCTCATTAGGGGTGTCAATTTTACCCGATTTAACCGGAACCGAATAGGAATCGGAACCGAAAACACCGGTTCCGGTACCACATTTTTGGGAACTGATTAAAAAGAACCGGAATCGGAACCGAACCGAAAACTAATGGTTACGGTTCCGGTACTCTAATATGGAACCGAAACCGATAAGAACCGGAACCGAACCGATAAGAACCGGAACCGATATATAAATATAGTGTAAAAATTCTCATATTACCAAGATTGGACCCGTTATACCCGAAATTGGAACCGGAACCGAAAAAATTACATAATCGGTTCCGGTTCTGGTACCATCACTTTGAGAACCGGAACCGATAAGTACCCGAACCGATAAGAACCGGAACCGTTTGTTCCGGTTCTGGTCACCTTAGGAACCGAACCGGAACCGACCCGTTGACACCCCTAATCCTAACCGAATGCCAACTGTCAAATATTCGCAAATCCTAACTAAATGAGAGTTGGCAATGGAAAAGATGTCGCACACAAGGTGGTCCTAAAAGCCATGCCAATAGGAGACGAGCACGTAGGAGTATAAACCTAACAGAATGATTCCCTAGTGTGGCAAACTACTATAAAAGAAAGAGATGCTTTTAATAAGATGATATTTTCTTTTGCTCGATCTTGATTCTTCACCCTTCTCTGGTTCTTCTAGGTCTGGTTCTTGAAGAATCACTTCTCTTCTCAAGGCCTAGATCCAGGGAACATTTCCTTCTTATTAATTATATTACTTATTGTCAATATAGATCGACTAACTTGAGCATCAGAGTGTCTTTGGTAGGTACACCCATCCATGCATGGAGGATAGCATCGCATGCAAAGAGCTATGCCCAAGATTGAGTGACAAAGCTTCACCGACAGATTTAGCCTCGTGTTCATCAAGCCTAGTACAATGGTTTCTTCCCTGGGGATTGCGTGGGCAAGATACAATATTTTGGCACCACACTATGCGAAGAAGGAAACAAACTGTCCAAATCTTTAGTAATATCATTAGCTTGGATCGAAGTAGTACCCTTATCAGGATTCTCATAATACTGACATGCCTTCTTGATCGAAGACATGGTTGGTAGGCCAAAATACCCAAAGCCTTCCTTTTACAGGCAAACTCACAACGTTCTTGGTGCAACACATTTCTAATTAGGATTAGAATTTTATAGAGTTTCTATTTGATTAAGATTCTGCTTGATGTTGCTTGTGTTCTTAGAAGAGGAGTATGAAAGCTTGTGTTCTTGGAGAAGGATTAGGAGTCGGAATTGTTTTAGGAAAATGAATTCTTAGTTGAAGTAGGAATTAGATCTATAAATGGTTGTAAAGGGAGGTAATCCCTACTTTTTAATTTTGAGAATTATTGAAAATGAAGTTTAGGGTTTAGGTTATGAAACCTAATTGTTAAGGAGTGATTTCTCAAGCAATGAGTGATTCCTTACTGGGTGGAACGATTCCATCGTATTTCTCTCGAATGTCGAACGAATCACATTCGTTCCTCATCATTTTGGTATCAAAGTCGAAATTCTGCCATTATTAATAGTCTTCAAGCTGGCTTCGATGCCATTATTGCTGCCATCTTCATTGCTTGTTCTTTTTTGTCCAAACGCCACCGCCACCGCCGCTCTCCACCACTGTCTTCTCACCAGAGTTTCTGCTGTCCCTTGCCATTATTGATGCCATCGCTAGACCTCTATCCACACTCCGGCAAGCTCTTCTTTTGCTGGCCATGCTCTAAGGTTTTTTCCTGGTTTGGGTTTTTTAAAACCCCTTGCCTTTCCAAAGGTTGAGACAATTACCTCCACTTTTTAGGTAATATTTTTTAAGTTGAAAACCATTGTGTCCCTTTTTTTACTCTGCTTAAGTTGTATTAAAAGCCCACTAGGGCATTATTTGGCCACATAAAGGCTTAATCTTAGACCAACCCAAATCTCTTGAGTAGCCCAAATCCATCAACTTAGCCCTACCCAGGAGTCCAACCCGAACCCAATTGACCCGATTGACCATTGACCTATGGACCCATTGATGGTTGACCATTGGTTGTTGACCATTGACTGTTGACTCAACAAAAAGTTTTTTTATGCTCCTCTAAGAAGTGGTTCCATATACGTTACCACTATTACAATGAATGCTTTGGAAGAATTTTTTCCAAAGATGATGGGAATAATGGTTGAACATGGTAAGGTGCTTGAAAATATTTCTACTCGATTGGTCCGTACGTACTTTTACTACGTTTGAGCAGAAATTGGATGCTCTCACTAACACTCATGGAGTTGTTAGAGAGCATGGTTTTTGTGTTCAACAAGATGATGCAGAACATGGAGTCTTCTGTCAAGGAGATCATCAGGATGTGCCAAATGTTTAGAGAGAACGTCCTTTTTAGCGGAATCAACCATTGTGGTTTTCGTCAATTGAACCAGCTTATATTCATGAGCATAGAAGACACCGTTCTCCTGATCAAAATCATGATACGTCGATAAAGGTGTTAGACTTGAAGTTCTTGAGTTTCATTGTAACTATAGCCTAGAACATTTTTTGGATTGGATTTCAAGTCTCGAAGGCCGAAAGGTTCAATATTCTAATGCCAAAATGAGAGGACCAGGTCTACTTTGGTAGAGAAGGAAACAAGATCTCTATCATAAGACAGGTCGTGGAGAAGTCAGAATTTGGGACGAAATAAAAGAACTACTTAAAGCCAAGTTCCTACCTTCCGACTACAAGCAACGGTTGAATATTCAGTTTTGAAGATTACAACAAGGCGTGATGTATGTGGAAGAACATATAGATAAATTTTACAAGTTGTCGACATGTGTAAAATTTGAGGGAGATGAAGAAGTCAAGTTTGAAGCCTGAAATATAGACTCGGCTTTCTTCAACCCGAGTGTATACAGTTGAAGATGCCTTCCACATTGCCTTGCAAGTTGAAGAAGATTTTATGAAGCATGTGAATGATCATAGACCATCTGATGAGAAAGCTCCGGTGAAGATTGCCCCTACTATTGATTGGGGCAAAGATATAGAAAAAGGAAAATCCCGAAGAGCAGATGAACGACAATGTTAAAAATGTGGAGGACAAGGTAATTTTGCTCTTCACTATGCCCTATTAAACAAACTATTCTCATAGAAGGAACACCAGAAGCACAACAAAATTAAAGCAAAAGGATGAAGAAAATTATGAAGATCTTGAAGCTAAAACTGGTAGAGATTGATATACTTGAACTAATGTTGGAAAGGGTGCTGACCACGAAAGCGCGATCAAAAGAGAAGGAAGACTGGAGAAGACACATCTTTCGAACTAAGGTGAAGTGCAAGGACAAATTGTGTATTGTAGCCATTGATACTGATAGCTAAGGAAACATTATGTTGAAGTCAATGATCGATAAACTGAAGTTGACAACTAAGCCACATCCAAAACCTTATGAAGTTGATTGGGTGAATGATGATATGAAGATCAAGATCACTCGAAGATGTCTTGTTTCATTCTTGATTGGAGCATATTTTGATGAGGTATAGTGTGATGTTCTCCCAGTGCAGGCAGCACAAGTCATTTAGGACGACATTGGATCTATGATCGAGATATCAAAACGTAACAGTCTTAGAATTCCAATAGCCTTAGAATTAAAGAGACAAAACGTCTAAGTGAGTGAAAAAAATCTTTGATATAGAACTGCATCAAAATTTGGATACAGAATCCTTCAAAGTGCCACATGGCACATTCTTTCGGGCCGAATGACCCCAAGAGTGGTAGGTCCACACCTTGGCGGACCTACACACCAAAATTCAACCTGGTTGTTGATTTCTAGTGATTCGATCTTAAGTGGGCAAAACCCAGCACATGATCCAATCCGGCCGGGTCGACTCAGCCCGTTTATGTACCCGTAGTCCTAGGCATCAACTTGGACCCAACCTTCCAAATGGTTGGGTCAATTAAGTTCGAGTTGGGCCCGGCCATAATCTAGAAGAATCCAGGTTGCAGTCTCAATTGTCGAGGGTCCATTCAAAGGTCCCGAACCATTTGTTGGTAAGAAGTTACTGGGTTGGTATAGACCCATCAAAATGTGCGGGTCCCACCACCCTCTCTTTTTGTCCTTTTCTTGGTGTGACAGAGAAGGAAGGGGAGAGATGAAGTGGCATCAGATGCATGCCCTCTCGAACACTCTTCGGAGTCTCCAGAAACATTAAGAAGCTCTTTGAGGTGTCTCTATATCCATTCCGGAAGCTCTTAGACACTTCTACTCGAAAGCAAGACACACCCACTCCTCTTTAAATGCTTTTTTTCTTTTTCAACAGCTCCATCTCTACTCTCCTCAGAAGTCAGAACACACTCTCTTCGAGCTTTCATCCTTTTCAAAAGAAAGATGGGTTCAGCTCGGTTGGTTTTGAAGAATTTACACCAGAGGGTCTCTTCTTTTCCTACTATCGGTAACAGAACTGTAGCTGTGCCCAAACAGCATCAACAACGTTGGTGTTCCGAAGCAATACGGAGGTGTTCAACGGCGGCTACAGAAAATGTTTCATCTGCCGAGAAATCAGACGGCCGAGAAGTCGCCGTCTCTGAAGGAAGTCGTGAGAAGTCACTGTTGTTCCCCAAGAAACAACGGAGAAGAGGCCTCTGGAGGAACAATGAACGGGATCTCGTTCCCTTCGATCTCAACTGTATGCTCTCTCTCTCTCTCTCTCTCTCGTATCGGCCGTTTTTTAAACCATGGGCTAAACTTCCATGCGGTGATCAGTGAGCCCAGAAAGCAGCGGTGAGTAACAAAAATGGTGCTAGCACACGCTTTTGGCGTGAGCTACAGCTTGTTACATCACCCCCCAAAACAAAATTCACGTACAAAAGTGCTTGATGTGTCAACCTTTTTTCCTCCTAAAATGCTAAGGGGCATTATTTTTGGTTAGTACCGGGTCCATTTTTGGACGTGAAAGAAGGGACCCACGTCAATATCTAAAGCGTTTAAACTTGACACGTACGCATAACAAACTATTTTTTTTTTTTTTGTAATCAACTATGTTATAAATTGTTGAAAATGAAGTTTTTTAAAAATCAGTCACTTCTTCAATGTCCTAAACTTGACCAGACCATTCGTGTGGGGTAGAGCGACTTTTAGAGACCACTGACCGTATGGATGTTTGGCCCATCCCTAGATGGATTTACATGTAAAAACTGAGCCTGATTAAATGATTTCAAACCGTTGGATCTTTCTACCAAAATAATGATCGAAGTCTACGGTTAAAAAGCAATACATGGAAACTACTCCAATCAAACATTTGGTAATAAAAATCAGGCCAAATTTCGGGCCTTAGGTCCACCTAGGGTTGGGTCAAACTTCCATACGGTCAGCGATCTGTAATATTGTCGGACGTGGCTCGTACTGTGGTTTGTCAGCAAAGTTGTACTCAATTCGGGTGGCCCGATGGTGAATTTTATGGTTGGATTTTTAGTCGTCAAAAAATGCTGGAGTCACTCCATGAAAAATGCTCATTTCACAGCTAGTAATCACAATCAGGCTTGAGTTTTGGTGCAGACCAAACAGGGTTCCAAGCATGCTAGACACTTGTTCACCGGGTTCAAGCATGCTAGACACCTGTTCATCACAAGTGTCTGGAGGGCCCGCCTTAGGCAGGCTCCACTTATATGTGGCGAAGGCGAGCTCTTAATGGGCTGGGTTTGCCAGAAAAAAAGTCCCATCTAGTTTTCAGTAGAACAACATTGGCCCAAATACTGAGCCTGCCTTGATTTAAGTTTCGTTGGGTTATTGGGCCGGACCTGTTCCTGGGCCAAATTATTAGAAGCAATTGGGCCTAATTGGGGCGAGAGCATAGCCGAGCCCATTGGAAGCCGTACTTGAATTACCCTCACGTTTCAACAAAGAAAATGGTGAGGTAGTAGGAACCATGTAGATTCTAAAAGAAGTCGAGAACCATACAACTATGGCCTAAATCTCTTCCATTGGGACAATTTACAGACCTATTCCCCTCCGGGCTTGGCAATGCTTTACAACAAGCATCAGAAAACATAAACAGGTTGTTCGAGAACTTGGCGCCCTCTCGTCTCTTGGGCCGAATGAAAGAGGACGACAAATGCTACAAGTTGCGATACGAAGTACCTGGTCTATCCAAGGAAGAAATAAAGATCACCATTGAAGATGGCTTACTAATGATCAAAGGAGAGCACAAGGAAGAAGGTGAAGAGGGCTCTGACGATGAGCATTGGTCATACGGGTATTACAACGCTACCCTTCTGTTACCTGATGATGCGAAGGTCGACGAAATTAAGGCTGAAATGAAGGATGGTATCCTCTATATCACCATACCTAGAACTGAACGGCAGGGGAAAGATGTGAAGGAGGTGCCAATTCACTGAGGAACTACTCATGCAAGCGTGGAAGATTCACTAAAAAGGCTCGAGTGTGGCAAGAGTTCTCTTTAATGATTTAAGGTGGTTTGGTTGTATAGGTTTGAACTTGTTTGATACGCGTGTTTCTATGTTGGTGGTTTTTGCTTACAAACTAAACGTGCTTATGACTGTGTGCTGTGAAATGAATAAATTTCTTTGGTGTAAAAATTCCCAACAATCATCTATAGATTAGGCATCAAGTATAACGTCATAAGAAGGTATCTAAGAAAACATGATAAGGTTAGGTTTGGACTAATATATTAACAGTGATTAATTTAACTGTTTTGGTCTTGAGGTTTAAGGGGTTTTGAACTTGAGACCTCAAAAGACCTTTGACCTTGTAACTTAAATGACCTCTTAACCGTAAAACCTTAAAACAAAAAGGTATTACTTTTGAGGCTAAGAGGTTTTAAACCTTAAACCTCTTAGAATTGACACTGAATTTTGATTTAGGACCAATAACAGGCAGGAATACTGCCTCTCCAACCTATGATTTTCTGTGTACGTGCCTCTCAACAGTCAAAACAATCGGGCATCATTCATAAGCGCTAAGAAGCCAATGCTAAAGCTTATCAGAAGCTACCTTGTTCGTTCTTCGCGCTGTTTTAAACCGTTGTCAACGGTGGCTTATTTCCAACACCGATTGAGGGGGTGCTGAGGTAGAGGGTCTAGAATCCTTGTAATCTCTCTTGAATATGAATTCAAACTTTAATGTATATATAAGTTGAAAATATTTGGTGGGTTTTTTTCGTTATCTTTGTATGCTTGAATCATGGTTTTAAAAACGGCCGTTTAAATGGTAACGCCCCAAGCCCGTTTCTGTTGGTTTCCGTTAAAACCGTTTAAACGCGTTTTATCGGTTTTGAAAAAAATGGCCATTTTTTTTGTTTTAACGGCCGTTAAAATCGTTTAAACAGCCGTTTAATTTTGAAAAATTTTGTGAAAAAAACGGCCGTTAAAACCGTTTAATTCCATTAAAATCCGTTAAATTTCATTTTTTTTTTAATTTTCAAATTTCAAAATTTGAATTTTAGAGCCACTTTTTCCGTTTTTTTCCGTTAAAATTGTTTAAACTATTAAAATCCGTTTAATTTCGTTTTTTCCCGTTTTTTTCTATTTTTGCTCCTAACCGTTTCAATCCGTTTTAACGGCCGTTTAAAGTTTAAACGGTAACGCCCTCAGTCCGTTTAGCCGTTAAAACGGCCTCCTTTAAACCTTGGCTTGAATCTCAAATTTCTTGTTAAGATTCGTGTTTTTATGAAAAGATTGGTACACGCACGCCAAACTGCTCTCTCTTCCAAACTATATATACAGAGAGATTCGTGTTTTTATGAAAAGATTGGTACACGTACGCCAAACTGCTCTCTCTTCCAAACTATATATAAAGAGAGAAGGTTAACACATGGTTTTAGAAAATTAAGTTATAGAAACTCTCATATATTCTACTATTTTGTTTGTGCTGAATCTTTTGAGAATATTTATTTTTCACAAGGTTTTGGAGTGTTGCCTACCTTCAGTCAACTATTGAATCTTGAGGGAAGTTGTCGATCAACTGTTAGCAACTCTCACAAAGTGCAGTGGGAAAATCTATTTTAAAATAACGTGCAACGCATGTCTCGACCTCCTCTAAATCAATAAGCTCACCTGACTTTGTATAATGTTTCTATTTTGGATTTGGTTCTACTGTTGGAGTTTTTTGCAAATTGTGTACTCTTTATTTTATTGGGTTTTATAATTTAAATCTAAATCCGAGGATCTAGCTATAATGTATGGAGGAGCTAGGCACCTACAACCACTCGATTAAATCAATTTCTGCTAAAAAATGAAGGGATTATGATACACTGTAACTCCAATATATAAACTCTAGGATCTATTATCTTCAACTATCTTCTAAAGTATTAAAGGAACTATTCCACTATATCATAAACTAAGCTATGTTAAAGCTAAGAATAGAAAGAGAAAAGGAAGAGAACCTTTCCTTGCATGTGTATCCAATGGCTACATCCATGCTACCCCGTGCTCCACCAGAACACTGGACCGTGAATTGAACCTTCTAGAATTGGGATTACTTGGACTTACTTTCATCTTTCTATAAGTCACTCAAGAATTTCATAGTTAGTCCCAGCTTTTCTAGGACCTAGACTCTCTTATTAATCAAATACTAACATATTGGTACTCATTTGAAAGGTTTTTTAGCAAATAAATTATATATGAAGTCAAAATTACTTTTGATGCATGAAAACATAAGTAGTTTGGAACTCACTCATGGTTGGACGGAGTATAACATGAACTCTCACTCATTGAAATCACTAATCAAGTTAATTTTGGCGTGTAGATCAACTTAGGGATTATTAGAGTATCACATTGTAAGAAATTGTGATGAGATGCACTATATCATTATTGGTGTATATCATCATGGTTCTCTGCATAATCCCATATCAATTATATTAGGATATCAATTAGGATAGTAGATTTGATTTGATTTAGATTAATTTCGATATTTAGATTTTCATTATTTATATAAACCTATTAAGGTCAATGTAATAATCATCCAAGTTTTATCAATAATATATTTTCCCATCATGGTATCGAAGCTATTGCTCTTTTGAGAACAAGCTCTTAATTATATGCTCTATTCCGGTGGGCGACATTACCTTCGTCCATCCGGTAATCATTGTCCAGCATCATTGCTCTGTCTTTCGTCGCTATTGTTAAAAAAAATAAATTTCTTTCGGTATGTCATAAAGTAAAAAAAAAACTGCAAACTCTTGGCCTGAGTCAGATCCGTCCCTCAACCTCGCCAAAGATGCTCTCTTCAAGCGCTCCAAGTTGCAGATCGCTGAGAATT
This sequence comes from Euptelea pleiosperma, assembly GCA_035048495.1. Taxonomy (NCBI): domain Eukaryota; kingdom Viridiplantae; phylum Streptophyta; class Magnoliopsida; order Ranunculales; family Eupteleaceae; genus Euptelea; species Euptelea pleiosperma. Next base: position 32,175,480 of record CM068548.1, on the reverse strand, counting down.
GCTGCTGTTGCCACCTCCACTAGTTGCCATTGTCGCTTCTGTTGTCGTCGTTGTGGCATGTCTGGCCACCCTCATCTTGAGTTTTGAAAACTCCATCGCACAAAACCCCCTCTTCTTTTTCACTACGTACCCTTTTTGTTACATCTGTAATGTTCGACAAAAAAATAGAGATTTGATATTACTTGTGGCCCAATAGAGGCCCAAGTCTGTTAACCCACAATATTGCCACTTTTGTTGGCTCCAGTTTGAGGACTTTCAAAGTCCAAGCCCTCTTAGGTCCAAAAGAGGCTCACTTTTTCTGCTTAAGGGCTCATAGAGCCTAAGCATATAAGGCACATCGATGTCTATGTCATTCATCAGTCAGACCCAAAAAGATGTCTACACCCTTCTTGTAGGGTCTAGAAGAGACCCAAAAAGAAGTCTACACCCTTCTTGTGGGGTCTAGAAGAGGCCCACACATTTATTTACTTGAGGACTTAGAGCCCAAGCTTGTAAGGCAAAGAGATGTCCATACACAGATTGGCACAATAAGGCCCTTTGTCTGGATTAAAATTTGACATGTAATACCCTGAACTTTCGTTCTAGGGTATTATGGTAAATTCACATAATAAATGAAAACCCGAAACTTTTTCAAACTCTTATTATTGTTTTTATAGTTTAATATTATGTATGAGTATGTGTATTTAATTTGGTTTAATTCCGACAACTTTGAAAAACCTTCTATTTTTGAAACTCGTTCTTTAGGGCTAAATTCTTGCTAAGAATAATGAGCTATACCTTGTAGGGGACTTTTTCTTTCCCCAGCTAACATTTCAGAACTTTTATAAAAAAGTTATTTTGTAGGTCCGAGACACTAAAAATATTCGTATTTTGTCTTTACCAACTTACCTGTGAAATTTAGAACCTTTCTTGAGACATAAAAACCCTAGCCGGAGATTTCGAGAGATTTTGACAAAATTAGTATTTTTGTAATTTTTAAACTTTTCTACCATTCATATATTTTTTTTAAATTAATATTTAATTATATTTTATTTATTTATTAGGAGTGTGGGACCCACGAATCACTTTCGGATCATTCCGATGTCATTTGACATTTTTCGAGGCTTTAAACTTTTTTATAATTTTTGTGTATTTAGATTATTTTATGTGATTTATGTATGTGACATGTGTCAATACCTTATTGTATGGACTTTTAAATTATATAATATAGTTTGATTGAATTAATTTATAATTATTTGTGCTATGATTGTTGGGTGGGCCCGTATGACCAATCTAGAGGAGTTTTGGACTTAATAATAATCTTCAATGAAGCATAGTCGATGTATATGGGCCTTGGGCCCAGTTTTAACCCATTAGTAGTGTAAAATATAAATTTTAGAGGGTTGAAAAAGTCATCCCTTTGATAGTTACAAATTTTACTAATATAGAAACCCTAATTCTTCCCTAAACCTATTTATGAAAACTCTAAAGCTTTAGAAGCTTTCACAAACCTAACTCCATGGAAGAATAGAGAAAGCTCCATTAAACCTTCATCCGAGCACCGATCACACTCGAGCAAGAAGGGAGAATTGACGAAAACTCGTATTTGAAGAACATACTCCGAGGAGAGGACGATCCGACGACTTTCAAATTTGAAAAAACTTTTGATTTTCATTAAAGTTTAAGAAACCTTGAGGTAAGTGTGTTTGATCCATTCTATACTTGTTTTTCTTCAAGATTTTGTTTCTCTTTCATTAGATAATGGTTGATACTCATTATAAATTAATTTCAACAATATTTACTTTATTCTTATTGTGTTGATATTTATTTTGGGCCACCATGATAGCTTTGGCCATGGTCTATTTTGTACTTATAACGGATAACTATGTTCTTTATCATTTTTATTATATTTTATGATTTAAATATTTTTATAATTATTTTTTGTAAATACCTCTATGAATCTATTTTCTAAAACTATTTAGTTTGTATTTTTCTGATTTGTATTGATTAAGTTATGATTTTTCTAAGTTGTTAGACTTTACAAAATAACTTAGAATTTCAGATTTTACATAGTCCAGTTCACTTGGGATTTTGATCTATATTTTTAATTTAAATATTTTTCTAATTATTTTTCATAGATACCTCTATCAATCTAGTTTTTATAACCTTTAAGTTTGTATTTTTCTGATTTGTATTGATTAAGTTATGATTTTTCAACCGTGCTAGACTTTTCTATAAAACCTAGAATTCCAGATTTGCACGGTCCATTTCATTTGGGATTTCAATCTATATTTTTAATCTAAATATTTTTATAATTATTTTTCATAGATAGCTATATCAATCTAGTTTCTAGAACCTTTGAGTTTATATTTTTCTGATTTGTATTGATTAAGTTATGATTTTTCAAACGTGCTGGACTTTTCTGTAAAACCTAGAATTCTAGATTTTGCATGGTCCACTTCACTTGAGATTTTAATCTATATTTTTAACCTAAATATTTTTCTAATTATTTTTTATAGATACCTATATCAATCTAGGTTCTAGAACCTTTGAGTTTGTATTTTTCTGATTTGTATTGATTAAGTTATGATTTTTCTAAGTTATTGGACTTTAATAAAAAACCCAGAATTCTAGATTTTACATGGTCCACTTCACTTGGGATTTCGATCTATATTTTTAATCTAAATATTTTTATAATTATTTTTCTTAGATACTTCTATCAATCCGATTTTTCTAGAACCTTTGAGTTTGTATTTTTTTGATTTGTATTGATTAAGTTATGATTTTTCTAAGTTGTTGGACTTTATCAAAAAAACCAGAATTACAGATTTTACATGGTCCACTTTACTTGGGATTTCGATCTATATTTTTAACTAAATATTTTTATAATTATTTTTCATAGATACCTCTATGAATCTAGTTTCCAAATTAGTTGAGTTTATATTTTTTTGATATTCATTTATTTAGTTATAATTTTTATAATATGCTGGACTTTTCTGCAAAACGCAAAATTCTAGATTCTGTCCGGTCCACTTCATTAAGGGTTTCGACCTATATTTTGAATATGAATATTTTTCTATTTATTTTTTCTAAAAACCTCTGTGAATCTAGTTTTTAAATCTATTGAGTTTATATTTTTCTAATTTATATTTATTTAGTTATGATTTTCACAAGAAAATATATTTTCTAAAAAAAAAAAAAATTTTATTTCTTCAATTTTGGACGACTAATGGCCTTGTGAACCTTTAGTGGTTCGGTCATGACTTATTGACTATTAAACCTAGATGGTTTGACCTATACTTGTATGCATGGGGATCCCATCCATGTGTCTTGGATCTCTCATAGGGTTCGGCCAAGTGTCTTGGATCCCTCTTTAGTGTTCGACCTTGTGTCATGGATCCCTCATAGGGTTTGGCAATGGTGTATTTGATTATCTTACAATTTCCACTTATATTGTTCATCCGTGTTGATCGTGGCTTTTGGTGATTGTTACATGTTATTCATGTTTAACCCTAATTCGTTCCCATGTTATCACTTTTGATGATCATGTTTTATTTTATATTCTTATTTAAATGTTAAATATATGTGTGCTTATGCCATGTAGCCCTAGTACTATCTTGTTGTCATACCATGACCATCACGTCATTTCATATAAGTGGTGCATAAGGGAACGGGGTTGAAGTATATTATATACATTTATATTAGTTTTATCAATTAATCAGGGTTCGATACCCTAGGGTGAAAGGCCCCAGACGTTATTATATCCTGCAGATGGGTCAATGAGACTGCTCCCAGTGCGGGAAGGAGATGGATACCCTATGTGGTTATGGGTACTAGTCGCATTTGCATTCCGTACTCACTTGCATTCATTCTCATATTCATGTCATCCTTATTATACGATTGAGATGCATACTTTGATTAAAAAACTTGTATAGTATGATATCATACCATGCACACTATTATATTACTAGGCCTCGGTTCACGGTGCTACACCGATACCATTTTCAGATTTTGAGGAGTCGGGTACGTGAGATGATTTTGAGGCGAAAGACTCTGGTGCATTTGAGGAGATCGGTGAAGATTTGGGAGTCGATTCCACACTTTAGAAGACTTTATTTTGATTATTTTAAAATATTACTAATTTATTTTCATGGGCATGTAGTCCTTTGATTAAGAGCATATTTTCACCTCCATCTCTTCACACTTAATTGATTGATTGAATTGTTTGAGTTATGAATTATTTTAATTATTTGTTTCCTACATCTATGCTATTTTTTTTTTACTTAGTGGGTTATCGAATGAACCTTAGTAGTCTAATTGACCTAATTAGATCACTAGGGGACATTCATGGATCACTTCTGGGTTTGGGTATGGGTCGATCCACCGATTTTCGGGTCGTATCTGGGTATCCGGATTCGGGGCGTGACACGACAGGTTTCGGTCCAACCTAATCCAAAGATCTCTGGGATTAGATCCCACATGACCACCATGGATCACCATTATGCATGGAAACCACATTCCTTTACTGGAGAGTACATACATCAAAGCTTGATCAAAACGAATTAACTACAAAGCTTGATCAAAATGATTTAACTACCTAGAACATTTAAAATGGAGACAACATTCTTCAACAACACTCGATTTCAGCAAACTCATGACGATCTTTATTTTTCGATCCTCATGAGTTTGAGGAGGAATATTAGAGTATCACATTGTAATAAATTGTGTTACTGGTGTATCTCATCACGATTCTTTATATGATACCATATCAATTATATTAAGATATCATACATTAGGATATTAATTAGGATATTAGATTTGATTTGATTTAAATTAATTTCTATATTTAGATTTTGTCATTATCTATATATACTTATTATGGTCAATGTAATAATCATCCAATAATATCTTTTCCTATCAGGGATGGGCCAAAAATCTATAAAGTCAAACTTATTCTGTCACAACGCACAATAGGAGCCACGTGGCACACTCTTAGTGGAGTCTAACCGTATGGATACTTGGCCAGTCCCTCAGTGGACCTCTAAACCAAAAATCAGACTGATTAGTGATTTCTAAGCGATTCAATTGAAGTTATTTTCATGGGTTGATTTTAACAGTAGGAATTTGAGAAATATTGAGTGTCATTTGGGTGCAAAGATCCAAAGGTTGTAAATCACTAATCAGGCTGATTTTTGGTTTATAGGTCCACCGAGGGATTGGCCAAACGTCCATATGGTCATCGTCCACTAAGAGCGTGCCATGTGGCTCTTATTTTGCGTTGTGACATAAGCTTCTGTCACAATGCTGTGACAAGTTTTACTCTTGTCAGTAGCTAACCTCTGCAAGTATGCCATGTGGCTCACACTCATCCATCCGTCATCAAAGTTCTGCTCATAAAAATACTTTAGGTAAGAACGGGGGGACTTGAACCCAGGCCTTTGGGTACCAACAAAGATGTTAGACGTTTCTTAAGAGTATTGGGTTAATATAGCATGGGTTAGCCATTAGCATCTACGTGTTGCCTTCTGCCTACGTTTACGACTATTTTTTCCCCTTATAACAACCCTTTGTTTTTTACCCTTTTAAGCTGATTTACGAAAATGGATAGGAACCCTTAAACTTGTTTTCCCGGATCGACTGCCGCTGCTTTGCTGGACAACGCATGAGACTTAAGATACCATGCTAAATAATCATTTACCCCAAAAGATTGACCTGTTGGGGAAAGGCAAAACAACTATGTATATCAAATAGTCGTCGGGCTAATACAACACATGCGTGGGAAAACACAATCCACTAACACGCCCCCTTAGTGGGAATACACTTTGGTGGAAACTTGAACCTGTGACCTCCTAGGCCTTAAGGCTCTGATACCGTGTTAAACAACCCTTTATCCTAAAAGGTCCCTTTACCCCAAAAGATCGACCTTTTAGGGTAAATAGTTGTTTAACATGGTATCAGAGCTTTAATTAAGGCTTGGGAAGTAGTGGGTTCAAGTCTCCGGTGGAGTGTATTTTCGCTGACGGGGCGTGTTAGTGGATGGTGTATCCCGCGCACGTGTTGTATTGGCCCGATGACCCATTGGTATACATAGTTATTTCGCCTTTCCCCAACAGGTTGATCTTTTGGGGTAAATGGTCGTTTAACAGATTCATACTTAATTGTAAGACTTGGGGGATGTACTTTCAGTCAAGGTTTAAAAAACGGCCATTATAACGGATTCGGACCTACCCCGTTACGTTATGGACAGTTAAAACGCCCAGAAAATAATGGCCATTATAACGAAAATAACGGCTGTTATTTTCTGTTATTTTTCTATTATAACGAAAATAACGACCGTTATTTTCTGGAAAATTTTGTGAAAAAAAACGGCCGTTTTTTGGTTTTTTTCCGTTATATTTTGTTATATTCCGATTATTTCCGTTATTTTCCATTTTTAAAATTTTGAAATTCAAATTTTAAAATTCAAAATTTGAATCTCAGCGCCATTTTTTCTGTTATTTCCCGTTATTTTCTCATTTTTTTCCGTTTTTGCCCCTGAGCGTTTTTTTCCTTTAGAACGGCTGTTATAACGGAAAAATGGTAACGCCCCCAATCCGTTATACCATTATAACGGTCCCCTTTAAACCTTGCTTTCAGTAGTTTCCAAGAGGAAGGAGAATAATATCTTTTGATGAGGGACCATAATATGAGCCACATGGCACAATCATAAAGACTACTGACCGTATGGATATATGGCCCATCCCCAGGTGATCTGTGTACCCAAAATTCAAATAATACTCCGAATCCCACGGTGAAAATCAACCTAAGAAAAAGACTCCAATCCAACTATTAGAAATCACTAATCAGGCTATTTTGGCTCTGTAGGTCATAGGTTAGTGGTATCTAAAGGGTGAGTAAAACTTCTGTCACACTCGGATTGCAAATCACACAATCACAGCCAATGAGTTCTCGGCACCTACACCTCAAAGAAAAAGCACATGGGTACTTTCAAAAGCACTTGTGTACGTGCCGAGAACTCATTGGCTTGTGATCGTGTGATTTACAATTTATTGTGATAGAAGTTTTACTCACTGTGGTCCATCAGGAACTTTGAAGACTGCCGACGGACGTCCGTGGTCAAAGATTTAATTTATTCGGTTCGCGAAAGAGAACTGTGTGAAAGTCTGCGACAGAAATGACAAAACAGCCTTTTTACTGTTCACTAGTTAAAAGGAATTTCCCGAGAAAAGTTACTTTGGACAGTTCAACCAATACATGCCACGTGGCACTCACCCTGCCCACTTACCTATGAATTAAATCAGCCTAATTATCAGTTAAATTCGTGCATTTAATTAATTTAATCATGGGCTCGAAACCAATTCCATTGGAGAGCCTCTAGTTGGGAAAAATTTTAGAATAAGAAGACTTTGGATCGATGCAGAGGGCTTTTGCGGCCCTACATGGACAGCCCATTTTTTGGGTCCACTAACCGCATGGATGTTTAGCCCACCCCTTGGTGGATATACATACCAAAAATCAGTTTCATTAATGATATTCAGCCATTCGATTTTGTACCAAGAAACATGATTGAATCCAACGACTAGAATCAATCCTAAACACGTGCTAAAATCAATGGCTAGAGAAAACCAATCATCCTGTCAACCTGTCACAATGAAACCATGACTCCTCGATCATACTTTCTAAGCTGGGCCGCGGTGTCGTGCCTTCATGTACGGTACTCTTAAGTCTTATCACCATCATAAGATAATAGATAGTCAAAAGAAAATTCACATTACGAGCATATTTAAGACCATCCTCAACAAACTTGAGGAGAGGACTAAGAAAATTTGTCTAGCCAAGCTAAATACTTGGCTAGAAATTTTCTGATCTTTGCAAGCAAATCCATTTGCATGCTGAATCAGCCCTCTACGACCCACCGATGTTTAAAGCAAAACTCATGAAAAAGGAAGGAATCCAAGTACACCAAGGACCATGCAGACGTCCCTTCCAGTTGTTGTTTCTTGTTATATGAGCTCGGAACTGGATTTCCAAAACACCATTTGAGCCTGATAAATCGAGGGAATTTTTTGAATGCTACGATGAGATATTGGTAATTGTGTAAAGGAGAGTAGGGTAGTCAAGTCAGCTAGCAAAAGATTAAATTGTCACTTCTGTCATTCGCTAAAAACCAAGAGGTTGTGCAGTTTCAGAAAAAAAAAGAGCTAAAAGACCAGAAAATTTTGTTTTTTTTTTCTTCTGTCAGATCCCCAAACCATCAATTGGTTAAGAAGCAATACATCAAAGAAATGTCCCTGTTACTGGTAACAACCCTCAACCTTGTCTCACTGTCTCCCATCAAGGATCAAACGCTAGCTTCCTTTAAAATCTCTAAGACGTCAAAAAACAAAACATCACAAAATAAAACTGATGGCTTCATCAAGAAACTATTCAAATGGGCTGAGAGTTGCGGTGGTGATTCTCGTCTTTTCTCTCACATTTGTACCCTCCAAACCAGGTAAAAAAAAACACAAAATAATTTAGTTCAGACTGTGTAAAGCTTCAACCTCTCATGATAGATGAAAATCCAAAATGGGTCTTTTTTGGTATTTCTGTTTTTGAGCTTGATAAGACTCTTGATAAAGAAATTAGTTCTTCCAATCAAGTAATAGATATATATATATATATATATATATATATATATATATATATATATATATATATATATATATATATATGCAATTATACTTCACTTTTATCTCATTGTTTTTTTTTTTGTTTTGCTTCTCTTTCTATGTTTTGGAAGTTGGGTTAGTGTTTTCAAGCTCTGGTGAGACTCTGAAGCAAAGGAAACTAGTGTTGGGTTCAAGGCCTCCACCATGCGTCAACAAGTGCTTGAGTTGCAGGCCTTGCATGGCTACTCTGGTTATTCCTCCTCATCGAAATAGGAGTTTCATGGCATCATCTAAGGAGGAAGATGACAGCTATTATCTCCTATCATGGAAATGCAGATGTGGTGATAAGCTCTATCAACCTTGATATTTCTTACCCAAATTTCTGTATGCTTTATGGTATACAATGTAACCATATTGTTCTTTATTTACATGGAACTGAAGTAGCTTTTTTTATCATTCAAGAATCAAGAACACTTGCTTACCCAAAAAAAGAAAAAAAAGAATCAAGAACACTTTAATCTCTCTCTCTGTCTCTCTCTCTCTCTACAACTCCAAGTTTTAATGAAAATACCATCTGTACATTTCATGTTTCTGTTCTAAATAACTTAAAGAAAAAGACATGGGTTGGGGGGCATTGTTTCCCAAACTATTAAAAGTCCATATTCTTCATTCGGGTTTTCTCAAAGCAATTTGTTGCATTTATCCAATGGGTCGTCGGGTGTGTGAAAATTTTCCAGTTTTGAGTCTTTTGTTCTAGAAGGTATTTGTTTCTAAGGCCGCGTTTGGTACGTCGACCAATTACTTCCAAGAAAATATATTGTCACGATGATAAGAACAAGACCTTATGAAATCTCACTTCGGTTCGCGAGGTTAACACTCAGCCCAAGGAAATTGCTACCCTGATGAAAACTGAAAAAGCCACTCGAAATTTGGAAAATGTTATAAAGACTTACTGAAAGTCCAGGAAGGTGTCCGACGTACCTATCTCAAGGAAAAATGACATTCCAGAGCTCATGGTGTGGTCTGTTCCGTCAAATTCCTAAAGGTTTTCATCACACGCTATCCAGCATGTCCCGCTATAGGTTAGTTTCAAAAATCAGAATGTACTACGGGTTCTTTGACTTTTCATACACCCTTCAATTCAAAGCTAGGAAAGGAAATGGTCTCTCATGTCCTACTACAGGGTTTTCAGACATGGCCAAAATAATCTAATCATACAAAAATATTCCTAGCCTATTTGATTAACCAAAAAAGAAAAATCACAAAAATTAGAATTTTGGTCCCTCGGACACACCCAGAGCTTGACCAAAGAACCGATACTGATCTCAAAGGATATAAGAAAAATTAGAGAAAGGGTTTTAACTAATGTAGGACATCACACTTTTTACAAGAAAAACCTCAAGGCCATGCCCAGTCAAAATCACAATACTAATAGAAGACAGAGACAAAGACGGTTACCCATGCTACGACTCAAAACTAGGCAATTTATCACATTGCCTTATATCTTCACGCTCCACTCCACAAGAAAAATCTTTAAGGTTTGATTCTAACTTTGATCCGAGATCGCACCGAATCTAGCCAACTCTCCATCACGAGTTCACACCCTTCACATGGTGGAGCTAAGTTTAGAGAGGATACACACCACTCACCAAAGTCATTAAACCACTAAATGGTAACACTCCCAAAACACCAAAAGATCTAAGGATAAAAGCCTCAAGATCACGGATCATGAGGAAGAAAATGATCACCCTAGAAAACAAATTGACTCTCTATAGAACTTCTAGGTTTTCTTCAAAAACGTGCTCTTCAATCTTCTATCTATATAGCAAATAAATAGATTGACTTAATCGATTAATGAATTCCCTAAACCCTATGAATTTACATGTATCGATTTTGAAACTTTCGAAATTGAAAAATAATTTTTTGGTAAGTTTTCAAAATTAGAAATCGCAGGTTTGGTCGACCCAATTGAGGTCGGTCGAACTTACAAGGCTCGTAACACTTTTAGCTTAATAGTTGTGTTCATCTAAGGTTTGGTAGAACGAACTCGACTTTGCTTGAACGAATTTGTTGAACTTAGGTTTTCAAAACAAAAAAAATTCTTTTTAGCACTTAACTTCAACCTAAGTAATTCACTTGGGCCGAGAAGCACTGGATCAAAGCTCCTCATTAAAGGCCAACATTCAACTTTTAAGGAAATTTCTCCAAACGGCTAGAAGCCCCAACGGCTAGTTTTTCCCACTTCTATAAATAATCTTCAAAGATTAGCTTTGAATTATCTTGTTTAATTTCAATCTTATGACTATGGAGAACTTTAATTAGCTTCTCTTCGAGTGAGTGATTCCTCGTCGGGTGAGTTGAGTCCCCTTTTTGCGTATTTTACTCTAATCCACTTTTTCTGTAATCTTGTTCGAAGATTTAATAAAGTTCTTTTTTTAGCATTTTACTCTCTTGATCTACATCAAATTTGGTATCACAGCGAGTTCGGTCCTTCGATCGGGCTCGATTCATCATGGTGAGAGGACGTGGGAATCGAACGGCTCCACTCCAAGATGCCTACCTACGTGAAGAAGTTGAAGAGTTGAAGCGAGCAAATAATAACCTACAACGAATGATGGAAGAGGTCTTGCAACGGCTTCCCACACATGCTTCTACAAGTAATCCAATGGCCCCTAATGCGTTTGCAGGACAACCACTTGACACCCCTGATACATTCAATGAAGGGTATCATTCCGAATCTTCAAGTTCAACTAGAGCTCCAACACCATAACCCCCAGTACAAGCACCACCCCAACCAACATGGGTGATGGATCTGTAAGAAATATTTTCATATTCAATTTGACAAAGATTTCGTTTGACATAAAAAGATTTTTGTAACCGTTCCTACGAGCACTAGTGTAGCGTGGAGATGTCGTGGTGCGCATACTTCACTGACTACTTGAAAATTAGAAGACAGAGACAATAAGAATCAGACGGTTGACGACATGAGTCATCTGAGTAACTGCCCATCTGTCAGTTAAAGATCGTGTATGCTCGATTAAGAAGGTAAGTGACTTAGTGGCCATAGGAATTGGTTAAAATTAATAAAATATAATGGTCAAACCTAGTCATTGGACAGACCCGAGTCTGAGTCAAAGATATTGACTATTGGGATAGTACAATCGATTGAACTCTTATACCCAATCGATTGGACATAACCCAATCGATTGGAGGGCTCTGTGTAATTGATTGGAAGCTACGAGGCAGAAACTTATTTCAGCCCAATTGATTGGAGACTCTGTGAAATCGATTGGAGTCTTCGAGACAAAAATTTATTTGAGTCAAATCGTTTGGAGCTCTGTGAAATCGATTAAGGCCTTCGAGACAGAAACTTATTTGAGTCAAATCGATTGGAGCCTTAGGAATAGGAAACTTATTGAGCCCAATCGATTGGACACTTATACCCAATCGATTGGACCCAGAGTACAATCGATTGGACCTTGCATAAACTCAGTCTTTCTCATATCCAAAATTCTTGGTTTCATTATCCCACGTTCTATATGACTCAGTGTCATGGAATTCTATAAATACAACCCTTTTATACTGATATTCACTCAAAAATGCTTATTTTAAGCCATTATCCTTATAGTGATGTCGCATTTTTCTATATAAAACTTGTCTTTTCGTCAATTTTTTCACATAAGAGTTTCTTCCATTGCGTAGAATGCATTATTTAGACGAAAATCGACTATTTGCATGAAATAAACGCATTTCGGATAGTCTAGTATCAAACCATTTTAATTGAATCTCATTACACACTTTTTCACTTGTAGGAACCCTATCGGGTGATTCTTGAGGACTGGCGGGCCCACGATCAACCACAGAAGACTTCTGTTAAAGCTTAAAGAGCCAACAGGCTATGATAAAAAGATAGACATGTACGGGCAAAGCTAGAGGATTGTAGAGCCAGAACAAAGACTAAAAGAGAGAAGAATAGCTGGAAATCAAGAGAAGGACTAAGGTGTTAAAGGCCACACCAATTGACATCAAAGGATAAGTTTGACTAATTGGTGGAGCGGAGGAGAGAGAATAAAGAAGACCTGGGTTCAAAACTCACCGATGCTTTTATTTTTGTATTTTTTTCTCACTTCTCTCTTTATCTATCTTGGCCCATGATCCAAGCCCATGACCCATGCCCATACCCATGGCCCATAGCCATGTCCCAAGAATGGATCCCCTCATTGGCCGACATGTGTCATTCTAATCATATGGCCAAAGCCCATAGCCCAAGACAAGTGGACCCCAGATTGGTTCCACAGCTCTCACATTTTACGTGGATCTCTCTAGATCTTATCCCACGGTTTCCTAAATTGTGGGAAAGATAGCTATCAATTTTCAAAATATTCGTCCATGTTTTCCTCCATGGGCCTCATTCTTCATGGAAACCATAAAGGAAAGTCTCCTCTATTCCCCCATAAGATGAAAGTCTCTTCTTTCCACTTCATATCTATCCCTATTCGTCAATCTCTCTAACTCCCCTTCTAAAACCCTTCCCAATCCAAAGGTTAAGGGAGGCTAATCGCCTCCCTTTAAAAGAGAATAGGGAGAACGAACCCTAGTTGGTTCCCTCCCCTTCATTCTTTTTCATCATTTTCTCCGGCCAGCCGCCTGCAACTCTGGCCGACTGGTTCGGTTTTCCCCCTCTTCTTCTTCTTTCTCTTATTCTTCTTCTTTTCTTTCTTCTTCTTCTGGATCTGCTGTTTGCTCCGCCTGCGAGCTTTCTCCAGCCACCGTTTTCACCACCTTCTCACGTCCCCAACCGGAGTTGCAGCCTGCAACTCTGATCACTATCTTTTTGTATCGTCCGTCACCCCTTCCACGCTGTTATCTAGGACTTTTTTCAACCAAAAGAAGAACGCCGAGCATTTCTTCTTCTTCTTCTTCTTCCTTGCGTCGCCAGAGTTGTAGAACTCCAGCCACCTGCAACTCGTCTTCTTTCCACTTCCACACCCGTTTCACCTCTTCTAGCCCGTCCCTCTCTACCACGAGCAGCACCATTGCTGCTGCTCCGCCCACAGTAATAGATCATCCTCCTCCTTTGTTGGAACACCGCATATTTGCTCCTCAGCCCCCTTGCTGGACCTCTTGTCGCGCCTGCTACTGTCCGCCAATTCCTTCTTCTCCTCTACCAATGTTCTGGATGGACAGTAGCTCCGGTGTAGTTGGCAATACCCAGTTGCAGACCGTTATCTTCATCTTCTCCAGTGGAAGACCTGCAACTCAAAACGGTTTGTACCCCTCCAACAGGTCAGCGTGGAAGTCCTCTCCAGTGACGCCTCAACCTCCATAGCAGTCAGCGCCTCCTCCCTTCCACCTCGCTGCACACCTCCAAACCACCTTTAAGACCGGTGGATTTCTCCATAGCAGGTGGCTGTTCTACCATCTCTTCACGTTGTCTGTCTTTCCACCGGCTGTGCACAAACCGCACTTTGCTCCACCAACAGTGGAGGATGCCCTCTACTCCTTGCGGCACCTGCAACCTTTGATGTCCAACGGTGCTCCTCCCCAGGCAGCAGCCAATGACCTGCATAATCATGCACCATCACCGGTGGGTGCTATTAAAACAGGTGGTGGAGCTCTTCTAGCTCATCACCACCATGTGATCTACAGCCCTCTTCAACAACTTTACCACACTGCTATCCATTGATGTGGTCTTCACCATGGTAGCACTTTCAACTCCAAAACCAGCAACCTTGATGGACCTATGCACCCAACAGTGAGCACCACGAGGCAGCAAGCTTGCCTCTTCGAAGCCGTGATTGCCCAAGCACCACCACGGGCATGCCCTTCATCACCACCAATTGGCCAAATTTGATCCTCTCCGGTAAGTGTTAAGGGTGTTTCTCTCTCCCTCTCTCTAGCTTTAGCTTTCTCTCTCTCAAATTTCCTCTCTCTTTCTAGTTTTCTCTCTCTAAAAATATTCTCTTTCTCTCATTTTCTCTCTCTACCACTTCTCTCTCTAAAATTGATTTTTTTCTCTACTTTTCTTCAATTTCTCTCTCTAGCACTCTCATTTAATTGCTTTCTTTGTTAGCATTTGTTTTTATTTTAGTTTTGTAATACTTTGATTAATTAATAAATTTATTTTGATAATTCATTCATTTATTGTGTTTCATTCTATTTACATAAATTAGTGGATAAAAATCTCACCAAAAAGATTGTTTTAATATCGATTTCCACCATTTTCACCCTTCTATCATTTTTAGCAGATTTTCGTTCAATTGTTCTTTATTTTGCCCTAACCCCGAGTGCGGACGATATTCAATACGAGCCATTGTGCAAGTCTACAATTTTGCAGATTAAGTGAATCAAGTCGGAGAAATTATAAATATTGTTGAGATTTAGGGTTTCCGTAACCAACGACGCAGAAAAACCCTAATTTCATATGCCTTCTCTAAACACACACAGAGATACAGAGTGACTCAATCTTCAAGAGAGAGAATAAAATGTTTTATTTATTAGAGTGTTCATTTGAAGAGCAATAAGCTTGTTTTCCATTCACATCTTGTGAGCTTGTTCTCTTCTTGATCAAAGCCAAGTGTTTGATCCTTCCCTCAGCATAGGTCTTCCATTCATATATTCGACCTAGTAGCCTGAGTGTATTAGTGATCAATACCTTTTGAGCAACTTAGGGTTCAGGGTGTACGAAATTCTTCACCTTCGGCAAAGGCGGGAGTGTTGATAATTAAGATCGGATGAGCCGATCGACGGTAGGTTTGGAGTGTACCAAACTGAACAAGCGGACAAGACTTTTTGGCTGGAAAGGCGCGCGTGGATTCGTAGCGTTGATTCAGAGGACGTAGATGCATCGGCAGTAGGCCTTGGCTAAGGTTGGAAGCTGTATTTGCAACGGTGCTGCGTAGGTAATCTTTGTTTTGTTTAACTTTTCAGTTAGTGATACTTTTCGTCTGGACGTGGTCCCGTAGTTTTTCCTTGGCTAAGGTATCTACATAAAAATCTCTTGTCTTGTGTGATTGTTTGTTTGTATTCTGCAATCTATCTTGATTAGATCAAATGACAAAATAAAAATATACCACAGAGGTATATTCGATTTACGTCGGTTGTGATAATCTTTTATCAAACAACTAAGGCATGTGATTTTGTTCCCCTACCATAGACTAGTAAAACTGTGTAGGTATAAATAATTGTAAATACCTAATCAATCCCCCCTTTCTAGGTATATTGGATTAAAGATAACAGACCGGTGAAATTTTAATTCGTATCAGAGAGGGTATTTCTATTTATGGTTTAATCACCTGAATTTAGATTCCTGAGAAACCAGTCCATTTTCATTAATTTGCCAAAATGCAAAGAGAAGGTGGAAACACATCCAGACCTCCATTGTTTGATGAAGAAGACTATACCTATTGGAAGGCTAAGATGAGGGCTTTTCTAAAGTCTATTAATAAAAGAGTCTGGATGTCTGTAGTGGATGGTTGGTCACCACCCACAATGGCTGTAGGAGATAAAATCATTCTTAAACCTAAAGTCGATTGGAGCAAAGAGGACAGATTATTGTTGCCTAAATAGCAAAGGGCTAAATGATATTTTCAATGCAGTTGATAAGAATGAGTTTCGAAGAATCTCTACTTGTTCTTTGGCTAAAGAAGCGTGGGACATTCTTAGAGTCACTCATGAAGGAACGTCAATTGTTAAAATCTCTAAACTTGAAATGCTGACTTTTAAGTTCGAATCCATGAGAATGGAGGAGAATGATACATTCACTGAGTTCTATGCCCAACTTAGTGATATTGTGAACTCTGCACACAACTTGGATGAAATCATTCCTGAATCCAAAGTTGTTTGAAATTTTTTGGGATCCTTACCCGATAGATTTCAGGCTAAGGTCACTCTATTGAGGAGAGCAAGGATGTTGACTCTCTCAAAATTGATGAGCTGGTTGGGTTTTTACAAACTTATGAGATGAATTTGAGACAACCAAAGAAATCAAAAGGTATTGCCTTTAAAGTTTCTGAAGCTCAAGATTCAGAGTCAGATGTTGATTCTGAAGTTGAAATGGCATTATTTGTGAAAAAGTTCAAAAAGTTTTTTCGTTTTAAAAATGATAGAGTCAAGAACAATAAAACTTTTAATAAATCTAAGGAACATGCCAGACCTCATGAAAGAGGTAGCAGAAGTGAAAGGAACCCTAGGGACAGCCGTTCAACCAAACCCCAATGTTTCAAATGTAAGGGTTTTGGTCACTTTGCTAATGTGTGCCCAAAAAAAGAAGAATATAAGGGCAAGGCAAAAGCTTTCAATGCCACATAGGATGAAGAATCAGAAGATCATTTTGATGATTGAGATAGCAATGAAAAGACTGATAAGTATACAACTTTTGTTGTTCGTTTAATAGTCCCTATGGATCTCATGGAGATTCCAAGAAAAGTGATGATGAGAGCTCGGAAGACTCTTACAATGGGGACTCGGATGACTCGACAGTTGGTGTGAAAGAACTGTATGAGGAATCAATAAAATTCATTAAGGCTAATAAAGTTTTATCTGACAGTTAAATGTCTTGACTCTGAAAATACAGCCTTATTAATTGACACTGGAAATTAAAAGTGTTGATTACTGATTTAGAGCAAGAGAATGAGTTTCTGCTAAAAAGGAACAAGTCACTGGAATGCAAATTCCAAACTTGCATGACACATAAGGAATCTCTGGAAAATGAGCTTCTTAAATCTGAGAGGGATGTGTCAGGATTCTCATCTAGCTCTGCAAAGCTTGATGAGATTCTTCGTGTGGGAAAAGTCTATAGAGAAAACAAGGTTTGGGTTACAAGCACAGTCAAGAAAAATGATCTTCTTCCAAGATGATTTTTGTTAAGGCTCAAGCTATTCCCACTCAGATCAATGACCAAATCAAAGTTGTCAAAAGCAATCGTCAGTGCACGTACTGCAAAAATTTGGATCATGTGATTAGAGACTGTCATAAATTGAGAAGAGGACATCAAAATTCTCTAGAAAAAGTGATGAATTCAACTCAGAATGTGAAGAGTCAAAGATTTCCTACGAAGATACATTATGAGAAAAACTATTTGGATGTGCTATCTAGGAAGATGAAAGACCTACTAGAAAGGTTTAGAGAAATAATCAAGGAGATTGAGTCTCTTGAAAAATTCAAACATCCTTAGAGTTTTGTGACTCAAAAGAGGAGAGATCCTAAGAGAATTGATCTATCCACCAAAATCACTTCTGTGTGGGTTAGTGAAAGTTGGATTTTTCCGCGTCGTTAGATTCTAAAACCCTAGAATCAACACATTTGTAATTTGATATGAATTTTAATCTTGCAAAATATGAACTTTTGTATAAGGATTCGTGTCAGATGTCGATCCGCACTCGGGGTTAGTTCGCGCAATTCATGAACATGAAATAATGGATTTATTTCAGAAATTGTGGTGGGGTGAGAATAGTGAAGCAGTTTAAACATTCTTAGTGATTTTTAGAGAGAGAAATCGCCACAAACAACCAAAAACACAAAAGTAAACTAACAAATGCAAAAATAACAATTTTATTCATCCTCAATGAGTTCTTACAAAATCAAATTAAATTAAAAAATAATCTAGAAAGCCATAAAAATTAACCTAAAAAAATCATGAGGATGCTAGGGAGAGAAAATGGAGAAAGAAAAGGAAAATAAGAGACTTTAGAGAGAGAGCTAGTCTAGAGAGAAAAAATGAGAAAAGACCTAAAATGACCTAGAGAGAGAAAGAGAGAACTAGAGAGAGAAGAAAAAGAAAGAGAGGGAGTATTAGGAAAAGCTTACCATTGGAGGACACGTGGTTGCTGCCAAGGTAGTGGTGTAGCAGGTGTTAGAGAGAGGCGGTGCAGCAAGTGCACTTGAGGATGGTTTAGCCCATTGTGGAGAGGAGTAGCCACCCCACAAAGAAGCCGTGAATGGAGGAGGCACAGGTGAGTTGCAGAACGCCCTCTTCCCTTTTCTTCTCTCCTTCTCTCCTTCACTTCTTTTTTTTCTTTTTTATTTTTTGTTCTCCTCTTTTAGCATAGGAGGGGATGGCTGGAGAGAGTGGGGCGCAGGTGTTCCACACGTTGCTGGTTGTAGGCGGCAACAACAAGGTGGAGAGATGGTAGGCGGTGCTGGAGGTAGGTAAGGGTTGTCCTTCCCTCCTCCTTCTCTTCTCTTCTTCTTTCTTTTTCTCTCTTTCTCTTTTTTTTTTTTGGAAGAAGAAGGGCAGATGAGAGGACAGTGGAGAGTTGCAGGGGGTAGCAGCAACAGCAGCAGGGAGGAGGTGGAGAGCCAGGCGGCAATGGAGAAGTGGATGAAGGTGGTTGAGGCGGAAACGGCTGTGGGGTGCTGCTACAACAAAGCAGCAGGCGTTAATGGAGGTGGAGCGACTGGGCTTGAGGTTCCGGGGTGGAGAAAGGGGGCAGTAATGGTGGAGGTTAGCCGGACTGGTGTTGGTTGCAGGAGGCAGACCAAGGAGGTACTATGGAGGTCAGCCTCCTCTCCTCTTCCCTTCTTCTTCTTCTCTTCTTTTTTTTTCCTTTTTTTTTTTTAACAGTGAAGAGAGGAAGAGAGGGTGACGGCTAGGGTTTTTAGGAGAGGGAAGAGATGGGGGAACAACTAGAATATGTGGTGGTGGGAGGGAAGAAGGCAGCACATTTTGGAGCCAACGTCCAGCTCTTGTAACCGTGGGTTTGTATATTAGAAACCCACGGTTTTTTTAGAAACTCCTTTTTCTCTTTTTTTTCTTTTTGAATGAACAGTCAGCCTCCCCTAAAAAAAATGTGGGGCACTCATCAAAAAATTGTGGACCATAAGGGTTTGGTCCAGCTCTCAATCACGCCCCCCCTTCTACCAAATCTTTCTAAAAAAGAAAACCTTTCTTCAAAGAAAACATTTCTAAAAACAAAAACCTTATTTCTTTTTAAAACCTTTTAAAACTCTTCTTTTCAAAAATTTTTTTTTTAAAGAAAACATGTTTTAAAATAGTATTTCTTTCTTTAAAATATGAATGGGTTCTCTCGATGCAATCCTCACCGTCTATCTCCCCCTTCTGTAGGAATTATCTTCCAAGTGGTCCATGCATAGGCCATGAATTTGAGGGCCGTAGGCCATTGGATGGGTTGGCCAGGATGTCGAGGAATGATCCCTAAAATTGTGGGCCCAGAGTGTGTTGGCCACTGGCTAGATCATTGACTAGTAAACTAATGGGCCAGAGGAATGGTGATTTTCCTGGCCATCGGATCGGATCATCTTACCTGAGGATCATTTGATTTTAGGATCAGACGATGTGATGGCGATCGGACGATGGAGATCGGCCAAGGTAGGCCGTAGGATATCGAGTAATTGAGGAAGGAGAGAGGATCGGATGATTTGGATTTGTGAGTAGAGAGAGAATGGGGATTTAGAGAGAGGAGAGAGAAAATATTACAAAAGAGAAAAATGCTAGTAGAGGGTCTTGAACCCTGGTCTTTGACTTGGTATTCTGCATGCTTTACCAACTGAGTAAGTCATCATCTTGTGTTAGTTGATAAGCTTTAATTTCCTTGGTCTCTTCTTTGAGAGATGGTCTTTCCTTTTCTTCTAGTCGTCTCTCGACTCTTTTGATCCGCCTGCTCTTTCCGTCTTTGACCTATATCTTCTTGTCTAAGTCCATTGGCTCTCTATGCTCTGATCAACGGCTCTGGGTGTTGATTGTGGGCCCATACTCCATCAGGATTATCCAATTAGTGCTCTTGCGATAGAAAAATCGTGTAACGAGAATGACTTCGCATGTGGGTCAAATAAATGCGCATGAATGCATGCGAATATACCATTTTAACCAGAAAAGTGTGTTCTACACAACAAAAAAAACTCTTACGTAGGAAAGTGTGATAACGCTAGAAGGATAATTGCTTAAAATAAGCACTTTTGAGCGAATATCACAACCCCCAACCAGTATATTGCCAATTCTTGGCAATTAGTGCGAAATACATGAGCTCGGAAGGGCCTCGTATATGCTAAAAACTTGTTCTCATTACTCAGAAAAACTACGTTTTGTCAGTTCATTTCAAGGGTGCAAGTGATCATTCAGAAATTAGAACTTAGTCAGTAAAATGTAGCACATCTACTAGTGGACATTTGAACCAAAGATTACTCAGAGTCACATCCTTATCTGCTAGTCAAATTCTCTGATCACTTACAAGATTATATGCTTCGACCTCAATTCTCACTTGTATACCACTCAGAAGTGAATCACACAGAAATAGTTTTATTCTTTTCTCTCAAGTTATATGTGAGGAGATAGATGTCTGAAACTAGCAATATCTCACATATATCATTTAGAACTGAGGACACAGAATATTCAAAAAATCTCATGATTGGAATGTCATATTACTCATGAGTGTCGGATCAAACTCTATAGTTTTTCTCTTCTCCATTCTCCACATTCTGTGATGGTGCTAACCAAGAATCAAATAGGGCTTGCCCTGGGTTGTATAGAGGCTTAGGAAAAGGTCAAAAAGATGAGGGCCTTCAGGGATTCGAAAGTTCTAAGAGGCATCTTACTGTTCTTTGCAGTATTTCCTGAGGGTGGTGACACCAATTCCTTGATTTCTCTTTCTTCTACCTTTTTTCACTTGTTCATCTTCTTGACTTTTGTTCTATTAACTTTCTTTTTCTATTCTTCTTTTATTATTTATTTTTTTTTTCATATTTCCTTTTTGCTTGATCCACTTGGTCTTTCTTTTCTTTTCTTGCTTTCTCTTTATGGCGTGATCATACCAGAAATTCTTTTATCCCTCTCAGAAGTAGGTGTTTGAGTTGTGTTTATTTTGGGGATTGGGTTTGGTTGATGGGTTATCAAGAAAAGGTTTTCATCATAAGGCTCAAGAGTGTTGCTAATGGTGTAGATATTAGGTAAGCCAAAAATGTCTGATTGGGGTAGAAAGATGGCCTATATCATTTTCTAGGTTTTACACTTTCATCTGTGATGTCTCGAATGGATAGAGAGAAGGTTCTTTTTGTAATGATCCGTCTTTGACATCGCTCCAAGTTCTAAGACCAAAGCAAGGATTAATGAGATCTTACAAGGGAATAGTTGGGGACTGAAAAAAAAGGTGAGCTATCTTATTACTCAGAGTTATTTATATCCCTCAGAAGTGAAGAGAGGCTCAAACGCTCACTAGGTTAGGTCTCCACAGTTGTTCTTCTTAGATCTCTAGATCGTCCAAACTACAGATAGTTCTGATGTTGATTTGTGAAAAATTCTTGCTGAATCTAAGTTTTCCAAGAGTTTAACTCCACTGTAGTATTCTTCCAAACCGAACTAAGACCTAATAAGTGATTTTCTCAAAGTAGACATCTTTTTTTATAAATAGACTTTGCGAAGAGTTTTGACTCATCATTATAACGGTTTTTGAAAACACTGCAAAAGACACCTTGAAAATAGTCCGAAAATCATCACAAAATGCATTTTTTCTCCCATTTTTCTCATGTTTTTTGGTTTTTTTGTTTTTTTGTTTTTTTTGAAAGTCACATGAGTTTTTGGTAAAGTACCCACCCCCAACCAAAATATTGCACCGTCCTCGGTGCTCATGACCGGAACATATAGTGAAAATGATAAGTTTATGATGCGAGCGTGAAGGAAGGGTGTTACCAATTCTGCCGGATATCAACAGTGGAAAGTACCAGAGTAGTGCAAGAGTGAAGGTACCTGCATGGGCAGAAAATTTAAGTAGTGATAAAGACAATGCATGTGACTCATGAGACTCTAGGAATATCAGAATTGCCTTTCCGAAAGCGCTAAGTTTTACGTCTTCAGCCAGACACAACGGGGGTGACAGGCACCCCCAACCAAATTGGAGCACAGGAGACTGAGTGGATCATCAGTCGACATAGATAGGATCGATGAGATCGATTTCAGAAGTCTGAAGGAACAATACGTCAAGTTCATGGAACTGTTTTAGACGCTGCCCATTGACCTGAAAAGAGGAGTGATCCTTGGGATCCTCAATAGTGATTGCCCCAAAGGGTGTGACTGCTGTGACCATATAAGGACCGGTCCATCTAGATTTCAGTTTCCCCGGGAAGAGATGAAGACGGGAATTATAAAGAAAGACCTTCTGTCTTGGATGGAACTCTTTCTTGAGGATGCTCTTGTCATGTATCCACTTCATTTTTGCTTTGTAATTCTTGGACAAGTTGTAGGCATCATTTCTAAGTTCTTCTAACTCATTCATTTGAAGTTTCTGCTCCTCCCCTGTGGAGTCTAGGTCGAAGTTGAGCTTCTTAATGGCCCACAGGACACGATGTTCAATCTCTACCGGTAGATGACAGGGTTTCCCAAAGACCAGACGATAGGGAGACATATTGAGTGGGGTCTTGTAGGCGGTTCCTATATGCCCATAGAGCATTAGTGAGACGAGTAGACCAGTCTTTACGTGTGGTATTGACTGTCTTCTCTAAGATCTGCTTGACCTGACGATTAGAAACCTCTACTTGACCACTAGTCTGCAGATGATAAGCTAGGGCAACCTTGTGGGTTACCCAATACTTTTTCATTAATTTCTCGAATATCCTATTGCAGAAATGGGTGGCCCCATCACTAATGATGGCCTTAGGGGCACCGAAGTGGGCGAAGATGAACTCCTTTAGGAATTTGACCACTACTTTGTGGTCATTAGTCTTGGTGCGAATGGCTTCTATCCATTTGGATACATAGTCTACCGCCAGGAGAATACACTCGAAACCATAGGAAACTAGAAAGGGGCCCATGAAGTTGATGCCCCAGACGTCAAATATTTCATCGACCTGAATGGGAGTGAGGGGCATCATGTTCCTCTGGGAGATGCGGCCTAGATGTTGGCAATTATGACAAGTTTTGCTGAAGATGTGGGCATCTTTGAATAGTGTGGGCCAGTAGAATCCGCATTGCAGAACTTTTTCTACAGTCTTCTTAGTGCTAAAATGGCCACCACAAGGTTGGTCATGACATGATGACAAGATATTGAGTTGGTCCGACTCAGAGACACAGAGACAAATGATCTAGTCAGGACAGTATTTATACAAATAAGGGTCATCCCAAGAGTAGTACTTAACTCTTGCTATGAATTGGCTTCTGTCTTGTTTTGACCAGTGTGAAGGCATTTCTTCGGTAATAAGGTAGTTGACAATGTCAGCATACCATGGATTAACGGAGATAGCGAACAATTATTCGTCTGGAAAGGTCTCATGGATGGCCTGCGTGTTGAAGGATGACTCTAAAGTCAGTCTAAACAAGTGATCAGCCACTACATTCTCAGTTCATTTCTTGTCCTTAATCTCGAGGTCGAATTCCTACAGTAATAAAATCCATCGGATTAATCGAGGCTTGGTTTTCTTTTTCGACATGAGATAACGAAGGGCTACATGATCAGCGTACACTACCACCTTAGTGGCTAAGAGGTAGGGACGGAATTTATCAAGGGCGAAGACTACCGCCAAGAGCTCTTTCTCAGTGGTGGAGTAATTCATTTGGGCAGAGTTAAGAGTTTTGCTCGCGTAGTAGATCATGTGTGACCTTTTGTCAACTCTCTGCCCTAGAACGGCTCCTAACGCGTAGTCGGAAGCATCGCACATGACCTCGAAAGGTAGAGTCCAGTCCGGGGGACGGATAATTGGTACAGAAGTGAGCTCAGATTTGAGAAGCTCAAATGCCTTGATATAGTCAGCATTGAAGTTGAAAGGACTATCTTTAGCCAGAAGATGGGACAGAGGTCGAGCGATTTGAGAGAAGTCCTTTATGAATCGCCTATAGAATCCTCTGTGTCCCAAAAAAGGATCGGATGTCACGCATGGACTTAGAAATGGGCAAGGTCGAGATGATATCGATTTTAGCTTTGTCGACCTCAATGTCTTGATGGAAAATGACATGTCCCAGAACTATGCCCTTCTTCACCATGAAGTGGCATTTCTCCCAATTGAGGACAAGTCGTTTGTCTTGACAACGTTGAAGTAGGAGCCCTAGATGGTTGAGACAGTCATCAAAAGATGACCCAAAGACTGAGAAGTCATCCATAAAGACTTTGAGGAATCTTTCCACCATGTCAGAGAATATGCTCATCATACACTGTTGAAAGGTCGCGGGTGCATTGTAGAGGCCAAAGGGCATGCGCTTGTAGGCAAAAGTGCCAAAGGGACAGGTGAAAGTTGTCTTCTCGTGATCCTCAGGGGCGATGGGTATTTGATTATACCCTAAGTAACCATCAAGGAAGAAGTAATAAGAGTGACCTGCTAGTCTCTTCAACATCTGGTCTATTAACGGTAACGGAAAATGGTCCTTCCTAGTATTGGTGTTGAGTCATCTGTAATCGATGCAGACTCTCCACCCTTTCTTCAGGCGTTGGGTGACCATTTTCTTGTTCTCGTTTTCCACAACTGTGAATCTTGTCTTTTTAGGGACGACATGAATAGGACTCACCCATTTGTTGTTGGAGATGGGGTAGATGATACCCGCATCTAACAGTTTGAGGACCTCATCTCGGACTACTTCCTTCAAGACGGGGTTCAACCTCCTCTGGTGTTCTCGAGATGTTTTGGATTCATCCTCGAAATAGATGTGATATTGGCACACCGAGGGGTCTATGCCTCGAATATCATCTATAGTCCAACTTATCACAGATTTGTGCTTGTTGAGCAACTCAAGAAGTTGCTTACGTTCACTCACAGACAAAGCGAAAGCAATAATGATAGGGTAGGTTTTCTTAGGACCAAGATAGGCATAGGAAAGATCTGTGGGAAGAGGCTTGAGCTCCAATGTAGGAGCAGATGGAGTTGAAGTAGGTGTCACAGAAGACATAGATTAAAGGGGTTTGACTTCAGTAGCTAAAGGTAGGATGGGTTCTCTGGCCATGGTTATCAGAGGCTCGAACTCGATGAGTGGAGCGAGGATCTCTATCAGTGGAGCAGTCTCCAAAAGATCATTGAGATAAGAAATGGTTGATTATGTGGCAAAGTCAGCTCCAAAGTGTTCTAGACACTGCTTAAGAATATCTTCGGTGGAGTTCGGGTTTAGACTCTCAACGGCACACATTTCATCGGCTACATCGCGATCAGCATCCTGTTGCATTAGACGAAAGATATTGACCTCAGCTTTGAGGTTACCGAAAGCAATGGACATGTTTCCGTCCTGACACCCGATGTGTGCATTCGCAGTGGCAAGGAAAGGGCAGCCTAAGATGATCGGAATGCGGTTATCCTGACACAGCTCGGTGTTGACTGATCAGCCAATTTCAGGGTGACATTGGTAGGCATCATATCTTTCAATCCTAACTACTGATATATCGAGAATGGTATGAGGTTGACGCTAGCCCCTAAATCTAGCAAGGCAGTGCAGCTAAAATTGTCTCTAATTTCGCATTGGACAGTTGGGCTACCCGGATCCTTGTGTTTGATCACACTATTATGTTGAATGAACGCGGTAGCTTTTTCGACCAAGAAGGCAGCTTTGGGTACATGCGTACGCCGCTTGACTGTGCATAAGTCCTTGAGAAATTTGGCATAGGAGGAGATTTGCTTGATAACATAAGGAATGGGATATTTATCTGGACGTCTTTAAAGACGTCTAAGATCTCTGAGGATTGCTGATCCCGCTTATCTTGGACAAGTCTGTCCGGGAAGGGAGGCTGAAAGTAGAATTTTTCCGCGTCGTTGGTTACGGAAACCCTAACTTCAACATATTTTTATAATTTGATCCGATTATCCTGCAAAATTGATAGATATTTGTATAGGGATTCGTGTCGGATGTCGATCCTCACTCGGGATTAGTCGGGTTAGCGCAATAATGACATAAAATGACGGGAAATTTGCAGAAAATGGAACATAATTTTATTCAGATCAACTTCATTCAATCAAAATTGTCTTTTACAGCAAAAATCTAACAAAATAACTAAACTAGAAAGCATTTTAATAAGAGAGGGATGTAGAGAGAGAAAGAGGTTTTGAGAGAGAGAAACTAGAGAGAGAAAGTTAGAAAAATGTTAAAGAGGAGAGAGAGAAAGTGGTAGAAGAAGAGAGAAATCTAATCCTAGAGAGAGGTCTAGAGAGAGAGAGAGAAATAGAGAGATAAAAAGAGAAAGAGAGGGAGAAACCTAGAGAGAGAAAGGGGAAGAATTAGTGAAAAAGATAGAGAGAGAAAGTGGTAGAAGAAGAGAGAAAATTGGAGTTTTAGAGAGATTGAGAGAAAATGAGAAGAAGAGGTTATTCGAGAGAGAGAAAAATGAAGAAAGCAAGAGAGAGAAAGAGAAAGGAAAAGGTTAGAGAAAAAAAAAAAAAGAAGAAGGAAGAGTTCTGGAGAGAGGAATAGAAAATGAGAATCACCTAGGAAAAGCTTACCATGGAAGAAGATTGGTTGCTGGTGCTCGGGTTGAAGAGTTTGCAGCCGTTCCGGTGGAGTTGCATGTATGCTGGCGTCAATGGTGATGGAAACGGCTTGGGTTGAACTTTGGAGATGGCGGGGGCAACGGCTGTCACGTTGGATTTTCTCGTAGCAGCGAAGTGAAGGCTTGCACCTTCTTGGAGTAGCCTGACCGTGACAACGAAGAAGGAGGAGGATGTTGCTGCACTGGTCGTTCAGTGGTTGCTGTCCAGTGTTGAATGGTTGGAGAAAAGAAGAGATGACGTTTCACCCTGTAAAGGGCGGTGTTGCTGTTCGTGTTGGAGCATTGGCAGACCACCGTGAGGAGGAGAGCAAGGTGAAGACAGACCTGCAAGGGCTGCTCCAACTATGAAAGAGAGATGGGAGCTGTGCTATAGACCAGTTCGCCGGCACTAATGGAGGGTGGCCGGAGAAGAAGATGGAAGGGAGAAAGAAGGAAAGAAGGAGGCGCGGTTTGGTAGAATACCGTGATGCAGCAGCGTTGCGGGGGTGTTGGCGGGCGAAGCAGCAGGAGGAGGAGGAAGAAGGGTATGAAGAAGAAGGAGACAGCCGGTGAAGGAAGAGGTGACCGGAGTTGCAGGCTGCAACTTCGGTAATCAAAACTTTGAATAAAAAAAACGATGCTGCTCGTGGCAGCAAGATTTGCTGCGCTCAGGCGGAGGGTGGAGAATTTCAGATGAAGGAGAAAGAGAAGGAGACGACAGAAGGAGAAGAGAAGAAGGAGGTGGCCGGAGTTCTGCAACTCCGGCCGGAATGAGGAAGAAGAAGAAGAAGAAGAAAACGTGGGAGAAGATTCGGGGAAGGTTTTGGGGAAGGAGAGGAGGAGAGGGGAGAGGGATTAGGGTTCGAACGAACCCCTATCCTTCTCCTTTTAAAGCTTCCCTATTTCCTTTAATGGAAATAGGGGATTTTTGAAAATAAAAAAATAAGAAAAATAATTTTTTTTTTTTTTTTTTAAGTAAAAACCTACTTTTCTATGGGGAATCTCCCCAATTAGTAGACCCCCCATTTAATTAAAATTAT
Source organism: Euptelea pleiosperma (assembly GCA_035048495.1). NCBI lineage: Eukaryota > Viridiplantae > Streptophyta > Magnoliopsida > Ranunculales > Eupteleaceae > Euptelea > Euptelea pleiosperma. The sequence goes on along the minus strand of CM068548.1, from coordinate 32,147,427 downwards.
TTTGAAATTCGCGGGGTCCACTAACTGGTCGGACAGCGGATCGATGAAGATGGGCCCGGCTACTGGCCCGTATGGATTGATGATGTCCATCATCTCACAAGATGATGTGACAGACAGTTTGATGGCGATCAGATGGATGGTGACTTGATTGGGACTCAAATTGGTAGATCGACAGATCTAGAGAGATCCAACGGTCCGATGGAAGATCCAATGGTCAGAAAGCTAAGGGAGATGAGATAGAGCCGATGGGTAGGAGTTCTGGGGTTAGGTCAGTAGATTCGAGGATCAAGTGTGACCATCCTCACGCTTCTCCAGTAGAGTCGACTATCATTCTTTGCTGACTCATGTGGCTTTAAACGCTTTGGTCCGTCTCTTGGTCATTGGCTCTCCTGCTCTCTTCGTTCTTTGGGCCGGCTTTTTGGTCCTCTTATTCAGCCCATATTTGGCCCATATCTTCTAGTCATATCATGTGGGCTCTTTAAGCTTTGATAATGGGCTTTCATGATCGATTTGGGCCCACAAGTCTCGAGAATCGTCCCATCGGGGTTTCCTGCGACAGAAGAAGCGCGTAATGAGACTTTATCAGAACGACTTAATATTTAGACTTCCAAAAATGTGTTTAATGCATGCAAATATACCATTTCGTCCAGAAAAGTGTGTTCTACGCAACAGAAGAGACTCTTACGTAGAAAAGTAGGTAAATAGAGTATTTTACGTAGGAGAATGCAATAACGCTAAAAGGATAATTGCTTAAAATAAGCACTTTTGAGCGAATATCAGAGGCTTTACTCGACAAATGGATTTGTCTTTAGTCTTAGATTTCTGCACAGGGATATCTGATGTTGGTGCAGAGGTAGAGGAAGCAGAGGTAGGATTGGGACTAGTTTCCTCTGTGCGAGTGATGGGTGCTGGAGATGGCACCGTGGTTGGACTCCCATGTCCACAGTTTTTCCTGACCGTAGGGTGGTGACAGCTTGCACCTCCCCTTGACAGTTCTCATTCTGGCTTTGAGATTGGGAACCGATCTCATATACTGCTCCTTTGGCAGTTCCTTTAGGGTTTGCAATGGGTTGGCTAGGAAAGATCCCCCTAGCTTTCTCAGCTTCTAAGTTACCTAGACGTTGCTCTAGACAAAGCATAGATTGTTGTTGTTGTTGCTTTAGGCGTTGCATAGAATGAGTAATGAGTTGAGCTAGAAGGTCCTCGATACCGAGTTTGGGGACCGACTGTTGGGGGGCAGCTAATGGGAGCTGAGGCACCAATTCGCGACTCGAGCTAATCGGGGCATTATAGTTATAGGCTGGAGAAGTAGTTGGGACAATCTGTTGGTTCTGAAAGGTTTGGGGAACTTTTTATTGATTTTGAAATGTGTTCGGTTGTCCAGAGTATTGACCCTATTGGAACTGCTGGTTTTGAGTAGATGGGTACTGACTCTGCTGGTATTGTCCCTGATTGAATTGCTTATTGGGTTGATTGAACCTAGGAGGATACATGCCTTGAGGCTGACGCTAAGGTTGAGCTTGCGGTTGAGTAGACTGAGGCCTCCAAGAGAAGTTAGGGTGGTTTCTCGTATCAGGATGATAAGATTGACTGTACGAGTTCTAGTGGGTGGTTTGTATGTGCTAAAAGCACAAACTTCTTTCTGAAGGGGAGTGGTCCATCCTTCATTCAAGGGACAATGCTCAGTAGTATGGGAGGGTTGCAGACAAAAGGTGCAGGATTCCATAGGGCTCTCGTGTCCCACATGCATGACTGGGGTAGATTGTTGAGTAGGCTTTTGTACTGACATAACCAGTGCCGAGACTAACTTGCTCAACTCTTGAATGACAGATCGAAGCTCAGTATCAGCTGTAGCATCATGTCCCTTGGTTGTCCTTTGGACCAAAGTGGCTCGACTGAACTCTGAGTCAGTTGTCCAATGTTGAGAGTTTTCTCCTAACTCTTCCAAGAATTTGTATGCATCGGTCGGAGTTTGGTGCAAGAATTTTTCCTGGCACATTGACTCGACCATGGTCCGAGACTCATCAGTAAGTCCCTTATAGAAGATGTGGACAAGATTGCCCTTATCGATGCTATGGTGGGGACACTTAGTCAGGTAGTCTTGGAATCTGTCCCAGGCTTCAAAAAATTTCTCATCGGACTTCTGTCGGAAGTCCTGGATGAGTTGCTTCATCTGGTTGGTCTGAGTCATGGGGTAAAATTTGGACATGAATTTGCCCACTAATTCTTTCCAACTGCTGATTGAATCAGTGGGTAAGGAGTAGAGCCAATCTAAGGCTCGGTTTTTGAGCGAGAATGTGAAAACTCGCAAACGTACATTGTCATCATCAAGGTTCGGATTCTTAAAAAGTAGGATGACATGTTGGAATTCCCTAATATGGGAATATGGGTCTTCTCTTGGGAGACCGCGAAAGGTCGGCAGCATTTGGATCGTTTGCGGCTTGATCTCAAACTATACCGCAGTAATAGGTGGTAGAACAATGCAAGTGGGTGGACTGGCCGAGATAGGGGTAAACGTCTCGATAAGAGGTCGTTTGACTGCCATGACTACGAAGGTAGTAGTACTGGGGGAGGCGAGTGGGGAAAGAGATGGGAAAGGATTCAGTGGAGGATCCACTGTAGGTACGTGATTCTCAGATCGAATGAAGCGTTTGTTCGGCGCCATTTGAAAGTAGGATTTTTCCGCGTTGTTGGATTCGGAAACCCTAGAATCAACACATTTGTAATTTGATCCGAATTTTAATCCTGCAAAATATGAACTTTTGTATAGGGATTCGTGTCGGATGTCGATCCGCACTTGGGGTTAGTTCGCGTGATTCACAAACATGAAATAACAGATTTATCTCAGAAATTGTGGTGGGGTGAGAATGGTGAAGCAATTTAAACCATGCTTAGTGATTTTTAGAGAGAGAAATTGCCACAAACAACCAAAAACACAAAAGTAAACTAACAAATGCAAAAATAATAATTTTATTCATCCTCAATGAGTTCTTAAAAAATCAAATTAAATTCAAAAATAATCTAGAAAGCCATAAAAATTAACCTAAAAAAATCATGATGATGTTAGAGAGAGAAGTGGAGAAAGAAAAGGAAAACAAGAGACTTTAGAGAAAGAGCTAGTCTAGAGAGAGAAAATGAGAAAAGACCTAAAATGACCTAGAGAGAGAAAGAGAGAACTAGAGAGAGAAGAAAAAGAAAGAGAGGGAGAATTAGGAAAAGCTTACCATTGGAGGACACGTGGTTGCCGCCAAGGTAGTAGTGTAGTAGGTGTTAGAGAGAGGCGGTGCAGCAAGTGCACTTGAGGATGGTTTAGCCCATTGTGGAGAGGAGCAGACACCCCACAAAGAAGCCGTGAATGGAGGAGGCACAGGTGAGTTGCAGATCGCCCTCTTCCCTTTTCTTCTCTCCTTCACTTCTTTTTTCTCTTTTTTTATTTTATTTTTTGTTCTCCTCTTTTAGCATAGGAGGGGATGGCTAGAGAGAGTGGAGCGCAGGTGTTCCACACGTTGCTGGTTGCAGGCGGCAACAGCAAGGTGGAGAGATGGTAGGCGGTGCTAGAGGCAGGTAAGGGTCGTCCTTCCCTCCTCCTTCTCTTCTCTTCTTCTTTCTCTTTTTTTCTTTCTCTGTTTTTTTTTTTTTTAGAAGAAGAAGGGCAGATGAGAGGACGGTGGAGAGCTGCAGGGGGTAGCAGCAGCAGCAACAGGGTGGAGGTGGAGAGCCAGGCGGCAATGGACAAATGGATGAAGGTGGCTGAGGCGGAAACGGTTGTGGGGTGCTGCTGCAACAAAACAACAGGCGTTAATGGAGGTGGAGCGACTGGGCTTGAGGTTCCGGCGTGGAGAAAGGGGGCAGTAATGGTGGAGGCTAGCCAGATTGGTGGTGGCTGCAGGAGGCGAAGCAAGGAGGTGCTGTGGAGGTAAGCCTCCTCTCCTCTTCCCTTCTTCTTCTTCTCTTCTTTTTTTTCCTTTTTTTTTTTTAACGATGAAGAGAGGAAGAGAGGGTGATGGCTAGGGTTTTAGGAGAGGGAAGAGATGGGGGAACAACTAGAATACGTGGTGGTGGGGGGGGAAGAAGGCAGCACATTTTGGAGCCAACGTCCAGCTCTTGTAACCATGGGTTTCTATATTAGAAACCCACGATTTTTTTAGAAACTCCTTTTTCTCTCTCTCTCTCTTTTTTTGAATGAACAGTCAGCCTCCCCTTAAAAAAATGTGGGGCACTCATCAAAAAATTGTGGACCATAAGGGTTTGGTCCAGCTCTCAATCACGCCTCCCCCCTTCTACCAAATCTTTCTAAAAAAGAAAACCTTTCTTCAAAGAAAACATTTTTAAAAACAAAAACCTTATTTCTTTTTAATACCTTTTAAAACTCTTCTTTTCAAATTTTTTTTTTTAAAGAAAACATGTTTTAAAATAGTATTTCTTTATTTGAAATATGAATGGGTTCTCTCGATGCAATCCTCACCGCCGATATACCCCTTCTATAGGAATTATCTTTCAAGTGGTCCACGCATAGGCCATGAATTTGAGGGCCGTAGGCCATCGGATGGGTTGGCCAGGATGTCGAGGAATGATACCTAAAATCGTGGGCCCAGAGTGTGTTGGCCACTAGCTAGATCATTGACCAGTAAAATAATGGGCCAGAGGAATGGTGATTTTTCTAGCCATCGGATCGAATCATCTTACCTGAGGATCGTTTGATTTTAGGATCGGACGATGTGATGGCGATCGGACGATGGAGATCGGCCAAGGTAGGCCGTAGGATATCGAGTGACTGAGAAAGGAGAGAAGATAAGATGATTTGGATTTGTGAGTAGAGAGAGAATGGGGATTTAGAGAGAGGAGAGAGAAAATATTACAAAAGAGAAAAATGCTAGTAGAGGGTCTTGAACCCTGGTCTTTGACTTGGTATTCTACATGTTGTACTAACTGAGCAAGTCCTCATCTTGTGTTAGTTGATAAGCTTTAATTTTCTTGGTCTCTTCTTTGAGAGATGGTCTCTCCTTTTCTTCTAGTCGTCTCTCGACCCTTTCGATCCGCCTTCTCTTTCCGTCTTTGACCTACATCTTCTTGTCTAAGTCTACTGGCTCCCTATGCTCTGATCAACGGCTCTGGGAGTTGATTGTGGGCCCGTACTCCATCAGGATTATCCGATTAGTGCTCCTACGATAGAAAAATCGCTTAATGAGAATAACTTCGCATGTGGGTTAAATAAATGCGCATGAATGCATGCGAATATACCATTTTGACTAGAAAAGTGTGCTCTATGCAGTAGAAGAAACTCTTACGTAAAAAAGTTGATAATTATAGTAATTTTACGTAGGAGAGTGTGATAACGCTAGAAGGATAATTGCTTAAAATAAGCACTTTTGAGCGAATATCAGTTAGGAAAGATTCTCTGAAGGAGAAATGTTCAACAATGTCCTATCTTTGAGCAGTGTGCTCTCTATTCTCTCATGTTTTCCATTCTTATTTTTTGAGAAATATTTTTTTGTTTTCTTTTTTATTTTGCTTTGTTTTGAAGAATAAAAATTAAAAATTTTCTCAGAAAATCAAAAGATCGATTGTTCAGAAGAATGTTAAAATTATTATTTAAATATACAATTTTTATAAGCAGTAATTTCTGAGAACATTCAAAGAACAAGAACTTAACTATGTTAGTAAAATTTTACTAATCTGTGTATTATATCTTTTAATTATTATGATTGGTCAATTTTTACTAGTGTGCATTAGAAGATTATTGAAACAATATATCTTATATTTTTCACATGCACACTGATTATTTGTGGGAATGGATTTGATAGAGGTGTGAGATCTTGTATTATTGGAATTAAGAATAAATCTCTACTGACTATAACTTCAAATTAGTAGTGTTCCTACCGTCAGTTGATTTCGAAATTGCACTATAGTCGACTGTTGACTTCTCAATATGAGTTATTGTTCTAAGAAAAAACCTACCTCCAAAAATGAGTGTGAAAGCCATCTGTATGGCCCTTGTTTGATATTGAAATCTGATTCTCATTGCTGCAGAAAAGGGCTACTTACATGGAGATAGAAAGCTATCTATATTCAAAGTGAATAAAATTAAAGGGTGTAAAAGACAGCCAATTTGCTAGAAAAATTCTTATCCATTAGTAAATACCCGTATACATGAGTGCATGTGAGAACCCTTAATAACTCTAATGAGGATTTTATAATCGGATATAGGATACCTCTAGATTTCGATCTTTATGAGAAATTATTGCTGAAATCTTATCCGGTACCACAGATGGAATCAGATCACTTACACTTGATGATATTACTATTGATATTTGAATCTATGATTACTAGTGATTTGTGACTTGCGCTAATGTCTAACAGAGTTAATATTTCTGATGAAGCAAAAGATTGAATTAAGTGTTAGTTATTTTCTCTTCAACTAGACTCAGTGTTTAGTGCTTATCAAGATTGACTTCATGAATTGAATTCTAACATTTTTCTGAATTTTATCTTGGTGAATTATCTTTTTGTGAGTAGTTTAAAAATGATTTTTGGCTTGAAAAGATTTATTTGGTGGTCCTAGAGAATGAGCCTATTGGCTTTAGAAATTATAAATTATATTTTTTATTCAGAGCCACAGTCCAATCGATTGGATATTACAGACCAATCGATCGGGCATCTCCAGTTGATTGGAGAATACGGTCAAATCGATTGGACAGTGCGACGTTCAATTTTATAAAATTCAAAATGGATCATTTTCAACCCCAATCGATCCAATCGCCTCCCAAATTTCTCCCAATCGATCGCAGGTGCCCGATCTATTATTCTCATACTATTTTGTGGAGTGATTCTCTCGATTTTCCTGGTTTTCTACTTCATCTTCTTTGTTGGATTTTGGAGAGTTTTTGGGTGAAAATGGAGTTATTTTGGTATTTTCATCCTTTTTTGGTTCTTATGACGACAAATCCTCGTCATCATAGAGCGATTGTGGTCTCAGAAGAAGAGAGTGCCGATGATGAACCTCTTGCACAACGAACCCAATCTGACGTAAAACGAGGTGGTCGACTCAGTGGTTCGTGGCATTCCGAGTGGGGTGAATCATCTAGAGGCTCTAGGAGAGCTCGTTCCGGGGTCGTTCTGGTCATACCGAGATTCCTTCGGTGAGTGCTCCCATTTGCCCGCTTATTTCTGATTCAGCTAAAAATCGTTTTGAGCATTTCTCTGGTCGCAAATTCACTACTGAGAGAGTAGTTGAATTTAGCACTATTTTGGGTACTATGGTTCATTCTATGTTCGTATCTCGTGAGTGGATTCCTGTTACTCGGTTGAACATCCCATTTTATCCTGTCTTGGTTAAATTTTTTTATGCCAACATGCATTTCATTCAGTGTGATGACCCGAGTGAGCTATCTTTTTAGACTTATGTCTCTAGGGCTCACCTGACTATTACACCTGATCTGATTTCTACCTTGTTGGACATACCTCGTCCCCCTACCTCATATGAGTACCTTCCTAGGACTCGTGAGATGACGACTGCTAGAGCCACTTTGACCGAGACTCTCACAGGCAGTTATTTGATTGGAGTACTTTTATTCCACTTACCTCTCTTCTCCTTGAGTATCAGTTGTTGCACCTCATCTGTGGATACAACATTGATCCACTTGAGCATGGGGCACAGGTGAACATTGATCATCTCCAGCTTCTTTATCATCTTGGTACTGGGTTTGTCATTGACCTTCTGAGGTTCATGTTTAGAGACATGGTTAGAGCGGGTAGCCAGTTGGCTAATCATCCGTGTCTTCCATTTTCTCTGCTGGTGAGCTCTATTCTACTTCACCTGGATGTATTAATCCTAGTTTCCGAGAAGGTTTGCTCTCCCATGGGGCCCATTGGACCCTCCACTATCAGGAAGAGCATGTCTCAGGTTTGGAGAGTGACAGATGTTCCTCCTCACTTTGATGATCTTTTTTATGAGGACTTGGGAGATGATACTAAGCCAGGCGTCCAGCCGACAGAAACTGAGATGCATCCTCGAGAGGCGCATCCATCCTTTGTTCAGACTTCAGAGATGCCTGCACCTTATTGTTGATAGTGAAATATGGATCGTTACGAAAATCACGACCAAGGGACTCAAAGATTGACCGCCGACGCATAACCACACATGTCATATCTTCAAGATAATGACATTGTTCAGGGTAGAGGACTTTAAGAGGATATTTTACTGCGGAGATGAGCCCATTCAGTTGTGTGTGAGAAGAGAATATACAACTGTATTCAGTCAGAAAGGGGACAACTGGCACAGATTTCAAGAAAATGAAGATGGTCAGTTTTGAGAAGAACCAGCCCAATTCTCTAAGATTTAGCTACATACGGTTGCGTAACACATGGGGATACACAACCGTATGCCCTCAGATTGGGCAGAACAGGACTGGATTTTTGCATAAAGGGCATGCCTCGATTTCTGAGCCAACCACCCACAGATCAGAGAAACTAATTGGATACGGTTGTATAGGAAGAGAAGCTACACAATCGTATGGAAGTCAGATTTGAAAGATCCAAGGTCAGAAAGGAGAAAAAGCATATGTGCCCTTTTCCTCAAGATCCGTGTAGTGGGATGAAAAACTATTCACATACGGTTGTGTAGGACCTCCTCCTACACAACCGTATGCAATTACATTTCCATAAATACCCCTCAAATCCCCAGAAAAGTAACCATGCTATTTTCCTCGAGATGTGTGCAAGAGATTCAGAAAGTGATGCTATACGGTTGTGTAGGACCTCCTCCTACACAACCGTATGCAGTTAAAATTTCAAGGAGACCTCTCATTTGTCCAAAAAATGACATTGGCCATTTTTCTTGAGAAGCGTGCAGAATCTGCCAGAGTTAGTGCCATACGGTTGTGTATCTCTAGGAGCCCTACAACCGTATGTAATTATTTTGTTAAGATTGTTTGTAATTTTTCATTATTTTAAGTATTTTTCCTTATAAAGGTGAGTCTGCAACATGTGTAGACCCCTCCCCAGAACTCTATAAATAGAGGACTCTGGGGACAGAAAAAGGGATCTTCTCCTGTTTTATTGTGATAAGGCTACTCTATCGAAATTCATCTAGAATTTGACTTAGTGTTTTCCTTCAGTATATGTGAGATTTACCGAAGAAATATAGAATCTCAAGTTCAGATATTTTGTGCGACACTAGTAAAAGGTAATCCCTAATGAACTATACCAGATAGATGTTCATCTTCTAAGGACTCTATGTCGGGTTACTACACGATTACAACTTGAGTAACATACTCCCCGTCTTGAGGGGAATGGACTGAAGCAAGAGAACAAGCCTATCCTTTATGGGTCCAGGGGATTCCACTTAGGGTCGAAAAACGGTTAAGAATCCAGCACCTAGAATGTTATGGAGTTGTCCTGTCACATAGATGTTTCTGTCACATTGTTTTAATGGACCTATTAATGTTATTGATATCTGGAGATTTTCTCTCCATTGTTTAAAAATAAGACGCTTAAAAGATAATCATGGACTAATCAATGAATTAATCGAATCATACCCCTTTGGAGACTATCTAACCAAAGGACGACTCCATTTAACAATGTTTGAAACCGTTTGACTCATTTTGGATATTCCCCAGTCCCTTAGTGTGACAGGCTGAGGGACCCATTCAGCATAACTAGATTAAGATCACCTTCATGGGGAATGATGAGCTGGAAGCAACATTAATCAATCAACCGCCTATTACGTTTGTGGTTGTTTGGAATGACAGTTTTAGTGAAGGATAGTTCAGTCAAGTTCTACTGTATGAAATGGATGCTGTTATCTCTGTATTTATCCTGAGGGGACACCATACACCGCATTACCACTCTCACAGATTAACAGAGACCATTCATACCCTGGAAACCCTAGGAACGACACAAGCACACATTCTACACCTTGCCCACTTCCAGTATCATGTGTTGCCAAATTGCGACCGACAATATGGTGCCACTATCGGGGACCTGTACTACTTGTTCTTTGTTTCAGTCCCTCCCACCAAGGAATGAGGGGCTGTTTGCACAGTTTTGATAAATTGATTTTAATTGATTGGTTTGACGGATAGATTTTTGCTCAATACCATGTTTGGCGTGTATGCATCATGTAATCCAGCGAACCGTTAATGCATTCCGATATTCCCATTAAGAAGACGCATTTTCACTAATCTGACATGCCCATGTCACATATCCCATAACCTATTATACAAGAAGCATGTTAATTATGATTGCTTGAAAACTAATAATCAATTAAATCGGCGATAATGAGGAAATGCGAATCCACGTAGGGTCTAGTACCTACGAGACTCGTGTTTCTTTATCCTCCAAACCTGCTCAATTGTGACATTGCTCCGACATCCGAAAGAGTTAACATTGGATGCAGGAGATCAATTTTATTAACAAGCAGTTCTTCAAACCTTCATTAAAACATCCATTTTAATCGATTGTTTTAAAGTCGAATTTCATGTTTGTTTCGTCTTTTTCAATGAGGTGACGTAACCCCATGTGTTAAATCTTGAAAGGTCTATATTTTCATAAAAAGATGATTTCAATACTTTATGAATCAATCACTTTTGAAAAATTTTACCATAAAAGTTATTATGATTTTAAAAAAGTGAATTTCTTACTCTTATTTAGAAAATATAGGCTTAAAGCCACTCCGAGAAGGAAGCTTTTTCTATATCTGTACCTCAATGTTTTAAAAATGGGCCTTTTGGGTAACGTACGCATGGGGGCTACGCTACTTCATGTCCCTTTTTTTTTTTTCGAAATGTCTAAGAGATCAGACATTATTTTCTCAAAACGAGTGTAAGTTACCCTATTGAAGGTTTCTTTTTCTTTCAAAAAGTTTGAGAGAGAGGCATATGACTGGCAAGAGCTGGTTTGGACTGAACATCAAGGAAGCAATACGAAAAGCAGTAGAGGTACGGGAGCAAGCAGTTCCGACTCGTTCTAATTCCAAACTTTTGGATTGTATAGACAACCTTGTGCAGCAATATCAAGAACTCATGGCTCTGGACCCATCTGAACATCAGCACACTGAGTTGGAACAATTGCGGTAGAAGATGGGACGGCTTTCAGCCCAAATGGAGAAGACTATGGGGAAAAGGCCTATGGAGGGGCCCTCCATGGAAGAATTGGATGCCCATCAGGCAGTTAGGGAAGAGAACATGGCCCTCAGGGATCAATTGAGGGACCTGCGGGTGCAGTTTTGAGATATGAGGGATGGACAAGTCCCCCCGCATCAGAAAGCCCAGACTTCAACGGCAGCACTAGCTAGGGATCCTCAGTTGCCGTTTACTGTCGATCGAGAGAATGGACAAGGGAGCGATGTTACTATGGACCCTACCCAACTCTGTGAATATGTTGACCATATTCTACGTGAGAGAGACCTGACTCCGGGGCCTTCCAGCCCTAAGGGTGTCTTTACCCCTAACATCTCTCAGCAGCCGTACCCAACTGGCTTCGTGGTCCCTACTTCCACACCATATGACGGGACCACTAATCCCGCCGAGCACTTGGTGTGGTATGAATTTCAGTGCGGGAACATTCTATGAACCTACTGTTGATGGCCAAGATGTTCCCGGTCTCCCTTAAAGGGACAACATTTTCATGGTTTGTAAGTCTTATCCCTCATTGTATTTCCAGCTGGGAACAGTTGAAGAGAGCTTTCCACCAGAAGTTCTAGGCCCGTAGGAAGGTCTTTACTCTGGAAAATCTCTGCAATTACCGGCAGAGCCCCGGTCAGTCTTTGACGACCTACCTCGATAATTTTGAGGGGGAGGTGGGAAAGAAAGCAGAAGCTATCAGTGATAGCTCTATCATGGATGCCTTCGTTCGAGGAGCCAATTTTATCCTTCAGAAGGACTTGATCCTCTCTGGTGCCCCTTCTTTGTCCGCGATCCGTAGCAGTGTTGGCTTCATTGATCATGACCACAATATGAGGAACCCGGCTCGCTTTGTGCATGTGGCCGAAAGAGTCGAGCAGAGACGACTGAAAGCAAACTGCTTCGCAGGCCAACAACCGAACCATCCTACCTAACCAGAATTGAACTTTGACTACCGGAAGACAGAGAAGATTTTCAATCGGCTCATGGCAGCTAATCAGCTCATCCTCTCCCCTTCAAACTATGCAATCCGACCAGCCAACCAAGGGCCCGATGCTAAATGGTGTGCCTTCTGTCGCAGCATCACTCATAATACCAAGAGTTGCTTCAAGCTGCAGGACATCATCCACCAAAAGATTTCCACGGGTGCACTACAGGCCCAACCCAGGGAGGCGCCAGCACAGGAAGCAGTCAACAGACCACCAGAGGTTGGGGCCAATGCCCGCATGGCCAGCACTTGTATCAATGCTCGGATGACTCTTGGTTGGAGGAAGAACGGGACCTTGCCTCTTTTACTAAGGAGCAAGGCCCTCAGAGATATTTCGCGGGAGTATTCTCGCATGAGAACGTTGTTGAAGAGCAACTATTTGAAACCTTGGTGGTATAGACTCGTGGAGTTAGAAGAGCCATGGATGGCCCCATAATTAAGGATTCCGCCACCCTTGTTGACTTGCCCGCAGAGGAGACTGAATAGAACAGGGCCCCACGGTCCCGACTGAAGTAACACCGGACCCACAGTGGGTCGAAAGAGAGAAGAAGCATTTGGAATAGATTACTAAGCTCTGAGTGCAAGTTTCAGAGCTCACTCGGGAGAAATCAAAGACTCGTGCCCTATATGACGTGCTAGCACATCTAAAGAAGATCTCGGCTATGATGTCCGTCTTCAAGGTATTGAAATTTTCCCTCGGGACGAAGCTAGCCCTCGAGGTGGCTATTGCCGAGGCAGCTCTAGAGAGGGGAGAACATGAAGTCTTCTTTGTTTGTACCTCATAGAGTGAGCCTAGGAAGAGCCAGATGAATACCCCCTACTTTTGGTCGAAACAATTCAGACCTCCGTTTCTGAGCTAGAAAAAGAACCGTTCGTCGATGTCTCGACACCCAAGGAACGGATTGCACAGGGGCTGGCAGGGACATACTAGAGCTCCGCCGAAGTCTTCGCCGCCTCTCATTTCTCATGGGTGACGGAACGTGCCTCACCTGCCATAACTTTCACGGATGCAGACATGGTCTACTCTGATAGGGGGCATAACCGCCCTTTGTATATTCAGGTCCTGGTGGGGGACGTCGTCGTACCTAGGGCTCTTCTGGACATGGGATCTTCCATCAACATTATCCCTTTAGGTATGCTACCCCCATTGGGCATTTCCATGGACGCCGTGGATACTGCCCACCCTATTTACATCCACGGGGTAGGCAGGGCAGTGCAGAGATCGATCGGGATGATCCAACTTCGGATAGTGGTGAACGAGCTGGACCATGTCCACCGCTTCGATGTGCTTGACACCACCCCTTCCTATCATCTGCTATTGGGCAAGCCATAGATCCATTACTACCATGGAGTCCCATCATCTTACCACCAGTGTTTCAAATATTGTGCGGACGGTCAGCAAGGGATCGTGAAAGTAGGGTTTTTCCGCGTCGTTGGTTACGGAAACCCTAAAATCAACAAGATTTGTAATTTTTATCTGATTATCCTGCAAAATTCAGAGATTCTAGCATAGGGATTCGTGTCGGATGTCGATCCGCACTCGGGATTAGTCGGATTAGCGCGAATAAGAACAAAAACTGACGGACCATCACAAGAAATAATAGATAAAAACAAACTTCATCATTCATTAATCAAAATATCCTTACAATATTTGAATTAGCAACAGTCAAAACCAGACTAAAAAAAAAACATTCTAGAGAGAGAAAAATATAAGGAGAATAGGTAGAGAGAAAATGAGAGAAGAGGCATTTTAGAGAGAGAAAATGGAAGGTATAGAGAGAGAACGAGAATATGCTAAAGACTAGAGAGAGAAAATAATGTAGAGAGAGAGAGGGGAACTAGGAAATAGAGAGAGAAAATGAAAAGAAGAGAACTAGATGAAAAATCTAATGAGAGAAGAAGTTACCTTGACCTACCAAGTGGATGACGGTGAAGATGTACGCTTGATGCTTGCCTGAAGAATACCAACCGTGAGCGAGTGATATGCTGCCCCGTGCTTTGGGCCATGGAAAGGCAATGATGGATCGGGGTTGGTTTGCACGTGAAGATTGAATAGAAGAACCAGAAATGGTTGATCCGTGAAGAGCACGGACTCATTGAGTTGCACATCTGTGGAGGAACACTAAGAGAGTGTTGCTGCCCACAGTAATGATGGAGGAGAAGGGCATTTGCAAGTTGGCTTGGAGAAGGTAAGGTCTGCAATGAAGCAGCCACTGCCTCTTGGAAGAGCCGTGAAGATGGTAGATTCGGCCAGTGGAGTTGTTGCAAGCTGCAACTGTGATGCAACAAAGAGGGTGGCGCGAATCGTGGTTGGATGAGATGCTACAAATGGGCAACGTGGTGGATCGTTGGAGATGGTGGCGATGAGAACCAGCAAGGATGTTGGTTGTTGCAAGGAGGCGTTGTTATGCTACGCACAAGCAGTGGAGGTTGCAGCGGGGAGGAAGAAGACGGTGGTTGCAGTGGCAAAGGTGCGGCGGGGTTGCTGTTCGCAGGCGGAGGTGCACCAAGGTGTTGATGCAGTGGGCGGCGGTGGTTTTTCGGTGGTAGCGTGTTGCTATTTGGAATACCAGGACAGTGTGGGCAGCAGCAAGATAGAGAAGAAGAAGAAGAAGAAGAAGAAGAAGGCGGCCGGAGTTCTGCAACTCCGGCCGGAATGAAGGAGGAAGAAGAAGAACAAGAAGAACAAGAAAAAAAAAATAAGAAGAAAGGAAGAAGGAGACGAAGAAGAAACGTGGGTGAGATTTTGTGGGAAAGAGAGGATGAGAGGGGAGAGGGATTAGGGTTCGAACGAACCCCTCTCCTTCTCCTTTTAAAGCTCCCTATTTCCATTAATGGAAATAGGGTATTTTTTGAAAATAAAAAATATGAAAATATATATATATATATATATTTTTTTTAAGTAAAACATCACTTTTCTTTGGGGAATGTCCCCATTTAGTGGACCCCCCATTTTTTAAAATTTAATTAAAATTATTTTGAAATTCACGGGGTCCACTAACTGGTCGGACAGCGGGTTGATGATGATGGGCCCGGCTACTGGCCCACATGGACTGATGATGTCCATCGTCTCACAAGATGATGTGACAGACATTCTGATGGCGATCGAATGGATGGTGACTTGATTGGGACCCAGATTGGAAGATCGACAGATCTAGAGAGATCCAACGGTCCGATTGAAGATCCAACGGTCCGATGGAATATCCAACGGTCAGAAAGCTAAGGGAGATGAGATAGAGCCGATGGACAGGAGTTTTGGGGTTAGGTCAGTAGATTCGAGGACCGAAAGATGAAGAGAGAGAGAGAATAAGGAGAGATGAGAGAGAAAGTATCAGAAAATGGAGATAAAAGTATTGGCAGAGGGTTTGGAACCCTGGTCTTCACTGTGACCATCCTCACGCTTCTCCAGTAGAGTCGACTATCATTCTTTGCTGACTCATGTGGCTTTAAACGATTTGGTCCGTCTCTTAGTCATTGGCTTTCCTGCTCTCTTCGTTCTTTGGGCCGGCTTTTTGGTCCTCTTATTCAGCCCATATTTGGCCCATATCTTCTAGTCATAGCATGTGGGATTTTTAAGCTTTGATAATGGGCTTTCATGATCGATTTGGGCCCACAAGTCTCGAGAATCGTCCCATCGGGGTTTCCTGCGACAGAAGAAGCGCGTAATGAGACTTTATCAGAACGGCTTAATATCTAGACTTCCGAAAATGTGTTTAATGCATGCAAATATACCATTTCGTCCAGAAAAGTATGTTCTACGCAACAGAAGAGATTATTACGTAGAAAAGTAGATAAATAGAGCATTTTACGTAAGAGAATGCAATAACACTAAAAGAATAATTGCTTAAAATAAGCACTTTTGAGCGAATATCAGATCGTCATGGGTCTGGCACAGCCATTTGAGAGATGGGAATCCTACTATGTGGATGCTCATTTCTATAATTTGTCAGATGCCGCTGATAAGCCCGTGCCACCCTTTTACGAAATTGAGGGAAAGAAGATGGTCTTTGTGGCCGAAGAAGGGGTCCCGAAACAGATGACGCGATGGGAATATCCAAATGGGAATACAGCCATCTCGTTATCCGACATCTCAAATGAGGAGGGTGTCACGCCCATCAACGTGGGCGAGATTTGCTTTGTACCAACAGACTTTCTTCTGTTCGTTAGGGACAACGAAGAAGCATCGCTCTCCGAACCTTTTGTTTACAATTGGGAGTAACAATGGTTACTTCCTTAGCAGAATGGATTTTGATTTTCCGTCCTTTTGTTGTTTTGTTTTTCTTTTCAGGCTGTCACGGAGGGTACTTCAAGGTATACGTACCTTGAGGGAAGTTCACCCTCACCTGATCCGAGCGTTTCGATTCTTTTTTGTTTAGCACCGGAACTTCTGTTGTTCTTCATTCGCCGTTTTTAAATGAAGATTATTATGTTCCTGTGTTTTCATACTTATTTTGATCTCAATGTTTCCTTTTTATACATGCATCCGCATTATGAAAATAGCCTAAATATTCTCCGTAGACCATCTCAAGAGGATGAGGAGGTCCGTGCTATGTACTATCTTATCATGGTCTCTTCCTTCTCTGAGGATGGTTTCGGTCAAGAGTTACTCCATATAGTCCATATCGCACTCGCCTAGGGATCCCACGCACTTGGGGGCTGAACGAGTAGATTGGATAGTGTGGACCTATCCTTTGATATTCTTTGGAACGTATTAAGGTCATTTTACTTAAAAATCATTCATCATATTGAAGTCTATGCATCTTTCATATATGATTGCAAAAAATTATTTGCTTGTAGTGGTGTCATGCTAGATATCTGTTGATTTATGTTGCGCCCTTTAGAAATGTCCACTCTTGCACAAGCCAATGCCCCATTCAACTGCTTTGTATGAGAGCATAGTACCGAGTTCATAACAGAGGAGGTTTACACAGTCGAGAACGCGAATCCACCAGAAGAGTTAGATACGAGCCTAGCTCCGGACTGTTTCGAGGAAGGAGTGGTAGCGGTGGAAGAAATCTTGAAAGAAATTAATTTGGGCCAGCCTCAGGAAAATTGAAAGGTCTTCATATTAGTATCCTTGGGAGATCATGAAGAGACCGATCTGATAAACCTCCTATCTGAGTATCGTGACGTTTTCTCATGGAGTTACGAAGAAATGCCTGGTCTGCCAGAGGATATCATAGTACACCATTTGGGAATTTATACGCATGCCAAGCCTGTGAAACAAGCACATCAGAAATTCAGGGCCGAATTAGAAAGATCAAGATCGAACTCAAAAAGCTTACTGAAGCCGGTTTCATTCGTCCCATTCAGTGGTCCAAGTGGTTGGCCAATGTCGTGCCAGTCAAGAAGAAGAATGGACAGATCAGAGTTTGTGTGGATTTCCGAGACTTAAACAGCAATTGCCCTAAAGATGATTTTCCCCTACCCAATATGGACATCTTGATTGACAACACGTCCTATTATCAGATGTTCAGTTTTATGGATGGTTATAGTGGGTACAACCAGATCAAGATGGCCGCAGTAGATGAGATCCATACTAGTTTTTATTCCCCGGTGGGTAGCTTTTGCTTCACAGTTATGCCTTTTGGCCTAAAGAATGCAGGGGCAACCTACCAAAGAGCTATGACTAAGATTTTTGATGAGATGATGCACTATGAGGTGGAGGATTACGTCGACGATATAGTCGTAAGATCCTCCACGATAGGGAAGGTGTTTGTGAGGTGCAGGCAAATAAATTTGAAGATGAACCCATCGAAGTGTGCATTTGGGGTCAGTTCCGGTAAGTTCTTGGGATTCCTGATTTGGCATCGGGGAATTGAGATCGACCCAATCAAGTTAGACACGATACAAAGTTCACCTCGTGCTAAAACTCTTAAACAAATCAAAAGTATATTGGGACATTTATTCTATATTCGTCGGTTTATACCCAATATCTTCGCGAAGATGCTTCCACTTATAGGGTTGTTAAAGAAGGAGACTGTTTTTATTTGGTCCAACGAATGCGAAAAAGCTTTATTAGAAATTAAATAGGAATTACTCAAACCTCCGACTCTAATGGCGCCTATTCATGGACGGCCCTTAGTTCTTTATATGTCCACCTTGGAAAATGCTATGGGTGTTCTATTGGCCCAAGGAGATGAAGAGGGTGTGGAGAAACCTATTTATTATCTCAGTCGGGTCTTGCTACCGGCCGAAACTCGTTATTCCAAAATCGAGTGGGCTTGTTTAGCTTTGGTTTTTGCCTCTTAGAAGCTTCGCCACTACATGTTGTCTCACTCCATTACGCTGATGTGTGGAAGTGACCTTATAAAATACTTGTTAAGTCAGTCAGTTCTTTCGGGTCGTTTGGCCAGATGGTCCTTGATTCTGAGTGAATTCGATATCACATGTAAGATGCAGAGATCAGCTATGGCTGACCTATTAGCTGAGAATCCAGTACCCTCCAAAGGGATCATTGAAATTAAGGTTTTTCCGCGTCGTTGGTTACGGAAACCCTAAAGTTCAACAATATTTGTAAAATCCGATTTGGTTCACTTAATCTGCAAAAATGCAGACTTGCACAGTGGCTCGTGTCGGGTATCGTCCGCACTCGGGGTTAGGGCAAATAAAGAACGAATTAAGGGAAATATGCTTAAAATAATGAAGAGGCGAGAATGGTGGATTAATCGAGATTTAAAGACAAGCTTTTTGATGATACTTTATCAACTAATTATTATAAACTAAATAGAATGATAACATAATGAATAAAGATATTTCAATTAAATTTAATAATTCATCAAGTGTTTACAAAAATTGAATCAAATAAAACAAACTAATATTTAATCCTAGAAAGCAATGAGAGTAGAGAGAGAAAATGGGGGTTTTAGAGAGAGAAAATCTATGAGAGAGAAAGAGAGGGAAAATGAGAATTTAGAGAGAGAACAAAGTAATGAGAGGATTTAAAGATAGAAAGAGAAAGAGGAAAGAGATTCACCTTAAGATCTCACCTTTTGATTCGATCCACGGATGAAAAGAAAGTCCACTAAGTGGTTGCATGTGTTGCACCACGGGGTGGTCTTTGATGCACTGTTGCTGACCGTGTGGTAGGATGGTGATGCAGAGACGTGGAATGAAGCAAATGGTGACCGGAGAAGAAGGTGCACTTGACTTGCAGCAGCAAGGAAGTGACCGTTGGAGCTTGCAAGTGGTGATGGAGAGTGCTCGACGTACTGGCAAAGGGAGGAGCAACACGTTGCAGGTGGTGAGTGTGCACCAGTGTGCACGGGTTTGCAACGAGGAGAGCAACCCGTAGTTGCAGGTTGCTGCACTTACCGTTGCTTTGGTGACTAGAGGAGCAGCAGAACCGGTGGAGAAGGTGGACTTAATGATGATGCACCCGCAGGTGGGTGAAAGGTTGATGCAGCGGCACTAAGGTGGAAAGGTGGATGGCTGCTTATGGTGATAGCATGAAGGAGAGAGCTGTAAGGACAGCAAGCATCTGGGAATCAGTCCATGAGAGGTGCAGTTCGTGACTGCAGTAGGCCAGCAATGCAAGGTTGCTGATCGTTGGTTGTTGAAGGTTCGGGCAATGGAGAGAAACCCGAATCTGTAGTGGTTCAAGTGGCTCACAGCGTGGACGAACCTCTAAGATCGTGGCCTGCAAGGAGAAGCGGCA
This sequence comes from Euptelea pleiosperma, assembly GCA_035048495.1. NCBI lineage: Eukaryota > Viridiplantae > Streptophyta > Magnoliopsida > Ranunculales > Eupteleaceae > Euptelea > Euptelea pleiosperma. The sequence goes on along the minus strand of CM068548.1, from coordinate 32,127,662 downwards.
CCGTTGGTGGTTGATGCAATGGCTGTGTTGCCGTCTTCTTTGGAGAAGAAGTCAGCAACAGTGGTGATATGTGATGCTGGTCCAATGGGTGTTGCAGGTGGCGCACAGGTGTGCTGTTAGGGAGGCTTGCTGTGGTGTCAAAGACGGCCAACAGTAACAGCAGCGCTGAAAGAGGAAGGAGAACCAGTCCGGCGATTAAATTCGCCGGAGTTGCTGGTTTCAGACGGTGCTAATGGTAGAGGAAAATGGTGAGCCGTTGGAGGATGCTGGAGTGTGCAAGACGCTCAACTGTGAGAGATGCAAGTGAGGAGGAACCCGAAAGGAGCACCTGCTTACACGGTGATAATGGAGATGAGGTGTTCGCCGGCCGGAGTTGCTGGTTGCAACTCCGGGGAGGAGGAAATAAAGAAGAAGAAGGATGAGAAGAAGAAGAAGAAGAAGATGGAAGAAGAATTGCAACCGGTGGGAGCAATGGAAGAGAGGGGTGTGATGTGCTGGTTGGGGGAGCAATTCCGGCGAGCTTCTCGCCGGAGTTAATGGTGAAAAGAGGTGGGGGGTGCTGGCTGTCACACAGCCACCCAAAATCTTCAAAGGAGAAGCGAGAGAAGAGAGGGGTAAGAAGATATGGAGTTTTAGAGGGGGAGGGAACCAGTTGTTTGGGCTGTGAAGGTTGCTAGTTTGGGGATTTCCGGCGATCACACTTCAAGAAGAGGAGGAAGAAGAAGGAGAGAAAGAAATCAAGAGGGAGGGAACCCAAGAAACCCAAGGTTTCTCTCTCTTTTATAGGATGGAGTAGTTTGTTGTGGGAGAGAGAAACGTGGGAAGGAAGTTGGGGATTGATGAGAAGTGGTCAAAGTTGACCACTTCTCCCATTGGCTTGAATGTGGGCTTGTGAGAGATGGGCTTTGGGCCATGAGGTTATTGGGTATGGGTCATGGGCATGGATAAGCGCCCCTAATGGGCCAAATGGATATGGGCCTCTTGTGAGGCCATGGGTTAGGGTGCGTTTGGCCGGTAGGGGAAAAAGTGGTAAATGAGCCCAAAACACCATGGGCTCTAGGACGGGTTACAAGGCCGTGGGCTTCCAATTTGCTTGTGGGCCACTTGGCCATGGGGGCTGTTAGATGATGGAACTATGATAATTGGATGAGATGAGGTGGTGGTTTGACTCGGTCCACAATTGGCGGACCGTAGGATCTGGAGAGATCCAACGGTCAGATGAATGATCTAACGGTCGAATTGAAGATCTAACGGTAGAAGAACTATGAGAGATGGAATAAAGCTAAAGGAGAGAAGATATAAGGTTAGATGATGGAGATCGGAGGGTTATGATGATCGATCTAAGGATCAGATGGTGAGATATAAGCAATTCGATCATGGAGAAGGGGATCGGATGGTAGATCTGGGGATCTAATGGTACGATGAGATGATCTACAGGTTAGATATTAGAGTCTAGAGAGATGGAGAGAGAATTAGGAGAGAGGAGAGAGAAAATAATACAAAATAATGGCAAAAGAGCTGGCGGAGGGTCATGAACCCTGATCTTCAATGTAATCTTCCGTCGGCTTTACCAATTACGTAAGCCGTCATTTTATGTCAGTTGGTGCGGCTTTGAATCACTTTAGCTCGTCTCTTGGTCTTCAGCTTTTCCTCTCTCTTGGTTCTTCATCTGGCTCTACGATCCTCTGACTTGACCCATACTTGGCCGGTATCTTCTTGTCATAGCTTGTTGACTCCTTAAGCTTTAATATTAGGCTTCTATGGTTGATCGTGGGCCCGCAAGTCTCTAAAATCGCCCGATCGGGTTTCCTGCGAGAGAAAAACACGTAATGAGACTTAATCAAAACAGCTTCATATCTAGACTATCCGAAATGCGTACATTTCATGCAAATAGTCGATTTTCGTTTAAAGATTGCGCTCTACGCATCGGAAGAAACTCTTACGTGAAAAAGTCGACGAAAAGACAAGTTTTACGTAGGAGAATGCGACATCGCTATAAGGATAATGGCTTAAAATAAGCACTTTTGAGCGAATATCACAACCCCCAACTAGCATATTGACAATCCTTGGCAATTATTGCGAAATAAGTGAGCTAAAAAGGGCTTGGCAGAACATGCTAGAAAACTTATTTGCATTACTCAGAAAAATTCTGTTTTGTCCGATTATTTCAAGGATGCAAGAAATCATTCACAAATTAGAACTAATCAGCAAAATACAACACTTCTACAAATGGACCTTCAAACAAAAGATTACTCAGACTCAGTGTGTGTGTGTGTTCAACATCATCCTTATCTGGTAGTAAAGATATTTGGATCTCCTTAGAGAATCTATGCCTCGACCTCAATCCTCACTTGTATACCACTCAGAAGTGAATCACTCAAATGGTTTTATACTTTTCTCTCAAACTATATGTGAGGAGATGAATATAAAAACTGGCAAACGTCTCACATATATAGTTCTTGAATGGAAGGTATAAGAAGATTTAAGATCTCATGATTGGAATGTCATATCACTTAAGAACGTCGGATCAAAATCTATAATTTCTCTTTTCTCCATTCTCCACACTTGATGATGGTACAAATCTAGAATCAAATAGGACTTATATAGGTTATATTAAGGCTTAGGATAGGTTCAGAAAAGAAGGATATTCTGGTATTCAAAAATTCTGAGAGGGTATCTCACTATTCTTTGCAATTTTTTTTTCCAAGGTTAATATTTCCTTGATTTTTCTTCTTTTCTTTCTCCAATTTTTGTCTTTTTGGATATTCTTCAACCTTTTTCAAATTCTTTTTCCTTTCGTTCTTTTTTCTGATCATGTTTCTTTTCAGCACAAACCATTTGTTTTCTTTTCTTTTCTTGGTGTAATCATACCAAATACTCTTTGATCCCTCTCAGAAGTAGGTTATCGTATTGAACTCTTTTTGGGATTGGGTTTTTGGTTGATGGGTTTAACAAGAAAAGGTTTTCATCAAAAGGCTCAAAAATAGTTTCTAATGGTATAGATGTTTAGGGAAGCTAAAAAGTCTGATTGGTTAGAAAGATGGCCTATATCATTTTCTAGGGTTTGTACTTTCATCTTCGATGTTTCGAATGGATATAGAGAAGATTCTTTCTGTAATAATCCGAATTTGATGTCGTTCTGAGTTCCATGACCAAAGCAAGGGTTAATGAGATCACTCAATGGAAATATTTGGGAAGTAGAAGAATTGTGAGTCATCTTGTGACTCAGAATAATTTTATTACCCTCAGAAATAATGAAAAGATCAAAAGCTCACTGGGTTTGGTCTCCACAATTGTTCTTCTTGGATCTCTGGATAATCTAAACTTCGGATAATTCTGACGTTGATATGTGAACATTTTTGCTGAATCTGAGTTTTCAAAGATTTTTCAATCCACTGTAGTAATGTTTGCTTTCAAACTGAATGAAGAGCTAATAAGTGATTTTTCAAAACAGATATCCTTTTCAATAAATAGACTTTCCGAAAATTTTGTACTCATCATTGTAAAGGATTTGAAAAGCATTTCGAAAGTACTCAGAAAACTTTGTAAAACACAGGTTATCACCCCAAAATACATCTTTTTCTCATTTTTCTCAATATTTTTTTTTTTTTTTTTTTTTTTTTATAATAAAGACATGAGTTTTGATAAATCCCCACCCCCAACTTAAATACAGCACCGTCCTCGGTGCTCAGACCGGGACAAAAATGTATGAAAACTCTGAATGTGATGCATGTTAGAGGAAGAGTTATACCAGTATGGCTGAGATTTGGTGATACCTGATGGTAGTGAGAGGAATTGTACCTGTATAGCCATAATAATATATGAAATATAATATTTATGCATGAGACTCAATGACTTCTAGGAATACCGGAATTGCCTTTCCGAAAGCGCTAAGTTTTATGTCTTCAGCCAGACACAACGGGGGTGAAATTCACCCCCAACTAAGTTGGAGCTCAGAGAGACTGACAGAAACATCAGTCTTCATATATTGGATCAATAAGATCTATCTCGAAGGTTTCAATAGATGACACGTCTAATTCTTGAAAAGGTTTGAGACGCTGTCCATTGACCTGGAAGGTTGAATTATCCTTCGGATCCTCAATAGTTATAGCCCCATAGGGCTTGACTTCAGTAACAACAAATGGGCCTGACCATCGGGATTTTAATTTTCCAGGGAAGATGTGAAGTCTAGAATTGTAAAGTAATACCTTCTGTCCCTGGTGGAAATCCTTCCTAAGAATGCTCTTGTCATGTATCCATTTCATTTTATCTTTATACTTTTTTGACAAGGCATATGAATCATTTCTCAGTTCATCCAATTCATTGAGTTGTAAATTCCTCTCCTCTCCTGCTGCGTCTAAGTCGAAATTGAGTTTTTTGATCGCCCATAGGGCACGATGCTCTATCTCAACAGGGAGATGACAAGGTTTACCATAAACCAACCGGTATGGAGACATATTCAAGGGAGTTTTATAAGCTGTTCGGTAAGCCCATAGAGCATCTGAGAGGCGTGTAGACCAGTCTTTACGAGTTGTATTGACTGTCTTCTCCAGTATCTGCTTGATTTGCCGATTGGAGACCTCGACCTGACCGCTGGTCTGCGGATGGTAAGCAAGGGCAACCTTATGAGTTACACCGTACTTTTTCATTAACTTTTCAAAAACTCTATTGCAGAAATGGCTACCTCCATCACTTATAATGGCTTTGGGGGCTCCGAATCTTGTGAAAATGTACTCCCTCAAAAATCTCACCACAACTTGATGGTCATTGGTTCTTGTAGGAATTGCCTCAATCCACTTAGAGACATAATCCACAGCTAGGAGGATAAATTGGAAACCATTGGATATAGGAAAGGGCCCCATGAAATCAATACCCCACATATCGAATATCTCGTCGACTTGAATAGGGTTCAAGGGCATCATATTTTTCTGAGAAATTCTGCCAAGGTTTTGACAATTTGGGCAAGCCTTGCAGTAGATATGTGTTTCTCGAAACAGAGAAGGCCAGTAGAATCCACATTGTAGGATTTTCTCAGCCGTTTTTTTGGAACTAAAGTGACCACCACATGGTTGGTCATGACAAGAGGACAAGATGTTTAATTGCTGAGATTCAGGGACACAGAGACGAATAATCTGGTCAGGACAGTATTTATATAAATAAGGCTCATCCCAAGAGTAATACTTAACTCTTGCCAGGAATTGATTTTTGTCCTGTTTTGACCAATGAGATGGTATTTCCTCCGTCACTAGGTAATTGACAATGTCAGCATACCATGGGGTGACGGAGATAGCGAACAATTGTTCGTCAGGAAAAGTCTCGAGAATGGGCTGAGATTCAAAATTAGACTCTAAAGTCAGCCTTGACAAGTGATCAGCCACAACATTCTCAGTTCCTTTCTTGTCCCTGATCTCTAGATCGAATTCCTGTAATAGAAGGATCCATCTTATCAATCTCGGCTTCGTCTCCTTTTTGGACATTAGATATCTCAGAGCCGCATGATCCGTATAAACTATGACTTTAGTGGCCAATAAGTATGGTCTGAATTTATCCAGAGCAAAAACAACGGCCAGAAGCTCTTTTTCAGTAGTGGAGTAGTTTAACTGAGCCGAGTTTAAAGTCTTACTCGCATAGTATATCACATGTGGCATTTTGTTGACTCTTTGGCCCAAAACTGCTCCAAGAGCATAGTCGGATGCGTCACACATCACTTCAAAAGGTATGGTCCAATCAGGAGGGCGGATGATGGGCGCAGAAGTAAGCTCAGATTTAAGATGCTCGAATGCCTTTGCACAGTCAGCATTGAAGTCAAAAGGGCTATCCTTAGCTAGAAGACTACATAGGGGTCGAGCTATTTGGGAGAAATCCTTAATGAATCTCCGGTAGAATCCTCCATGTCCAAGAAAAGATCGAATATCACGCACAGATTTAGGAATTGGTAGGGTCGAGATAATATCAATCTTAGCTTTGTCGACCTCAATACCCTTGTCAGAAATGACATGTCCTAGTACGATTCCTTTCTTTACCATGAAGTGGCATTTTTCCCAATTTAGGACAAGTCGCTTATCTTGACATCTTGCGAGTACCAGACTCAGATGTTGGAGACAGTCATCGAAAGAGGATCCAAAGACAGAGAAGTCATCCATGAAAACTTCTAAGAACCGTTCGACCATGTCCGAAAATATACTCATCATACACCTTTGAAAAGTCGCAGGTGCATTGCAGAGGCCAAAAGGCATGCGACTGTAGGCAAAAGTGCCAAAGGGACAGGTGAACGTGGTCTTCTCATGGTCCTCGGGTGCAATTGGTATCTGATTATATCCCGAGTAACCATCTAGGAAGCAATAGTAGGAATGACCTGCTAGACGTTCCAACATCTGATCAATGAATGGGAGAGGGAAATGGTCCTTCCGGGTGTTGGTATTGAGCCGTCTGTAGTCAATACAGACTCTCCATCCTTTCTTTAGGCGCTGGGTCACCATTTCGCCTTGATCATTTTCTACAACAGTGAATCCCGCCTTCTTGGGTACAACATGGATTGGACTCACCCATTTGCTATCAGAGATGGGGTAAATGATACCCGCATCTAGCAATTTTAGAATTTCATCCCGTACTACTTCTTTTAGGACCGGATTTAACCTCCTCTGGTGCTCTCTAGACGTCTTAGAGTCGTCTTCAAGATAAATGTGATGTTGACACACAGAAGGGTCTATCCCACGAATGTCATCAATGGTCCATCCTATGGCTGATTTGTGCTTCTTTAGCAACATAATTAGTCTCTCTTTTTGGGACGCAGATAGGGCAGAAGAAATGATGATAGGATAAGTCTCTTCAGGACCAAGATAAGCATATGATAGTTCAGAGGGTAGAGGCTTAAGCTCAAGTTTCTGATCAGTGGAGCTTGATTCTTCCTCCTCTACCGAGATAGAGTTGACAGTAGTAGGATCTCTGATCATGGTTAGCAGAGGCTCGTACTCAACAATAGGAGGAGGAGTAGAAATCAGTGTAGCTGACTCTTGGATAGTATTATCCTCAAAAATTGCTGACTCTTGGAAGTCAAAATCAAAGTGCTCTTGGCACTTTTTCAAGATATCTTCGGTGGAGTCCTGAATTAGACTCTCAACGGCATACATTTCATCTGTCACATCGCGATCGGCATCCTGTCGCATAAGTCGAAAGATGTTAACTTCAGCCTTTAGGTTGCCGAAGGCAATTGACATATTCCCGTCCCTACACCCAATGTGTGCATTTGCGGTAGCAAGGAACGGTCGGCCTAGAATGACCGGGATCCGATTATCCTGACAGGGTTCTGTGTCGAGGATGATGAAGTCTACAGGATAGTAAAAGTCAGCTACTTTCACTAGGACATCTTCAATAATTCCTCGTGGAATTTTTATGGACTGGTCGGCCAGCTTCAGAGTGATTTTTGTTGGCTTCATATCCTTTAGGCCTAACTGCTGGTATACCAAAAATGGTATGAGATTCACACTAGCTCCTAAGTCCAACAAAGCTGTGCAACTAAAGTTATCACCGATTTCACACTGCACAGTAGGACTTCCCGGATCCTTATGCTTAATTACACTGTTGCGTTGGATGAACGCTGTAGCTTTTTCTGCCAAAAAGGCATCTTTGGGTACATGGGTACGCCGTTTGACAGTGCATAATTCTTTCAGGAATTTGGCATAGGAAGGGATCTGTTTGATAGCAGATAGGAAGGGGATATTTATCTGGACGTCTTTGAAAACGTCTAAGATCTCTGAAAATTGCTGATCTCTTTTGTCTTGGACAAGTCTGTCCGGGAAGGGAGGCTTAATCCGACAAATAGATTTGTCCTTCGCCTGATATCTCTGCACTGGGATTGTAGATTTTGGTGCAGGCTTCTCAGCATCAGAGGTGGATTTTGAAATGTGTTCCTCTGTGCTCGGTTTAGGAATAGGAGCAGGAGATGGCTCTGACGGTTCTTTTACTCCCATATCCACAGTCTTTCCAGATCGGAGTGTGGTTACAGCTTGTACCTCTCCTTGGTAGTTTTGATTCTGTGACTGGGAACCGACCTCATAAACTGCGCCCTTGATATTCCCTTTAGGATTTGCAATAGGTTGGCTAGGGAAGATGCCTTTGGCTTTCTCAGCTTCTAAATTCCCGAGACGCTGCTCTAGGCGCTGCATGGACTGGGTTTGCTGCACAATAAATTGTGATAAGAGGTCTTCTAGACCGGGTTTAGGAGCAGCTTGAGCAACCAGTTCACGATTTGAGCTCATAGGGGCAGAATAATTGTAGGATTGAGGTGCAGTTTGACTTAACTGCATATTCTGGGGATTCTGATTAGGTGCCTGTTGACCAGAGTATTGTCCTTGATGGAATGATCGATTCTGATTAGACGGGTATTGACTCGTCTGGTTCTGACTCTGTTGGTACTGTCCCTGTTGGTATTGTCTGTTGGTTTGATTGAACCCAGGAGGATATGTGCTCTGCGCAGGTCTTTGCTGTGGAGCAGACTGCTGCCTCCAGGAGAAGTTAGGATGATTTCTCGTATCAGGATGGTATGTTTGGCTATACGAGTTCTGGGTAGGTGGTTTAAAGGTATTAAACGCACAAACTTCTTCTTGGAATGGAGGGGCACATCCGTCATTTAAAGGACAATTTTCAGTAGAGTGGGAGGGCTGTAAACAGATATTACAGGGTTCCATGAGGTTCTCTTGACCTATATTCATGACTGGGGCAGAATGGTGAACAGGCTTGTGTACAGACACAGCCAGGGCAGAGACTGACTTGGTCAACTCTTGAATGAGGGATTTGAGTTCAGGGTCAACCTTTGCTTCATTTCCCATATTAGTTTTCAGGACTGGAGTATTTCGACTGAAGTCATTGTCAATCGTCCAATGCTGGGAATTTTCACTTAATTCTCCCAGAAATTTGTATGCTTCAGTAGGAGTATTATGCATGAATTTTCCTTGGCACATGGATTCTACCATAGTGCGGGACTCATCAGTAAGTCCCTTATAGAAAATGTGAACCAGACTGCCTTTGTCGATACTGTGATGTGGACACTTGGTCAGATGATCCTGGAATCGTTCCCATGCTTCATAAAATTTCTCATTGGACTTTTGTCGGAAGTCCTGTATGAGTTGTTTCATTTGATTAGTACGAGTCATTGGGTAAAATTTGGACATAAATTTTCCTACAAGTTCTTTCCAACTTGTGATAGAATCCGCAGGAAGAGAGTAAAGCCAGTCCGAGGCTCTATCCTTTAGAGAGAAAGGAAAAACTCTCAGTCTAACATTGTCATCATCAAGATTCTGATTTCTAAAGAGCAAGATGACATGTTGAAATTCCCTGATATGGGAGTAGGGGTCTTCTCTTGGGAGACCTCTAAAATTTGGCAGCATTTGAATAGTTTGCGGCCTGATCTCGAATTGTACCGCCGCAGTAGGTGGAAGAACAATGCATGATGGCGGGTTGGCTGAGATCGGCGCATACGTCTCGATGAGGGGACGTTCGTCTGCCATGACGATGAAGGTATTTTCTCTGGAAGAGTGGGGAGGAAAGGGGGAGGGGTGATGAATAGTGGAAGACTCCACTGTAAGAGAATGATTCTCAGATCGAATCAATCTACGATTGGATCTAGTCCAAGCGGGCATGTGCTGAAAGAGCAAGCCTCTAGAGTCGGTAAGAGGTGTATGAGACCGAATGAGCCTAGATGATGCACACAGAGCAACAGATATTCTTAACCTAAACAATCAGGATAGTATTATGAATTATCTTGTTAGTGTAGGGCTAGTGTAGATTATGACAGTGGGCGGACCACTGGTTTATCTTCAAATACCCGCCGGACTAACTTTTCACTCTGTAGGTTCTCACCAGGATACACTCTTCAAAGCAAATCCGCTAGTACTAACTCAAGTTGACTGCAAGATAATCCGAAGCCTAGACAGACGTGCGGCACATCGGCTGACTTAAATACGCCCCAGACTAACCGGATTTGTCAAGCGTGAAGATGAGTTTTCCCAGAAGAGGAGCTAGGGTTGGTTCGTGTTCCTAATCCGACACTAGCTAATCCGACAGACAATCAAGGAGGCCACTTACGAGCTCGGTATACTTGAGTAGTAGGGACCTATGGGTGTGTTAGATAACAGGGACCCGCACTCATGGACTTAATCGACTTGATCTTTGAAGGGGTCGCTTTGTGTGGAGTTTTCCTCGAACACCGATCTAAGTGGGCTCTATTCTTGATTGATTTTAATTCTTGGCTGTGGTTGCACAAAAGCTGGAATGACGAGGTGAGTGATGAAATCCCACCAGTTTCAAGTTAGAGCTGGGTTTGCTCTTTAATGTGTTTTATTACGGCCAAACCAAGCAGTTCCGATAATTTTTGCGAAAGCAAATAGACAATCGGCACAGTATTTTGCACAATGAGCAAGATCGCACTCAAAGCGAGGTATAGAAACTTACCTACCCGTTGGCTACGCACGGGGTCTCCTCCGTGAGATAGGGAGGGGTATCCAAATGGGCTTGGGCCCGACTCCACCTCTTTGAGCTTTCGCTCCCTACTCACTTGGTAAACGCAATCCGCAATCACGTTAGTTCACAATGGTCTATGGTATGTAATTGGAAGGTATACCGCCTTTGGGGTTTCAAGAAACACACAATGATTTAGGGCAGGTATTGTGAATTAGTTCCAATTAGGGTTTGAAATTCAACTTTAGCTATTCCCGAATTAGGATTCGGAAATATCTACTTTTGAATTACCCGGAGTTGGAAATCTTCCAATTTGAATCAAGTAACCAATGGTGATCTAACTAGAAATAGCAGAATTGAAATCTGATCCTAATATTTTTGGTATTTTTAATTAGTTAATTATCTAGCAGTTATTCTAAAAGCAGAGAAAATAAAGTCCTAAGTTATTACAACTTTGCACTCGGCCGTCCGAGGCATTAAAATAATAAGTGGAAAATGTGAAAATAAAGTGGAAAGTTTCCGATCTGGATCGGATCTTGAAGATTAAGCAGCTTTCCGAATTTCTGTTCGTCTTTTTGCAATCCCGTCAACCGAGCGGCAACGGCGCCATTTGAAATTAAGGTTTTTCCGCGTCGTTGGTTACGGAAACCCTAAAGTTCAACAATATTTGTAAAATCCGATTTGGTTCACTTAATCTGCAAAAATGCAGACTTGCACAGTGGCTCGTGTCGGGTATCGTCCGCACTCGGGGTTAGGGCAAATAAAGAACGAATTAAGGGAAATATGCTTAAAATAATGAAGAGGCGAGAATGGTGGATTAATCGAGATTTAAAGACAAGCTTTTTGATGATACTTTATCAACTAATTATTATAAACTAAATAGAATGATAACATAATGAATAAAGATATTTCAATTAAATTTAATAATTCATCAAGTGTTTACAAAAATTGAATCAAATAAAACAAACTAATATTTAATCCTAGAAAGCAATGAGAGTAGAGAGAGAAAATGGGGGTTTTAGAGAGAGAAAATCTATGAGAGAGAAAGAGAGGGAAAATGAGAATTTAGAGAGAGAACAAAGTAATGAGAGGATTTAAAGATAGAAAGAGAAAGAGGAAAGAGATTCACCTTAAGATCTCACCTTTTGATTCGATCCACGGATGAAAAGAAAGTCCACTAAGTGGTTGCATGTGTTGCACCACGGGGTGGTCTTTGATGCACTGTTGCTGACCGTGTGGTAGGATGGTGATGCAGAGACGTGGAATGAAGCAAATGGTGACCGGAGAAGAAGGTGCACTTGACTTGCAGCAGCAAGGAAGTGACCGTTGGAGCTTGCAAGTGGTGATGGAGAGTGCTCGACGTACTGGCAAAGGGAGGAGCAACACGTTGCAGGTGGTGAGTGTGCACCAGTGTGCACGGGTTTGCAACGAGGAGAGCAACCCGTAGTTGCAGGTTGCTGCACTTACCGTTGCTTTGGTGACTAGAGGAGCAGCAGAACCGGTGGAGAAGGTGGACTTAATGATGATGCACCCGCAGGTGGGTGAAAGGTTGATGCAGCGGCACTAAGGTGGAAAGGTGGATGGCTGCTTATGGTGATAGCATGAAGGAGAGAGCTGTAAGGACAGCAAGCATCTGGGAATCAGTCCATGAGAGGTGCAGTTCGTGACTGCAGTAGGCCAGCAATGCAAGGTTGCTGATCGTTGGTTGTTGAAGGTTCGGGCAATGGAGAGAAACCCGAATCTGTAGTGGTTCAAGTGGCTCACAGCGTGGACGAACCTCTAAGATCGTGGCCTGCAAGGAGAAGCGGCACCGTTGGTGGTTGATGCAATGGCTGTGTTGCCGTCTTCTTTGGAGAAGAAGTCAGCAACAGTGGTGATATGTGATGCTGGTCCAATGGGTGTTGCAGGTGGCGCACAGGTGTGCTGTTAGGGAGGCTTGCTGTGGTGTCAAAGACGGCCAACAGTAACAGCAGCGCTGAAAGAGGAAGGAGAACCAGTCCGGCGATTAAATTCGCCGGAGTTGCTGGTTTCAGACGGTGCTAATGGTAGAGGAAAATGGTGAGCCGTTGGAGGATGCTGGAGTGTGCAAGACGCTCAACTGTGAGAGATGCAAGTGAGGAGGAACCCGAAAGGAGCACCTGCTTACACGGTGATAATGGAGATGAGGTGTTCGCCGGCCGGAGTTGCTGGTTGCAACTCCGGGGAGGAGGAAATAAAGAAGAAGAAGGATGAGAAGAAGAAGAAGAAGAAGATGGAAGAAGAATTGCAACCGGTGGGAGCAATGGAAGAGAGGGGTGTGATGTGCTGGTTGGGGGAGCAATTCCGGCGAGCTTCTCGCCGGAGTTAATGGTGAAAAGAGGTGGGGGGTGCTGGCTGTCACACAGCCACCCAAAATCTTCAAAGGAGAAGCGAGAGAAGAGAGGGGTAAGAAGATATGGAGTTTTAGAGGGGGAGGGAACCAGTTGTTTGGGCTGTGAAGGTTGCTAGTTTGGGGATTTCCGGCGATCACACTTCAAGAAGAGGAGGAAGAAGAAGGAGAGAAAGAAATCAAGAGGGAGGGAACCCAAGAAACCCAAGGTTTCTCTCTCTTTTATAGGATGGAGTAGTTTGTTGTGGGAGAGAGAAACGTGGGAAGGAAGTTGGGGATTGATGAGAAGTGGTCAAAGTTGACCACTTCTCCCATTGGCTTGAATGTGGGCTTGTGAGAGATGGGCTTTGGGCCATGAGGTTATTGGGTATGGGTCATGGGCATGGATAAGCGCCCCTAATGGGCCAAATGGATATGGGCCTCTTGTGAGGCCATGGGTTAGGGTGCGTTTGGCCGGTAGGGGAAAAAGTGGTAAATGAGCCCAAAACACCATGGGCTCTAGGACGGGTTACAAGGCCGTGGGCTTCCAATTTGCTTGTGGGCCACTTGGCCATGGGGGCTGTTAGATGATGGAACTATGATAATTGGATGAGATGAGGTGGTGGTTTGACTCGGTCCACAATTGGCGGACCGTAGGATCTGGAGAGATCCAACGGTCAGATGAATGATCTAACGGTCGAATTGAAGATCTAACGGTAGAAGAACTATGAGAGATGGAATAAAGCTAAAGGAGAGAAGATATAAGGTTAGATGATGGAGATCGGAGGGTTATGATGATCGATCTAAGGATCAGATGGTGAGATATAAGCAATTCGATCATGGAGAAGGGGATCGGATGGTAGATCTGGGGATCTAATGGTACGATGAGATGATCTACAGGTTAGATATTAGAGTCTAGAGAGATGGAGAGAGAATTAGGAGAGAGGAGAGAGAAAATAATACAAAATAATGGCAAAAGAGCTGGCGGAGGGTCATGAACCCTGATCTTCAATGTAATCTTCCGTCGGCTTTACCAATTACGTAAGCCGTCATTTTATGTCAGTTGGTGCGGCTTTGAATCACTTTAGCTCGTCTCTTGGTCTTCAGCTTTTCCTCTCTCTTGGTTCTTCATCTGGCTCTACGATCCTCTGACTTGACCCATACTTGGCCGGTATCTTCTTGTCATAGCTTGTTGACTCCTTAAGCTTTAATATTAGGCTTCTATGGTTGATCGTGGGCCCGCAAGTCTCTAAAATCGCCCGATCGGGTTTCCTACGAGAGAAAAACACGTAATGAGACTTAATCAAAACAGCTTCATATCTAGACTATCCGAAATGCGTACATTTCATGCAAATAGTCGATTTTCGTTTAAAGATTGCGCTCTACGCATCGGAAGAAACTCTTACGTGAAAAAGTCGACGAAAAGACAAGTTTTACGTAGGAGAATGCGACATCGCTATAAGGATAATGGCTTAAAATAAGCACTTTTGAGCGAATATCAATCATTACCGAGGATTTGCCAGACGAGGAAGTTTTCAAAGCCACTACCGTCTTGGAACCCTGGCTCATGTTTTTCGATGGATCTCCTAATAGGTTGGACTCACAGAACAACAGAGGGGTAGGCATTGTATTCCGATCACCAGAAGGTGCCCTTGTATCCTTTTCCTTTAAATTTGAGTTCAAATGCACTAACAATATGGCAGAGTACGAGGCCTTGGCGATCGGCTTGGAAATGGCCATCCTGGCAGACATCCGCCATTTGCGAATTTTTGGGGATTCCATGTTGGTCGTCTACTAGGTTACGGACCTATTCAAAGTTAAGGAAGAACATTTGAAGCCCTATCAGCGGAAGGTTTTGAGATTACTCTCATCTTTCGAGATGTTTGAGCTGGCACATATCCGTCGAGTAGAAAATTCTCATGCTAATTCCTTGGTGAAATTTCACCAGTTCATTTTCTTTAACTCAATATACCTAGAAGGGGGGTTGATTAGGTATTTAAAATTAATTATACCTACATAGTTTTACTGGTCGATGGTAAGGGGATAAAATCGCATGCCTTGGTTGTTTGATAAAGGATTATCACAACCGACTCAAATCAAATATACCTCCGTGGTATATTGTCTTTTTGTCGTTTGATCTAATCAAGATAGATTGCGAAATACAACAAACAATCACACAAGATAAGATATTTTTATGTGAAAACCTTAGCCAAGGAAAAATCACGAGACCACGTCTAGACGGAAAGTATCACTAACTGAAAATTTAAACGAAACAAAAGTTACATACGCAGCACCGTTGCAAATACAACTTCCAACCCTAGCCAAGGCCTACTACCGATGCATCCACATCTTCTGAATCAATGCCACGAATCCACGTGCGCCCTTCCAGCCAAGAAGCCTTATCCGCTTGTTCAATTTGGTACACCCCAAACCTACCTTCGATCGGCTCCTCCGATCT
The DNA here is from genome assembly GCA_035048495.1 of Euptelea pleiosperma. NCBI lineage: Eukaryota > Viridiplantae > Streptophyta > Magnoliopsida > Ranunculales > Eupteleaceae > Euptelea > Euptelea pleiosperma. The sequence continues at coordinate 32,112,402 of CM068548.1, read as the reverse complement.
TAATTCTCAACACTCCCGCCTTTGCAGAAGGTGAAGGATTCAGTACACCCTGATCCCTAAGTTGCTCAAACGGTGTTGAGTCACACTGGTACTCTCAGGCTTACTAGGTTGAATATAGAAGTGGAAAACCTAGGCTGAGTAAAGATCAAGCTCTTTGATCGAGAAGAGAACAAGCTCACAAGATGTAAATGAAAATAAGCTTTTTGCTCTTTGAATGGACACTCTAATAAATATAAAGCCTTTGCTTCTCTCTCTTGAAGATTGAGTCATTCTGTGTCTCTGTGTATATTTAGAGAAGGCATAGAAGGGCTCTATTTATAGAATTTCAAGACCCTGAGTCGTGTGGAACGTGGGATAATGGAACCATGAATTTCGGATCTGAAAAGACCAATTCTGTTCAAGGTCCAATCGATTGTACACTTGGTCCAATCGATTGGGCCATATCCAATCGATTGGGCTCAATAAGTTTTCTATTCCGAAGGCACCAATCGATTGCACAGGGCTCTCCAATCGATTTGACATAAATAACTTTTTATCCCGAAGGCTCCAATCGATTACATAGAGTCTCCAATCAATTGTACTAAGAAAGATTTCTGTCTCGAAGGCTCCAATCAATTTCACAGAGTCTCCAATCGATTGTGCTCAAATAAGTTTCTATCTCGTAGTCTCCAATCGATTACACAGTGTCTCCAATCAATTGGGCTATGTCCAATCGATTGAGAATACATGTCCAATCGATTGGACTATCCCACTAGTCAATAAAATTGACTTTGACTCGGGTCTGTCCAATGACTAAGTTTGACCATTATATTTTGTTCATTTTAATCAACTCCTATGGCCACTAAGTCACATACCTTCCTAATCGAGCGTACACGATCGTTAACTGACAAATCAACAATTACTCAGATGACTCCTGTTGTCAACCATCTGATTCTTGATGTCTCTGTCTTTTAGTCTTCATGTAGTTGGTGAAGTATGCGTACCACAACATCTTCACGCTACACTAGTGCTCGTAGGAATGGTTACAAGAATGTTTTTATGTCAAACAGAATCTTTGTCAAATTGAATATGAAAATATTCCTTACACTTGGCCACCATAGTGGCCAAAATTCAGATGGGGCCCAACGAGTATGCCAAGGACGTCCGCGTTATCAAAAGGATCTTAATTACCAACGTCTTTTTTGGAATATAACTGGGAAGAATCTTACCTCGTAAACACTCACGACGCCTTCGCCGAGTTACTTGAGGATGAATAGTTTTGGCCCATATGGGATTGGTTGAAGCATGGTCGTGCCCCAACCGTCCGGAATGAATCTAGAAATGTCAAGCGGCAGGCAGTCCGATATGTGGTCCTGGGAGACAAGCTATTCAAGCGTAGTTATAGTGGAGTCCTATTGCGCTGTGCTTCGCGTAGAGAAGGGAAGATCATCTTGAAAGAAGTACATGAAGGAGATTGCGGTGAACATCAAAGCAAGGTCAGGCTAGCTCATCAAGTGATACACTTGTGGTACTATTGGCCTCATTTGCACAAAGACAGCGTCAACCATGTTCAGAAATGTCGAACGTGCCAATTACACTCGCATGTCGACCGTTTGCCACCGGGTTATCTTCGTCCTATCAAATCTTATTGGCCTTTCCAGACTTGGGGGCTAAACCTCATTGGGAAAGTCCATCCAGCCTCCAGCAAAAATCATGTTTGGATACTGGTTGCCACGGAGTATTTCACTAAATGGGTTGAAGCTGTTCCTCTGCGACTATCTACTTTTGTGGCCGTTGCCGAATTTATAATGAGTCACATTATTTCAAGATTCAGAATTCCTCAGAAGATTCTCACCGACCATGGGACTCAATTCCGGGGAAATGTGGCAGAGCTGCTAAGGAAGTATGGCATATTTCTTAGCCAGTACACGACATATTATCCCCAGGAAACGGACAAGTTGAAGCCATTAACAGAGTTTTGTTAAAGATTCTCAAGAAGACTATTAATTTGTGTCAACGAGATTGGCATGTGAAGCTAGTGAATGCTCTATGGGCTTACCGTACCACTGCATGTACCTCAACTGGTGAAAACCCCTTCTCTCTTATGTATGGTACTGAAGTTGTTGCCCCCATCAACTTTTGAATTCCTACTCCTTGTATGGAATCTGCCGCAATGTTGGGTTACCATGAAGTTGAGTATGCTTTCCTCAGACATTGTGACCTGTTAGCCGTCGATGAACATCGCCTCCGAGCCAGGAAGAGTCTGGAGGTCTATGTTCACAGAATGACTAGGGCATACGACAAAAAGGTCAAACTCCGAGCCTTAGGGGTAGGAGACATTGTTATGAAGGTGGCCGATCATGTGCGAGCGTCAACCTCGCACACTAAGTTTACGCCCAATTTTGAGGAAGAATTATACATCATCACCAGAGCGTTCGATTCTGGTTATTATTGCATCGCAACTTCCGATGGTTTTGAGTTAGAAGCCTCAATTAATGGCAAGTGGTTGAAGAAGTATTATTGTTAAGAGTTGAATGGGCGTTGGCTTTTCTCTAATATATTTCTGACACTTCATTTTCTGTGTACGATTATACTTAACCTGTTATCAAACGTTGGTTTTTTGTGACGCCGGTCTCAATTTGCAAAAGCGTCGCTACTTATTTTATTTATTAGAGCTCCCTGGAGTGAAGATTTCCCCCCATATCAAGATGTCTCTTCAAACTTTTAAAACCCTCAACTAATAGAACCCATCTCGGTGTTTCACTAACACACCAACATCAGAGACTTATTTTCGGATGTGACATCCATTTCTGTGTGTGATTACTTTTTAGACCTCTTTGAGGCATTAATTTTTCTCTAATGCAGATGTGACATCCATTTCTGTGTGTGATTATGTTCAGGTTATTTTATTTGCCTGATTCAGGACTTGTGTAATTGACCTTCTGGTTGTCCTGCCATTTCATCGAGGCTGTTATCCCCCACCTTTCGCTCTAAGCATTCGAGGGAGTCTCTCCACCTTTAGCTCTAAGCATTCAAAGGCGTCTCCCCACGGTGAACTTGCCAATGTTTGATTATGTTCGCATAAGTTCAGATTAAAAGTTGTTTGGGTATGTTATGCTTAATTTACATGAACTAATATTTGCATGTGCTCGGTATAATTGAAGACAATGGGGAAAAGAAGATTATGAGCAAAAAGAAAAAAAATGCATACTATTTCATTTCCTTTCAATTGATTTTACATATATGTTGCTAATCAGTGTCAGCCTTTTACAAAAAACATAAAGGCTAGACGTTACATTCGCTGTCCTGCAGGTATACATGTACAGGGAAGATAAAATGATAAGATTGGTTAGAAGCCGGCTGCTCGGAGGATATCCTCCAGCAATTGTTTCCTGGCATCTACTTTAGGGCGTTCAAGGTTGATCCTCTCAGAGATTTCTATCATAATTTTCGCCTGTTCCTTAACAGATGACCTGAGCCTATTCAGCTTTTGTTTCGCGCCGGCCATTTCGTTCTTTTATTGCCCCAATCCTGCCAAGTCAGCATGCAGACCATTAAGCTTTTCTCTGGCTTTAGCTAGCGCCTCTTCCAGGTGGGCTACCTTAGAGTGGGCCTCTTCGTAGGCAGACTGGGTCACCTCAAGTTGCACATCCAAGGAGGGCTCAGTAGCCGTATGCTCCTCTGTCTTGGTTATCTCCATGAGATCTTCTTGTTTCCGCCCTTGGACGGACCCTTTTACCTCAAGATCTATGGTGTCCCACTCTGCCTTACGGTAATCAAAGACGAAGTCGATGATCGGCTTCAATAGACTCAAGCTCAGACCCGTTTGCCCAAGATCAGCCAAGGCCCCTTGCATGTGGTGGAGTCCGTATATATCACATCAGGTGATGCCAGATACTTGTTGAAACAATTCGCCAAAAAAAAAAAAACCCCAATTCGCCCAAAATCGTCAATACTCCTTCGTTTTTGGGCGGTTTCTCCCCAAATTTTGAAATAATTTTCGTTTTTACCCCTACTATCATCCCCTAGAATCTCACCAACTGTTTTCCCCCCGTTTGGGAGATCTTTGATGCCATTGGTTCGGTTTTTTAACCCATAACACCCCAAATTCATTTTTTCTTGGTGCATTGATGCACGCTTCACCAAATTCCACCGAATTTGAAAGGGTGGATCATTTTTACCCCCTTCACAATCCCCTCAACCATTTTGGGTTATCTCCCACTCATTTGGGAGATCCCCAAACCCTTGTTTCGGCCCTATTGGGCGTTTTTCACATTTTTTTTGACATTTTTCATCTATTTTCCTCTTTTGTTATTTGCTTTACCTTGCTTTTCAGATATCCCTGGTCGTTTAGACCCTTCGTCTAGGATTTTTTTGAATTTCGCTAGAGCTTCTGCACTTGTGAACAGTAAAAACGAATTTTTATGAAAAAATTTCTAACTCTTTCTTATATATAACTCCATTTTTCACTTGACGGTTACGCCCTTCACCTTCAACTGCCATTTCTGGCAGCTTCGGGCACCCATTTGCGGTCTCGTTTGTTCCTATGGCCCGCTATTTCATGCCTCTTCATTGTTTTCCCCTCGGATTGCTACCACCACTGGGCTTCGGGCTGCTTTCTCTTCGCACATGCCCTACTGGCAGAAGTTCAGATTTTGGGTCACGGGATTATTTTTCGCATACCGTCACTTCCCACCTGTCCTTTACCTCTATACGGACGCATGGAAATTGACGGTACCATCAAAGCCTTTTTCTACTAGTTTTTGTGGTCACTACACCCCTACGCGCTACAAGCACACTCATTCAACATGGGTTTTCATTTCAAACAGGGATTACATTTGGCTTTTGGCCCCTGCCTCTAATGCCTGACCCTTTTACATCGGCCTCTGGCCCACTCCCTAGTACAAGCCCTACAACGGAAGACCTCTCAGCCTTGCCATGGCCGGTTCCAAGCCACCCAGTTGCTCCCGGGTGTCCTGCACCTCCAACTCCTTTTGTTCTACCAAGGTGCCTAGTATGCTTGCTGCACCCTCTACCTACTCTACTATAGGGGTCCCTTCGATCTTTTTCACATGCTCCTCGGCCATTCAGAGCTTCTCTTGCAGTGCTGCCAACCTCCCCGACAAATCAACCACCCGTGCTTTGGCCTCTTTCAGCCCCGTTGCCCGTGCCCTCACCTCTATGGCCTCTGCCAACTACTCTCGAAGCTTGGACAAGGCCGCTTCATTCTTCTGTAGCCCCTCCAGGGCCCTGGCATGACTTTCCACGAAGTGTTCACGGAGGAATCCCACACAGAATCCCGCTATTGTCAGTACTTGCATGGTGGCGATGATACTTTTCAGATCCTTTCCTCGGCATTCAAAGGAGTGCTCGGCCATGAGCCTTATGACACAGAGATACATCTCCCACATCATGTCAATGGCCTCTTCTCGGGATTGACAGGCCTTGCCCACGACTTGGTCATAGGCCGGAGCTTGAGGGTATTTCAGATTGGTATCACTATAGGCCATTATGTACTTGGCCTCACTGGTGTGCTCCTCGCTCACCTCAAGAACCTTGTCTGGATCCCAGAATCTGCGTCGGTACATTTGCATGAAGTTCATGTCTTGGATGACCATCGACTCCCCCGTAGTTCCGACGGAACTTGCTCGCCTGTTCTTCGACGACGACATGTTGCCCTTCCTTTGGATCGATTTTGGAAGTCCTCTCTTGGTTGTTGTTTCCTTATGAGCCCCCTTGTGGCTATTTATAAACTTCAATCCTCCTTTTGTCTTATATTTCGCCGAACGCACTTATTGTCCCACTTGGCGTGCATTCGACGAAGGGGCTTTATGTTGATAGTGAAATATGGATAGTTACAAAAATCACGACCAAGGGACGCGAAGATTGACCGCCGACGCATAACCACACATGTCATTTCTTCAAGATAATGACATTATTCAGTGCAGAGGACTTTAAGAGGATATTTTACTGGGGAGATGAGCCCATACGGTTGTGTGAGAGAAGAGAATATACAACCATAATTAGTCAGAAAGGGGACAACTGGCACATATTTCAAAAAAGTGAAGATGGTCAGTTTTGAGCAGAACCAGCCTAATTCCCTAGGATGTAACTACATACGGTTGTGTAACATATGGGGATACACAACCGTATGCCCTTAGATTGGGCAAAACAGGGCTAGATTTCTGCATAAAAGGCATGCCTCAATTTCTGAGCCAACCACCCACAGATCAGAGAAACTAATTAGATACGGTTGTGTAGAAAAGGAAGCTACACAATCATATGGAGTCAGATCTAAAAGATCCATGGTCAAAAAGGAGAAAAAATACATGTGCATTTTCCTCGAGATCCGCATAGTGGGATGAAAAACTATTCACATACGGTTGTGTAGGACCTCCTCTTACACAACCGTATGCAATTATATTTTCATAAATACCCCTCAAATCCCCAGAAAAGCACCCATGCCATTTTCCTCGAGATGTGTGCAGGAGATTCAGAAAGTGATGATATACAGTTGTGTAGGACCTCCTCCTACACAACCGTATGCAGTTAAAATTTCAGGGAGACCTCTCATTTGTTCAGAAAATGACATAGGCCATTTTTCTTAAAAAGCGTATAGAATCTGCCAGAGTTAGTGCCATACGGTTGTGTATCTCTAGGAGCCCTACAACCATATGTAATTATTTTGTTAAGATTGTTTGTAATTTTTCATTATTTTAAGTATTTTTTCCTTATAAAGGTGAGTCTGCAACATGTGTAAACCCCTCCCCAGAACTCTATAAATAGAGGACTCTAGGGACAGAAAAAGGGATCTTCTCCTATTTTATTGTGATAAGGCTATACTCTGTTGAAATTCATCTAGAATTTGACTTAGTATTTTCCTTCAGTATATGTGAGATTTATCGAAGAAATACAGAATCTCAAGTTCAGATATTATGTGCGACACTAGTAAAATGTAATCCCTAATGAACTATACCGGATAGATGTTCCTCTTCTAAGGACTCTATGCCGGGTTACTCCACGATTAATACTTGAGTGACATACTCCCCGTCTTGGGGGGAATGGACTGAAGCAAGAGAACAAGCTTATCCTTTGTGGGTCTAGGGGATTCCACTTAGGGTAGAAAAACAGTTAAGAATCCGACACCTAGAATGTTATGGAGTTGTCCTGTCACATAGATGTTTCTATCACATCGTTTTAATGGACCTATTAATGTTATTGATATCTGGAGATTTTCTCTCCATTGTTTAAAAATAGGATGCTTAAAAGATAATCATGGACTAATCAATGAATTAATCGAACCATACCCTTTTGGAGACTATCTAACCAAAGGACGACTCCATTTAACAATGTTTGAAACCGTTGGATGCATTTTGGATATTCTCCAATCTCTCAGTGTGACAGGCTGAGGGACCGATTCAGCATGACTAGATTAAGATCACCTTCATGGGGAATGATGAGCTAGAAGCAACATTAATCAACCAACCGCCTGTTACATTTGTGGTTGTTTGGAATGACGGTGATAGTGAATGACAGTTCAGTCAAGTTTTATTGTATGAAATGGATGCTGTTATCTCTATATTTGTCCTAAGGGGACAACATATACCGCATTACCACTCTCACGGACTAACAGAGACCACTCATACCCTAGGAACGACACAAGCACACATTCCACGCCTCGCCCACTTCCAGTATCATGTGTTGCCAAATTGCGACCGACAACCCTAAGAAGTGGAAAGTCAGATCATAGTACACCCAAGTAAAAGAAATTGAAAATTCAACTAAAGTGTACTAGTTTGACTGATTGGCTCTGATAAATGGCCTAGATTGACTGCATTTGAACTATTCAAGATTAAACTGAGTAGTTAAGTCTAAAATCCTAGATTTGATATTTGTCAATGCCAATCACATTGAAACTCATTATGTATTGCTTTTAACTTGACTTTTCATGAATTTTAGCATACTTTAGATTTAAATTTTTATTCGAATTAATTTGGATTGATCTGAATTGAGTTCTGTGAGTTGATAAATATTTTCAAAGATAATTTAATTGGTTAAAATTCATTTGAAAAAGATTTTTCATTAGTTAGATTTTGTCTGGTTCTGGATGTATAATTTTATATTGATATACCAGATATCTAAATCTTTGATGTATTTAGACTATGCTTATTATATACTTATACTTTTGTACCTTTGTCATTCTGTGACAAAAAGGGGGAGAGAAAATCATCGTGGTAAAAATTAAACAAGTATATGCATGAAATAAGGGGAGAGAAATTAAGGGGGAGAAAATTGTTTATACATTATTTTTTCAATTTCTCTGCTTGTGATGCGCATAATTAACTCACTGTATTTTATTGGTTTATTGATTATCGATGATATTATATGGTATGTGTTGTTGGCAGAATGTGCAGGGAACAGATCAAAAGCCATACAATTATCTGTTCAATTATCTCCGAGAGATTGTGAGATAGTGAGTGAATCATGTAAGAGGGTGGGATTGTAATTAATTTTTGTTTACCTTCTTTATGATTAAATATTTTTTGTCACAAAATTGCCGAAGGGGGAGATTGTAAGGAATATTTTCATATTCAATTTGGCAAAGATTTCGTTTGACATAAAAATATTCTCGTAATTGTTCTTACGAGCACCAGTGTAGTGTGAAGACGTTGTGGTACGCATACTTCGCTGACTACGTGAAGACTAGAAGATAGAGACAACAAGAATTAGACAGTTGACAATAGGAGTCATCTGAGTAACTGCCCATTTGTCGGTTATAGATCATGTACGCTCGCTTAGAAAGGTAAGTGACTTAGTGGCCATAGGAATAGGTTAAAAAATGAATAAAATATGGTCAAACCTAGTCATTGGACAGACCCGAGTCTTAGTCAAAGCTATGAACTTTTAGGAGAGTCCGATCGATTGGAGGACTTTATAAAATCAATTGGAGGCTACAAGGCATAACATGATCAAAGCCCAATTAAGTTCGATCGATACTTTCCGTCTGGATGTGGTTCTATGGTTTTTCCTTGGCCAAGGTTTCTACGTAAAAATCTCTTGTCTTATGTGATTGTTTCTTTGTATTCTGTTATCTATACTGATTAGACCAAACTTATTGGAGCCTGCGTAGGTTACCTTTTGATATTCGCTCAAAAGTGCTTATTTTAAGCAATTATCCTTTTAGCGTTATTGCATTCTCCTACGTAAAATACTCTATTTACCTACTTTTCTACGTAAGAGTCTCTTCTGTTGCGTAGAACACACTTTTCTCGACGAAATGGTATATTTGCATGCATTAAACACATTTTCGGAAGTCTAGATATTAAGCCGTTCTGATAAAGTCTCATTACGCGCTTCTTCTGTCGCAGGAAACCCGATGGGACGATTCTCAAGACTTGTGGGCCCAAATCGATCATGAAAGCCCATTATCAAAGCTTAAAGAGCCCACATGCTATGACTAGAAGATATGGGCCAAATATGGGCTGAATAAGAGGACCATAAAGTCGGCCCAAAGAACGAAGAGAGCCGGAGAGCCAATGACCAAGAGACGGACCAAAGCGTTTAAAGCCACATGAGTCAGCAAAGAATGATAGTCGACTCTACTGGAGAAGCGTGAGGATGGTCACAGTGAAGAACAGGGTTCCAGACCCTCCGCCAGTGCTTTTTTTTCCATTTTTTTTGATACTTTTTCTCTCATCTCTCCTTATTCTCTCTCTCTCTTCATCTCTCGGTCCTCGAATCTACTGACCTAACCCCAGAACTCCTGCCCATCGGCTCTATCTCATCTCCCTTAGCTTTCTGACCGTTGGATCTTCCATCGGACCGTTGGATCTTCAATCGGACCGTTGGATCTCTCTAGATCCGTCGATCTACCAATCTGAGTCCCAATCAAGTCACCATCCATCTGATCGCCTTCAGAATGCCCGTCACATCATCTTGTGAGACGATGGACATCATCAGTCCATGTGGGCCAGTAGCCGGGCCCATCATCATCGACCCGCTGTCCGACCAGTTAGTGGACCCCGCGAATTTCAAAAATAATTTTAATTAAATGGGGGGTCCACTAATTGGGGAGATTCCCCATAGAAAAGTAGCATTTTACTTAAAAAAAAAAAAAAAAAAAAAAAAAAAAAAAAAAAAAAATATATATTTTTCTTATTTTTTTTTTTATTTTCAAAAATTCCCTATTTCCATTAAAGGAAATAGGGAAGCTTTAAAAGGGGAGAAGAGAGGGTTCGAAACCCTAATCTCCTAATCCCTCTCCTCCTCTCCTTTCCCCAAAACTTGCCCCCTACGTTTTCCCCTTCTTCCCCCTCCTTCTTCTCCTCTTCTTCCTTCTCGTCTTCTTCATCTTCTTCATTTTCTTTACCGGAGTTGCAGGTCTGCAACTCCGGCCAGCAGCAGCTTGTCCACCCGCCTGGTGCTCCTCTAGCCATGGCTGCTCCTCCTTCTTCATGTTGGTTCGCTGCCTGCGCATCACCAACCAGCAACGCTTCACAGCCAGCAGCCTTAGGAGCTGCACCACCGTCTCACCACTCCACCACCGTCACCACACCGCCTGTGCACATGCTCCCTGCTGCGAGCATGGCCTGCACAACCTCCCCACGATCTCCTTCTTCATCTTTCCGGCAACCAAACCCGCAACTCCTTTCCACCACTCCTGTCGGGTTGCTCCAGTGCTTCTCTTTTATTTTTTATTTTTTTTTCTTCTTCTTCTTCTTCCATTAATTTCGTCACCGGAGTTGCAGGTCTGCAACTCCGTCCGGTCTTCCAAAGCTTGCTCCTCATCTTCACCGTGGGTTCTTTCTCCACAAGCGGGTAGGTTTTGTACCCAAAAACGATGCCCATGTGCAGGTCAACAACGTGGCTACACCTGCTGGTGCGTCGCTCATAGGAGTTTCAGGCTGATCTCCGGTCATCTTCTCCGCTCTGTGCATGCACGAACCAGTAAGATTGTTGGCCGTTTTCCTCTCTTGAGGACCAGCAACCCCTCCTCGTTCAAAGCTTTGCTAGCCACCATGTTCTCCGTGCATCTTTCTCGGGCTGCTCCTCACTCGCTACACCAGCCTGTTAATGGTCTGTAGACCAGCGATCAGACCTCATTCTCTCCGTTGCAGACCTCCTCCTCCAAGCTAGGCGGTCTTCTTCCCTGCCTCTCCTTGGCAAACACCACCACCTGCTAGCAGTGCATCCTTCCACCGGTCTTCTTCCTCACTTACACCCGATCGGTGTTGCTTCAAATCACCACCGCCAAATCACTTCTCCATCACCTGAGGTCTACACCGGCATGCACTACCTCAGTTCTTGCTGGTCGAACCAGCAAGAACAGCCACCCACCTGTTGCCATCACCTTTTGCTTCTCCATGGAGAGAACGTCAGACCTGTTGGTGCTCTCACCATTAACGTCGGGCAGCACCTCACAATTTCATGCACAACCACTTCTCACCTTGTGATGGTCTGTAAGCACACAAGGCCAGTCACATGGCCGAATCCCTCTTCACCATGGACATGCATGCACACCATGCTTGCCATTCAACCTTCATTGGTCAAACCCTCTATTGGTAAGTCCACGCAAGATGGCCTAATTCTCCTCACTTGGCCGAACTACCATGCTTCCTCTCCGGGCGACCACTTACCGGGGCCGATCTCACCTTTGGTAAGTATTTGAGATCCTCTCACCACCTCCCCAGGCTGATCGCCTTTTTGCATCACTGACTCCGTTCGGTGAATGCAAGAGGGTGAGTTTTTCTCTCACCTCTACCTTGTCGGCCGGTAAACGACCGAGGTGTGAAAATTCTCTCTCTACCTTCTTCCTCTCTCTCTAAAATCTCTTTTTACATGCTTTCTTACATGCTTTCTAGAATAGATTTACCGCTTTATTTATTTCTGTCATTTATTTCATGTAAGCAACAGTTTAATTAATGCAATTTGAGTTTGATGATTTTAGTATTTTCTGGATCTCTTGGATGTGTTTTAAATCGACTCGCCATTCTCATCTTTCCACGTTTCTCTTGTATATTATCTGTCATTTTATGTTCTTATTCGCGCTAATCCGACTAATCCCGAGTGCGGATCGACATCCGACACGAATCCCTATACAAATCTATCAATTTTGCAGGATAATCGGATAAAAATTACAAATATGTTGAAGTTAGGGTTTCCGTAACCAACGACGCGGAAAAAACCTAGTTTCACCTTTGTTTCGTTTAACTTTTCAGTTAGTGATACTTTCCGTCTGGACGTGGTTCCATAGTTTTTCTTCGGCTAAGGTTTCCATGTAAAAATCTCTAGTCTTGTGTGATTGTTTGTTTGTATTCCACTATCTATACTGATTAGACCAAATAACGAAAAGAAAATATACCATAGAGGTATATTCGATTTGAGTCGGTTGTGATAATCCTTTATCAAACAACTAAGACATGCAATTTTCTCCCTTACCGAAGACTAGTAAAACTGTTTAGGTTTAATTTGGAGTAAAGAGAACGGACCGGTGGTTATTTCATGAGTTGGCAGAGATTTAATGTTAGCTAAGCTTTATTTGGTTATTAAAAATCATGTAATTGGACTTATTTAAATACGGTTGATGTAATAAACATTAGCACATAAATTTTTTAAATCTTTGGATTGAAGCCCTTGGTTTATGTCATGACACTTGGTACTATTTAGGGAATAATTTGCTCTAATAAGATTTTTTAACTGATTCTAAAGCCCATGAATTCTTAATTACAATGTATATATATAAGAACCATAAATGTCATGGTAAAATTCTTAGTATTCTGATCTGTGTACATCTTCAAAGTTATATTCAAATTTATATTTTTTGTAGTTTTTTTGTAAAGGGTCAGGCTCAGGGGACCCCCCATAATCAATGGCTTATTTTTGGTGAGGAGATCATCCTCACCATATAGATCACGCCAATAAAAAATCAGCCCATTCTGAAATTTCTAACCCCATCAAATGTGGTTTTCAAGTTACATAGTAAAAATAGACCGTCCATAATTCCTCAACTTCTAAACCAGTCTACGAATATCGGAATGATTTAAATTTTTGTGAGGATGATCTCCTCACCAAAAATAAACCATTGATTCATCTTCTACGTGGGTTCACCAAAATGGATGTCAAAAATGGGGGTCCCCCGAGCTCGACCCCTATGTAAAACCCTAATGGTTGGTTTTCTTGGCAAAATCTATCAGGAATTAGATTTTAGTCAAAACATAAAAGATAAAGATATTTAAGATATTTTTCAAATATCTTTGGAATCAACCTTACCTAATTTTTAGATTGTGAGTTATGGATGTTTCTTTCCGAACTATTTTCTCCAAAAGTTTATGTAGATTTCTGTAGTCCGCTTCGTAGATCTTGTATCTTCTATGTTTTTTCTTCTGTGTGACCCCCTGAAACACACATAGAATATGTGTTTTCCAGTTAGCTTTCTACAGTGGGGTCTTGTAACTCAAAGAGATTTTTATAGAAAATATTATGGATTGACATCATGAGGATGTCGAATCTGTTTCTGCAAACCAAAAATTGTACACCGACTTCGTCCCTATTTTTGAACTAATATACCTTCCTAACACCCCTCTTTTAAAATTTTATGATTAGTATGTTCAACTAGCCCTCCAAAAATAAATGGTAGTCTTTTTAATTCTTAGTATTGAACCCTGTGGAAAATTGGCAAGGCAGACATGTCGTTGAGATTTTTCTAGTTTTCAACACTTACCTTGTTTTTCATCGAGCAATTGTTGTGTGTCGATCCGTTTTCTGACCTTTCCTCGATTTTTCATTGTTTTTTGTTTTGTTTCATTCTAGGTGTTATAAGAGATGTATGAGTGGACTTCAGAAGATTCTACCTGATGTTCTTCATTGGGTCTTAGTATAGGTTTTGTTGAGTTTAATCTAGTTTAAAAATAAAGGAGTTCATTAATGGGACTCCAGGGACCCCCATTTTTTACCCCCACTGTGGCGTATCCACATATAAGATGAATCAATGGCTGATTTTTGGTGAGGATGATCTCCTCACCATATAGATCACCCCTACAAAAAATCAGCCCATTCTGAAATTTCTAGCCCCATCAAATGTGGTTTTCAAGTATCACGTTAAAAATCGACGGTTCATAATTCTTCAACTTCTAATATTCATAGACTGGTTTAGAAGTTGAAGAATTATGAATCGTCGATTTTTACCGTGATACTTGAAAACCACATTTGATGGGGTTAGAAATTTCAGAATGGGCTGATTTTTTGTAGGGGTGATCTATATGGTGAGGAGATCATCCTCACCAAAAATCAGCCATTGATTCATGTCACGCCCCGAATCCGGATACCTTTATACGACCCGAAAATCCGTGGATCGACCCGTACCCGAACCCAGAGGTGATCCATGAATGTCCCCTAGTGGTCCAATTAGGTCAATTAGACTACTAAGGTTCATTCGAAAACCCACTAAGAAAAAAAAGAAAAGTAGATGTAGGAAACAAATAATTTAAATAATTTATAATTCAAATAATTCAATCAATCAACTAAATATGAAGAGATGGAAATGAGAACATACTCTCAATCAAAGGCTTACATGCCCGTGAAAATAAATAAATAATGTTATAAAATAATCAAATACAACTTTCTAAAGTGTGGGATCAACTCCCAAATCCTCGCCGATCTCCTCGAATGCACCGGAGTCTTTCGTCTCAAAATCATCTCACGTACCCGGCTCCTCAAAATCTGAAAATGGTATCGGTGTAGCACCGTGAGCCGAGGCCCAGTAATACAACAGTGTGCATGGTATGATATCATACTATACAAGTTTTTTAATCAAGGTATGCATCTCAATCGTATAATAAAGATGGCATGAATATGATGATGAATGCAGATGAGTAAGGGATGCCAATGCAACTAGTACCCATAACCACATAGGGTCTCCATCTCCTTCCCGCACTGGGAGCGGTCTCATCGACCCATCTGCAGGATATAATAACGTCTGGGGCCTTTCACCCTAGGGTACCGAACCCTGATTAATTGATAAAACCAATATAAACGTATATAATATACTTCAACCCCGTTCCCTTATGCACCCCTTATATGAAATGACGTGATGATCATGGTATGACAACAAGATGTACTAGGGTTACATGACATAAGCACACATGTATTTAACATTTAAATAAAAATATAAAATGAACCAATGATCATTAAGAGTAATAATATGGGAACGAATTAGGGTTAACCATGAATAACATGTAACAATCACCGAAGGTCACGATCAACACGGATGAATAATATAAGCGAAAATCACAAGACAATCCAACACACCATGGCCGAACCCTATGAGGGATCCATGACACAAGGTCGAACCCTAAAGAGGGATCCAAGACACTTGGCCGAACCCTATGAGGGATCCAAGACACATGGGTGGGATCCCCATTCATACAAGTATAGGTCGAACCATCTAGGTATAATAGTCAATAAGACATGAACAAATATCACAATCAACATCGATGAATAATATAAGTAAAAATCGCAAAAGAATCCAACACGCCATTGCCGAACTCTATGAGGGATCCATGACACAAGGTCGAACCCTAAAGAGGGATCCAAGACACTTGGCCGAACCCTATGAGAGATCCAAGACACATGGGTGAGATCCTCATGCATACAGGTATAGGTCAAACCATCTAGGGTTTAGTCAAACAACAAGGTTAAAACCTTAATAGTTAATAATCATGACCGAACCACGAACAATTAATAGGTTTTTTTACAAAAAATGTACTGCATTAAAAAAAATCATAACTTAATCAATACAAATCAGAAAAATATAAACTCAAAGGTTCTAGAAACTAGATTGATAGAGGTATCTGTGAAAAATAATTAGAAAAATATTTAGGTTAAAAATATAGATCGAAATCTCAGGTAAAGTGGACCATGTAAAATCTGAAATTCTAGGTTTTATAGAAAAGTCTAGCACGTTTGAAAAATCATAACTTAATCAATACAGATCAGAAAAATATAAACTCAAAGGTTCTAAAAACTAAATTGATAGAGGTATCTGCAAAAAATAATTAAAAAAATATTTAGGTTAAAAATATGGATCGAAATCTCAGGTAAAGTGGACCGTGTAAAATCTGGAATTCTGGGTTTTATAGCAAAGTCCAGCACATTTGAAAAATCATAACTTAATCAATACAAATCAGAAAAATATAAAATCAAAGGTTCTAGAAACTAGATTGATAGAGGTATCTGTGAAAAATAATTAGAAAAATAGTTAGGTTAAAAATATAGATCGAAATCTCAGGTAAAGTGGACCATGTAAAATCTGAAATTCTGGGTTTTACAGAAAAGTCCAACATGTTTGAAAAATCATAACTTAATCAATACAAATCAGAAAAATATAAACTCAAAGGTTCTAGAAACTAGATTGATAGAGGTATCCATGAAAAATAATTAGAAAAATATTTAGGTTAAAAATGTAGATCGAAATCCCAAGTGAATCGGACCGTGTAAAATCTGAAATTCTGGGTTTTTTGGTAAAGTCATACAACTTAGAAAAATCATAACTTAATCAATAAAAATCAGAAAAATATAAACTAAACGGTTTTGAAAAATAGATTCACAGAGGTATTTAAAAAAAATAATTATAAAAATATTTTAATTATGAAAATATAACGAAAATGATAAAGAACATAATCATCCGTTATAGGTACAAAATAGACGATGGCCCAACCCATCATGGTGGCCCAAAATAAAGATCAACCCAATAAGAATAAAATAAATATTATTGAAATTAATTTATAATGAATATCAACCATTATCTAATGAAAGAGAAACAAAATCTTGAAGAAAAACAAGTATAGGATGGATCAAGCGCACTTACCTCAAGGTTTCTTGAATTTTAATGAAAATCAAAAGTTTCTTCAAATTTAAAAGTCGTCGGATCGTCCTCTCCTCGGAGTATGTTCTTCTAACCGGAGTCCCCGTCAATTTTCCCTTCTTGCTCGAGTGCGATCGGTGCCCGGATGAAGGTTTAATGGAGCTTGCTCTATTCTTCAATGGAGTTGGGTTGTGAAAGGTTCTAAAACTTTAGGGTTTTTAATAAATAGGTTTAGGGAAGGATTAGGGTTTCTATTTTGTTGAAATTCGTAACTAGTAAAGGGATGACTTTTTCAACCCTCAAAAACTTATATTTTACACTACTAATGGGTTAGAAATGGGCCCAAGGCCCATATACATCAATTAGGCTCATTTAAGAATATTATTAAGCCCAAAAGACCTCTAGATTGGCCATATGGCCCCACCAAACAATCATAACACAAATAATTATAAATTAATTCAATCAAACTATATTATATAATTTAAAGTTCATACAATAAGGTATTGACACATGTCACACACACAAATCATAAAAACGTTCAAAACCCTAAAAAAGTGTCAAATGACATCGGAATGACCTGAAAGTGATTCGTGGGTCCCACACTCCTATTAAATAAATAAAATATAATTAAATATTATTTAAAAAATATAAGAATGGTAGAAAAGTTCAAAAATTACGAAAATACTATTTTTGTCAAAATCTCCCGAAATCTCCCGCTAGGGTTTTCATGTCTCAAGAAAGGTTTCAAATTTCACAGGTAAGTTGGTAAGGATAAAATAGGAATATTTTTGGTGTCTCGGGCCCACAAAATAATTTTTTTATAAAAGTTTTGGAATGTTAGCTAGGGAAAGAAAAAGTCCCCTGCAAGTTATAGTTCATTATTCTTAGCAGGAATTTTGTCCAAAAAAACGAATTTCAAAAATAGCAGGTTTTTCAAAGTTGTCAGAATAAAACCAAATTAAATACACATACTCATACACGATATTAAACAATAAAAATATAATAAGAGTTTGAAAAAGTTTTGAGTTTTCATTATTAGGTGAATTTACCCTAATACCCTAGAACAAAAGTTCAGGGTATTACAATCTACCCCCCTTAAAGAAAATTTCGTCCCCGAAATTCGACACCCCTCAAATTCATTCTCGATTTAGTCTGTCACATCTGATTAGTGAACTAATCATTTTAGCCAAGCCTAGTTAGATTGGTTGACAAACTTTATAGCTATACATAGTCAAATTGGCCAAATTAATTAATATAGTAAACCTAGCCAAACTGGCCATCTACACCAATCTAGTCCAATCCAGGCAAGTTAGTCATCTACGTCTAGTCAACTTAACAATGCTGGTCAAACTAGTCAATATAGTCAACCTTAGTTAAACTGGTAAACTTGATCAATCTAATTGACCTAGATCAACTGGTAAAACTAATAAATCTATCTTCCACTCAAACTGGTCATGCTAGTCAACTGGCCTACTAGTCAAAATAGTCAGACTGTCCAATTAAGATCATCTGAGGGTATAATTCTGTCAACACACCATTCTGTCACGATCTCCTTGATAAGGTATGACAGTGTTAGGTTTTGCAACATTGTCAAACATAACATAAAATTAGGTATTACAATAATATACTTACAAACAATAATACACAATCACTATTTATAAGTATTACAAACAATCAGAGTGCTCTAGATTATAGTATTTATAAGTGTCTCTAATGTGTATACTAAAATGTTATGGTCTCCATAATAATAATGAGCACATTAATCAGATCCCAAAATGGTCTCCATTCCACGGGTCCTTAGGGTAATCTACTGGCTGTGCTCTAATGCCATTCTATCATACACAACTCAATTATGCATAGACCCATTGCACACAAATCCCTAGGTGTCTGAAGCCTAAGCTCTGATACCACTCTGTCACGCCCCGAATCCGGATACCTTTATACGACCCGAAAATCCGTGGATCGACCCGTACCCGAACCCAGAGGTGATCCATGAATGTCCCCTAGTGGTCCAATTAGGTCAATTAGACTACTAAGGTTCATTCGAAAACCCACTAAGAAAAAAAAGAAAAGTAGATGTAGGAAACAAATAATTTAAATAATTTATAATTCAAATAATTCAATCAATCAACTAAATATGAAGAGATGGAAATGAGAACATACTCTCAATCAAAGGCTTACATGCCCGTGAAAATAAATAAATAATGTTATAAAATAATCAAATACAACTTTCTAAAGTGTGGGATCAACTCCCAAATCCTCGCCGATCTCCTCGAATGCACCGGAGTCTTTCGTCTCAAAATCATCTCACGTACCCGGCTCCTCAAAATCTGAAAATGGTATCGGTGTAGCACCGTGAGCCGAGGCCCAGTAATACAACAGTGTGCATGGTATGATATCATACTATACAAGTTTTTTAATCAAGGTATGCATCTCAATCGTATAATAAAGATGGCATGAATATGATGATGAATGCAGATGAGTAAGGGATGCCAATGCAACTAGTACCCATAACCACATAGGGTCTCCATCTCCTTCCCGCACTGGGAGCGGTCTCATCGACCCATCTGCAGGATATAATAACGTCTGGGGCCTTTCACCCTAGGGTACCGAACCCTGATTAATTGATAAAACCAATATAAACGTATATAATATACTTCAACCCCGTTCCCTTATGCACCCCTTATATGAAATGACGTGATGATCATGGTATGACAACAAGATGTACTAGGGTTACATGACATAAGCACACATGTATTTAACATTTAAATAAAAATATAAAATGAACCAATGATCATTAAGAGTAATAATATGGGAACGAATTAGGGTTAACCATGAATAACATGTAACAATCACCGAAGGTCACGATCAACACGGATGAATAATATAAGCGAAAATCACAAGACAATCCAACACACCATGGCCGAACCCTATGAGGGATCCATGACACAAGGTCGAACCCTAAAGAGGGATCCAAGACACTTGGCCGAACCCTATGAGGGATCCAAGACACATGGGTGGGATCCCCATTCATACAAGTATAGGTCGAACCATCTAGGTATAATAGTCAATAAGACATGAACAAATATCACAATCAACATCGATGAATAATATAAGTAAAAATCGCAAAAGAATCCAACACGCCATTGCCGAACTCTATGAGGGATCCATGACACAAGGTCGAACCCTAAAGAGGGATCCAAGACACTTGGCCGAACCCTATGAGAGATCCAAGACACATGGGTGAGATCCTCATGCATACAGGTATAGGTCAAACCATCTAGGGTTTAGTCAAACAACAAGGTTAAAACCTTAATAGTTAATAATCATGACCGAACCACGAACAATTAATAGGTTTTTTTACAAAAAATGTACTGCATTAAAAAAAATCATAACTTAATCAATACAAATCAGAAAAATATAAACTCAAAGGTTCTAGAAACTAGATTGATAGAGGTATCTGTGAAAAATAATTAGAAAAATATTTAGGTTAAAAATATAGATCGAAATCTCAGGTAAAGTGGACCATGTAAAATCTGAAATTCTAGGTTTTATAGAAAAGTCTAGCACGTTTGAAAAATCATAACTTAATCAATACAGATCAGAAAAATATAAACTCAAAGGTTCTAAAAACTAAATTGATAGAGGTATCTGCAAAAAATAATTAAAAAAATATTTAGGTTAAAAATATGGATCGAAATCTCAGGTAAAGTGGACCGTGTAAAATCTGGAATTCTGGGTTTTATAGCAAAGTCCAGCACATTTGAAAAATCATAACTTAATCAATACAAATCAGAAAAATATAAAATCAAAGGTTCTAGAAACTAGATTGATAGAGGTATCTGTGAAAAATAATTAGAAAAATAGTTAGGTTAAAAATATAGATCGAAATCTCAGGTAAAGTGGACCATGTAAAATCTGAAATTCTGGGTTTTACAGAAAAGTCCAACATGTTTGAAAAATCATAACTTAATCAATACAAATCAGAAAAATATAAACTCAAAGGTTCTAGAAACTAGATTGATAGAGGTATCCATGAAAAATAATTAGAAAAATATTTAGGTTAAAAATGTAGATCGAAATCCCAAGTGAATCGGACCGTGTAAAATCTGAAATTCTGGGTTTTTTGGTAAAGTCATACAACTTAGAAAAATCATAACTTAATCAATAAAAATCAGAAAAATATAAACTAAACGGTTTTGAAAAATAGATTCACAGAGGTATTTAAAAAAAATAATTATAAAAATATTTTAATTATGAAAATATAACGAAAATGATAAAGAACATAATCATCCGTTATAGGTACAAAATAGACGATGGCCCAACCCATCATGGTGGCCCAAAATAAAGATCAACCCAATAAGAATAAAATAAATATTATTGAAATTAATTTATAATGAATATCAACCATTATCTAATGAAAGAGAAACAAAATCTTGAAGAAAAACAAGTATAGGATGGATCAAGCGCACTTACCTCAAGGTTTCTTGAATTTTAATGAAAATCAAAAGTTTCTTCAAATTTAAAAGTCGTCGGATCGTCCTCTCCTCGGAGTATGTTCTTCTAACCGGAGTCCCCGTCAATTTTCCCTTCTTGCTCGAGTGCGATCGGTGCCCGGATGAAGGTTTAATGGAGCTTGCTCTATTCTTCAATGGAGTTGGGTTGTGAAAGGTTCTAAAACTTTAGGGTTTTTAATAAATAGGTTTAGGGAAGGATTAGGGTTTCTATTTTGTTGAAATTCGTAACTAGTAAAGGGATGACTTTTTCAACCCTCAAAAACTTATATTTTACACTACTAATGGGTTAGAAATGGGCCCAAGGCCCATATACATCAATTAGGCTCATTTAAGAATATTATTAAGCCCAAAAGACCTCTAGATTGGCCATATGGCCCCACCAAACAATCATAACACAAATAATTATAAATTAATTCAATCAAACTATATTATATAATTTAAAGTTCATACAATAAGGTATTGACACATGTCACACACACAAATCATAAAAACGTTCAAAACCCTAAAAAAGTGTCAAATGACATCGGAATGACCTGAAAGTGATTCGTGGGTCCCACACTCCTATTAAATAAATAAAATATAATTAAATATTATTTAAAAAATATAAGAATGGTAGAAAAGTTCAAAAATTACGAAAATACTATTTTTGTCAAAATCTCCCGAAATCTCCCGCTAGGGTTTTCATGTCTCAAGAAAGGTTTCAAATTTCACAGGTAAGTTGGTAAGGATAAAATAGGAATATTTTTGGTGTCTCGGGCCCACAAAATAATTTTTTTATAAAAGTTTTGGAATGTTAGCTAGGGAAAGAAAAAGTCCCCTGCAAGTTATAGTTCATTATTCTTAGCAGGAATTTTGTCCAAAAAAACGAATTTCAAAAATAGCAGGTTTTTCAAAGTTGTCAGAATAAAACCAAATTAAATACACATACTCATACACGATATTAAACAATAAAAATATAATAAGAGTTTGAAAAAGTTTTGAGTTTTCATTATTAGGTGAATTTACCCTAATACCCTAGAACAAAAGTTCAGGGTATTACAATTCATCTTATATGTGGATACGCCAAAGTGGAGGTAAAAAATGGGGGTCCCTGGTGTTTGACCCTTATCTGTTATGGTTCGCATTCTTTGGATTGTATGTATGTACTTTTAATCATGTCCTGACTTTGGATGGTGGATCAACTTATGGGTAATGGGTCGGGTTTTGGATCCCGAGTCTGGGGCGTGACAGAGTGGCATTAGAGCTTAGGCTTCAGATGCCTAGGGATTTATGAAAATAGGTTTTTTTCCGCGTCGTTGGTTATGGAAACCCTAGAATCAACAATTTTTGTAATTATCCGAATCTTGTTCACTCAAATCCTGCAAAAATCACAGGGTTGTACAGTGGCTCGTGTCGGGTATCGTCCGCACTCGGGGTTAGTGTGCGTAATTCAACGACATGAAATGACGGATTTTTATCAAGAAAACATGGAGAGGTGAGAATGGTGATGGATTTAAAACATTCTTAGTGATTTTTAGAGAGAGAAATTACCACAAACAACCAAAAACACAAAAGTAAACTAACAAATGCAAAAATAATAATTTTATTCATCCTCAATGAGTCTTACAAAATCAAATTAAATTCAAAAATTAACCTAGAAAGCCATAAAAATTAGAGAGAGAAATGAGAAAATGTAGAGAGAGAGATATCGAAGAAGGCTATCCTAGAGAGAGAAAATATGGGGGAGAGAGAAAGTGATGCTAGAAAGGTCTAGAGAGAGAAAGTGACAATTAAAGAGAGAGAAAAATAAAACAAGAGAGAGAAAAGAGACTAAGAGAGATCTAGAGAGAAAAAGAAAACTCATGACCACTTACCCTAAGTGATTAGGATCGGCCAAAGGAGAGAGCGGCTGGATGGTGGTGGTTGATGTTGTAGTGGCCTGCAAGGTGAGGAGCAAGTCGGCTTCCTCCTCTCTTCTTCTCTATTAACTCTTCCCTTTTTTTTTTTTTTTTTTCTTTTGGGTTTCTTTTCTTCTGACAGAGAGAGAGAACGGTGAAGTGAGGGAGAGGGGTTTTGACGGCTTGGCCAAGTGGCTGGGGACGATGGTGGCAGTAGGGGGACGGTAGTGATGGTGCGCACAGCGGCAAGGTGGAGCAACACAGCTCTTCTCACAAGGATGACAGGCTGGAGAGGGAGATGAATGAGGCTAGGGGTGTGTTGCTGGTTTGGCCAGCAGGTGGAGGATGAACCCGGAGGAACGACAGCGAACTATGGAGGCAGATCTGTAGGGTGACGGGGCTGTGAAGCTGAAGGTGATGGAGAAGCACGGTTGTGCTGTTGGTGAATGGAGGTTGGATCAACGGTGGTGCAGGCTGTAGGGCGGTAGAGGCGGTGGATGGAGATGCTGTCTGTGTGGAGGCGTTGCAAGAGGCAGCAACGAGGAAGGGGGGGCGAGCTGGGCTTGCACTCCAGCAGGTAGGAGTCCTCTCCTCCTCTCTTCTCTTCTCTTCTCTCTTTCCTTTCTTTTTCTCTTTCTCTTTTTTTTTCTGGTTTTTGATGAGGAGCACGGTGAGATAATGGTGGAGAAGATGAAGATGCAGGGGGGATCGGTGGAGAAAAATGGCAAGAGGAGTAGCTTCGTTGTGGTTGCTAGCGAGAGGGGGAAGAGGTAGGTGATCAGCAACAGGTGGCCGGAGTTAATGGAGGTTGCCGGAGTTGCAACCTGCAACTCCGGTGATCTTGAAAATTTTTTTTTTTCTTTTGTTTGGGCGGTGTGGAGGAGATAACGAGAGGGAGGTTGCAGGGGTGCTTGCAACCTTGAAGACGTTGCTGTTGCTGCCAGTGGAGTGGAACGTGAAGGCGAGGTGGAGGCGCTGGGGAAAGTGCAGATCTCACCGTCTCTTCTCTTCTTCTCCTTCTTTCTTTTTTCTCTTTTTTTTTTTTTTTTTCTTCGAGAGAATGTATGGGAGAGAGGAGGTGAGAACGTGGAGGAGCCCTTCTCCGTTTGGGATGATTCCTTTTTTTTTTTTTTTTGAGAGGTAGCTTAGCGAAGCAGACCTGCAACTCAACGTTGTAGGTCGTGGGGAAGTGGTGGAGAGGAGGCGGTGCACCAGGGAGGAATGAGGGAGGCGTTAGGGTTTTATGGAGGGAATGAGGAGAGTGAAGGGAGATGGAATGGAAGAAGAGGTGGACGGCTTGGTGAATGGGAGAGCTGATGTGTAGAGTGGGAGAGAGAGTCTAACGGCTTGGAGAGGGAGAAGTTTTTTTGGGAGGACGGCTTGGGTTTTTCTTCTTTTTCACTTGAAGAACATGCTGCCCACAATAGAAACCGTGGGTTTCTATATTAGAAACCCATGATTTCTAATATCTTTTAAGGGCTATCCCTTCCCTTCAACGGTTCTAGCCGTTTAAGTGGACCCATAAAGATAAAGCTTTTCAAAAAAAAAGAAATTCTAATTTGGTAAGCTTCCTAGTTTTGTTCAAAAAATCATTTTATGGCAATAAGATATTCCTCTTTTAAAAACATGCCTCTTTTAAAAATCATTTAAGAAATATCTAGGGTTGAGGGGTCCACTAAAATGGCTAGGCTGTGGATCACAGCTAATGGGCTCGCATCTCATCTTGGCTTAGGCCCATAGGATTAAATCATGAAGTGATGAGGGCCATTGGATTTTAAGAGATGGTGAGATGGATGATCGGGGGATTGACTGAGCGATTGTACAGTAGAGATGGACAGTGATGATTGGGCGATGGAATTTGGACAAGGTAGGTCGTAGATTTGAGGGAGGAGAGGATGGGATTTAGAGAGAGGAGAGAGAAAATATTACAAAATAAAGAGAAAAATGCTAGCAGAGGGTCTTGAACCCTGATCTTTGACTTGGTCTTCTGCAAGCTTCACCAACTAGTCAAGTCTTCATCTTGTGTTAGTCGATTGAGCTTTATTCTCCTTAATTTCTTCTTGGAGAGTTTGGCTCTCCTTCTCTTTTGATCTTCCCTCAGGCTTTCTGACTCTCAGGCTCTTTCCGTTCTTGGCTCATATCTTCTTTTCTAAGTCCACTAGCTCTTTATACTTTGATCCAAGGCTCTAGTAGTCAGTTGTGGGCCCGCATTCTCGAGAATTGTCCCATCGGGGTTTCCTGCGACAGAAGAAGCGCGTAATGAGATTTTATCAGAACGACTCAATGTCTAGACTTCCAAAAATGTGTTTAATGCATGCAAATATATCATTTCGTCCAGAAAAGTGTGTTCTACGCAACAAAAAGAGACTCTTACGTAGAAAAGTAGATAAATAGAGTATTTTAACGTGGGAGAATGCAATAACGCTAACAGGATAATTGCTTAAAATAAGCACTTTTGAGCGAATATCAATTTATGTGTGTTGACTTATGAACCATTTGATTGAACATTGAAGTACTTGAACTATGTGTAAGGACTAAGGAAGAAAAAGGTGAAATGGTAAAAAATGGAGGATACGAATGTATGCTCCCTTTTTATAGTGTTTTACAAAATGGCATACTTATAATTTTGCTAAAGGTAAAATGGTAATTTCCTTAGCGAAAGATTCACTTTTCATTTCCATAAAAGTACTCACCACGTGTCGGCATCCTCATGGGGTAGATTGATATTGTCGAGCGGTAAGAGTTGGGGTTGAAAGTAAGGTTTTTCCGTGTCGTTGGTTATAGAAACCTAATTCAACAATATTTGTAGAATCTGATACTAAGCTTGCAAAATATAGACTTGTCTAGCAGTAAGTGTCGGATGTCGATCCGCACTCGGTGTGAGTTAACGCAATAAGGAATTAAAATTGACAAATGATATACAGAAAAAAATGAGAATGGTGGAAAAGATGAGCGAGTCGATTTAAAACATCTTTGAAATGAGATCCAGAGAACACTAAACTGACCAAAAATTAAATTGCATTAATCAAAGTGTTGCTTACATGAACTGAAATTTGCAGAAATAAAGAAAGCAAATAAATCTATTCTAAAAAGCATGTAAGAAAGTATGTAAAGGGTTGAGAGAAGAAGGGGTAAGGGAAAGAAACATTCATTGAAATCTCGGAGCTAAGGGTGCTACCGATCAAGAAGACGATCGTCCAAGATTTTGATGAATGCTTCAATCAAGAGAAGGGTTTTGAGAGAGAAGCATCACATGATCCTCGGAGATAAGGCGCTATCGATCAAGAAGATGATCGTCCAAATTTCATAAAATGCTGCTCAATCGTGGTAACTCATATCAGATCTTACCGGCCGACAAGGTAGATGTGAATTGGCGAATCATGTACGATGATATGCCCTAAGAAGCTCACATTTTCACTTACCGAGAGGAGTTGGCCAAGTGAAGAGGGATCGGCCTGAGAAGTATAGAGAGAGAAAACATGAATCGTAGAGAGAGAACATGTTTCTAAAGAGAGAAAGTGGAAGGTAGAGAGATCTAGAGAGAGAAAATAAAATGTGGGGAGAGAAACTAGGATTTCTAGAGAGAAGAGAAATCCTAAAGAGAGAAAGTAAGAGAAGAGAGAGAAAATAAAGAAGAGGGAAGAAGATTACCTTGAAACACTTACCGTCTGCCATGCGATGGAGGAGATCGCCAATAAGGTGATCGGCCATGCATGATGGATGATGGTTGACCACGAATATGGTGAGATTCGGCCAAGTGGATGGTCATGGTGGTTGTATGGTCGAGAACATGGCAGTGGTGTGCACCAATGATAGTGTGCGCAGTCCGTGGGATGCAAGAAGGTTGATGGCAGCAAGAAGGCGGGGAACGGGTTGCTTGCATGCTGGCTAGTTGCCTTGAGTGCATGGTGTGTGCATGTAGCGGTGGAGACTTGCAAGTGGATCTCACGGCCAAGGCAGCAAGGTGGGGAGGAAGCTATCGGTGGAGTATAGCTGCTGTTGGTGGATGTTCTTGTTGGTTTGGCCAACAAGAACGGTGGTAGTGCATGTTGGTGGCTGTGGGCTAGAGAGTGGAGAGAAGGAGAAGAAGAAGAAGAAGAAGAAGAAACACACCTTGAGGAGGCGCATGACTGCATCAAGGAGAAGCGGTGATGACAACGATTGGTGGATAGCTGGTCATCCAAAGGAAGAAGGAGACGGTCTGTGATGAAGGGGAGAAGAAGCACCAAAGTTGCAAGTGCTGGCTCGGTGGAGAGAAGAGTGTTGCAAGTCGTGGCCACAGGGTTGTGCAGCCCAAGAGGGGAGAAGCCATGACTGGTGTGCTGTGGTTGGTAATCACTTGGCTGGAGCTAGATTCAACAGGTGCATGTGGAGGATGGAATGGGACCTGCAGGTGTTGCTGGTAGTGGCCAGTCAAGACAGTGGAGTTGAACGGCTTCAAGATGCAAGTTTCAAACCTGCAACTTGCACATTGCAGGTCATCTTGAGGAAGGAGAGGAGCAGATCATGGGATTGTTGCTGCCCGGAAAGGAAAGTTGCATGTTCGCTTTGGAGTTGCAGGTTGAACCTATAGATCAGAATGGCATGGGGATGGATGGCATGCACATTGAAGTGCTTGACGGTTGCAAGTATGCCGTTGACTGTTGCTGGTTGTGGATGGAACGAGCAGGGAGGAAAAGTGGTGCGTGGAGGAGAACTCGCCAGCAAGGATGGAGTAAGGAATCGCCGGCAGCAAGGAAATGTTCAGCCACCCGGAGTGCACACAGGAGGAGGGAGAGAACAACAGCAAGGTGGATCAGCACCGTTGGAGTAATGGTCTGAGTGGGACCAGATCCTAAGGAGCACTTGCTGGCGTGGAGACGCTTGGAAGGTGGAGATCTGCCGGAGTTGGAGAAGTGGAAAACCGGAGTTGCAGGTTTCCGGCAACCAGTGGGAGCAACAACAGTAGAGTTGGAGATCGTGGAGAGGGAGGAGCCCACGACTCCTCTCTATCGTTGCCTCCAAGGAGAGAGAGATGTGTCAATCTGCAAGAGAGAGAGATGGGGTTAGTTATAAGTGAGTGAGAGACGAGTCCGTGAGGGAGAGATCCACATGGGATTCTATTTGGGAGAGTGAGAGAATGAGGGATTAGTTAGGTGGTGGGAAAGGTGCAGCCGTTGGATTTAGAAGGTGAGATTGATATGCTGAAGCCGTGGAGACAGTTGTGGAGAGATTAGCGTGGAAGAAATCTTGGAAAGGTGGTGAAGGTGCGAGGTGTTATGAGAAGGCTAGGTGTGACATCGTGGGCTCCAAATGTTTTCATTTTCATTTTATTTTAATTTTAATTTATTTTATTTTTCTTGGTTTAGTTTTGAGTTAATGGGCTATGGGCTTATGAGGCCTTGGAATGAAAGGTGATGGGTCAATAGTGTTAGTGAAGGTAGTGGGCCAAGGGTTTTGAAGGCTTATGGGCCACTTGGCCATAGGCTTTGTTGGCCTTCGACTAACTAGGTTATGCCTTGGGTCATGATTGGATGAGTGGGGACTGAGGGATGATGATTGGGTCGGGCCCTAGATTGGCGAACCATTGGATCTGGAGAGATCCACCACTCCGATGGATGATCTAACGGTCCGATAGACGATCTAACAGGTGAAAAGCTATGGGAGATGGGATAGAGCTAGAGGAAAGGATATCAGAGGTTAGATGATGGAGATCGAAGGAATATGATGATTGGTCTGAAGATTGGGGTGGTCGATTTGATGATCGGATGGTGAGATATATATGATGATCTAATGGTTAGGAAGGATGATCGGATGGTGAGATATGAGTAGTTAGATCATAGAGAGGGGGATCAGATGGTCGGTCTGATGATCTAATGGTAGGATGAGATGATCTAAGGGTTAGATGTTAGGGTATAGAGAGATGAAGAGAGAGGAGAGAGAATTAAAAGAGAGGAGAGAAAATAATACAAAACAAAGACAAAAGAGCCGGCGGAGGGTCTTGAACCCTGATCTTCAACATAGACTTCAGTAGGCTTTACCAATTATGTAAGCTGTCATTTTATGTCATTTGATGTAACTTTGAATCACTTTGGTCCATCTCTTGGTCTTCAGCTTTTCCTCTCTCTCGGTTCTTGGTCTAGCTCTACGATCCTCTCGCTTGACCAATACTTAGCTTCTATCTTCTTATTATATCCTATTGGCTCTTTAAGCTTTGATATTAGGCTTCTATGGTTGATCTTGGGCCCGCAACTCCAAGAATCGCACGATCAGGTTTCCTACAAGAAAAAAACACGTAATGAAACTTGATCAAAATGGCTTCATATCTAGACTTCTATAAATGTGTTTAATGCATGCAAATATATCATTTCGTCCAGAAAAATGTGTTCTACGCAATGAAAAAGACTTACGTAGAAAAGTTAATAAATAGGGAGGTTTTACGTAGAAGAGTGCGATAGCGCTAATAGGATAGTGGCTTTAATAAGCACTTTTAAGCGAATATCAAGGGTTGGTGGTGATTGAGCTACCAAAATGTTTCGCTCCTGTATGAAGTGGTTGTATCATCCCACAGTACACCCAAAAGTATTTTTTATAAAATATTCTAGGAAGAGAATTCAACGGTCCGATCAGATGGTCACATAGATATCATTCTTTCCTCTACCAATATAATTGATGAACTCCGTTGAAAATCGAATATAAAAAGTATGGTGAGATTACATAAAAAAACGTGAATTCATTTCCCATTTTAGAGCAATGGAAACTCAAAAAGAACCCGAAA
Organism: Euptelea pleiosperma; assembly: GCA_035048495.1. NCBI lineage: Eukaryota > Viridiplantae > Streptophyta > Magnoliopsida > Ranunculales > Eupteleaceae > Euptelea > Euptelea pleiosperma. The sequence continues at coordinate 32,082,411 of CM068548.1, read as the reverse complement.
AAAGTGCTGAAACTCTTTGGAAAGAGTAGGGAAGTAACACTTCGTGATACTGGAGAACTTCTATCACTATGGGCCTCTTCGGATCACGAAATGTGACATGCAACCCGTGGAAAGTGACTAAAAAGGAGTCCAAAACTCTAATGGAAAACTTCGAAATCTCCGAAAGCACTAAAAAAACCTGAAAAGTTTTCTTGAAAAAGTCCAAGTCATTATAGTTGCACTGAACAAGTTCATCTTGAGGTCTTCTGACAAATGTGATCCCTTTTTCAAGCTTTTAAGAAAGTCAAACATTTTCGAATGGTCCTAAGTCTATGAAGAAGCCTTCCAAAATTTTGAAGAATATTTGGGAAAGCCTTCTGTGCTATCTAAACCAAAGCCAAGAGAAGAGCTACTTATCTATTGCAACTAATCGGTTAGTAAGCTCAGTGTTCAGAAGCACTCTCGGAAAGTTAGAGAAACTGGTGTACTTCGTTAGTAAAACCCTCAACTGCATTGAGTTGAATCATCCAAGGCTTGAGAGAATTGTTCTCGCCTTAGTATTCTTGACTTAGAGACTGAAGCCATACTTCCCGACCCATTACTTTCCCATTCCATCAAAGTGGTCACCAAATTCCCATTTGAAGTGTCTCAACCCAGGATGTCTCAGGACAGCTAGCTGTTGTCAAATTTGACATTACCCATGTACCTAGAACTGCCATCAAAGCACATGTCGTAACCAATGGCGGAGCCAGGAATGGGTGAGTTGCCCACCCTCAACTTTAAAAGTTCAGTAAGGAATTTTTTTTTCTTTCAAAGTACCCTTTTGCTCACCTTGGAAAAGTACACTTTTGCCCACCCTGGAACAAAATCTGTACAATATTGCCCACCCCTGAACAGAGGTGGTCGAGATAGATGTCGGGACGAAGTTCCCAATCAAATAGGAGAGAGTACGAAGACCCTTGTGAGAACAAAAGACCCAAAGTCATGGACGTTGTACGTCAATGGATCCATCAGCCCAGACAGATCCAGCGCAGGAATAGTACTAATGTCTCCTAAGAAACTCAAATTGGGGAACGCTATCTGATTTGGTTTCTCCATTTCGAATAATGACCCTGAGTACAAATATTAGGGTTTAACAGCTCCTCCCCTCATAGTTCAAAAGTTAGAAACAGTAACCATAGCTCAAATACAAAACCTCTGCATTTAATGCTCAAAATTGGAAATACAATTGTGAAAATCTTTAGAGATAAAAAGGACTGTTATAATAAGGAAAATATTTTGTGTGCAAAGAATCAGCAATTATCTGCCGCTAATTACAAAAGAAATGGATCATTACAAGGGTATCAGCTTCTGAGGTGGGTGTCTTGGCCTATAGAGGATCCCGTTACCTCATACACAATAAAGAGATTTAATTTACAAGCAATAGAACATAGCCTTATGGTTGAGAGTTTCTTCCAAGACTGTTCATGTGGTAATTGAATGTTTAGCCCCTTTGAGAAATTGACTTAGCCATGTTCGTCTGCTTTCTGATTTGCATCACTCCTATAACTGGACCACGAAGTCATTGTTCTAAGACCTCTGATTTTGTGGCACCTTCCGCCGGTTTCCAAATAATATGCTCGAGTTTACTACAGAAGTTCTTGTAGAACTGCAGAACATATGATTGAGATATTATCATCACATAAATACAGTAAATGCAACATGTTCTACACAAAATGCTACCATATGACTGGATGAGTACATGGTGCCAGGCACCACTAGACTTACATGTGACCAACCGAATGGTCCGAATCAGCAACCTAGGCCATTCCAAAAGTGGTCACTCTATGAGGGTCCATACTGATAAATGACGCTGATATGATGCCTAACCCTGAATGTTGCAAACACTTCTGAATAGGCTTCCAAGTTTTAGTTCATGACTGGGTGATTAAGAACACATGGTCTGTATGTTCTTTGGGACACTGCCTACCCAAGCTGCGAACTGGTGAACCAAGTTTACAATATATGGTGCCCGACACCACAACGAAGGCCCCCCTAGCGTTCTAGGAAGGCAGACCCCAGAATGTAAGTTGGAATTGCAAGCTCAAGAAATGCAAGATAACCTTGTGATATTCTAGAGTATCCCCAGCAGCCTTTCGAACGTCCACCATGAAAAGGGACGGTGCAACTTCAAAAACCTGAAAAATGAAACAATGAAGTTCTCTTAGAAGGATGTACTGTAATTAGAACCAAAAGCCTCAAATATGGAGGATAATGCATGTATTATATATAGAAAGCCACCTCAAGGACAACAGCAAACTGTCCCATCTTGTTTGCTGATATTCCTTCAAGTCTCATCTGCAGTAAGATAACAGTGGAGGGATTAAAACACCACCAGATTAGTTAAAAAAAGAAAAAAAATGTCAGAAAAAAAAACCACCACCAGATTAGAGATGAAGTTAAATAAAAAGAAAAAGAACCACCAAGAAGCAAGTGAAGATAGATTAGCCATGGGGACAAAATATAGAATATCCCTATCACCACCAAATATGAGCACAAGGAATTTAAGCTTGGAGTATGAAGAATAGTATCACAGCCAATAACAGTTTCCTTCTTAGGGAAATATAGGATAGCATCAGGTGGACCACAAGAACAGTCTATCAATGGAATAGCAGCACACGTGGCACAGATGCAGGAAATAAGCCCCACCATTGGTCCAAGCCTCCAACCAAGGAGATCTCCAGGGCCAAAAATTCCCCTCCTAATGGATTTATCCTAAACAGTCTAGATATCACATTCTATTGGACAACACAAATACAGAAAATGGGTCAGAAAAAAGTTCAAGGATAGGGATCCTCTATTGGGTTAGTTTTTGGTTAGCAGGTCCCCTAATTGGGACCATCAAGTGGCATGTCCAACACCATTGCATGTGCGTATCATGTACTACAATGCCAAAGTTTAGACCATCCTTACAGTTGAATTTGGCGAGCTACCTTAGAACTCCCTGTTCTATTTAATATTTCCCTCCGCTTTATTAAAGTTTTACAATTTGTGATCTGAATCTGACACAATTCAAAAACCAAATCGTGACCTAAACCATAGAAGTCTTAGTTTAAATCTCTTTTGCAAAAAAATGTTATGATTCTGTTTGAATTTTACTATTTCTGATTTGGATCAGACTTCATTGGAAATAAATTTGAGCAGAAAATATTGTGACAGTTTCAGATGGAACTATGACTGTATTTCCAATTTCGGTCATTAAGCTCTTTCTAGCCATTGCTCAAATAACATCTCTTTAACATTTTTTTTATAAGTAGCATCTCTTTAACTTTATGCACTTATGAGTTATGACTGAGATTCCATGCATTGGGTTTTCTAAATCCTATGACTACGAAAATGAAATAGCAAGAATTGTTTTCCCAACAAAGAGATTTTATGTTGATGAAGAAACCATTGGACATATCATATGAGAGAAATAGGCACCACTATGAACACCACCTATATGTATCTGAGCTATGAAATACAATTAGTGTGCAATTAATAATTTTCTCGGATAATTTTCATGGATGTCTAAGCATTTTACTAACTAATGAATAGGTTTACTGGAGGGGTGAAATTGCAAAGGACCTGCTGTGAACATCCTGTCAACTTGTTCTACGATACTTTATTTCTCTTGAACCTTATAAAAACATTTGCTGAGTTATTCATTTTTCTATTGAAGCAAGCAAGTAGACCAAGTGGTCCATAAAGAATAATATCAATGATCTCAGCATAAAGGGGTATTTCACCAATGTGCGGTTCTAAGGTGGAGAACAATAACATCTCTTGCACAAAGTTCTCCAACTCTTTTTTTTTTGATAAATAAAGTTCTCCAACTCTATAACAGTCTTAACAGACTAAAGTCACTAAACTATAAATGCCACAGGCTTGTGTGGCAGGGCTCCTAAGGTCAGGACTGGATGAGGTGAAATGAGATGAGATGGGTTTGGGTTTTCGGTCTCTTCAGAATATACAGTACTTTTTTCGCAAATGCAAAACTCTAAAAGTTCTCAAAAATGAGTCCAGCTTAAACTTTATAAAAGAACTCATCGATTTCTTTGCCAGTTTCTGTTACTAAAATAAGATATTACTACGTGCAGATTGGCCTCACACACGACAAATGTTTAAAACCTTTACCACCCAATAACCTCCATCTAAATATCAACCAACCTTCTTAGTAAATCCCAACATTACTAAATACTGAAGATTCTACTTTATAAGCCTATTTGTACGCATTTGCGCTAAAATTAAATGTTCCCTAGCTTGTGCAGAAAATGGTATTTACTACATTACTAATTTACTACAACAAGCATTTCATATCTACTACACTATTACCAAAATGACAACACAAGACATCTCTTTTTTTTTCGATACGTACAACAAAAGACATCTCTTATAGCCATGAGACAGAGCAAAGACTAAAAGGAAGAAATGAATAAATAAATTACAACACCATGTTGGCACACCATTACATATATAGAAGTTACATGCACTCTTAACATTTATACACCTATTGTTCATCCAGCAAAATCATTGTAATGGAAGATCATAAATCAACTTTGGAGTTGTAAATTCAAGGTGCACCATTGCAGCCAAAGGACGACATAAATGGTATCATTAGAAGGTTTACCTTGTAGTTACGGGAATGGACCTTGAGACCCATGGATTCTGCAACAGCTTCAATAGCAGATATAATGGTTTTTGCTGGTTTGCGAGAGACAAAACGAGTTTGTCGTTTTACATAATCCTGCCAAAGACAAAGAAAGCTAAATTGTCCGAGTCCAATTTCCAACAGAAAACAGCTAGTGAACAGAGTTCGTGTAAGACAAACAAAGAAAAGGAGCAGAAGCCTCTCTAACCATGACTCCTCAAAATGGGAGCCATACCTATGTGCAGCACTTCACTTTTTAATTGAAATTTCTGTACCTCTGCTATATCCCACTTAACTGGGTAACAGAAGGCCCCAATTCTTATTATGGGAATGATTGAAAGCAGTCTGAGTAGCCAACAATCACGACAGCAACTACCATTTAGAATGCTGATAGTAAGAATGGAAGTGTAAAATACAAGTCAATGCTTCAAATATTATTGGTTTAGCTCTAATATAATGTCAGTACGAGGACGAGATCATCTCAAGGAACACATAATGATTTCTTTAAGAACTATAGGGCTTACCTACAGCAGCATGTTTAAAAAGGCACAAGCATTCCTCTAGTTTCAACTTTCAACTACAAATGAATTAAATCAGATAATATCGATACATGAAACATAAGAACTTTGAGAATCTTCTCTTTGAAATAACCCAAATAACCGATCCAGAACTGCAGAGCATTCTCACTTGACAAAGCAAAAATCCTTCAGATTCGGTGAAGAATGGAGGTGAGAAAGGGAGACCAACTAAGTCTTCCTTCATAAGTATTCAGGAGAGAGTTTGTCGTTTTCTTGCATTTTCTGGAGTTATTTAAAGTGTTAAAATAGTAAAGACTTTAGGAGGTTAAATTCTGTTATTTAGAGCTCAAATTACGGGTTATTCATTTAGCAAAGATGATTAAGAACTATCCTGAAGTCCCTTCTAAATTTCTGGGTACACACCATGTTGCCCTATTCCTTTCCAGATAAGTCTATAACTAGAGCACTTTGGCATATTGAAGAGAATCCAAAAAAGCATTACAAAGAGGAACAGCCACACAACACAACAAAGGCATCCCCAAACATCAACCTGTCACCCTACCCACTTCAAATTGGATGCCTTCGGAGAATTCTTCTCAGACTTCAGAAATACCTTTACAAACATTGGTTGCAAAAGAAGAAGCTACCTCCTTCCAATCCTACCCGAATATCCCTACACTTAAATTTATTTTAAATGATCCTACTCCACAAACTTCTAGCTTCACACCATATCTCCAATGCCATTTGCCTAATGGGCTAAGATGCCCACATTTGCATATGGATGTGGACACCGGTATGGGAAACGGTGATACAACTTGTCATTTCACAAAATCTATGACAAGGATACAAATACGAGCATCCCATCTAATATATCAGTACCACGCTTTAATTTCTTGGTTTTTTAAGCTGAGTAATTTTTTTTAGTATGTAAATTATTGACATGTAATAAAACTTCTAATATTGTGAAGATTTTTACAATGAGATTTGTTACAACTTATTCATGACCATCATCTATGCCTTATCACCAAATGTTTGGGGTCGGCAACATGAAAATCTTATTTCGTCATTTGACTCTGTTTAAAGCTATATCTTCTGTCAAAGCACAAGCCTCCAAATCTTTTCTTACTACCCCCATCCATGTCATTTTCAGTCTTCCTCTCCTCCTTTTAAGGCCTTCAACTCGCAGTAAAGAGCTCCTTCTCACTAGTGCCAATGCCATCGTTGGTCATTCCACATGCCCAAACCATCTCAATCAACTTTTTCTTCTTTTATCTCCTATTGGGGTTATACCTAGGTTTCCTCGAATATGCTCATTTGTGATTTTTTCTTTCCTAGTTTTTCTAGTCATCCATCTTCGCAACCTCATCTTGTCATTCCACACGCCCAAACCATCTCAATCCTTATTCGCATGCCCAAACTTGTCAAATCCTACACATGAATTGGGCTTCCCGTTGGAAGAATCTATGTCATTATACTGTGACAATAAGGCGGCCATAAGGAAATGGTTTGTCGTCTCCTCCTCCATGACAATGTGTTTATGATGTATAGCTCTATTGAGGGGTCAGGCTCATTATGTCCCCCCCCCCATCTAGGTGTATTTTGTTTCTTTCTTATTAGGACATCACGGCCTTACCTAGAGTATACCAGCGGAGAAGGAAAACTGGGCCCATACCCATGTCTTTGTATTTGAATGACTATGTTGGCCCCCGTTTTAGTTCTCATTGATATATGAGAGCGGAAGACCCCACGTGCATGTGCATCATGAAGACTCCACATTGGAAAGATGCATGTGGGCTGCGTATGGAGCTTGTGGAGAGTTTTTATTAGTTTTCTAAGCTTATTTTGATGTTTTTTAGAGTTTTAGGTGTCTTTGCAATTAGCCCAAAGTTAGGGGACTCATTGTAATTTTGCTTAGTTACTTTAAATTGCTGTACTTTTTTTATAGCCATTAGATTAAATGGATGGCTGAGATTAGATTAGGGGGTTTTGAGTTATTATATAGACTCTTTCAGTTGTAATCTTTTATAGCCATTAGATTAAATGGATGGCTGAGATTAGATTAGGGGGTTTTGAGTTATTATATAGACTTTTTCAATTGTAATCTTTGATTGATGATGAATTATATTGACTTTTGCTCTTGAGAAATCTCTTGTGGATTGTTCTCTCCTTCCTTGGTGCAAATCCAAGCTACTCGGTGCGAATCCGAAAGGTATTATCTTTATCTCTATCTCTTCTCTCTTATTTTATTCTCTTTCTCCATCTTTTTTTTTTTTTTTTTCATTTTCTTTGGATCAAATTTGACCTAGAAAACCCAACCATATCTCTTTTATCTCGAAACCCTAACCATTGATCACAACTATGAATAGTGTCACGTGAATAGTGTCACATGAATAGTAACCCTCCTCCACCAGTTCTCCCTATGGCACTCTAAACCCTCCCAAATCCCTCACCACAACCCCCAAATACTCATAGATCCCCGCGGTAACCAAAGAAATCCCTGAAAGCAGCCCCCTCTCCACCGCCATTAACTCCTGCAACTCTTTCTTGAGTGCAGCACGGGTGCTACAACAAACCATTCACGCCTCCACCCCTTCACGTCCTCAAGTGCCACGGACTGCACCACCGCCGGCTGGTCTTCAGCCACATCACGGCCTGCAACACTTGTAGGCCATTAACTTCTTCTCCGGGCGTTCACCTCCTAACCCAACACCACCAAGCCATCTTCGTCACCACCGCTGCCTTCGCTGGTTCCTTCCAATGCTGCACCATCAACTGGTCCGTTCTCCATTGCAATCAGCAACAACGGCCTGCCATCCATTCTTCTTTGCTGGTTTCTCCACCCTTTTGCAGGCCGCGAGATCCTCTCCACCCTTTCTTGTATGCTGCGTGTAGCGAAACATGCAATACCAGCAACAACATCATCATTGCTGCCATCCCTCGATCTCCATCTCCATGGCTACGATCTTCTCTATTGGGTAGGTACAATGGTAAAATTCCTCACTTTTTCTCTCTCTAACCCGCTCTTCTCTTTTCTCTCTCTCTCTCTAGGTCTTTTCTTCTTAGTTTTTCCTCTCTCTAGAAATCTCTCCCTTTTCCCTTCTCTCTCTATTTTTAGTTATTTTGTTTTAATTAGTTGTTTTTCTCTCTAGTTTAATTGGCTTAATGCAATCATTGTAGACTTTGATTCTCAAACCCTAATTTTCCATGGTTTTCCTTTTTCTTCCGAAACTCGGCTAAAATCTGATACTTGTCAGAAAGCCCGAAACTTGCTAAAAACCTTCCCGAACTTCAAATAACTTATAATCTCTTGGAAAAGAAAATTAAAGTGAACCTACAAGTGTTGGTTGAACCATAGCTAATGGAAGTCCTTACTTCCATCGGGCCGCTCAATCAATAATTGAGGGTTTTTCACTGCTTGGTTGTGAGATCTAGCCTTTGAAACAACTCAGTTAATTATTTGCTAGCATATCTACATATTTGTGGTAATTGTTACAGTAGTTTTATATTTTCTTATTACTTACAATAATTTCTTATCCTTTCACCTCATATAGGCTAGTTCTCATCATCCTGCATCAAGAAATCTATAGTCTCGATTGTAGTCATCAAAACTACTATCTTCATCATCCCTATGAAATCCAACGCCATCACGACCCGTTTTCGTAAAACATCACGCCTATAATCATTCTCATGATTTTTAGGGTCTATGTGTCCACCTCAAAAATGTGTAAAACACAAGGTTTAAAATATCATTTCATCTTGTTGCCTTGATAAGCTAAAGAAACGAGCCGTATGAACCGAGACGAAACAAAATGAAATGAAACGAAACGAGACAACAGAAAAAATAACATATGTCTCGATAAGATTAAACCATTTTCTAATGCTTAATTAGGCTACAAACATGTTTTTTAGTATTTGTGTTACAAAAGAAACATATATCATGAAAATAAGCTTTAAAATCACTTTTAGTAATTAAATTAGGCTTTTTGCACAAGACGATACATTCTCCAATGTATAATCTCGGTACATCTAAACTAGATGCCTCGGCCGAAACGAAACAAAATTTTGAACCATAGTAAAACGTGATTATGATCTCCACCATGTGGGCTGCGAATGGAGCGTTGTGGAGAGTTTTATTAGTTTTCTAGGCTTATTTTGATTTTTTTAGAGTTTTTTGTGTCTTTGCAATTAGCTCACAGTTAGGGGGCTCATTGTAATTTTCGTTAGTTACTTTAAGTTGCTGTACTTTTTTCATAGCCATTAGATTAAATGGATGGCTGAGATTAGATTAGGGGGTTTTGAGTTATTATATAGACTCTTTCAATTGTAATCTTTGATTGATGATGAATTATATTGACTTTTGCTCTTGAGAAATCTCTTGTGGATTGTTCTCTCCTTCCTTGGTGCAAATTCAAGCTACTCGGTGCGAATCCGAAAGGTATTATCTTTATCTCTATCTCTTCTCTCTTATTCTATTCTCTTTCTCCATCTTTGTTTTCTTTCTTTTTTTTTTTCTTTGGATCAAATTTGACCTAGAAAACTCAACCATATCTCTTTTATCTCGAAACCCTAACCATTGATCACAACTATGAATAGTGTCACGTGAATAGTGCCGTGTGAATAGTGTCACGTGAATAGTAACCCTCCTCCACCAGTTCTCCCTATGGCAACACTCTAAACCCTCCCAAAACCCTCACCACAACCCCCAAATACTCCTAGATCCCTGCGGTAACCATAGAAACCCCCGACCTCTTCTCAAACCCTAATTTTCCATGGTTTTCCTTTTTCTCCCGAAACCCGGCTAAAATCTGATACCTATCAGAAAGCCCGAAACTTGCCAGAAACCTTCCCGAACTTCAAATAACTTATAATCTCTTAAAAAAGAAAATTAAAGTGAACCTACAAGTGTTGGTTGAACAATAGCTAGTGGAAGTCCTTACTTCCATTGGGCCGCTCAATCAATAATTGAGGGTTTTTCACTGCTTGGTTGTGAGACCTAGCCTTTGAAACAACTCAGTTAATTATTTGCTAGGATATCTACATATTTGAGGTAATTATTAGAGTAGTTTTATATTTTCTTATTACTTGTGGTAATTTATTTCTGATCTTTGCACCTCATATAGGCTAGTTCTCATCATCTTGCATCAAGAAATCTATAGTCTCGATTGTAGTCATCAAAACTACTATCTTCATCATCCCTATGAAATCCAACGCCATCACGACACGTTCTCGTAAAACATCACGCCTATAATCGTTCTCATGATTTTTAGGGTATATGTGTCCACTTCAAAAATATGTGTAAAACGCAAGGTTTAAAATATCGTTTCATCTTGTTGCCTTGATTAGCTAACAAAACGAGCCGTATCAACCGAGATGAAACAAAATAAAATGAAACGAAACGAGACAAGGGAAAAAACAACATATGTATCGATAAGATTAAACCATTTTCTAATGCTTAATTAGGCTACAAACATGTTTTTTATATTTGTGTTACAAAAGAAACATATATCATGAAAATAAGCTTTAAAATCACTTTTAGTAATTAAATTAGGCTTTTTGCACAAGACGATACATTCTCCAATGTATAATCTCGGTACATCTAAACGAGATGCCTCGGCCGAAACGAAACGAAATTTTGAACCATGGTAAAACGTGATTACGATCTCCACCATGGTCGTCCCCTCTCTAATCTCGCATCCGGATGTGAGAATCATCTTCTCGTTGCACCAAAGGAGCTCCAATTGCTTGTTGATCCCTCCCATCTAACCTTCCAATTGATCTATGTGATCGATGAAGTCTCAATTTTTTTCCCTCCTTGGTGTCGTTCTTTTTGTTGATCACAGTTAAAGTTCCAAGTTTCAAAACACGCTTTGATACCAAAATGATGCAAGCCACTAATTGAACTAAAATAAATCCAGTAAAATTAAGAAGACACAAAGAATACCAAGCAAGAACGCAGCAAGAGCTTAGAATAGCCTCCAAAACATCCTCTTAGGGTTTCTTTCAATTTTCAAAAACTCGAAATAGTGAATAATTCCCCTTACACAACTTTAGATGGTCCATTCATACTAAAAAAAATGTCAAATGTCTAAATGACCTCTCATTAATGGCATAAAACGTAAATACTCTTAAAATCAATTAGTGATATTCCAAAATACCTTTTTTATTAATTTAACTCAATTTTAAAATAAAACAAATAAACTGGATACCATTAAAATTGGCCTACGTCACCTAGCACACCACCTTCACAAGGCAAATAATTTTTTTTTTCATGGACAAACGACAGTAGCCAGGTATGTTGAGCATCCAGACTACCAACTTATGGGAGTGTTGGTAGGGGTTCATCCTTGGTAATACGAGCAGTACATCCAGGATTCCCAAAACTGGTAACATAGTATCATATCATGGCCAAGTATTATGATTATATAGGGTAGCAGTTTTATTAAGGCTTGGCCATTTCATGTATAATGATAGTTGTAACCTCATTATAACCTTTATTTTGTATATAGTTGAAGTGACATGATTGTGATCATTTTCATGTATTCTGATAGTTGTCTTTTTGGCAGTCAGAGCTTTAAATACTCAAGCCAGCGTGTGCTCAAAACACTATTAATCTTCATTTCCACACGATTTAAAATATGGTTCCGTTTCGTTGTCTTGGTAAGCTGAAGGATCGAAACATCTTGACCAAGACAGAATGAGATGGAATGAGACAATGGAAAAAATAGTATAATATCTTAATATGATTAAAACATTTTTTTAATTCTTAATTAGGATACAAATTTGTGTTTAGGGATTCATATGTGTTTAAATAGATGTATCTCATGAAAATAAGTTCTTCAACCAATTTTAATACTTGAATTAGGCTTTTGTTATGAGATGGAAACATTCCTTGATCCTTATGTATTCTCTCGGTACCCTACCAGAATGAGACTTCTCGAATGAGACGGAACAAGATTTTGAACCATGCATGCCATATAGTTTTTTGTTGTAGTTTGATAACTTATGAGTGTGCTTTCATTCTTGTTTTATCATTTCAAAAAGTTTTAAGAAAAATTTCCACAATATTTCCATCATTTCCATGAAAACTGCAATAATTCCACATGGGTCGAATACTTCCATTTCTAGGTTGACCAAAATATACCTCAAAACCGAAATTCCTCACCATAGGTCCTCTCCTTTCCTTTCAGCTGGATAGGGCTGCTCACTTGACAAGATCACCTTTCTTCAATGTGTGGCATGTGGTCCACACCCCATCAACTTTAAGTCATGTGGTCTCTTGTTCAACAGCTTCCATAATTCACCCTCAATTTACATGTTTCAATGTTCTTTTCTATTTCTTACTTGAGTGGATTATACACTCATATTCCAACAACAACTTGTCTTCAAAATAACCTTGAAATATACATTTCAGTGACTAATACACACCAACCGAGAAATAAGCAATTGAAAGTTGATGTGTTGCTATTTATCCAGTATACTAGTGATAGATATTTTTTAGTTTTTTCTTTTACTCCTTCCACTCTTTGAATAACCATAAAGGTGGATAACAGTGAATTTCCACTAGGTTGTATGTGTGATACAACCAAAGGACTAAGAATGGAAATGGTGAGGCTCCTTAAGGAGTTCAAATAACCAACATTTTCCATATGATCAGCCAAATATTATTAAGAAAAAAAAGGATTCAAGATAGAATACAGAAAATTTTACACTTTTACCAACTTAACATAACCCTCCTTGATTGAGGCAATTGAGGCTTCGAATTGGCAATACAGTGTAAAAGCACTACACCAGCAGAGGAACATGAGTTGAGCAGCCGAACCCATATAGTTGGGATAAGGCTTATGATTATGATGTTTATTAGAAAAGGTTGCAAGCAATACCACAAATATAAAGAAAGAAACACACTCTTGCAGGCAAAGAAAAATAAGATGTACAGATCAAATGTACATTCACAAACCATTTACAACTAGAAAAACTAAAGCTAGCATTTAAGTCTTCCAGAGACTGAAACATACTGAGTTATATGTTGTCTATACACAATGAATTTATTTTTATAGAAGGTATGCCTAAAATGACAGAGGCTGGGAGTTAGAAGCAAGTAATGTCTTGTAGTGAAAATACTGAAATGTGTAGTCATACCTGTCGCCTATCAAACAATGCCGATAGGTTCAAACCTTGAGATAGGGTAATCATCTCAAAAGCATTCATTATCAAAGGGCCTTTATCATTATCTCCCATCTGCTCAGATACAAATTGATCCTGCGAGACAGCGTAATACGACCAAGGGTAACAACAAAATAAATTGAATTACATAGGAAAGATGCTAGATAACAAAGTATTCTTTTGCTGAGTTCTAGCAGAGTAACCATGACATTTGTTAGTGAAATAGGATGAATACCTGTTTTACAATGACACAGACACGTCTGTGATGTCCAAGACAGATACAGTGTGTCTGACACAAGCCTTCGAGAGGTTAGTGCAGACATGTCTGACACGTGTATGTACATATTAAAATTAGCCAAATTTTTGGGAAAACCTATTGAAGTGAATTTTATTTGTAATATTTCGGCGAATCTTGCTATTCAGGATCGAAATTTTAAAATCAATGAGAAGTGAACTGTTTAGAACACCTCTATCCCCATTTGATTGACATTTCCTTGATTTTGGGAGTTTCTAATTGAAAAAATGACTACTCCATTAAGGCTTTCGAGTCAAAAACAACTTGTAGGGGTTGAGATCAAATATGAGTTATATCCCCATTTAGTAATTATATTACAATATTTTAGTTATATTTAAATTAGAAAGTTTTTAAGCAAAAAAATAAAAATTTACATACAATAGAGCTTTAGAAGTGCACGGGGATGGAACACACCAGCCCTCTTTTAGAAATCAATTTTAGAAAAAAAATCAAAATAAAGAATTGACACTACCATTCAAGTAGATACATGTCAATATGCGCTGGCACACGTATCCATGTCAGTAAGTGTTGAAACAGCAAAAAAAAAACAACAGTGTCGTGTTATTGTTAGTTGTTACACAGAGGACACAAAACGAGAACTATGGGAAACATAGAAGGCCAACCTCAATGTCGTCAAAAACTGCACGAACATCATCCAAATTGACTTCTTCATCTTCGGCATGTCTAACAGGCACATAGTTTTTCCTGAACCATGGATCATTTTTTATTCCCACAATCCCGAGACGCTGCAAGAAAATATAAACAAATAATGAAAAATGAAAGGCAAGTGATCGAATAAAATTTTGAATTCGTAGAGCCCAAACTTGTGAAAAAGTAGATGACATTACATTAGGAAGGTTCAATAATTTTCCCTAGCATATATTCAACAATAAATTACATTTTTTTCATTCTTATCAAACTATACGAGCATTTTGTCTATTGTTGCTCCTCTGACAAAAAAATGGATGTTGCTTATAATGGGTTTGTAATTTTCAAAGACATTAAGTACAGTGCAACCACTCAAATCTGCCTAAATATGAGGACTTCGAAACTATAGCATGCATTAATGACTCACACTGTTCTCTCCTGAACAGTTTATTAGACCTGAAGATATGAAAGTATGTTACATTAGAAATCTAATTTGTTTAATCATATTCATTGATAAAATGATATCTTTACATTTCAGATCGATGAAGTCCACTAAATTGAGAAACGAATCATTAGAAAATTTGATGAGCCCAAGAAATTAGATGAGCCCGATGTGTTGAGCTATTCGTTGCGGTATCCAGATTTTACAGTTTTTATATTGAAGATATTGTACTATTATTATCAGTATTTTTTTATAACTGTGCATGTTTTTACCAATGCATCCCCCTTAATCATAGAGGAGGAGGATGTTGTACCTACTAGGCTTTGTAGCTCAACCTATTTTAATATTTCAAATCGGAGTTAAAGCATTGAAGCCAGATTCGGAGAGATGCTAGTATTTAATTTTAGTCGAATTTTATTGTTTCATGGCTCGTATTGACTTTCTAAAATTGGATTTAATTTGGGAGATAGATTTATTGGATTCATGTTAATTTGATACTTGACAATTAGAATATTATTTTTATATTTCAGAACAAGTTATGGTGTTATTGGATTAATATTTGTATGTTTTTGGAAATTCTTGCATAATCGCCAGAGAAAACTCATAAAATATTCTATAGACCTCCAAATAATGTAATTCTTGCTGTCGAAACTTCATTAGACCAGATCTATATGTCTGTAGATTTTGAGAATTTTTTGAACATTGTTTGATACTTTTCTACTCGTGTTAATTGGGTGCACCTGCAATTGACTGAAAACCCAGATTACACTAGTACCCATGTGTATTCATAAACAAAAACATGTAAATAGTTATACATAATTTCCAAATTTTTACACTACAAAAGGTTTTCCTATCATATTTTCAAATCTTTTGGCCTCACTAAATTCCAGTAACAATTTGAATTTTGGTGAATTCTTTTGTAAAACTCGACGGTCTTGTTTTGTTTGTCTACAATAACGGTTTCCAGTCTTCAGCATCCTTTTGATGGTTAAAGTTCAAGTTATTTTTCCTTGTTATTACATTACAACTCTATTTTTTATATCATTTCCAGAATGGTTAATTTCATTAAATTTAGATTTAAAAAGAAGAGAGATCCTTTTCACCACAAACCAACACAAGATTTCGGCCCGGCAGACGACCGGTGGGCAGTCATCCGCCGGAAGAGCGACTTCTTTTAAGAAAGGTGATGAGATGATCAGATATTAGTCTCTGATACCATATTGGAAAATAGAATATACTGGAATAAGATGATAGATTACATGACTAGGGTCCCTTTATATAAGAAGGGACAAAGAGAGAAATTACATAATTGTCCGATGTGGGACTAAAGGTCCTAACACCAATACTACACTATTATATATTCCAACACTCCCCCTCAAGTCGGACATACATGTCCATCTTGTTACATATATACTATAAGGTGCATCACACCACCGTCATGCATTCCTATCATTCTTAACATCTTCAATATCTTCAACAGACATTGAATTCCGCTGGGATATCCTCTGCTCTAGGGATGCATAATGTTTGTTTTTAGTTTATTTTCGTTAGATTTTTGTTAGCCTTTTTTATATATTGTAGGTCATCTCGACCTCTTTAGCGGACTTGTTTGTTTTACTAGGCTTTGCCTTTTTTATGAAGATTAATTATACTTATAAAAAAAAAAAGAATATAACTGCTTTGACCCTATCTCAAGATGGAAATTTTTCTCTATGGATGTCTCATTCTTTGAGTCCACTCCTTTCTTTCATCCTCCTTCCACTACCTTTCTTCAGTAGGAGACATATGGTGACTTAGAAGAGAGGTTCCCTCTTCCTATTCCCATTTACTCGTGTCCAACCATAGAGACTCTCCTATTCAAGAGACTACTAAAGGGCAGAAGGAACTGAAGGTGTATTGTTGGCAACAGAATGTCCTAACCACAATGGATCTACCGAGCCTAACTGACCCTTTGGATCCATGTAACATTGCTCCCCTTTCTCCTACAGTTGACCCTAGTACATCTCTTGATGATCTTGAAGTTCATACTGCCTTACGTAAGGGCAAGCGTAAAGGCACTATACACCCTATCTCTGACCATGTCTCTTACTCTCCCGTGGGCCGTGTCTTCATCCCTTCACACTTTTACATCTTCCCCTTCATCTGTCACTATTTCTTCTAGTGTTGCAGAGGCGATGCAGTAGGAAATGCGGGCCCTAGTTAAGAATGACAACTAGGACCTGGTTGACCCTCCCAAGTTGGAGGCTATTGGATGCAAGTGGGTATTCAGTATCAATCAGAATGTTGATGGATCAATAAAAAGGTATAAGGCTTGCTTGGTTGCCAAAGGATACACGCAAACGAACAGAGTTGACTACAGTGAAACATTTGCACCCGTAGCCAAGATGAACTCTATTTGAGTGCTTTTTTCCTTGCGTGCAAACTTGTCATGGCCCTTATTCCAGCTGGATGTAAAGAATGTTTCTCCATGGAAATATCAAAGAAGTATACATGATGCCTCCTCTTGGATTTCAGTCTCTAGGGAATGAAGAGAAAATGTGTAAGTTAAAAAAATCCATATATAGGCTAAAATGGTATCCTAGAGCATGGTTCGAGAGATTCAATAGAGCAGACAAGAAAGTAGGGTATGTGCAGAGCCACACTAATCACACTCTCTTTGTAAAAGGGCACAAAGCTTCCATCACTACTCTTATTGTGTATGTGAATGATATCGTTGTGAATAGGAATTGTCTCTCTAAGATATAGGGCCTCAAGATGTTCTTAGCCAAATAATTTGAAATCAAGAATCTGGTACACTAAAATACTTCCTTGGAATTGAGGTTGCTCACTCCAAGAGAAGAATCTTTATATCCCAATTGACCACAATCATAGATTGAGCAAGGAAGGGGAAGATCCACTGCCTAATAAAGGACAATTTCAAAGGTTGGTTGGGAGGCTCTTCTACTTGTCTCTCACAAGACATGATACCGGATATGCAGTCGGTGTTACCAGGCAATGCAGGCACGCCCCCAGACCACTCATCTAGAAGTAGCTGAAAGAATCCTTCAGTACCTTAAGTCCTCCCCTAAGGCCTATTGTTTGCCAAACATGGACATCTTAAATTAGAAGCCTATATAGATACTGACTGGGCCGGTTCTTTTGATAACAGAAGATCGACCTTTGGCTACTGCACATTTGTTGGAGGCAATCTAGTGACATGGTAGGGTAAGAAATAAACAGTTGTGGCCTAATTCAACGCTAAGGTGAACTAAAGAACAATGGCTCATGGAGTGGCTGAACTCCTATAGGGATGCTTCTTCATGTGCACAGGCTAAAAGATGAAGAGTTGATGCGGGAGCATTCTACTACGATAGTCCACGCTACACCGAATCTATGCCAGTCAAGCAAATAGACTTACTATTTATAGTAAATCTCGTTTTTACTATTTATAGTAAATCTGAAAATTACTATTTATAGTCAATCCCATTTTTACTATTTATAGTAAATTCTGATTTTACTATTTTTAGATAAGTGGACCCCACGAAGATTTGTTTTAATTTAATTAGGATTTTCAATTGAAATTAGATTTTATTTCTAATTAGAATTTTTATTATTGATTGCAATAGTTGATTTGTATTAAGAGTTTCTAATATCAATTAGATTAGAATTTGGAAAGTTCAAGTAGGGAGTCTTATAAAAGGTGATGTACCATTTGATTTTGATAATGAAAAATTATGAATGAAATAGAAATTTCTTTGAGAAATCTTTCTTGTGGTGTGAAACCATCCTCTCTTGGTGTGAAGCCAAGCTAATTCAGTGCAAAGCCGAAGGGATCTTTCTATCTCTTCTCTCTTATTCTCTTCTTTTTTTCCATCTCTATTTTATTTTTTATTTTTTTGTCAATTTCTTACCTAAGAAAACCCAAATCATACCACAGCACTGTGAATAGTGCTGCATGAATAGTGACGGGAATAGTGTCACGTGAATAGTAATCCCCTCTTCAAGATTTCTCAAATCGCGGAACAGTATCCCATCCTGCGAATTTGGTATCAGAGCCCAATTCGAAACTCCTGATCGGAAAATGTCTCATATTGGTTCACAATCTTTGGTAGCCGCATTAGCTAAACTAAACGATGTGATAAATTGTTTTGAGAGCGGACTAATTGATCAGATAAATCGTATTGAGAGCAAACTTGAAGTAAGGATCTCTGCCAGAGTTCCAATCAGCAACTATCGTCTTGGAAAGTCACTACCACCACCACCGGCTTTTCCACCTCTTTCTGATAAGCTATTGGAAGGTTTCACAGCAAAAAAAACCCCTAAAGAGGTCTCAAAGCAAGTCGAGAAGAAAGTAAACAAAGAAATAAAAGCTATTGACGAAGAGGGTGTTTTTCCATCCGAGGAAAATAAAAAAATCGACGAGGAAGAAAAAGCCAAAACTAAGGAATTAGCCAGTCCTGAAGCTCCTATAGTTCTATCAGACGAAAAGACGGAGGGTAAGCATATTGATCCGCCTGCTGTTATAGAGAATGAAAGTGATGATGATTCCCCTAGTTCAGATGCTCCAGCTAAAGATGGCCCAAATAGTACAAAAGATTCCGATCCGAAACCAAATATTTCTGTTGTTTTAGAACCGGCAGTTGAAAATAAAGCAGATGGAAAAAGCAAAGATTTCTATTCAAAGAAGGCCAGAGTTGAGGAGATAGACCATGTTTTAGAAAATTTACACCTGTTGAAGATGCAAAAGAAGAAGCTAAAGGGAGAGTACTCCAAATATCTCTTTCGCTGGAAAGCCAATTGCAATATCTCAACTTGAATTCGAGGTCAAATTCTTTTCAACCAGGAGGGTTTGATGCGGGAACATTCTACTACGATAGTCCATGCTACACCGAATCTATGCCAGTCAAGCAAATGGACTTACTATTTATAGTAAATCTCGTTTTTACTATTTATAGTAAATCTGAAAATTACTATTTATAGTCAATCCCATTTTTACTATTTATAGTAAATTCTAATTTTACTATTTTTAGATAAGTGAACCCCACGAAGATTTGTTTTAATTTAATTAGGATTTTCAATTGAAATTAGATTTTATTTCTAATTCGAATTTTTATTATTGATTGTAATAGTTGATTTGTATTAGGAGTTTCTAATTTCAATTAGATTAGAATTTGAAAAGTTCAAGTAGAGAGTCTTATAAAAGGTGATGTACCCTTTGATTTTGATAACGAAAAATTATGAATGAAATAGAAATCTCTTTCAGAAATTTTTCTTGTGGTGTGAAGCCATCCTCTCTTGGTGTGAAGCCAAGCTAATTCGGTGCGAAGCCGAAGGTATCTTTCTATCTCTTCTCTCTTATTCTCTTCTTTTTCTCCATCTTTATTTTCTTTTTTCTTTTTTTGTCAATTTCTTACCCAAGAAAACCCAAATCATACCACAGCACTGTGAATAGTGTTATGTGAATAGTGCTGCATGAATAGTGCCGTGAATAGTAATCCCCTCTTCAAGATTTCTCAAATCGCGGAACGGTATCCCGTCCTGCGTCAAATTTGGTATCAGAGCCCAGTTCGAAACTCCTGATCGGAAAATGTCTCATATTGGTTCATAATCTTTGGTAGCCGCATTAGCTAAACTAAACGATGTGATAAATCGTTTTGAGAACGGACTAATTGACTAAATAAATCGTATTGAGAGCAAACTAGAAGCAAGGATCTCTGCCAGAGTTCCAATCAGCAACTACCGTCTTGGAAAGTCACTACCACCACCACTGGCTTTTCCACCTCTTTCTGGCAAGCTATTGGAAGGTTTCACAGCAAAAAAAACCCCTAAAAAGGTCTCAAAGCAAGTCGAGAAGAAAGTAAACAAAGAAACAAAAGCTATTGAACAAGATGGTGTTTTTCCATCCGAGGAAAATAAAAAAATCGACGAGGAAGAAAAAGCCAAAACTGAAGAATTAGCCAGTCCTGAAGCTCCTATAGTTCTATCAGACGAAAAGACAGAGGGTAAGCATATTGATCCGCCTGCTGTTATGGAGAATGAAAGTGATGATGATTCTCCTGGTTCAGACGCTCCAACTGAAGATGGCCCAAATAGTACAAAAGATTCTGATCCGAAACCAGATATTTCTATTGTTTTGGAACCAACAGTTGAAAATAAAGCAGATGGAAAAAAGCAAAGATTTCTATTCAAAGAAGGCCAGAGTTGAGGAGATAGACCATGTTTTAGAAAATTTACACCTGTCGAAGATGCAAATGAAGAAGCTAAAGGGAGAGTACTCCAAATATCTATTTCGCTAGAAAGCCAATTACAATATCTCAACTTGAATTCTTTTCAACCAGGAGGGTTTGATGCGGGAGCATTCTACTACGATAGTCTACGCTACACCGAATCTATGCCAGTCAAGCAAATGGACTTACTATTTATAGTAAATCTCGTTTTTACTATTTATAGTAAATCTGAAAATTACTATTTATAGTCAATCCCATTTTTACTATTTATAGTAAATTTTGATTTTACTATTTTTAGATAAGTGGACCCCACGAAGATTTGTTTTAATTTAATTAGGATTTTCAATTGAAATTAGATTTTATTTCTAATTTAAATTTTTATTATTGATTGCAATAGTTGATTTGTATTAGGAGTTTCTAATTTCAATTAGATTCGAATTTGGAAAGTTCAAGTAGGGAGTCTTATAAAAGGTGATGTACCGTTTGATTTTGATAATGAAAAATTATGAATGAAATAGAAATCTCTTTCAGAAATCTTTCTTGTGGTGTGAAGCCATCCTCTTTTGGTGTGAAGCCAAGCTAATTCGGTGCGAAGCTGAAGGTATCTTTCTATCTCTTCTCTCTTATTCTCTTCTTTTTCTCCATCTCTATTTTATTTTTTATTTTTTTGTCAATTTCTTACCTAAGAAAACCCAAATCATACCACAGCACTGTGAATAGTGCTGTGTGAATAGTATTGCGTGAATAGTATCACGTGAATAGTAATCCCCTCTTCAAGATTTCTCAAATCGCGGAACAGTATCTCGACCTGTGTTAAGAGTTCATTAAACTCTATTGTGATAACACAGTAGCCATCAAAATTGCCTATAATCCGGTTCAACACAATAGGACCAAGCATATCGAAGTGGATAGACACTTAATCTGTGAATGAATTGCATCCGAAGAAATTTGTTTATTGTTTGTCAAATCAAGTGACCAACTGGTAGTTCCGTGAAGAGGGGAAGAGGGACAGGGGTGGATGAATCGAGACTTCCCGCAATAAGTGATCAGCCATGCATGAGGGGCACATTGTCTTGCCTAGTCGGGATAGCTCAGTTGGTAGAGCAGAAGACTGAAAATCCTCATGTCACCAATTCAAATCAAGTTCCTGACACGTGGCTGCATTTGGGTGCAATCCGCGGGCGAGGCATCTCAGCCTTAGCGCCTAATCAAAGCAGGCAAATAAGAAGATCTGACTGAGTTGATGGACCGCATCTCGAAGAATACAAATAAGAAGAAAAAGAAGAATTATAATAATAATAAGACATTGATACACGTGCCTACTTCACCGCAGCTACCATGATGATCATAGCCCCACTACACTGGAATCAAAATCTTTAGTTGGATTCTTTTTCATATGAATCCAAATTTTTTGAGTCTTTATTTTGAACCATACGACGTTGGCGTTGGAAAAGAGATCCAACCGGAGATCCAGAAAACGATCGGTGTTTATTGTGCCCTTCTACCAACTGGGGAACGATGAGCAGTCCAAACAAATGCTTGATCCAATGAATAAATGGATAGAGACTAGGTCTCACAGACATCTCTCTCGACCGGTAGTGCAAGCTCGGATGGTGTTAGCACTGGCAGAAGGTCCTGGATTAGTTTGTACAGGTGTAGGTCCCTGAGTGCACGCCATCATTTAGCTATTGCAATTCTTTTCCTAATAGCTGGTCACATGTATAAGACCAATTGGGGCATTGGTCATGGTCTAAAAGATATTTTAGAGGCTCATAAAGGTCCATTCCTCAGAGGGACTTCCCGAATGACCGTACCGAGGAATTCTAGCGTACTCTGTGCAACTAGCAGATATTCTCACTGAGGGTATTATTAGAAACCAGTTCCATCTTCTTCTTAGCAAGCTGAGTATGATGAACATCTATGCCCCGCTTGAGGGGGAGTGTTGAGAAATGTTATTTATGTTCTACGCTAGGATGAGGGGCATAATGGTCCTTTATTTATGTATGGGACATATGTGGTATTGTAAAATGTTTTATTAAAAAAGAGCTTGCGAAAGGATCTTCTTCTTCTTCTTCTTCTTCTTGCTCCAAATTGTCTACAGCAATTTGAAAAGAGGAAACACATCTAAAAATATTCGTATGTTAATATTCATAATGATTCTACATAATAAAAACATGAAGATTATACATGAAATGAGAAACATGCTGAATACTCACAGTTTTAGGATTGGGGTCAAGTATTCTACGTATCAATGACTTTACCCCGGGAGAGAACCAAGATGGACAGGAAAATTCTGCTGCGTTGATCTAAGAGGAAACACAGAGAATAGTTAGAAAAGCCCCAAGTCTTAATTGTACAACTTGTAAAATGCGCCAAGATTCCTTAACCTCCCCTAGTTATGTCTTGTTCAAGTTAAATGCTACTTATGGCTTGTTCAGGTTACATGATAGACATGTAGTCAATTACATGTGCCTGATAGCAATCCAGTAACACACTCCAGATGAAGATAATAAACCAACCAGTAAGATAAGTATGATTCCAAAATCTGTGAGTTTTACTTAAACCAACCATTAAGATAAGTATGATTCCAAAATCTGTGAGTTTTACTTAAAGCTATTGGTTATGTTTTAACAATTTATGTCTACTTGTAAAAGTTCGCAGCGTTGGGCCATAAAAGATGCCCTCTACACTGCAACAGATCTCCTCTAGTTAACAACATATTAACATAATCCAGCATGTTCGGTAATGTTAAATATGATAACATTTAGAAAAATCCACAAATGATCACGGAGGATTGAAAAAAGATTAAACAGGAGTGTAATTTAATCCATGGACAAATTACTTAACAAAATAATTCATTGTTTCGTATGGTTGTGTGACAAAGCTTATCAAATAATAAATATGATACTCTACACTAATTCTGGATCCATCTAATTTCTAAAAGAAATACAAAGGAAAATAACCTTTTTGAATAAGGTAGGAAGGTCTATCTCATCAAATGGGAGGTATCCAGCCATTAGAACATAGAGGATGACCCCACATGACCAAACATCAGCAGCAGAACCGTCATAGCCCTGTTGGCTAAGCACCTGAAAGGCCAATGGCTTAGCTTACGAATTGAGTAAAGCAAAAATTGAAATACAGGAAGTATCACACATCATTTAAAAAAGAACGACATTTGCATTCAGGATGGAGTAGTGAAATTCAAACATATAGTTACAACAGTTACTACAAGAATTTAGAAGTTACCAAAATAACCCAAGGAGGTACACACTCTCACTCACTGACCTCGACAGGGAAAATCTTGACAGAAAGAGATATTAGAGATGGAACCATTAAGAGAAGAAATTAATAGGAATTCATCACACACTAGCATAATAATAAAGTTAGTCAAATTTTTGGCAAATTTTGTCGATGTATAACCTGGTTGTTAATGTAATACAAGGGTATTTATGTACTTTTACCTCTATCGTAGCATTAGTATATATATAAAATAATTATGAAGGTCGACTAGAGTAAGTTCAAGCTATATGTTCAACTTCCTCTTCTCTCTCTCTCTATTCTTCTCCTTCCTCCTCCCATCTCAAAACCCTAATTTGCTTTACATGGTGTTAGAACAATGATCCATTAACCAGGGTTTCCTCTTTTCTTATTGTTCTTGTTGTCATGTATTTTTGTACTTACCATTTATGTTTGTAAGGGCATACTTGTCCTGTAAAAGTTCCTTAGTATAAATAATAAGATTGGAGTCATGTGACACATGCTCTCCTTTTCTCTCTTCTCTCCCTTTCTCTCTCTCACAAACCCTAACCCTCGAACTATCCATTTCTACTTGGTATCAAAGCTTGGTGACGGAGGACAATCCAGAGATCATACGCAGGTGTGTTGACGTCATCAGGCCGTACGACTGACGTCAGCAGCCACCCGGACACACATCTCGATGTCAACTAAAATGGGGAAGGAGATTTATTTTCTGGATTTTTTGGTGATTTTTTGAGAATTTTTCAGTGTGATCTTCATGAACTTCTACTCGATTTTCTCATGTGGATGCTCGTTTCTTTCTTCTTTGTGTGTTTCTATGGTATGTTCTGTTGCTGGGAAAGTTCACGAGTGTAGTATTGCAATTTAGGAGATGGACCCTCCTTCTAAACATACCATAACCCCCTATTTTGTCTTTGCTTGGGCTGTTTTTGGGTTATAAACCCTTGTTGCTCCCTTCTTTCATGCGTTTGCAAGTCTGTTTGTGTGTACACGACCCATCTACCTTGTGCTTGTTGATCTAGGGTATCTATGTCTACCGGAGGGTCCAGTCTTGATATTGTTGTCATCTTTTTTGAGCCTTCATCTGTCTAAGACTTTGACTTGCATTTCCCCTTACATCTGAAGGTACATTAGTGCAAGCGGCAATATCACATCTTGATCCAGCTAAATGTTGTTTGAATCTAGTGATTCCGGTTGTAACTACTTTACTACAGTAGTTACATTGTAATTTATTACCATCCAGCCTAATGCAGTGGTTGTAAAATGGATCTCATCTTCTACCTTCACCCTCCATCCTGCTTTAAAATTAATAATTTTATAAGTCTTACTGGATTTCAAGCATTATTTGGAATACTCAAATCTAAAGGTTAAAAATCACTAATCAAGTTAATCTTTGGAAATATGCAACCCCTTAACAGAATTAGCCATATGCAACCAACAAAGACTATATTTTAATTCGAATGTGTGGTTTTCCAAACAATTTTTCTCATCTTTTGTAAGGTTCCATTTGTGCAACTCCATTAAAGGGTTGCTTGTTCATGTAACCAATCCAAAGGACCGTCTATTAGATGGACGGTTTGAATTGGCCATATTAGTCATCCACGTGATTTTCTTTGATGAAATACGTCCTACACTTTCGATATCTTTCCAACTTGACGAAAGGACACTTCTAATATAATTTTCCCTATCTATTATAAATAAATCAAATGTGAGTCATGGTTTAAAAAACGGCCGTTTAAACGATTTTAACGGCAACGCCCCAAGCCCATTTCCGTTAAAACCGTTGTTGCTGACAAACGTGGCTGTATTTCTCAACAATTAGCCATCATAAATTATAGCCATAAAGTCAAAAAAAAATCAACTGCAGAAAATAGCCAGATATTAGAAAATAATCATAAATAAACTGAAACAAAAACAAGTTACGAATACTGCAAAAACAAATCTAATTCATTTTTCAAATCAGGCCTAAAATTCAGTAAGAATTTTTTGTGAGCATTTGTGCGTGCACAAGTGTGTGATTCACTCAAGCAATCACATAAATTTCTTCGACAATCACCAGAGATTATGAAAATAACCAGAACTGTTGAAATTATACCAAGATTACCAAAATTGCCTGTGAATAAAATATCAAAGCTTTAGAAATCTAACTAATAAACCTAAAAATCGCCTCACATTACTTAAAATTCTCATCCAAAGAAAAAGGGGGGAAAAAAGCATTTTAATTACCCAAAAATTGTGAGTGAGAAGAGACATTTCTGTCAAATACAAAAATGTTGACTATAATATATATAAAATCTTAATGGTCTCCGGTGAGATGTGCGACCGTCTCGTAATGTCATATGCTAGCAAACCTTGATTAGCATTTAATAGTACCATAAACATGCTAATGATCTTGCTAATGGGTTGTTTATCAAATAAAAGAGATGTTTTAGGCACTTCACATATTCAATATCAAAGCAGAATGCCAATTTGAAAAAATATATTTTAGTTAGGAATAGAGATGTTGAACTTGAACCAACCATGTTTGACTGATTTGTGCCATGAATCAAAGATTTTTAGGCATATATGAATATCAGCATGTAGGAATATAGGAATATATGAGAAGATATATGAATGCCGACATGTATCAGTTTTTTAGGAATAAAGAACTAAAAAATTAAGAATACATCAAGAAAATGATGAAAAGAATGAAGTACTTACTTCTTCGCAGCAAAGTGGTGGAATAAAGTGTAAGAATGGCGTAAACACTTCAAGAAATAGTGGTGGACAGCTCCAACTCGTTTAGTAGTGGATTGAAAGTAAAGAGCAAGAAGTTTGAGAAGAGAGAATGTGCAGGGTCATTACAAGTCTCGGCTTATTTATAGCCAACATCCAAATTTTGACTTTAAATTAATATAAAAAGTTAAGTTTGTTTTCACATAACCAAATAGATTGTTAAGTCATTGTTAACATTGTTACATTATTAAGATTGTTGAAAACAATTTTGTCTCGTAGTTGACATGTGATTGTAAAGGCACAATAATCGAGAAATCCCTGTGCCACGGGAGACAAAGCTTAAAGCAAAAGTTGAAGATAGAATAGTGAAGATTCCCTACGCCAAAGTGGACATGAGTTCAAAAAAAAAATGCAATAAAAATTTGATGACAAGTTCCTGTCATCGGGGCAATATGAGCCACGTGGCACACTATTAGAGGACTCTAACGGTATGGATGTTTGGCAAATCCCTAGGTGGACCCACAAACCAAAAATCAGCCCGATTAGTGATTTCTAGGCGTTGGACTGAAATTATTTTCATGGGTTGATTTTAAACGTTGGAAATTTGACATTATTGATCAATATTTGAGGTACAAAGATCAAGTGGTTTGAAATTACTAATCAAGTTGATCTTTTGGTTTGGTCTCTGAGATTCCCACGTTGCTTATTTTGTGCCATGATAGGTGGAAAAAAAGAAAAAACTCAACCTTAAAATTTTAAATCTCATGCAAGCCTTTTGAAATGACAATTACCAAACAAAAACATCAATTCTCACTGAAAAGCCTACCCTAGCCTACCCTAAAACAATCAACTCCCTTTGCAAAAGCATACAGTAACCTACCCTAAAAAAGCTTACACTAAACAGCCTACACTAGCCTACCTAAATAAATCAACCCCCTCTGCAAAATGTCAAATCCCAGTCCCACCCTTTTTTGTAATAAATTATAATATATCGGAATATAATGGAAAATAACGGAAAATATCGGCCGATATAATCAAGGTTTAAACAGAAATATAACGCCGTTTTTTTTTTCCGTTATAACGGCCGTTATTTATTTTTTGTATAAAGTAACGGGTTATGTCCGAATCCGTTATAACGGCCGTTATTTTAAACCATGGCCCATAGTGCTACTTCAAAGACTCCAGTCAGTGCTCCCCAGGATACTCCACATGGTCATCTCTTCCTATGGCTTCTCTAGACGCCTATTCCTCTACTGTACCAATTCAGCAGGCCGAGATAGACAATCTCCAGAGTTTTCTTTCTCAGTTAGAGGCTCCATCTGCGACATCCACCTCTTCATTTGCTCAGTCATGTCCCATAAGCATTGCTCATCATGTGTCTACTTCCTCATCCAGTCCCACCTGGATCATTGATTCAGGTACCTCTGAACACATTACTGGTATGTCTTGTTTTCTTCTTATTCTATTTGTTCCGGTTGAAATAAGGTTAAAATTGCCGATAGTACCTTCTCATTTGTGTCTGGGAAAGTGAATGTCAATCCCTCTTCCCAACTCTCGTTATCTTCTGATTTACATGTTCCGAAGTTTACTTCCAATCTATTATTTGTTAGTGCCCTTACCAAACGATTGAATTGTAGTGTTACATTCTTTCCTTCTTCGTGTGTCTTTCAGGACCTGGATACGAGGAGGACGATTGGTACTGAACGTGAAGCAGATGGCTTATATCTCTTGGATGGATATCATGTTGAGTCCACAGCACTGTAGTCTCGTAGTAGTCAACTCAGTCTAAAGTCTATTTTGTGTTGGCAAGCATGCCTTGGACATGTTTCTTTTCAGTACTTAAAACTCTCACTTCTTACTTTACTTACTTCTGTTTGTATGTTTGAGCTGCATTGTGAGACTTGTGAGCTTGCAAAACACGGTCGTTCATCTTTTCCTTCAAGGAGTAATCGTAGTTTACTTCCTTTTGATATTTTGCATTCTAATGTGTGGGGTCTGCTCTTGTTACTTCTCCCCTTGGCTTTCTTTATTTTATTAGTTTTGTTGATGATCATACCAGGTGTACCTGGATCTATCTTATGAAAACCAAAGATGAGGTCTATTCCATCTTTAAAAAATTTCATAAGATGATCCAGACACAGTTTGGTGCTCAAATCAAGAATCTTCGTACTGAGCATGGGATTGGCCATCAAAATTCCTGCAGTTACTGTTGACAGTGAAATGTGGACCGCTTCAAAAATCACAACCAAGGGACGCGAGGAATGCAAGGTCAAAGTCAACTCAGGGAAATTGACAAATGACAACACAGAGTGAACTCAGAAGCTTATGTGTGGGAACAAAACACATACAGTTGTGTAAAAGGGAGGAATACACAACCGTATAGGGTCAGAATTGACACAGATTTCGAGGAAACACACAATCTTCAATTCCTTAAAACCTGGGCCAGATCCTCTAGAAGTATCACATATGGTTATGTAGGCCATGGACACAACTGTATGGCCTCATAAGTCAGATCAGTCGTTGATTTCAAGATTTATGGCACCGCTCGATTTGAAGATCAATATTGACCAGATCAGAGAAACTAATTGCATACTGTTGTGTAAAATAGGGAACTGCACAACCGTATAGGGTTAGATCTTCAATATCCACCGTTGATTTCGATATATCCGACATGGTACGATTTGATAGCTAGGATTCACCCAATCTGAAAAAGTAATTGTATACGGTTGTGTAGGCCTAGGAGCTACACAACCATATAGGGTTAGATTTGGAAGATCAACCGTAGATTTTGAGATATCTGAGGATGTTTGATTCAACGGTCCAGGTCAGTCTGATAAAGAAAAATAACCTCATATGGTTGTGTAAGAGGTCATTCTAAGCAGACATATAGGCTCTGATTTCTCATCAGTTGAGCATCTGAGCAGATTTCCAGAATCAAAGCAAGAAGAGATCATAACCTCCCGATCAAGCCTGATCCACATCAATCCACTCTTGATTAACAAGAATAACCCCATACGGTTGTGTAGAATGATGAACTTTATTTTGATCTGATCTTGCATCATGTGGCCAAAATCAAACATTGCCATTTTGCTCGAGATGCGCGCATGGTTTTTCAATTCCAACCTCATACAGTTGTGTAGGACCTCTAACTACACAACTGAATCCCCTCACATTATCCTGATTGTATCCCATTTGGCCAGAAGCACATATAGGCGACTTTCCTCGAAATGCGTGCATGATTTGTCTAAACCAACCTCATACGGTTGTGTAGGATCCCTTAGTACACAACAGTATCTCATTAATTTCACCAAATTTCCCTTCATATGTCCATAACCACTTGTTGCCATTTTTCTCAAGATTCGTGCAGAATCTGCCAAAACTAGCCACATCGATTGTGTAGAATCTCTTACAACACAACCGTATCCCTTCACTTTTGACAGACCACGTGCCATTTTTCCAGAATCCCTCATTGCCACTTACCTCGAGATGCGTGCAAGATCTGCCAGATCCAATGGCATACGGTTGTGTAGAATCCCCTATTACACAACCGCGTATGATTATTTTATACGGATTGTTTGCCATTTTTGAGATACTTAAAGTGTTTTCCCTCATAAATTTGAGTCTGCAACATGTGCAGACCCCTCCCAGGATTCTATAAATAGAGGATCCTGGGGACAGAAAGAGGGGAGATTTTTTCTAAGTTTAGCATGCATATAATCTGTTGAAATTCATCTTGAATTTGACTTGGTATTTCCATCGAGATTGTAATCTGTTAAAGAGAAGAATTTCAAGAATCTTATCTGTTATACTAAGTATTGGCTTTGAAAAATGTAAGATCATGAGCCTAAGTTAACTAAGGCTTTCCTTCTCTAGAGCCTTTTCTTATGAAGTACTATACATGATGACTTGAGGATTATCCTTGCCCCTTCTCTAAGAGGATGTTATGAAGCAAGAGAACAAGCCTACCCTTTGTGGGTCTCCCGATTCCACTTAGGATAGGAAAACAATTAAGAATCTGAGATTTGAACATTGACAAGACCAAGGAATTCTCTGAGACTTAAAATGAACTAGAAGATAAAATAGGGTGTTACAACCTTTATATGAAACTCATATAATCATGGACTATTTGCACACCTAATGGATCTATAAAATAGATGATTCCTTTGGTTTACATCAAATTGGGACTGTTGGACAGCATTTTGGCATCGCCTAATTCCTTAGTGTGATAGCCTAAGGAGGAAGAATTCTTGAACCCCCTCATCCTAATTAGTTTAATTGAACTTCGTTAATGATTAACCATACAATGAACCATCAAGCAAAAACGTAAGGGGGATGAACCAAAAAGCACACAACACTTACACCCCCCAACAAAATGTTGTCGCTGAAAGGAAGAAGTGCCATCTCCTTGAGGTAGCACGCTCACTTCTTTTTGGTAGCAATGTGCCTAAGTCTTATTGGTATGATGTTGTTCTTACTGGTGCACATCTCATTAAATCGTATGCCTTCACGCACCCTGTACTTTAAGACCCCCTACCAAATCCTGAAACCAAATTGCTCCTTGTTTTTAGTTATTCCAAGTGTTTTTGGATGTGTTTGCTTTCTGCATATTCTAAGTCCCAACCATACCAAGTTGGATCCAAGGCTCTCAAGTACATCTTTCTTGGGTATTCTTCCTCCCACAAAAGGTACAAGTGTAATACCCCGAACTTTCAACTAGGGGTATTATGGTAATTTGACCCTCAGAGGATAATTTTGGCAGTTTGAACTTACTTTCATCCTTAGATATCTTATATTAGGTCATGTGTGAAGTTTGGTAGGATTCGAACAACTTTAAAAAACCTGCTATTTTTATAACTCACTTTTAGGGTTAATTTCCTGCTAAAAATAATGAACAATAACTCACAGGAGACTTTTCTGGACACTAGATGATATACTTGATCTAATAAGATAATAAAAAATATTTTGACCCTAGGCCCCGAAAACTTTCCAAAAATAACTTACACACCTTATCTTAGGACCGGAAACCCATCTCTCGAATTTGGGATCGATCTGGGATCATTTGGACACTGTTTGAGTTGAATTTAGAAACTTTCCATTTTGGGACCCCCATAAACTGTAAATAGATATTTCTAATTTTAATATTATTCATAACCTAAGTTGTGGGACCTACCTGCAAAATTTGGAATGAATCGGACATAATTTGAGTCACATGCGAGACACTTCGGGATTTTTTGGCATTTTTGTCATATTTGAAATATGCCACCTCATCACTCTTTGATGAGCGTTTTGGTCAAGTTGACTCATGGGAAGGTTGACTTAGTCAACATACATAATTAATGACTCACCATTTATTTATTAATTATATTAATTGCTTTATTGTTGTTTTTGTTAATTGGTAGTGGTGTAGAGATTTTGGAATTAAGGAAACTATTATTCTTGCTTTGAAAAACTTAGAAACTATTGTTGGTTTGCTTTGTGTAATAAGTAACTATTTTGAAACAAATGAAGATTTTAGAAGTTGGAAAAGGTTGCCCTAAATCTTTGAGAGGACTCTTTCCCTTACCTACCATCTCTATATAAGAGATGAGGGAGGCAAGAGATCTCCAAATAGTGAAAAACTTGCTACCCTTGGGAGAGCTCTCCAAACCTCCCAAAAATCTCTCATTCTCTCTCATCTTTCTCTCCCTCTTCCTCCATTGAAGCACCTCTATTAAAGAACATTTTCAAGCCTTAGAACACCCTCATCTCACCATCAAAACGAGATCAAAACCTAGCATTCAAACCCTCTCATCGACCTCTTCAACATAGTTGGAAATCAACGGCATCGGAACTTCCCTTCCACCATTGTTTCAAGCTTCACCATACGATTTTCTTGTCTATTTAAGAGGTAGGTAACCCCTACCATGCATGTCTTCATTTGCATATTTTGTTTTCTCTAAGCATGTTCATTATGGTTAAAAAAATGGCTGAATTATTGCTTTAATTTACTCACATGTACTTCTATTTTTTTATCTTAATATCATGTTGTTCTTTCCTTGCAACCCCCTTCTTGTATATTATCTTTGAATTAGAGAGAAAGATAAGTGGTGAAAACGTGCCATGACTATGCACTAATGGAAACTACGGATAGTTCTCATTAGTGGATCGGTCATGAGAACACCTCTAGGTGAAAAAGTTTTTGGCCTTAACCCTCCTCTCGTTATAGTTATTTTGATATTTGATTTACACTCTGCTTATCATGGTCACTTGGGGTTCATGTGAGAGGAAGTTTATTATTTTTGTCGTTAAGCAAGAAAGGCTAGAAAACCCTAGGGTGAAAGACCCCTGACAATCCTACAGATGAGCCATAAGAGCTCCCAGCGAAAGAAGGAGATGGAGACCCATTATAGGTTGAGTTATTGGGGTGGGATATCATCTCATTTTGCATACCTTGTAGATCATCCGT
Organism: Euptelea pleiosperma; assembly: GCA_035048495.1. Lineage (NCBI taxonomy): Eukaryota > Viridiplantae > Streptophyta > Magnoliopsida > Ranunculales > Eupteleaceae > Euptelea > Euptelea pleiosperma. The sequence goes on along the minus strand of CM068548.1, from coordinate 32,049,070 downwards.
TGTATATTGATTGTTACGTCTTGTTCATCACATGCTCTATTCTGTCCTTGCTTCCCATGATTATGCTTAGTTTAACTTTACATATAGATTAAGAGTGCCATGGGGCTACCTATTGCACTACTGAGTCCGTTGGACTCACAGTGTTTTGTGACACCGCACAGACGAATTGGGCTTTAACCCGATGGATGACTCTTCGTAGGAAGTACCCGACGACGAGGAGTATGAGGATGGCGATCACGGCGAGCCTTTGGAGGCATCTGAGGAGTTCTAGTCCTTTAAACACTTTATTTATGAAACTAGTTGTTCTTGATTTTGATTTCGGGCTTGTTCTGGCCTCTCCTTGGGAACTTGTCCATTTTTGTCTTATGGATGATGCTTAGTTATTTTTATTCGATATACATAATGATTTGAAATTATATTGTTTACATAATGATAGTACATTAGTGATTAATAATAGAACGTCGACCCTTAATGGACCTAGACCGAGTTTTGGGCTCTAAAGACTAAATGTGCTAGAAACACCGTATGAGACAGAATTGTAATTTCAGACCTGTAACGCATTTTCGGCAAGGTAACTGACAAAATCTGCGATTACTGCAAAAGGAGCTCGAAGGTCTATCAGTTAGCTTTCCGGCAATGTAAACAGTTCTCACAAATTCATTCTGTGCAACAAGTTATGGCTAAAATACTAACTGTAATGCGAACCAGTCTGATTTGAGCCCGAGCCAAACAAACCTATTTTCGACCATTTAGATGGCACCTTTGAGCTCTGAGTTCAATAAGAGAGTTGTAGCCAACTCAGAGGGCTATCCAACGGGCTTTAGAACAGCCAAATCGGACATTGGACGAAAAAATGGCGGCCGTTTTACTGCAGCGCCGTCTGGGTGCACTATAAGGACGGGAAAAATAGGAAAAAATTTTATTTTCTCCGTTTGACCTAATTTTTGGTTTGAGACTTCCTTATGTATAGTGGGTTAATTCCATATAGTTTAAAAATCAAAAGTAATTAATTTAGTATTTCTCCCAGAATTAATTCTATAACTTATTCAAGGGTCTAGCTACTGAAATCTGTTTAATCACTTAATGAACTGTGGTATAGATTAGCTTGTTTGAGAATAGATCTTAGTGGTTTAGAGTTACACTTGAACCATTAGGATGCATTCATAGATCACCTCTAGATTCGGGTATAAGGTTGACCCGTGGATTTTCCAGTCAGATCTGGATACCCGGATTTGGGGCGTGACAACAAGTGTTATCATCCCTTGTTTGGGAAGACGTTTGTCTCCGTGGATATCACTTTTCGTGAGGATACACCCTTCTTTCCCCCTACCTCACTTCAGGGGGAGAACAGTGTGAAGAGAGGCCTTATTCCTCTTCCAGTGTTCCTCTTCCTTCTATTCCTCCAACACCCACTCTCCTAGTTGAGGTGACTGACCGACTTACTACAAAGATTGATAGTAGTTATGATGGTGCTCAAGGGGAGCTTAAAGTCTATAGCCGAAGAGGGAAAGCCACAGTTGATCCATGTCCAATCGTGCTAATTGTACCATCCTTAGATCCAAGTAATACCTTATCCTATGAGCCTATTGTGCCATTGATTCCTGCTACTGATGCTTGTGCTTTTGATTCTATTGCTCTCAGAAAGGGTACGAGGAGTTGTACTCAACACCCTCTCAGTAACTTTATTCCGTATGAGGCATTGTATCCCTATTTCGTATGCGAGCCTTAGAAAAGAACAACACCTAGGAACTGGTTGACTTACCTAGAGGAAGAAACTAGTGGGGTGCAAATGGGTGTACAATGTGAAGTACAAGCATGATTTAAAATTTCGTAATGTTTCTTATGTTTCGTTTCGTTTCGTAAGGAAACCGAAACAAAACATTCAATGTTTCGTATGTTTCGTTTCGTTTCGTATGTTTCGTTTCATTTCGTAATGTTTCAGTTTGTTTTGCCGAGACAAACCGAGACAATCCGATACAATCCAAAAAAATAAAAATAAATAATTAATATAATTTAATGATTTTGAAAATATTTCGTAATGTTTCGTAATATTTCGTAATGTTTCAGAAATGTTTCGGATATGTTTCGGAAATTTCGTTTTTTCACAATTTTTTCAATGTTTCATTTCGTTTCGAAGTTTGACTCAGTTTTTCACTTGACTGAAACATTCCTCTGAAATGAAATTTTAAACCTTGAGTACAAGGTAGATGGGTCAGTAGAGAAGTACAAGGCTAGATTGGTAGCCAAAGGATACTCTCAGACATATGGCATCGACTACGTGGAGATATTTACGCAAATTGCTAAAATGAACTCGATAAGGGTGCTCATATCTCTTGCTGCTAACTAGTCGTAGCCTTTACATCAACTTGATGTAAAGAATGCATTTCTTCATGGAGATCTACAAGAAGAAGTGTACATGGTTCATCTTCCAAACTTCATATCAGCAAGAGATGGTAGAAGGGTGTGTAGACTAAAGACGTCCCTGTATGGGTTGAAGCAGCTCCCAGAGCATGGTTTCAAAGGTTTACCAAGGCAGTGAAGAATTTGGGCTACACCCAAAGCCAAGCTAACCATACTCCATTTGATAGACATCATGGGAAGAGCACCACTACTCTCATTGTCTGTGTGCATGACATCATTGTGACGGGCAATGATGTTGAAGAAGTTGCAAAGCTAAAGAGGCATCTAGCTAGCGAATTTGAGACAAATGATCTAAGACCCCTAAAGTACTTTCTGGGTATAGAGGTTGCAAAATCAAGTCAAGGGATCTCTATCTCTCAAAGGAATTATGTCCTTGATCTACTAAAGAATATTGAAAAATTAGGGGCCAGGCCTGTGGACACTCCTATAGAAAAGAATCACAAGCTGGGTGAAGCAAGTGGTGAGTTACTGAAGGACGTTGAGAGCTTTCAAAAACTAGTCGAGGGGCTGATATATCTCTGATGCAGGACATTTAACCAATACTCCCCAAAAGCCGCGACTGTTGGTAGTGTGAGATTAAATTCCTTTATCTCATAGCACATGATCCAGGCCCTCGGTCGAACCCTCCTTCGTGGGTCCCATTTCACACGGGCCATCCCACCCTGAGTGTGCCCCATATACGCAAGCTGCTCCACTCGAGCCCGGTGTGAAACCACCCCTGCATTAATCACCCCCGGTGAGGAGTCTCGAACACGAGACCCCCCGCTCTGATACCACTTTGATGCAGAACATTTAACCAATACTCCCCAAAAGCCGCAACTGTTGGTAGCGTGAGATTAAATTCATTTATCTCATAGCCCATGATCCAGGCCCTCGGTCGAACCCTCCTTCGTGGGTCCCATTTCACACGGGCCATCCCACCCCGAGTGTGCCCCATATACGCAGGCTGCCCCACTCGAGCCCGGTGTGAAACTGCCCTTGCATTAAATAGTAAATCCACGATTTACTATAAATAGAAAAAAATGATATTTACTATAAATAGTAATTTCGGGATTTACTATAAATAGTAAAAACGTGAATTACTATAAATAGTAAATAGGATCCACTTGATTGCATTGATTCGGTGTAGCGTGGACGATCGTAGTAGAATGCTCCCGCATCAATCTCTTTTTTACTAGACCGGATATTGCCTATATTGTCAGTGTGATTAGCCAGTATATGCACTCACCTAGAGAAATCCACTTGGAGGCAGCACACAAGATTGAGGTATGTCAAATCCTTTCCTGGTAGGGGACTTCTCTTCAAGAAATATGATCACATGAGAGTAGAGTCATACACTGATGCAGACTAGGCAGGTGCCAAGGATGACAGAAGATCCACTTCCGGGTTTTGCACATTTGTTGGAGGTAATCTTGTGACATGGAGAAGCAAAAAGCAACCTGTGGTTGCTCGATCCAATGCAGAGGCTGAGTGTCGAGTTATGACTCATGGCTTGTGCAAGATGTTGTGGTTGAAAATCTTAGTTGCTGAACTAGAATTCCCCGTTACTAGTTCGGTGAGCTTGTATTGTGATACAAGGCATCAATTAGCATTGCTCATAATCTAGTTCTGCATGATTGAGCAAAGCATATTGAAGTGGACAGACACTTCATATGAGCGAAGATTGTTATTGGGGAAGTTTGTACTCCTTTTTTGAAGACTGAAGAGCAAGTGGCAGATGTATTCACTAAAGGAGTCCCTAGTCATCAGCTACACAGGTGTCTCAGCAAGTTGGGCATGATAAATATTTACACACCAACTTGAAGGGGAGTGTCATTAGGGTAGTTTTGTACTTACCTTTTATATTTGTAAGGGCATACTTGTCCTGTAAAAGTTCCTTAGTATAAATAATAAGATTGGAGTCATGTGACACGCACATGCTCTCCTTTTCTCTCTTTTCTCTATCTTCTCTCCTCCTTCCTCTCTCCTCTCTTCTTCTCTATCGTTATCTTTTTCACAAACCCTAACCCTAGAACTATCCATTTCTACTTTCGTTCCTTCTCTTCTATTTTTCTTTCCTTCTTTGTGGTCAGATATAATAACTTGGGGTCTAGTCGTAAAACTCTAGGTTTTCCCATCTTTTTTTTTCCTTTCCCTTCTATGGTGGTTCCTACCACACCTATATTGTGTGTGGATGTGCACGAGGTCATTCATGCAAATTTGAAGGGATAACCTTAGCTTCAATGTATGTGATGCACATGAAAAGTATTTACAGCATGGTGTATTTTGCCTCCTAGGCAATTTGCAGGTTCCTATAATTTGTCGTGACGCATTTCCCGAGGTTATTTATGGCATGTTTCTCGAAGTGTCATAAATAATGAAGGTTTGCATTTTGGCCGTTTTAACGAAATATAAAAAAAAAAAACTAGTTAGTATCATCCAAAACGTTACAGGCAATACCAACAAAGCTACTAAGTTTCAACCGAAACATACCGAAACCATGTGAAACCTGAAACATAATGGTATCATGTCTCCTCCTTAGCGAAACCGAAACATTTCAGTTTCGGATGAAACTTTAAGCCATGCTTCCAAGGCTGGCAGTCACTGAGTTCCTAGGTAATAAGGACATGACACTTTTAAGGTTTTTCTATGATGGAAACGTACCAATGCATACGTGCGTCGACACATCCTAACACATACGACAATGTTGACCTATATTTTAATGATTTTTAATTATAAGAAATGATTTCTAAAGAGGGGTTAGTGTGTTCCATCCTCTAAACAATACTTTGTACAGTTGTTAAACATAGCTCTAGTTGTTTAATAGTCTGCCCTTATAAATCTACTCATACTAATTATTTTATTGAATAGTTCCATGGTGTACGGAAATGTTTTCTTTTACTTTTCATAAATTTCTTTCCTTTTGTTTATTTAAAAACAATTCTGGATAAATATAACTAAAATCTTATATTATGATAAGTGATCGGACGTGTCCGTTTTCGGGCTTCTTAAAGGCACAAGGGCTATGTCATTGTTACATAGCCGAGTTCAATCTTCTCTCATGGGCTTTTTGTTGTGCAAATTCTCCATTATTTCTGAATCATCTTTTCTATTTTCTTTTTCTTTTTCTTTTGTTCCCTTCAGCCTTCGTGCTTGTAGGTAATCTGTCCTACATCGCCCATCCCTTTTCTTGTTACCATCTTGTTGTCCCTTGTGTTGAAAATACTCCAGCAAATAATGAACTAGGAAGAAAGACTGGCATGACTTTTTTTTAAGTAATTGAGAGTAAATGTATTGAGAAAAAGGAATAAGGCCACTGTACAATACCCCCGAAAAGGTGAGAAAGGAACTAATCGCCGAAAAAAACACCAAAAAGATACCAGCTAAATCAGCCAGGATTAAGAAACATTGCAAACCATCTGAATACAAAGTCTTCAAAGTGCAGCTTTTTAAATTCCTTAAGAATAGAGGACCAAAAGAAGAGAGAAACTTTAATCTTCAAAACTATAGTAGGAAGGTCTCCCGCCTTGTCATCAAAGATGCGTCTGTTGCACTCTTTCTAAATGGCCAACCAAATAGCAAAAAGGAAGCATTTTCCAAAGAATGTGGCCTCGGGTAGGAAAAGCATCCACGCGCCCAAGGATATGCTCCTTAGTACTAGCAAATCTATGATATGCCAAATAATAATAATAAAAATAAAAAAAAAAGTGGATCAACACCTCTTTAGTAAACTGACAATAAAGTAATAAGTGATCCACCCTCTCTTCACTCAATCTACAAAGAAAGCACATGTTGGAAAAATCATATTGTTTCTACTTTCTACTAATAAGATTAGCCACAGTGAGGATTTTATTGTGCACTAGCATTATAGCATTAGTATAAGACCTAATATATCAACTGCATACAGGAGTCACATGTATCAAGTATCAACCCTATAAAAGAAATTCTCCTGTTTTTTCATGCAATTATGTAACAGATATTCTTAGTTTGTTTCATGAACATCAAAATACAGAAAGATTCTTTTAATTTGATGATATGCTTTATCAGCAATGGAAAATATGCATAACAGTTAAAAATGGAAAATAGATGCTGGCATAAATCCACTCATTGCAGTCGGTCAAAGAGAACTAAATTGTACATGTAGTTAAAGAACTCAAATGCAACAGTAAAGCACACTAGAGTCAAATGTGTTTGTTGTCCAGGTATGAAGCAGTTAACCACGTCAAATGTTTGCATCTTGAAGGTACTTAAAAAGAGAGGTACCTCGGGTGCAACATAATTTGGCGTTCCACATGTTGTATGAAGAAGTCCAACTCCCTGCACATTGAATATAATCAAAAACAACAACAAAGATGCACAGTTAAAAGGAAACTGTCTGTGTCGGTTAACACGACTAAGAAGGCAATCATACTTGCTGGGGTAACGCACTCAGTCCAAAATCAGAAATTTTCAAGTTTCCTTGGGAATCAAGAAGAAGATTTTCAGGCTACACAGAAAAGAAGAAATAATCAGGGTCTAGGACAGCAAGAAATTGTGGTTTTTCGGAGGAAGGAGTCACCAGAATCAAGTAGCACACCTTCAAATCTCTGTGGTACACACCCTTACTGTGGCAATAATCAACAGCATCTATAAGCTGTTGAAAGTATCGCCTAGATATATGCTCACGAAGCCTTCCTTGGTGAACCTGCATACATAGCCAGAACAGTTATAAAAAAAAAATCAAATGCTAAGATAAGCCATATTTCAGAATCTTACTATTTTATCAAATAGTTCTCCTCCAGTGACGAATTCTAGAATGATATATATCTTTGTTTGGCTGGCCAAGACCTTTGAAAAGGATAAAAAAAAGAGAAAAAGGAAAAAGTCACAAACAACATCAAAGAAAGCTTTAGCATGACAAAACCTGATTGTTAGCAAACAAATGAAGTAATATAAGATAAAGATGCATACGATAACATATATTAATGTGGAGGATACATATCAACCATACCTCGTGCAACCTTATTATGTTAGGATGCCTGACAATCTTCATTATGGATATTTCTCTCTTAATCTGGAAACCAACTCATGAAAGTTAGCCAACATATTACGAACAGAAAATAGATAAATCAAGCTCAAAGGCAGCTCAACCAAATGAACCAATACCAGTGTTGAGTATACCAGCAAACAAGTATTTATAAAAAGTTCTCCCGAGTGAAATTGACACTTTTTCACTAGAGAAATTATCGCTTGACAATCTTAATGCCATCGAATAGAAACTGATACAATTTCCAGTGAAGGAAGAGACAAGTCAGAGTTGATTATTGCTATGTATCAAAATAAATCCAGTGTTATCAAAATGTCAAAGCAAACCCAGGTGCTAGACCTTGCTGATCGCCTAGGCAAGTGCTTGGTAACTAAAGCAACCTAAAATTTTTGGGGATTTTGATAAAAGAACATGAAATTTTACAGGTAATTTTGCAATTTTATCAATAATGTTCATTAGTTTAATTTTACAATACTAAAAATAGAAAAAAAGAAAAAAGGATCAAAGGTCAAGTAAAGTTTTATAATACTAATTTTAAACAATAAGAGTATAAAATTCTGAGTAACACTGACGCAGATACGTGTGTCGGTGTCTAACACGACACCCTCAAGAAACCCGAATGGAGGATGAAAAGCGCCAGCTCTCTTTTGTTTGCAAAAGAGTGTCAGCATGTGTATGAGGCATGAGTACGACACAAAGTCCAACAAAAAAAATTCAAAAAATGGAATGTCCATGTTAAATTTATTAAAAAACATTTTACCATTGCATTAAACTTTAATGAATTTCCTTCTTCAATAACCAAAAAACCCAAATCATATGTGTAGCTGATTGCTTATATCTATGAATCAGCAAGAGGAATAACCCTTGTAAGAAGACTTGGAGCTTTTATAGTTGCAATAGTGATGAGAGTTAGGGTTAGGTTTAGAGATTCAAATAGAGAAGAGAGATGGATGTCATATGTGTGTCACATGACTCCAATAACATATATTATATATGTAAAACATTACAAAAGACAAGTATACCCCTCTAATCAGTTATTTACAGAGCTACCCCTTATACATGGAAATACGTATATGATAACACTCCCCCTCAAGTGGTGCATAGATATCTCTCATGCCCAACTTGCATAGACACCGGTGGAGTTGCCAACTAGGAACTCCCTTAGTGAAGACATCAGCAACTTGCTCATCTGTCTTCACAAAAGGAGTACATAGTGTTAAACAACCATTTACCCCAAAAGATCGATCTGTTAGGGAAAAGCGAAACAACTATATATATCAATGGGTCGTCGGGCCAACACAACAGGTGCACGGGAACAAATCATCCGCTAACACTCCCCCTCAGCGGGAATACACCCCGCTGGAGACTTGAACCCGCAACCTCCCAGGCAATAAGGCTCTGATACCATGTTAAACAACCATTTACCCCAAAAGATCGATCTGTTAAGGAAAAGCGAAACAACTATATATATCAACGGGTCGTCGGGCCAACACAACAGGTGCGCGGGAACAAATCATCCGCTAACACTCCCCCTCAGCGGGAATACACCCCGCTGGAGACTTGAACCCGCAACCTCCCAGGCAATAAGGCTCTGATACCATGTTAAACAACCATTTACCCTAAAAGATCGATCTGTTAGGGAAAGGCGAAACAACTATGTATATCAACGAGTCGTCGGGCCAACACAACAGGTGCGCGGGAACAAATCATCCGCTAACACATAGTTCCCCAGAAACAATCTTATCCCTGATGAAGTGGCGGCCAACTTCAATAAGCTTGGCCCAATCATGTTTAACTGAATTGTGAGCAATGCTAATGGTGGTTTTATTGTCACAGTATAAGCTCACAGACCCCGAGACAGGGAAGCCTAGTTCAGCAACCAACATCTTTAACCAAAGCATCTTACACAAGCCATGGGCCATTACCCTAAACTCTGTCTCTGCACTGGATCTGGCAACTACAGGTTGCTTCTTGCTCCTCTAAGTAACATGATTGCCCCCAACAAAGGTGCAATAGCCTAAGGTAGATCTCATGTCATCCTTGGCACCTGCCCAGTCTGCATCAATGTATAGCTCTACTATCAATAGCCATTCTTCTTGAAGAGAAGACCTCGTCCATGTCACGCCCCGAATCCGGATATCCAGATACGACCCGAAAATCCATGGATCGAACAATACCCGAACCCAGAGGTGATCCATGAATGTCCCCTAGTGGTCCAATTAGGTCAATTAGACTACTAAGGTTCATTCGAAAACCTACTAAGTAAACAAAAAAATCTAGATGTAGAAAACAAATAATTAAAATAATTCAATCAATCAACTAAATGTGAAGAGAATGAGGTGAGAACACGCTCTCAATCAAAGGACTACATATCCGTGAAAATAAATAAGGTTTTAAAACAATCAAAATAAAGTCTTCTAAAGTGCGGGATCGACTCCCAAATCCTCGCCGATCTCCTCGAATGCACCAGAGTCTTTTGCCTCAAAATCATCTCACGTACCCCGGCTCCTCAAAATCTGAAAATGGTATCGGTGTAGCACCGTGAGCCGAGGCCCAGTAATACAACAGTGTGCATGGTATGATATCATACTATACAAATTTTTTAATCAAGGTATGCATCTCAATCGTATAATAAGAATGACATGAATATGATGGTGAATGCAAGTGCGTACAGGATGCAAATGCAACTAGTACCCATAACCACATAGGGTCTCCATCTCCTTCCCACACTGGGAGCGGTTTCATCGATCCATCTGCAGGATATAATAACGTCTGGGGCCTTTCCCCCTAGGATATCGAACCCTGATTAATTGATAAAACCAATATAAACGTATATAATATACTTCAACCCCGTTCCCTTATTCACCCCTTATATGAAATGACGTGATGATCATGGTATGACAACAAGATGGTACTAGGGTTATATGGCATAAGCACACATGTATTTAACATTTAAATAAGAATATAAAATGAAGAGATGATCATCAAAAGTGATAACATGGGAACGAATTAGGGTTAACCATGAATAACATGTAACAATCACAGAAGGTCACGATCAACACGGATGAACAATATAAGTGGAAATCACAAGACAATCCAACACACCATGGCCAAACCCTATGAGGGATCCATGAAACAAGGTCGACCCATAAAGAGGGATCCAAGACACTTGGCCGAACCCTATGAGAGATCCAAGACACATGGGTCGGATCCTTATGCATACAAGTATAGGTCAAACCATCTAGGGTTTAGTCAAACAACAAGGGCTAAACCCCTTAATAGTTAATAAGTCATGACCAAACCACTAATAATTAATAGATTTTTACAAAAAAAATATACTGCCTTGTAAAAATCATAACTAAATAAATATTAATTAGAAAAATATAAACTCAATGGATTTAAAAACTAGATTCACAGAGGTTTTTAGGAAAAATAAATAAAAAAATATTCAGATTCAAAATATAGGTCGAAACCCTTAATTAAGTGGACCGGAGAGAATCTGAAATTCTGGATTTAATAGAAAAGTCTCGCACATTTGAAAAATCATAACTTAATCAATACAAATCGGAAAAATACAAACTTAAATGTTATAGAAACTAGATTTATAGAGGTATTTAAGAAAAATAAATAGAAAAATATTCAGATTCAAAATATGGGTCTAAACCCTTAATTAAGTGGGCCGGACAGAATCTGAAATTCTGGGTTTTACAGAAAAGTCCAGCACATTTGAAAAATCATAACTTAATCATTTTAAATCAGAAAAATACAAACTCAAAGGTTCTAGAAAATAGATTGATAGAGGTATCTATGAAAAATAATTAGAAAAATAATTAGAAAAATATTTAGGTTAAAAATATAGATCGAAATCTCAAGTGAAGTGGACCGTGTAAAATCTGGAATTCTGGGTTTTACGGAAAAGTCCAACACGTTTGAAAAATCATAACTTAATCAATACAAATCAGAAAAATACAAACTCAAAGGTTCTAGAAACTAGATTGATAGAAGTATCTAGGAAAAATAATTAGAAAAATATTTAGGTTAAAAATATAGATCGAAATCCCAAGTGAAGTGGACCGTGTAAAATCTGAAATTCTGGGTTATTTTGTAAAGTCCAACAACTTAGAAAAATTATAATTAAATAAAGATAAATCAGAAAAATACAAACTAAACAATTTTGAAAAATAGATTCATAGAGGTATTTAGGAAAAATAATTATAAAAATATTTAAATCATAAAAATACAACGAAAATGATAAAGAACATAGTCATCCATTATAGGTACAAAATAGACCATGGCCAAACCTATCACGGTAGCTCAAAATAAAGATCAACCCAATAAGAATAAAGTAAATATTGTTGAAATTAATTTATAATGAGTATCAACCATTACCTAATGAAAGAAAAACAAAATCTTGAAGAAAAACAAGTATAGGATGGATCAAACACACTTACCTCAAGGTTTCTTAAACTTTAATGAAGAATTCTTGAATCGCTTGAAAAATCCCTCATTTGTTAATCTTTTGCTCCCAAAGTGATATATGTTTATGAGAGAAGGGAGATGAACACTATCCTAGGATTTGGTGATGATTGGAGAAAAAGATGTGGTGTTAATAGTGGAAGAGTGTAGATGAAGGCTTGAGTTTTAGGTTAAAGATTAAGTGTAGAGAATAATGGAGGAAGAGAGCTTAAATAAAATAGAAGGTAATGAAGGAATAAGTCTCATAAGGATTAGGGTTAAGTGATTTTCGTAACTCTCCTAGGGTTGACTTTTTCAACCCTCTAAAACTTATATTTTACACTACTAATGGGTTAGAAATGGGCCAAGGCCCATATATATCAAATAGGCTTCATTTAAGATTATTATTAAGCCCAAAAGGCCTCTAGATTGACCATATAGGCCCACCCAACAATCATAACACAAATAATTATTCATTAATTCAATTAAACTATATTATATATTTCAAAAGTTCATACAATAAGGTATTAACACATGTCACACACACATAAATCACATAACATATTCTAAATACACAAAAATCACAAAAAAGTTCAAAGCCTCGAAAAAATATCAAGATGACCTCGGAATGACCCAAAAACGGATCCGCGGGTCCCATACTCCTATTAAATAAATAAAATATAATTAAATATTAATTTTAAAAAATATAAGAATGGTAAGAAAGTTTAAAAATTATGAAAATACTATTTTTGTCAAAATCTCTTGAAATCTCCCGCTAAGGCTTTTATGTCTCAAGAAAGGCTCCAAATTTCACAGGTCAGTTGGTAAGGATAAAATAGGAATATTTTTTGTGTCTCGGGCCCAAAAAATAAAATTTTTATAAAAGTTCTAGACTATTAGCTGGGGAAAGAAAAAGTCCCCTGCAAGTTATATAGTTCATTATTTTTAGTAAGAAATTTAGCCCTAAAGAGCGAGTTTCAAAAATACAGATTTTCAAAGTTGTCAGAATGAAATCAAATTGAATACACATACTCATACATGATATTAAACAATAAAAATAATAATAAGAGTCTGAAAAAGTTTCAGGTTTTCATTTATTAGGTAAATTTACCATAATACCCTAGAACGAAAGTTTAGGGTATTACAGTCCAAGAGCAGACTGGAGGTACCTCAGAATCCTATGTGCTACCTCTAAGTGAATTTCCCCGGGTAAGTGCATGTACTGGCTGATAACACTACCAGCATAGGCAATGTCTGGTTGAGTCAGAGAGAGATAGATCAATCTCCCAACCAGCCTTTGAAAACCCCCCACGTCTTGTAGAAGCTCACCACGTGAATCAGCTAGGTTGTGGTTCTGCTCTATGGGAGTCTCCACTAGTTTGGCTCCAAGCTTGCCAAAATCCTTCAACAGATCTAGGACATACTTCCTTTCTGAGATGAAGATCCCTTGGCTGGATCTTGTAACTTCTATACCCAAAAAGTACTTGAGAAACCCTAGATTTTAGTTTCAAACTCCCCTGCTAGATGACTCTTCAGCTTGGTCACATTTTCTACATCGTTCCCTGTCAGAATGATGTCATCGACATAGACATAAGAGCCGTAATGCTCTTCCCCTAATGCTTCACAAACAGGGTGTGATCGGCTTGACTCTGAGTGTAGTGCAACTTCTTCACCGCTAGAGTGAACCTCTCAAACCATGCCCTTGGAGATTGCTTAAGCCCATAGAGAGCTTTTCTCAGTTTACACACTTCGCTACTTTCCCCTGGTGAGATAAAACCAGGAGGAGGCACCATGTACACTTCTTCTTGCAAGTCTCCATGGAGGAATGCATTCTTCACATCCAGCTGATGCAAAGACCATCCTTGGTTTGCTGCCAAAGACAAAGCACCCTGATTGAGTTCATCTTTGCCATAGGTGCAAAGGTCTCCACATAGTCAATCCCATAGGTCTGAGTGTACCCCTTGGCTACCAATCTTGTCATGTACTTCTCAACTGACCAATCTACCTTGTACTTTACTGTGAACACCCCATCTCCAACCAACGGGTTTTTTCAACTAGCTCCCATGTTCTGTTTTTGTCCAAGGCACTCATCTCCTCTACCATAGCTGCTCTCCATCTAGGATGTGCCAGTCCTTCTACTATAGAAGAGGGAATAGGAATAGTGGCCACGGATGTGATGAACTCCTTGTATGAGGGAGACAAGGCATCATAGCAAACAAAGTTGCTCAAGGGATGTTGAGTACAACTTTTGGTGTCCTTTCTTAAAGCAATAGGAAGGTCAGGAGCACACGCATCAGTGGAAGAAGGAATAACAGGTATAGAGATAAAAGAAATACTACCTGGATCCCAGGATGGTACCACTGGGACTGGATCAGTTGTTGCTTTCCCCCTTCTGTGATAGACTTTAAGCTCCCCCTGAGCTCTAGGACCACTATCAGACATCGTAATAGGTTGAGGCCTCTCAACAACTAAAGGGAAAGGAGGAGATAGAGAAACAGCAAGAAAAGGACATCTTGAGAACACTCTTCACTACTGCTTTCCCCCTAAAGAGAGGTAGGGGAGAAAAAGGAGACCTCCTCGCGAAAGGTGACATCCATGGAAATAAACATCTTTCCAGACAAGGGGTGGTAACACTTATACCCCTTGTGAGTGGAAGAGTAGCCAAGGAAAACACATTTAAGAGCTTTGGGATCCAGCTTGTGCCAATGTGGACCCAAAATGTGCACAAAACAGACACATCCAAATATACAAGGAGTGATGGCAATCAATGAAGAGTTGGGAGCAAGAACCTAAACCAGGGGACTGGAAGTTGAGCACACGCGAAGGCATCTAGTTAGTCAAGTAAGCAGCAGTCAAAACAACCTCAAACCAATAAGATTTAGGGACATTGGACCCAATGTATGTTATCAGATTTGTATGTATTTACGTATACACTTGTATTAGGGGTAGTATTGTGAATACCTATACTTTAGGGGTATTTTCATCATTGTAATGTTCTCCGTACAAATAAGATTTGTGAGGTCATGTGAGTATACATATGACATCCTGTTCCCTCTTTTCTCTCTTCTCTCTTTGATCCTAAACCTAACCCTAACACTAACCCTAATTTACCAATTCAACTTGGTATCAGAGCCATCAATTGATCAATCGCCGGAGGAGATTGTCGGACAATTGCCAACGCTTCACTGTACCGTACGGCTGATGTCATAGGCCGTACAGACACGCATCTCGAGATCTGTCAAGAACTCTTCCTAATAGATCTTGATTTTTCAGGATTTTTGGGAATTTTTTGAGCAATTCTTGATGGTTTTAAGACCATTTGTCTTCAGAAAATTGTGAAAATTAATTTTTCACACCAATCGTTAATCCTTTCAATTTAGGGTTTCTTGGTAGAATTTCTTGGTCACTTCTGATCCCTCTCAATCCTAGGAACCTATTGAATCCAGCCTTATATATTTCTATGGCCGATTGAAGGTTTTATGTTGAAAACCCCTCTTTATTATTACCACCAGTGCTCTTTAGAGGACTCTGACCATATGGATGTTTGGCCAATTCCTAGGTGGGCCTACAAACCAAAAATCAGCCTGATTAGTGATTTCAAGGAGTTGGATTGGATTTATTTTCATGGGTTGATCTCAACTGTGGGAATTTGAGCAGTATTTGAGGCACAAAGATCCAAAGGTTTGAAATCACTAATCAAGCTGATTTTTGGTTTGTAGGTCCACCTAGGGATTGGCCAAACATCCATACGGTCAGAGTCCTCTAAGAGTGTGCCACGTGGCTCATATTGTGTCCTGTAATAGGAACCGATCAAAAAAGGCTGGTCCTTGGAGCCCGATATATATATATATATATATGAGTGAGAGAGATTGAATAATTATTCAACCTCTTCTCTTTTCCACAACTTCTCTCTCTAACCCTAATCTCCTTCTCCACATTCTTCCGCCTCCACAACTATTTCTCTTCTTCTCTACTAGTTACAATCTAAATCACAACATTAACAACTTTCCACTTTCGATTGTGAAACTCAGAAATTGTTGTGATCCACGCACAATTGGCGGACTTATGGCGTAGCCATTCAACATCATCATGGACCCATGTAAAATGAAGGTTTGTGTAATCATCACGTTCTCCCCTTTATCCACCATCACTTTTTCGTCTTTGACATCTTCTCTTCTTCACCGTCAACTTTTTCATCAAGTTTGGAATGTCGCTAGGGGCATTCATACAGCCTATGGCCCTATCCCCACATTCAAAACAATTAATGGCTCGATTTATTCCAGATGTTTTTCCATGTCTTGGAGCCCAAGTCAATGCATTAACTCTAGAGTCCTTCCGCTTGCCACCATGGTTGGACGTTAGTACTTGCCTGGCATTTGTGGACACCTTGTTTCCAGCAGCCGATTTGCTGATGTAACACTTTAGCTTCTCTTCAGCCCTGATGGCCAACTAGTATACACCAATAAGCTATGTTACCTAGATATGACAAGGATATGGGACCGATATGGTGTGGATACAACCTTTATAATTAAAATGGAAGTATCTTACGTGACACGACACAAAGATAGCGTCCATTTTGAAGTATCCAAGTAACATAGCCAATAAGTAGTTGTAGAGCTTGGTTCATCACCTATCTGAACATGTTGTGCGCATTATGTCCCAAAAAGCATAACCAGATATTCATAAAGTCTATGCCCCGTCTTGACGGCCACCTACCATTAATCACCAGATCAAAGGAAAATTTTATGGCACCCACACTTCAAATCAATCTTAGAGAGGACTCCAGCCCCCAAAAACATGTCCAACATGTCATCTGTAAACTTGCAAGAACTAGAAGATAGAAGAGAAAGAAAGAGAGAGTGAGAGAGAGAGAGTCGACTAGCTTGGGTAAGCTTAGATTGATCTCCTCTATTATATTTATAGATGCTCCAATGCTACAAAATAAAAAGTGACAACGAGGAATACTTAGGCAACAAGAAAAGCCAAAATAGAAACAAACAAATAAAGAAACTACTTAAGGACTAAGTAACTTAAGTGTGGGCCAAAGGGGCCCAACACGGTTTTAAGGACCACGTAACTTAAGTGTGCCCAAGGGGCCCAACATGTTTTCTTCTTTAACACTCCCACTCAAGCTTGAACATATAGGTCATGCATGTCCAAGCTTGGAACACAGAAAGAAAAAGCCCCGAGCCAAAGGTTGGGTGAAGACATCACCAATCTGATCCGCGGACTTGACATATAGCGTGATAATCAACTTGCTTAGCACCAAGTTTTGGATATGTGCCATAGCCCTGTATTCAACTTCTGCACTAGAACAGGCGACTACAATTTACTTTTCGAGCCAAAACTTTATAAGATTTAATCAAAATTTTGGAGGGAAATCTTTGGTTGCTTTTTGCTTTTCCATACAAACCTTAAATCCCGCATTGGTTGTGAGGACTCTCATTTTTACCCATATATATATGAGTTACGGAACCTAACGGTAGAGCCCAAGTCCTAAATTTTAAACCACACATACACATGCGCGTCAAGCCGGGTCGGGTCGGGTCCGTGGTCCGTGGTCCATGGTCCGTGGTACGTGGTCCGTGGTACGTGGTACGTGGTCCTTGGTTCTTGGTCCTTGGTCTTTGGACTTGGACTTGGAGTGATGCCTACCTTCAGTGAGCTATTGAATCCTGGGAGCAGTCGTCGACCAACTGACAACAACACCTTCGAAGTGCAGCGGCGAAATCTACTTTAGGACACCGCGTACAATGCGTGCCTCAGCCTTGCTTTAACCGATAGTTCATTTCATCTTTGTTTACAATTTCTGATATTGGTTCAACTTTGCCGAAGTATTTTTTTTTTTTTTTTGATAAGTCGGAATGTATTGATAAGAAAGAGAGAATTACAAAAGGCCTAAGAGGTCGAGATGACCTACCTAAAGCAAAGACGCCTACATCAGCAATGAAAGCAAAAATAAAAGAAGGTTAGGCTAGATCTCTCTTACAAATGATATCCCACCGGAAAACGAAGTCCTCAAAAAATAGACCCCGGCAGTCCTTGAAAAGTTTGGACCACAAAAATAAAAGGCCCTTGATGTTCAGAATAATATTCTCCACCGAGGTCTCCCTATCCTTGAACACCCTAAGGTTGCGCTCCTTCCATAGGCCCCAGCATATCGCGAAAGGGAGCAAACGCCATAATATGCGGCCTCTACAAAAGAAGGAACAAGTGGTCCAACTATGGGTGAGCTGCATCAACGTAAGGGGGAAGACCCAAGTCATGCCAAAATCAACCATGAAGGCTGCCCAAACCGCCCTGGCCACTGTGCAGTGAAGAAAGAGATGATCGATCGACTCCCGCTTTGCTTGCATAAGGAACAGAAATCAACAATAATCATCTTGCGAGCTCTCAATTGGTCCACAGTCAAGATTTTGTTCATGGAGGCAGTCCAATAGAAAAAAGCAATTTTGGATGGTACCTTGGTTCCCCACATGAAAGGGGCCAAGAACTTGTTCACAACAGGCAGGAGAAGAGATTGGTACAAGGATCGCACAGAAAATTTGCCGTCTTTCGACCATCTCCAAATACGGCTGTTAGGCGCCTGAGAAGGAAAGTAGCAATCTTGTAGGCGAAGCAGAAGGCGGGATACCACTTCAATCTCCCAATCATTAAGTCTTCTTCTAAAGCCAAAGTTCCACACCATGTTCTCCCCTTCGTGGACCGTACATAAACTCACCGCTCGGTTCTTATGGTCAGAAATGGAATACAACTCGGGGAAATCAATCATGAGAGGATTGTCTCCGCACCAACGATCCTCCCAAAATTGAACTCTATCACCAATGCCCACCTAGTAAGAAATCCCGTTGTAAAAATTGTTGAAGTGCTTCATAATACCTCTCCAAACACTGCAACCATAGGCAGAATGGACTGTTCTCCCATCCCAGTCGTAGTCTACTACCCCACACTTGCCTGCCATCGCCTTTCTCCATAGACTGTCCGTCTCCTCTCCAAATCGCCACAGCCATTTGCCCAAAAGCGCACGATTCATGATGGAAAGGCTTCTAATCACCAGGCCCCCCTGGAGTTTAGGTCGGCAAATAGTCTCCCAATTCACCAGGTGGAACTTCCTCTTTCCTTCTCGATCGTGCTATAGAAAATTTCTCATAATTCTTTCTAGGGCCTTCACAGTGCTACTGGGCATGCCAAACGGGGACATAATATAGAGGGGCAAGCTAGAGAGACAATGCTTCAGCAAAACCAATTTACCCCCTTTAGAGAGATACTTGGATTTCCACAAAGCCAGTCTACTCCCAAAACTATCAGCCAGAGGTTCCCAGATGGCTTTGGATCTGCAATTTGCTCCCAAAGGTAGCCCTAGGTAAGAAGTAGGAAAGTTGCCTTCATTGTAGCCCAAAGCTGCTACCAACTCTCCCAAATTGTTAACTTCTCCCACCCCATACATGGTGCTCTTGGCCATGTTGATCTTGAGACTCGAAGCAGCCTCAAAGCATACAAGAAGACCCCTCAAGAAGCGGACTTGGGTAATGGAGTCCCCGAGGAAGACCAAAGTGTCGTCGGCAAACTGGAGATGAGAAACCGCTTCGATGCTGTGACAAACCTTAAACCCTTCAAGGAATCCAAACTCTATCGCCCTACTGAGCATCCTCCCCAAAGCTTCTGCAATCACTATGAATAAATAAGGTGACAACAAGTCCCCTTGTCTCAAACCACGAGAGTTGCGAAAATAACCCACTGGAGCACCATTAACCAGAATGAAGAAAGATGCTGAGGAGATACATCTAGCAATCCACCTTCTCCATTTGAGCCCGAAACCCATCCTATCCAACATGTTGTAGACAAAGCTCCAACTGATGTGATCGTACGCTTTCTCTAGATCAATTTTGCATACAGTCCCCAGGGTTCCAGTTTTGCTTCTAGAATCAATGCATTCATTGGCAAGGAGGATGCCATCTAGAATCTGCCGACCCTTCACAAAAGCACCTTGCGTAGGGGAAATAACCGAAGTGAGCACTCTGCTGATGCGGGAAGTAAGAGTCTTTGCTGATGTATTTTCAATTTGCTATTCGGGTATGCTTCAGTTTACTTAATTTGGTATTTTTCATTTAGTAGTTACATTGCAACTGATTTTCTAATTCTCTATTTTAGTGATTTGCAATTTACTAAAACAAAAATTGGGAAAGTCTACACTAACAGCCTCCACAAAGGTACAATAGCCAGAGGTATAACAACGATCAAACTTACTTCCAGCCCAATTTGCATCAGAATACCCATTAATGCACAAGTCTAAGGAAGGTCGATAGAGTAAGCCTTTGCCAGGTGCATTCTTCAAGTATCGTAAGATACGGTAGATGGTACTGACCAGGGTCACTATATAACTCCCCCTATTCCCCATCCAGATGGACTGTCGGATCCATAGAGACATCAATGGGTTTAGAACTCATCATGTCTGACTCAGATGAGTTTTAACAGATGCAATCTCACAATTGTCACTACCAAAAATAATAATCATCCATGTATACCACGAGAACTACAGTACCATAATCTGTATGTCAAATAAAGATTGAGTTATCGGAAGACAACCAGGTGAACCCGTACTGCAAGACCACCTTGTTAAACAACTGATTTTTACGGAGTGAAGAAATAGTAGTAAAAGAGGTAGAGAAGTAGTGAGGGATTAAAACCTCAAAGAGAGAACAATAAATTGTCCCAAGAAGAGGGGTGCAACACCACCAAAAGAAGCAAATAGTTGAA
This sequence comes from Euptelea pleiosperma, assembly GCA_035048495.1. Classification (NCBI taxonomy): domain Eukaryota; kingdom Viridiplantae; phylum Streptophyta; class Magnoliopsida; order Ranunculales; family Eupteleaceae; genus Euptelea; species Euptelea pleiosperma. Next base: position 32,028,432 of record CM068548.1, on the reverse strand, counting down.
ACAAATTGGTAGCAAAACCCAACAGAACAAGAAATTACCTCTTCTTGGGAAAATAGTAGAGATCAAGCACAAGATCTCTCTAGACTCATAGACAAATAGAATTCAGCCGGAAAATCATCACCTGGCTGACATCAATAGAGCAAGAGGGTCATGGGACCCTAAACCATGGTAGAGAGAGAAAGACGAGGGCCTGCGACAACTCTTAAAGCATAGGCTGCGGCAACCCTTCTTTAGAGAGATCGAAAAAAAGGAACAGTTGGTGCTTTGATACCATGTAAACTTGTAAGAACTAGAAGATGGAAGAGATAAAGAAAGAGAGTCGACTTACTTAGATTAGCTTAGATCAATCTCCTCTATTATATTTATAGATGCTCCAATGTTACAAAATAGAAAGTGACAACTAGGAAAACTTAGGCAACAAAAAAAGCCCAAAATAGAAACAAGCAAATAAAGAAACTACCAAGTAACGTAAGTGTGGGCCCAAGGGGCCCAACACGTTTTCTTCTTTAACATCATCCAACCGTGGAATCAGAAACTGGTACTAAATTGTCATCCAGTGATGCCGACTATTAAGGCACACACACACCATGGGTCATCCTTCGTTGGAGTAAACAAATTAGCCCCGTCCTTACTAGCTCCGACACTTTCAGGATAAACTCTTCTTGTTCATTCAAGCTCATCCTATAGGCTACCTAGTTGGGTAGCAATGCACCCAAAATTAGGTCAACCTGATGTTGGATGTCCCTCATCAGTGGCAAACCATCCAATAGCTCATTAGGCATCACATGGGCAAACTCTATCAATAATTTCATGGCTTTGAGGATTAAGCTAGTGATTCACCATCCTAGCTTGTAAAGAATACATCACCCGGCTTTGTTAGACTTCTCTACAAGTTGTTGTAGTCGTGTAACCTCCTTTGTGATAGTACCCTCTTCTATTGTCTTTGATGTGTCCTCCTTCAACAATGACAACACTACATTCTTATTATCCTTTGTGAAGGTGTAGCTGTTCCCTCTCCATCATAGATCATCCTTCAATCATATCGAGGCAAACATCCATGGGCATAATGTTGCACCAAATGGAGTCCATGTAAGACTTCTCAATCGAGAATGAGACTAAACACCTTGCTACACCTTGAAGCAACGAATTTTATACAAATAACAGTTTTTTCAAGTTTAAGCTTCAACTTATCCAATGGCTATTGGGCACCCATTTTCACAGTTGCAACCATCATTGATTAGTCATGTGATGTGCACTGAATCTTGAAAATGTTGTAGCATAGCCATTCAGCCTCATCTTTGGCCCAGGTTAAAATGAAGTTTTGTTTAATCATCAAGTTCGCCACTTCATCCGCTATCATTCTCTCTCTTCAACATCTTTTTCTTCTTCACCTTTAGCTTTTTCATTAGAAACATCGCTAGGGGAATTCGTACTCAATCAGTTTATGCATGCTCCACGACAACCTCACTGGGATGTTGTGATTCGTATTCTGCAATATTTGAAAGGGTCTCCTAGTAAGGGATTGTTATATCGGCCATTGAAGGAACTGTCAGTGACTGGTTTTTATAATGTAATTGGGCTGGTAGAAAAACTGATCATCGCTCTACTTCGGGCTATTGCATGTTCGTTGGTGGTAACTTAGTCACATGGTGGAGTAAGAACCAGTGTGTTGTGGCCCATTCAAGCACTGAGGCAGAATACAAAGCTATGGCACATACTGCATCTGAGATGTTTTGGGTTCAATCGCTCCTTCGTGAGATGGGCTTTGAGGTTCCTTCTCCTATGCATATGTACTATGATAATCAAGCTGCGATCTTTATTGCAAGTAATCCGTTTTTCATGAGCAAACTAAACATATCGAAGTTGATTGTCATTTCATTTGTGATATGGTTATGAGCAAACGGATTGATACACCGTACATCAAGTCAACATATCAGTTGGGTGATGTGTTTATCAAGGCCTTAATCAGGAATTCTTTTTCTACCTCTGTTCCAAGCTGGGCTTGTTTGATTTGTATGCTCCAGCTTAAAGGGGAGTGTTGGAGTTTTTATTATTTTTATACTTCTTGTCACTTTATGTTTACTGTGTAAGGCCCACATCACTTATGTAAGTGGACCCATATGACTTATAGCTGAATATGCAAATAATATAGAGGAGGACAAACCCACCCAAATTCGTTACTCTCTCTTTATATCCATCTCTTCCCTTCTTTCTCTTCTTCTCTTCTCTCTACTCTTCATCTTCTATTTCTCAACATGGTATCAGAGCAGGAGATCCCGGTAGGTCGCGTGGTTGTTCAACATATTTGCATTGTTCCGTGAAGAAAGGAGTTAAATGGGAAGTGGAGGTTTAGAGTTCGAATCCCCCCTTGGGGCCATCCCTTGAGATTTATCCCGGTTTTACCTGGCGCCATGGTTCAAAATTTCGTAATGTTTCGTATGTTTCATTTCGTTTCGTAAGAAAACCGAAATGTTTCGTATGTTTCGTTTCGTTTCGTTTCGGAATGTTTCAGTTCGTTTCGCCGAGACAATCCGAAATAATCCAAAAAATACAAAATATGATTTCATGATTTTGGAAATATTTCGAAATGTTTCGTAATGATTTGGGAATGTTTCGAAATTTTCATTTTTTCACCATTTTTTCAATGTTTCGTTTCGGAGTTTGTCTCGGTTTTTCACTTGACTGAGACATTACTTTGAAACGGAATTTTAAACCTTGCATGGCGCGTGTGGAAGGAGTATACCCGTGCCCCATGGGATTAGTCGGATGCTCTAAGAGGCCCGGATACCCTCGGCATAAAAAAAAACAAAAAAAAAGGAGTTAAATGGGCCCACTTTTCCCAAGCAAGTTTCCTAGTCATGTCAACAACCATTTTCTTACCTTAAGAAAAGCACAAATACGACAACAAAGACGTCGATCCAAGCAAACTCGAACTTGCTGGCAAGTTCTTTCAAATCAGGAGGATATATGCAACCACAAAAATGATCAAATTTTTTTTAGGAGGACTGATTCTTATGCAGCCTAGAAATCGATGCATGCTGTGATGCAATGCTTGTGCAGGTTGTGATGTTAATGGACCCAAATCAAAAAGTTCTCTTCAGATTTGATTGAATTTTTTTCTTGTATTACTTTGTCTTACATGAAAGTAGCATTGTTATTTGGTCAATAAGAAATGTCTTGTCCACTATTGCATAGTTTAAAGAAGAGATCTAAACTTTGAAGAGAAGTGTACTTCTGCCTATGTCCCTTTGATTTCAATGTATTTTCTTGTATTTCACCTTTTTTTAAGTTTTCTTTCGGCAACCACATGAGTATACGTAACCCCATCCCTTCAGTCTTGTACTTCTTATTCACTTATGAATTCATATTTCTTAACCAATCCCCCAAGTTAACAAAATCCAGAGATGGTGTGACAGGCACGGGCATGAAGAATGCTAACCCATTCTTCTCTTACTACATTATAATTACTTCATTCAATTATTGAACACGTGCACTGAATTTACTCCATTCTAAAGAATTATGGCGTTGATGTAAAACAGTGACTAATTAAAAAAGAGGAGGAGAGGAAATCCCATTGAGAAAAAACGCATGGAAGCAGTAACAATTACAAACAAAAACAGAACGAAGTTTCAACAAATTGCTGTAAGAACTCCTGATTTTTGAGAAAGGAAGAGCAAACAAGATACCTGATCCACCATCTTGTGCTTGAGTATGGTGCTTTTTTCCAGAACTTTCATAGCAACACTCTCTCCAGTCTCTGCGTTCATAGCGAATTTAACCTTCGCGAAAGTCCCCTCGCCAATCGTTCTGCCAACCTCATACTTCCCGACCTTCCTCATGACCAATTTCACTGTCTCTTCAAGCTCATTTCTTCAGAGAATTTCAGATTTTACTGGAATTCATAATAAGATGGAAATAAAAACTTGAAGGATGTAAACCACAAAGATATCAAAGCTCTATAAGGAACCAGAGGAACAAGAAACAAAAACCAATCATGAAACATTTAAAGCAATTTCAACCAAAAACCATTCAACATGAAGAAAGAATTCAAAGAAAAAATTACAGAAGAAAACAACGAAACCCTAGCTCGACAACAGAGTGGGATTTGAGAATCGACGGAGAGAAAGGCGATTACGGGAAGCGAATGCGAATATCTGCAGGTGGTTCCAGTGGATTTCTTACCAAAAAATCTGAAGTTTCGACTAAAACTTAACCGAAATTTTCAGAAAATCGCCGGAGGAATCAGATCAATCGAAGCTATGTTAATGGCGAAATCGAATTTCGTTTTACAGCTCGTGCGGCTCAAAAGCAGAGGAAGGAACAGCTAAGGGACTTGAATAGTTTTTTTTTTTTTTTTTTTGTAATTAAGGGACTTGAATAGTTGAAGGACCATTTTGTTTTAACCGCTCGAATGATATTTCTTATGAAAGTAAAATTTTATGGAAAAATTCCTTGCTATTGACAAGAGTCGAAAGCAAATACGCGACTAGGAATAAAGTGTTTTCCTAAAATACCGAAACAACCTTTTGAGGGAACTGAAGAAATTGGTGGTCAACATTTTCAAATTTGACAAGAAATGATCACTTGCACTTGCTTCACATTTGACTTTTTGGAAAAAAATAAATAAATAAATAGATTAGGAATTTAGGGCGTGTTTGATTGGCAATTTTCCCTCGGGAAAATCGTATTTTCTCGGGAAAACACAGTTTTCTATTGTTTGATAGCACTTTTTAGGGTGGGAAATTTTCCCAAGAAAACAAATTTTTTTTGTACAAGCCTGGAATGCTTTTCCTTTCCGTATAGGTCGGAATTCTTTTCCACGAGAAAACGCGCCTTATTTTCCCACTTCATTTGGGCATTTTCCCCGACATTTCCTCTCGCTCAATCCTCATCTCTCGCTCTCTCAATCATCTTGCTTGCTAGACGAGTTCCAACCTCCGTGAAGCCATTAATCACGATCTCAATCCTCTCAACCGCCTTGTTGCTGCTCACAGAAAAGACCCACGTTGTGGGAGCTATTAATCTCACCACCGAAGAAATAGCCGGTAACGGTAAGGGCATCTCTAACACCCCTCTAACTTTTGTTGTGAAAAGGAATGGGGCTCCAGATCTTTCTATGGTTGAATGGTGTTTTTAGGGTTTTTTCATTGGCAACTAGAATACAATATGAGCAAATTTCTAGGGTTCCTCTTCATTGGGTTGCGATCTCTTGAGTTGAAGCCTTAGAAATCTGTAATCAAGCTGATTTCTTCCCCTACATGTCCTGTATGAGCAAATTTCTAGGATTTTTGTTCATTCGATTGCTTCCCCTACGTGTCCTGTATCTTTGAACTCTTGGTTCTCGACCCACCTATTTCAAATGTGAATAACCATGCTTGCCACTTGAGTCATAGATTCCTAAAAATAGTCAAATCTTGGTAGTGTTAGTTGTTACTTGAACCTTTTGATGCAATTATAGGGCCAATTCTGCACATATGCTCAACTCTATGTAGATACAGTCATAACAATTTAGCCTCTATGGATATGGTATTACTATTTGATAATTGTAATCTTTAACCGTGACCTGGTGTGTAGTTCATTATGTTGAGTTATCATCATCTGCAGTTGCAGTGTCACTACACATAAAGGCTTTATGAAATTAGGGTTTTAGTATTTTTCCGTGTCGTTAGATCGGAAACCCTTGATTTCAACAATATTTGTAATTTCTCCGAATTGGTTCACTTAATCTGCAAATAAGTAGACTTGCACAGTGGCTCGTTGAAAGTAGGATTTTTTTCGCGTCGTTGGATACAGAAACCCTAAAGCTCAATAATATTTGTAATTTCTCCGAATTGGTTCACTTAATCTGCAAAAATGCAGACTTGCACAGTGGCTCGTGTCGGATATCGTCCGCACTCGGGGTTAGGACAAATAAGAATGAAAATAACAGAAATCTGCTAGAAATGAGTAAAGAGGTGAGAATGGTGGATTGATCAATTTTAAAACATATTTTAGAGATCAAGGTTATCTGACTAATTTAAGCAAAATCTGACAAATCAAATGACAAAACTTTGAAATAAATTTTAATAAACTTTATTAATCACGAATCAAAAGTAATTTGCATTAAACACTTTAAATAACTGAAATCAAATTTATTCTAGAAGGCAACAATTAGAGAGAGAAAGTGGGCTTTAGAGAGGGAAAGTAGAGAGAGGTCTAGAGAGAGAAAGTGATAGGTAGAGAGAGAAAATGAATGCAATAGAGGGTTAGAGAGAGAATATGTTTTTAGAGAGAGAATATGTTTTTAGAGAGAGAAATAAAAAATTAGAGAGATCAAAGAGAGATTGTAGAGAGAGAAAATAAGGATAACGAGATTTAGAGAGAAAAAATTACCTTGTGACCTTACCGTAGGAGATGACCGAAGATGGACTTGGAAAACTTACTCCAAATTACAATGCTTTGGAGGAGGGGTGCACACATGGGTTGCTCATCCAAGGAAATGATGTTGCTGGCCTATAGGGCCACGAAGTTGGAAGTTTGTGGTTGCTGGCCGAGCAACAACAATGGAGAAGAAAGGATCAGATGGTAGGGGAGCAAGGTGTGGTGTATTTGGTGCACAGGTGGTGCATGCAGTTCGGCTTGGTGGTGGTGCGTGTTGTAGGCCGTTTGGCCAGTACATGGAGACGGTGGAGAGCTGAACAACAGCCTGCAAGAAATGGAGGAAGTGGCTGGAGCACGTGCAGGTTGCTCCTCTTGTCACGGGCAACAATGGAGATGTGTTTGGAGGAGAGATGAGTGCACCACTTGAAGCTTGGAAGGGGAATCTGCTGGTGTTGTGCACGCTGTTGGTGTTTCACGGTAGAGGGAGTTGAGTTGCTGGTTTACCTTGAGAGAAACCTGCAACTCAAAAACATTTGAGGCAGCAGGACGTTGGGGAGGATCAGCAAGGTGCACATGCACCGTGAAGATCTGGAGTTTGCAGGTTGCGTGGGATGCAACCAGGTGAAGAAGGGAGTGTACCAGTTCGATGGTGGAGAACCAGCTCGCCGGTAAAAGAAAAACCTGTGGTGAAGTGGGCGGTGATTTGTTGCAGGTGGAGTGGCAATGCTGAGGAGTAGATCGATGGTGGTTAGGTGCTGGCCAGTGTTGTGGAGCAAGGGCAGACCGTGCAAATGAGAGGGGGAAAATCGAGATGGCTTGCTAGTTTGAGAGGGTGGTTCACAGTGTTGTTGGAGTGCACAGCGTTGAGAGAAGATAAAGTCAGTTTGCTACCAGAAGTTGCAGGTGCAAGGGCAGCAATGTGATGCCCAAGGAGAGGAGGATGAGATCTGCAACACCACGTTGTAGACTTTGGAAGGTAGTAAATCCGACGAGCTTCTCGCCGGATTCAATGGAGAAGAACATGTGGTGCAAGTGGTGATGGCCTGAGACGTTAGAGAGGTGAGTGGCTGTCACACAGTCCACCTGTTTCACTGTCTAGCAGACAGACGAACCCAAGAAAGGAGAGAGAGATTAAGAAAAGAAGGGAAGAGAAAAGTGAAGGGGGAGGGAACCAAAAAGGAGAATCCGTGGGTTTCCTCTTTATAGAATAGAGGATGGGTTGTTAGAGATAAGGGAGAATCATGGAATGAGTGAGGGAATCGGTCAAGGAAGACCGTTTCTCTCACATATGTGGGCTTGCATTGGGCCTAGGTAAGTGGGTTGAGGTAATGGGCTTCCAAGTTGTTTGCGGGCTAGACCATTGGCTTTTGTGGATCACTAATGCCATGAGGGTCCATAAAATGATGGAGTTAAGACCATTCGATGAAATGAGGTGGTGGTCGGTCTCGGTCCACAATTGGCGGACCGTAGGATCCGAAAAGATCCAACGGTCAGATGAATGATCTAACGGTCGAATAGAAGATCTAACGGTAGAAGAACTATGAGAGATGGAATAAAGCTAAAGGAGAGAAGATCTAAGGTTAGATGATGGAGATCGGAGGGTTAGGATGATCGATCTAAGGATCGGAGGGTTAGGATGATCGATCTAAGGATCGGATGGTGAGATATAGGCAATTCGATCATGGAGAAGGGGATCGGATGGTAGATCTGGGGATCTAATGGTAGGATGAGATGATCTACGAGTTAGATATTAGAGTCTAGAGAGATGGAGAGAGAATTAGGATAGAGGAGAGAGAAAATAATACAAAATAAAGGCAAAAGAGCTGGCGGAGGATCATGAACCCTGATCTTCAATGTAATCTTTCGTCGGCTTCACCAATTACGTAAGCCATCATTTTATGTCAGTTGGTGCGGCTTTGAATCACTTTAGCCTGTCTCTTGGTCTTCAACTTTGTCTCTCTCTTGGTTTTTTATTTGGCTCTACGATCCTCTGACTTGACCCGTACTTGGCCGGTATCTTCTTGTCATAGCTTGTTGACTCATTAAGCTTTTATATTAGGCTTCTTGGTTGATCGTGGGCCCGCATGTCTCAAAAATCGCCCGATCGGGTTTCCTGCGAGAGAAAAGTGCGTAAAGAGACTTAATCAAAATGGCTTGATACTAGACTATCCGAAATGCGTATATTTCATGCAAATAGTCAATTTTCATTTAAAGAATGCGTTCTACGCAATAGAAGAAACTCTTACGTGAAAAAGTCGATGAAAAGATAAGTTTTACGTAGGAGAATGCGACATCGCTATAAGGATAATGGCTTAAAATAAGCATTTTTGAGCGAATATCACTCGTGTCGGATATCGTCCGCACTCGGGATTAGTTAGCACAATAAGAAACAAGAATAATAAGAAAATGCTCGGAATAAATGGAATGGTGAGAATGGTGGAGGTTGATTTAAAATATGCTTGAGATTGTTGTTAAAACTATTAGAATGAAAAAAACATAAGAGAAACGAGAATGAAAAACACAATAAATGAAAACAACTTAAACTTGAATTTAAAACTTGTTCATTAAACTAAAAATAAATGCTTATAATGCTTTACAACGGAAATAACATTAAACCAAATTAATCTAGAAAGCCATTAAAATATTACCCTAGAAAGCATGTAAAGGTAGAAAGGGAAAGAAGAGAGAGAAAGAAGGTAGGAAGGTTAGAGAGATGAATTAGAGAGAAACTTACAATTGAAGAAGTAGATGGTGCAACTTCGATTGGATAGATCTCAATAGGATTGAGGATTGTAGCCTTTGATTGAGGCAGATGGAATGGGCAGCAAGGAGACGTTGTTGTTTGACGCTTTGCACCTCGAGGTGGAGGCGTTATGAGCTCGCCGGAGAAGAAGGGTGAAGAAGAAGAGAAAGAAAGAAGAAAGAGAGGAAGAGAAGGGGGAGGGAACCAACCCAAGAAGGAGAGATCGTAGATCTTTTATAGATTTTTTTTTCCTTTTTGCTTGTTGTAAAAATGATAACCATTGGATCTAGAGAGATCCAATGGTTGGGAATGGGTTAGTTAGATGAGAGAGAGAGTGACTAGGATAGAGAGATATGGGAGAGAGAAGAATCGGTCAAGTGAGACCAATTCTCTCTTCTTGTTGCAAATGGGCATGGGTATGGGTATGGGCATGGGTCATGGGCCTCAGTCATGGACATGGGTCATGGGCATGGGCATGGGTATGGGTCATGGGCCTCGGTCATGGGCCAAGATAGATAGAGAGAGAAATAGGAGAGAGGTGAGAGAAAAATACAAAAATAAAAGCAATATTGGAGGGTCTTGAAATTTGGTCTTCTTTATTCTCTCTCGTCCGCTACATCAATTAGTCAAACTTATCCTTTGATGTTAATTGGTGTGGCCTTTAACACCTAAGTCCTGCTCTTGGTCTCCAGCTATTATTCTCTCTCTTAGTCCTTGTTTCAACTCTACGATCTTCTAACTTTGCCCGTACATGTCTTCTATTTTTTTATCCTAGCCTGTTGGCTCTTTAAGCTTTGATAGAAGTCTTCTGTGGTTGATCGTGGGCCAGCCAGTCCTTGAGAATCACCCGATAGGGTCTCCTGCAAGTGAAAAAGCGCGTAATGAAATTCAACTAAAACGGTTTGATATTGGACTATCCGAAATGCGTATATTTCATACAAATAGTCGATTTTCATCTAAAGAATACGTTCTACGCAATGAAAGAAACTGTTACATGGAAAAGTCGACGAAAAGACAAGTTTTACGTAGGAGAATGCGACAACGCTATAAGGATAATGGCTTAAAATAAGCACTTTTGAGCGAATATCACAACCCCCAACTAGCATATTGCCAATCCTTGGCAATTATTGCTAAATAAGTGAGCGAAAGAGGGCTAGGCATAACATGCTAGAAAACTTATTTGCATTACTCAGAAAAAACTTTGTTTTGTCAGATTATTTTAAAGATGCAAGAAATTATTCACAAATTATAACTAATCAGCAAAATGCAATACTTCTACAAATGGACCTTCAAACAAAAGATTACTCAGAGTCAATGTGTGTATGTGTTTAACATCATCCTTATCTAGCAGTAGAGATATCTGGATCTCCTTGGAGACTCTATGCCTCGACCTCAATCCTCACTTCTATACCACTTAGAAGTGAATCACTCAGAAATGGTTTTATACTTTTTTTGTCAAACTATATGTGAGGAGATGAATATAAAAACTGGCAAACGTCTCACATATATAGTTCTTGAATGGATGGTATAAGAAGATTTAAGAAGATGATTGGAATGTCATATCACTTAAAAAACGTCAGATCAAACTCTATAATTTTTCTTTTCTCCATTCTCCACACTTGAGGATGGTACAAATCTAGAATCAAATAGGACTTGCATAGGTTTTATTGAAGCTTAGGATAATAACCATGGGCTGCACTCAGCTTGCACCTCCAAAAACTGGCCCATTTACTTCATGGTTGGGTAAGTTCCTAGTTGATCACTTTCTCTCTCCTCTTTTGTTTTCCTCTTTCTCTCTCTACCTCTTATCTTCTCTCTCTACACTTCTCTCTCTATTTAATGCTTTTTAGATAACTTTATTCAATAGTTCTTTTTTTTTTATTATTATTCAAAGCATTGTAATCTGATATTTGAATTTGATAAATGCAGTTTATTGCTGAGTAATTATTTTATCATTTTCTGATATGGTTATAGTCTTTCTCACTCTAAAATGAAGCATGTTTTGAACTCACATATCCACCACTCTCACCCCTCCATTTTGCTCGCAAGAATCCGTCATTTTATGTTTTGAATTGCTCAAACTAACCCCGAGTGCGGATTGACATCCGACATACTTGCTACTATACAAGAATTGTAGATTTTGCAGGATTAAAAGAATCAGATTAATTAAAAATGTGTTGAAGTCAGGGTTTTCGTAACCAACGACGCGAAAAAACCTTACTTTCAGAAACTTACCTGCCCGTTGGCTACGCACGGGGTCTCCTCCGTGAGATAGGGAGGGGTATCCAAATGGGCTTGGGCCCGATCCACCTTTTGAGCTTTCGCTCCCTACTCACTTGGTAAACGCAATCCGCAATCACGTTAGTCCATAATGGTCTATGGTATGGATTTAGAAGATATACTACTTTTGGGGTTTCAAATTAGGGTTTTTCCGTGTCGTTAGATCGGTAACCCTTGATTTCAACAATATTTGTAATTTCTCCGAATTGGTTCACTTAATCTGCAAATAGGTAGACTTGCACAGTGGCTCGTGTCAGATATCGTCCGCACTCGGGATAAATTAGCACAATAAGAAATAAGAATAATAAGAAAATGCTCGGAATAAATAGAATGGTGAGAATGGTGGAGGTTGATTTAAAATATGCTTGAGATTATTGTTAAAACTATTAGAATGAAAAAAACATAAGAAAAACGAGAATGAAAAACACAATAAATGAAAACAACTTAAACTTGAATTTAAAACTTGTTCATTAAACTAAAAACAAATGCTTACAATGCTTTACAACGGAAATAACATTAAACCAAATTAATCTAGAAAGCCATTAAAATATTACCTTAGAAAGCATGTAAAGGTAGAGAGGGAAAGAAGAGAGAGAAAGAAGGTAGGAAGGTTAGAGAGATGAATTAGAGAGAAACTTATAATTGAAGAAGTAGATGGTGCAACTTCGATTGGATAGATCTCAATAGGATTGAGGATTGTAGCCTTTGATTGTGGTAGATGGAATGGGCAGCAAGGAGACGTTGCTGTTTGACGCTTTGCACCTCGAGGTGGAGGCGTTATGAGCTCGCCGGAGAAGAAGGGTGAAGAAGAAGAGAAAGAAAGAAGAAAGAGAGGAAGAGAAGGGGGAGGGAACCAACCCAAGAAGGAGAGATCGTAGATCTCTTATAGATTTTTTTTTCTTTTTTGCTTGTTGTAAAAATGATGACCGTTGGATCTAGAGAGATCCAATGGTTGGGAATGGGTTAGTTAGATGAGAGAGAGAGTGACTAAGATAGAGAGATATGGGAGAGAGAAGAATCGGTCAAGTAAAACCAATTCTCTCTTATTGTTGCAAATGGGCATGGGTATGGGTATGGGCATGGGTCATGGGTATGGGTCATGGGCATGGGTATGGGTCATGAGTCATGGGCCTCGGTCATTAGCCAAGATAGATAGAGAGAGAAATAAGAGAGAGGTGAGAGAAAAATACAAAAATAAAAGCATTGGAGGGTCTTGAACTCTGGTCTTCTTTATTCTCTCTCGTCCGCTCCATCAATTAGTCAAACTTATCCTTTGATGTTAATTGGTGTGGCCTTTAACACCTAAGTCCTGCTCTTGGTCTCCAACTATTATTCTTTCTCTTAGTCCTTATTTCGACTCTACGATCTTCTAACTTTGCCCGTACATGTCTTCAATATTTTTTATCCTAGCCTGTTGGCTCTTTAAGCTTTGATAGAAGTCTTCTGTGGTTGATTGTGGGCCAGCTAGTCCTCGAGAATCGCCCGATAGGGTCACCTGCAAGTAAAAAAGCGCGTAATGAAATTTAACTAAAACGACTTGATACTGGACTATCCGAAATGCATATATTTCATGCAAATAGTCGATTTTCATCTAAAGAATGTGTTCTATGCAATGGAAGAAACTCTTACGTGGAAAAGTTGATGAAAAGACAAGTTTTACATAGGAGAATGCGACAACGCTATAAGGATAATGGCTTAAAATAAGCACTTTTGAGCGAATATCACTTTACAACTCTGTAACCGTAGTCATGATGGCTAACATCATTGATTAGTTCAAGTAGGATTTCTCCGCGTCGTTGGTTATGGAAACCCTAATTCCAACAAAATTTATATCTTTTCCGATTTAATTCCTGCAAAATATGAACTTTCGTATAGGGATTCGTGTCGGATGTCGATCTGCACTCGGGTGAATGTTAGTGCACTAAGGAACATACACTATCAAAAAATTGCCAAAAATGATGGATAGGAGAGAATGATTGATATTCACTCAAAAGTGCTTATTTTAAGCACTTATCCTGTTAGCGTTATCGCACTCTCCTACGTAAAACTGCTCTAATTATCCACTTTTCTACGTAAGAGTCTATCTCATTGCGTAGAACACACTTTTCTGGACGAAATGGTATATTTGCATGCATTAAACACATTTTCGGAAGTCTAGATATGAAGTCATTCTGATAGAGTCTCATTACGCGCTTCTTCTGTCGCAGGAAACCCCGATGGGACGATTCTCGAGACTTGTGGGCCCAAATCGATCATGAAAGCCCATTATCAAAGCTTAAAGAGCCCACATGCTATGACTAGAAGATATGGGCCAAATATGGGCTGAATAAGAGGACCAAAAAGCCGGCCCAAAGAACGAAGAGAGCAGGAGAGCCAATGACCAAGAGACGGACCAAAGCGTTTAAAGCCACATGAGTCAGCAAGGAATGATAGTCGACTCTACTGGAGAAGCGTGAGGATGGTCACAGTGAAGACCAGGGTTCCAGACCCTCCGCCAGTGCTTTTTTCCATTTTTTTGATACTTTTTCTCTCATCTCTTCTTATTCTCTCTCTCTCTTCATCTCTCGATCCTCGAATCTACTGACCTAACCCCAGAACTCCTACCCTTCGGCTCTATCTCATCTCCCTTAGCTTTCTGACCGTTGGATCTTCCATCGGACCGTTGGATCTTCAATCGGACCGTTGGATCTCTCTAGATCCGTCGATCTACCAATCTGGGTCCCAATCAAGTCACCATCCATTCGATCGCCATCAGAATGTCTGTCACATCATCTTGTGAGACGATGGACATCATCAGTCCATGTGGGCCAATAGCCGGGCCCATCATCATCGACCTGCTGTCCAACCAGTTAGTGGACCCCGTGAATTTCAAAATAATTTTAATTAAAAAATGGGGGGTCCACTAATTGGGGAGATTCCCCATAATAAAGTAGGTTTTTACTTAAAAAAAAATTTTTTTTTTATTTTCAAAAAATACCCTATTTCCATTAATGGAAATAGGGAGCTTTATAAGAGGAGGGAGAAGGGTTCGTTCGAACCCTAATCCCCCCCCTTTCTCTTCCATTCTCTCCCCCTATCAATCCCGCATGGATCCCTTCACCCTTAGCCCCATTTTCCTTTTCTTCTCCACCTTCTTCTTCATCTTCTTCATCACGTCATTGCCGGAGTTGCAGGCTGCAACTCCGGCCGATCAAGATCTCCTCCACCATCTCTTGCTGGCCACCCCTTACCCCTCCATTAACGACCTCGCCATCCTCTTGCAACGGAGCAGCAACCCCATCACCACCCAAACCAGCAGCCCCATCTTTCTTTAACGTTGTTGGAGTTGCAACCTGCAACTCCAGTCCGTTTCACCAGCAACCACCGCCTGCTACAGCCTGCTGCATCCTCCCTTCACCTTGGCTGTTGCCAAGCCATCCCTCTGCCTGCAGCCGCTCCCCATCTCCACATCTTCCAACGGCAGTTCGCTGCCAAAAGACTCCACCACGTCTTGATCTCCATCCCACGTGCTGGTTTGCAACGTACCAAACCACCATTGCCTCTACCTTGCTGCCTTCACCGTTAAAAGCTACCATTGGAGGACTGCGTGGCTGACTTTTATCCTCCTTTGCCGCCTCTCTCTCAGCCGCCATCATCCCTCTCTTCTTCCTCACCGCTAAACCCAAGGAAAAAGCAAAAAAAAAAAAAGAAAAAAAAAGAAATAGAGAAAGAGGAGAGAAAAAAAAAATGGTTGGGTGTGCTCAGCCCATCCCGAACTATCCCACGCATCTACAGTCAACACCACCAGCGAACCACTCACCGGGCAGATCTTATCTCTCCAAATAAGTTGAAGGTAAAACATTTTTTTACCATAGTTTCTCTCTCTAGAACTTTATCCCTTTCTCTCTCTCTCCTCCCTTTCTCTCTCTAGAATAATGCTTTCTTTCTCTCTATTAGATTAGTCTTTCATTCAAGCAATGTAAGCAACTTTTATTTCAAATAATAAAATAGTTATTTTTTTGGGCAATTTGTTATCGTTGATCATTCTATATGCTTTTTGATAAATTCTCTCTCTAAGAAAATAGATTTTTAAATCTCGTGATCATCACTCTCACCCCTCCATCCTTTATTTTTATCATTTTCTGTGGAAAAATTCGTCATTTTATGTTCTTGTCTGCGCTACTAGTCCCGAGTGTGGATCGACATCCGAAACTTCCCACTGTGCAAGAATTCTAAATTTTGCATGATAATCGGATCAAATTACAAATATTATTGAGATTAGGGTTTCCGTAATCAACGACGCGGAAAAACCCTATTTTCAAATGGCGCCGCTGCCGCTCGGGTGTTCGGGAGTGCGAAAAAGGACGTAAAGACGGAATTGGAAAGTTGCTGAATCGGAAAGCTGCTCAATTTTGCCAGCCCAACCTTTTCGGGAAACTTTCTATTTTTTGTTTTTGTTGATTTTTAGCAGTTTTTAAATTACTATTTTTAATGCCTCGGAAGGCCGAGTGCAATTTGTAATAATTTAGGAATTTTACTGCTTTCCATATAACTGCTAGATCTTGTTCTAGGGTTTTTTAGAAACCCTAGATTAAGTGAAAAATACCAAAAAAATAATAAATTCAAAATTCAAAAAAATTAGGGTTTCATATTCTGCAGATTTTTAGAAATCATCAATCAAGGATTTGCGATTTTTGGAAAGATTCTAAAATCTTGAAACTTTGCTAAATTAGGGTTTCCCCTCTTAGAAGTTTCCTCTTTAGAAGAATTTCTATCTTTAGAAATCTTCCGAATTTGGAAAAGTCTGCAAAAGGAAACATCCCAAATCTAGCAGAATTTCAAGTTTGGGAAATTTTCCAAAATTATAAGGGATCTCGCAATCAAATCTTTCTTGGAAGATCTCCACCGTTCGGGAAACTTTCTAATCTAGGTATTTTCCAATCTGGGAATTCCTAAATTTTAACCCATTTCGAACTTGGAAATTAATTCAAAAACTTGCCTAAATCCAGTGCTTGTTCAGTAAACCCTAAAAAGGCAAGGATCTTCCAAATAGAATCCCAAATACCTAGACCGTGCGATCTAACTATTTCTGCAGGAACACGATCCAGTGTGGGTAGAGAGCGAAAGCTCAAAGAGGTGGAGTCGGGCCCAAGCCCATTAGGATACCCCTCTCTAACCCACGGAGGAGACCCCGTGGCGTGGCCCACGGGAGGTAAGTCTCTATCCTCGCCTTGAGTGCGATACAGAGCATATTGGGTGCATCATTGCCGCTTGTCTATTTGCTTTCGCATCCATATTCTTCGACTTGCGTGGCGTGGCCGTTAATCAATCAACTCTAAGAGAGCAGACCCAGCTCCAAATTGAAACTGGTGGGATTTCATCACCCACCTCATCATTCCAACTGATTTGATCCCAAGGCTCCATTTAATTAAAAAGAATCAAGAAGTAGAGCCAATTAGCCCGGTGTTCGAGGAAAAATCCACGCAAAGCGAACCCGCTTAACATCCAATCGAAATAAGACCATGAGCGCGGGTCCCTGTTGTCTAACACACCCATAAGTCCCTGCTACTCAAGTACACTGAGCTCGACGTGGCATCTTAGATTATTCGGCGGTTAGTTGCGTGTGGACTAGGAACACGCATCAACCCTAGCTTAACCCGAGGGAACACTCTTCTTATACACTTGACCAATCCGGTTAGTCTGGGACGTACTTAAGTCAGCCATTGTGCCGCACGTCTGTCTAGGCTTCGGATTGCCTTGTTGTTAACTAGAGTTAGTACTAAAGGATTCGCTCTGAAGAGTGTAGCCTGGTGAGAACCTCTGAGTGCAAAACAGTTAGTCCGGCGGTTAAAAGATAAACTAGTGGTCCGCCCACTGTCATAATCTCCTCTAGCCCCAAAACTAACAAAGATAATTCCTAAAATATATCCTGATTCCTTAGAATAGGATTATCTGTGCTTGGTGTGCATCATTTAGGATAGTGTTCCTCTCTGGCAACTTTTTGCCAAGTATAGAGCTTGTCTCATTCGCGTATGCCCGTTTGGAATCGTCCGAATAAGCGCTTGATTCGATCTGAGAATCACGTCCCTACAATGGATCCTCCACTGAATTCTTCCCCATCTCTTTCCCCACCCGCCTCCCCCAGTGCTACTACCTTTGTAGTCATGGCAGTCGAACGACCTCTTATCGAGACGTTCGCCCCTATCTCTGCGAATCCACCCACTTGCATTATTCTCCCACCTACTACTGCAGTACAGTTTGAGATCAGACCGCAGACGATCCAAATGCTGCCTACCTTTCGTGGTCTCCCAAGAGAAGACCCATATTCCCATATTAGGGAATTCCAACATGTCATCCTACTTTTCAAGAATCAGAACCTTGATGATGACAATGTCCGTCTGCGAGTTTTTCCATTCTCGCTCAAAGACAGAGCCTCAGATTGGCTCTACTCCTTACCCGCTGATTCAATCAGCAGTTGGAAAGAATTGGTGGGCAAATTCATGTCTAAATTCTACCCCATGACTCGGACCAACCAAATGAAGCAACTCATTCAGGACTTTAGATAGAAGTCCGATGAGAAATTTTTTGAAGCATGGGATAGATTCCAAGACTACCTGACTAAGTGCCCCCACCATAGCATCGACAAGGGCAATCTTGTCCATGTCTTCTATAAGGGACTTACTGATGAGTCCCGGACCATGGTAGAGTCAATGTGCCAAGGAAAATTCCTGCACCAAACTCCGACCGATGCATACAAATTCTTGGGAGAGTTAGGAGAAAACTCTCAACATTGGACGACTGACTCAGAGTTTAGTCGAACCACTTCAGTCCAAAGGACAACCAAGGGACATGATGCTACAGCTGATACTGAGCTTCGATCAGTCATTCAAGAGTTGAGCAAGTCCGTCTCGGCACTGGCTGTGTCTGTACAAAAGCCTACTCAACAATCTACCCAAGTCATGCATGTGGGACACGAGAGCCCTATGGAATCCTGTACCCTTTGTCTGCAACCCTCCCACACTACTGACCATTGTCCTTTGAATGAAGGATGGTCTAATCCTCTTCAGGAAGAAGTTTGTGCTTTCAGCACATACAAACCACCCACTCAGAACTCGTATAGTCAATCTTATCATCCGGACACGAGAAACCACCCTAACTTCTCTTGGAGGCCTCAGTCTACTCAACCACAAGCTCAACCTCCCCGTCAACCTCAGGGCATGTATCCTCCTGGGTTCAATCAACCCAATAGGCAATTCAATCAGGGACAATACCAGCAGAATCAGTACCCATCTAATCAGAACCAGCAGTTCCAACAGGGTCAATACTCTGGACAACAGAGCACATTTCAGAATCAGCAAAGAGTTCCCCAGAACTTTCAGAACCAACAAATTGTCCCAACTAATTCTTCCGCCTATAACTATAATGCCCCGATGAGCTCGAGTCGGGAATTGGTGCCTCAGCTCCCATTAGTTGCCCCCCAACAGTCGGTCCCCAAACCTGGTATTGAGGACCTTCTAGCTCAACTCATTACTCAATCTATGCAACGCCTAGAGCAACAGCAACAGCAATCCATGCTTTGTCTAGAGCAACGTCTAGGTAACTTGGAAGCTGAGAAGGCTAAGGGGATCTTTCCTAGCAAACCCATTGCCAACCCTAAAGGAAATGCCAAAGGGGCAGTATATGAGATCGGATCCCAATCTCAAAGCCAGAATGAGAATTGTCAAGGGGAGGTGCAAGCTGTAACCACCCTACGATCTGGAAAAACTGTGGACATGGGAGTCCAACCACCACCGGTGCCATCTCCAGCACCCATCACTCGTACAGAGGAAACTAGTACCAATCCTACCTCTGCTTCTTCCACCTCTGCACCAACATCTGATATCCCTGTGCAGAAATCTAAGGCTAAAGACAAATCCATTTGTCGAGTAAAGCCTCCCTTCCCGGACAGACTTGTCCAAGATAAGCGGGATCAGCAATTCTCTGAGATCTTAGATGTCTTTAAAGACGTCCAGATCAATATCCCATTCCTTTCTGCTATCAAGCAAATCCCTTCCTATGCCAAATTCCTCAAGGACTTGTGCACAGTTAAGCGGCGTACGCATGTACCCAAAGCTGCCTTCTTGGCCGAAAAAGCTACAGCGTTCATTCAACGCAATAGTGTGATCAAACACAAGGATCCAGGTAGCCCAACTGTCCAATGTGAAATTGGAGACAACTTTAGCTGCACTGCCTTGCTAGATTTAGGGGCTAGCGTTAACCTCATACCATTCTCGGTATATCAGCAGTTAGGACTGAAAGATATGAAGCCTACCAATGTCACCCTGAAATTGGCTGATCAGTCCATCAAGATTCCAAGAGGAATCATTGAAGATGTCCTAGTAAAAGTCACTGACTTTTATTATCCTGTGGACTTTATCATTCTAGACACCGAGCCGTGTCACGACAACCGCATTCCGGTCATCTTAGGCCGTCCATTCCTTGCCATCGCGAACGCACACATCGGGTGGCGGGACGGAAACATGTCCATTGCTTTCGGTAACCTCAAAGCTGAGGTCAACATCTTTCGTTTAATGCAACAAGATGCCGATCGCGAAGTGACCGATGAAATGTGTGCCGTTGAGAGTCTAATCCCGGACTCCACCGAAGATATTCTTAAGCAGTGTCTAGAACACTTTGGAGCTGACTTTGCAACAGAGTCAGCCATTTCTGATCTCAATGATCTTTTGGAAACTGCTCCATTGCTAGAGATCCCCGCTCCACTCATCGAGTTCGAGCCTCTGATAACCATGGCCAGAGAACCCATCCTTCCTTTACCTACTGAAGTCAAACCTCTTCAATCCGTGTCTTCTGTGACACCTATTTCTACTCCATCTGCTCCAATATTAGAGCTTAAGCCTCTTCCCACAGATCTTTCCTATGCCTATCTTGGTCCTAAGGAAACCTACCCTGTCATTATTGCTTCCGCTTTGTCTGAGAGTGAACGTAAAAAACTTCTCGAGCTGCTCAACGAGCACAAATCTACGATAGGTTGGACTATAGATGATATTCGAGGCATAGACCCCTCGGTGTGCCAACATCACATCTATCTTGAGGATGAATCCAAAACCTCTCGAGAACACCAGAGGAGATTGAACCCCGTCTTGAAGGATGTAGTCCGGGACGAGGTCCTTAAACTGTTAGATGCGGGTATCATTTACCCCATCTCCGATAGCAAATGGGTGAGTCCTATTCATGTCGTCCCTAAGAAGGCAGGATTCACAGTTGTGGAAAATGAGAACAAGGAAATGGTCACCCAGCGCCTGAAGAAAGGGTGGAGAGTCTGCATCGATTACCGACGACTCAACACCAACACTAGGAAGGACCACTTTCCTTTACCCTTCATAGACCAAATGTTGGAGAGACTAGCAGGTCACTCCTATTACTGCTTCCTCGATGGTTACTCAGGGTATAATCAAATACCTATCGCCCTTGAGGATCACGAGAAGACAACTTTCACCTGTCCCTTTGGCACTTTTGCCTACAAGCGCATGCCCTTTGGCCTCTGCAATGCACCCGCGACCTTTCAAAGGTGTATGATGAGCATATTCTCTGACATGGTGGAAAAATTCCTCGAAGTCTTTATGGACGACTTCTCAGTTTTTGGGTCATCCTTTGATGACTGTCTGAACCATCTAGGGCTTGTACTTCACCGCTGTCAGGACAAGCGACTTGTCCTCAATTGGGAGAAATGCCACTTCATGGTGACGAAGGGCATTGTTCTGGGACATGTCATTTCCCATCAGGGCATTGAGGTCGACAAAGCTAAAATTGACATCATCTCGACCTTGCCCATTCCTAAGTCCGTACGTAACATCCGGTCCTTTTTGGGACACGGAGGATTCTATAGGCGCTTCATCAAGGACTTCTCTCAAATCGCTCGACCTTTGTCCCATCTTCTGGCTAAAGACAGTCCTTTCGACTTTAATGCTGACTATGTCAAGGCATTTGAGCGTCTCAAATCTGAGCTCACTACTGCGCCCATTATCCGTCCCCCGGACTGGACTCTACCTTTTGAGGTAATGTGCGATGCTTCTGACTACGCCTTAGGAGCCGTTCTAGGGCAGAGAGTTGACAAAAGGTCACACGTGATCTACTACGCGAGCAAAACTCTTAACTCTGCCCAAATGAATTACTCTACCACTGAGAAAGAACTCTTGGCGGTAGTCTTCGCCCTTGATAAATTCCGTCAGTACCTCTTAGCCACTAAGGTGGTTGTGTACACTGATCATGCAGCCCTTCGTTATCTTATGTCAAAAAAGGAAACCAAGCCTCGATTAATTCGATGGATTCTCTTACTGCAGGAATTCGACCTCGAGATTAAGGATAAGAAAGGAACTGAGAATGTAGTGGCTGATCACTTGTCGAGACTGACTTTAGAGTCATCCTTCGACACCCAGCCCATCCCTGAAACCTTTCCAGACGAACAACTGTTCGCCATCTCTGTTAATCCTTGGTATGCTGACATTGTCAACTACCTTGTCACCGAAGAAATGCCTTCACACTGGTCAAAACAGGACAAAAGCCAATTCCTAGCAAGAGTTAAGTACTACTCTTGGGATGACCCTTATTTGTATAAATACTGTCCTGACCAGATCATTCGTCTCTGTGTCCCTGAGTCGGACCAACTCAATATCTTGTCCTCATGTCATGACCAACCTTGTGGTGGTCATTTCAGCACTAAGAAGACAGCAGAAAAAGTTCTGCAATGCGGATTCTACTGGCCTACACTATTTAAAGATGCCCATATCTACTGCAAAACCTGTCCTAATTGCCAGCATCTAGGCCGCATCTCCCAGAGGAACATGATGTCCCTCACTCCCATCCAGGTCGATGAAATATTTGACATCTGGGGCATCGACTTCATGGGCCCCTTTCCCGTTTCCTATGGTTTTGAGTACATTCTCCTTGCGGTAGACTATGTATCCAAATGGATAGAAGCTATTCCCACCAAGACCAATGACCACAAAGTGGTCGTCAAATTCCTAAAGGAGTTCATCTTCGCCCGATTCGGTGCCCCTAAGGCCATCATTAGTGATGGGGGCACCCATTTCTGCAACAGGATATTCGAGCAATTAATGAAAAAGTATGGGGTAACCCACAAGGTTGCCCTAGCTTATCATCCGCAGACTAGTGGTCAAGTGGAGGTTTCTAATCGTCAGATCAAGCAGATCTTGGAGAAGACAGTCAATACCACACGTAAAGACTGGTCTACTCGTCTCACTGATGCTTTATGGGCATACAGAACCGCCTACAAGACCCCACTCAATATGTCTCCTTATCGTCTGGTCTTTGGGAAACCCTATCATCTTCCGGTAGAGATTGAACATCGTGCCCTGTGGGCCATTAAAAAGCTCAACTTCGACCTAGACTCCGCAGGGGAGGAGCGGAAACTTCAAATGAATGAGTTAGAAGAACTCAGAAATGATGCCTACAACTTGTCCAAGAATTACAAAGCCAAAATGAAGTGGATACATGACAAGAGCATCCTCAGGAAAGAGTTCCATCCAGGACAGAAGGTCCTTCTTTATAATTCTCATCTTCATCTCTTCCCTGGTAAACTGAAATCTAGGTGGACTGGTCCTTATACGGTCACCGCAGCCACACCCTTCGGAGCAATCACTATTGAGGATCCCAAGGATCACTCCTCATTCCAGGTAAATGGCCAGCGTCTAAAGCAGTTCCATGAACTTGAGGTGTCGCTCATTCAGACTTTTGAGATCGATCTCCTCGATCCTGCCTATGTCGACTGATGATCCACTCAGTCTCCTGAGCTCCAACTTGGTTGGGGGTGCCTGTCACCCCCGTCATGTCTGGCTGAAGACGTAAAACTTAGTGCTTTCGAAAAGGCAATTCCGATATTCCTAGAGTACATGAGTCTCATGCATTTGTTATTACTGTTATATCTCTGGAAATGCAGGTACATTCATTCTTCCGATCATCAGGTACCACACACTGTCGAGTTTCTGCCGACTTGGTAACATCCTTCCTGAATCTTTGCATCATCATCATTGATTTGTTATCATTTTATGTCCCGGTCATGAGCACCGAGGACGGTGCTGTATTTTGGTTGGGGGTGGGTATTTACCAAAACTCATGTCTTCATTTTGAAAAAAAAAAAAAAAAGGTTTTTGGGGTGATTTCCGATGTTCTCCAAAAGTTTTCTAGAATTTCAAAAATGTGTCAAATACCCTGACTTTGATTAGCTAAAAAACCTCCGTTAAGTCAGTATTGAGGATGTCAATTTTTGTTTAAAGTTAGCGTTGAGTCAATTCAAGCATGACTACAGCAGGTTTGAAAACTCAGAAAAACTCAGATTTGGCACAATTGTACACTATCAACATCAGAGTCATCCTAAGTTTTGAAACTCTAGAGATCCTGTGAGAATAATTGTGGAGACCTAACCCAGTGAGCTTTCGAACCTTTAATCATTTCGGAGAGTTATACAATAATCCTGAGTCACAAGATGACTCACTATTCTTCATGCCCGCAATATTCGTTGAGAGATCTCATTATCTTTTGCTTCGATCATAAAACTCGGAACGACATCAACATTGGATTACTACGACAGAACCTTCTCTATATCCAGTCAAAACAGTATACATGATAGTGCAAACCCTAGAAAATGATTTAGGCCATTTTTCTGAACCATTCAGCCTTTTTACTCACCTGAATTATACTTCACTAGAAACCCCTTGAACCCTTTTATAAAAGCCTTTTCTTTATAAACCCATCAACCTAAAATCCAGTATAGCTATGAAACATGACTGGCTACCCTTATTTTGAGATGGACAAAAGAATAACTGATGTGGGTGTATCGTGAAAAAGAAAAGTAAAGAAGAAGAATCAAAAGGAAAAGAAAGTGGTTCAAGCCAAAAACAAAATATAGAAAGAAAGTATGAAGAAGAGCTGAAAAGAAATTGAGCAGTCTCAGAAATATCAAGAAAAAGAGAAAAATACGAAAAAAAGGAAAAAGAACCAGATAATGGTGTTACGTCGCAGGAAAAATTCAAGAAAATGGCAATATCCTCTCAAGATCTTTGAAATCCTGTAATCCTTTATCTCTCTACACCTGACCTAAGCCTCATTACAACCCAGGAAAGTCCTACTTGATTCTAGGATAGCACGATCATAAAATGTGGAGATTGGAGAAAGAGAAGCTATAGAGTTTGATCTGACGTTCCCGAGTGAAGTGGTATTCCAATCATGAGATCTTTTTCTGTTAAAGATGTCCTTCCTTCAAATAAAACATATGTGAGATCTTTTGCCTCTTTATATTAAATACATCTCCTCACATATAAATTGAGAGAAAAGAAGAAAACCCTTCTTGTGTGATTCTATTCTGAGTGCTAAACATGTGAGATTTGAGGTCGAGGCAGAAAAACTTAGAGGTGATCTGGAAATCTTTACTGTCGGATGATGAGAATGTTGAGTGCACACACACGCAGAGTCTGACTAATCTGGGTCATGATTATCAGTCTGTAGTCTTGCCAAAACTTTCAAACTCTTCGCTAGCATGTAACTGTTTTTGCATCCATTCAATAATTTGATGAACGGTGTTTTCCCGGAGCTAATATGAAAAAGTGTGCAGCATGTGCAGAGCCCTTTTAAACTCATGTATTTCGCACTAATTGCCAAGGATTGGCAATATGCTGGTTGGGGGTTGTGATATTCGCTCAAAAGTGCTTATTTTAAGCACTTATCCTGTTAGCGTTATCGCACTCTCCTACGTAAAACTGCTCTAATTATCCACTTTTCTACGTAAGAGTCTATCTCATTGCGTAGAACACACTTTTTTGGACGAAATGGTATATTTGCATGCATTAAACACATTTTCGGAAGTCTAGATATGAAGTCATTCTGATAGAGTCTCATTACGCGCTTCTTCTGTCGCAGGAAACCCCGATGGGACGATTCTCGAGACTTGTGGGCCCAAATCGATCATGAAAGCCCATTATCAAAGCTTAAAGAGCCCACATGCTATGACTAGAAGATATGGGCCAAATATGGGCTGAATAAGAGGACCAAAAAGCCGGCCCAAAGAACGAAGAGAGCAGGAGAGCCAATGACCAAGAGACGGACCAAAGCGTTTAAAGCCACATGAGTCAGCAAGGAATGATAGTCGACTCTACTGGAGAAGCGTGAGGATGGTCACAGTGAAGACCAGGGTTCCAGACCCTCCGCCAGTGCTTTTTTCCATTTTTTTGATACTTTTTCTCTCATCTCTTCTTATTCTCTCTCTCTCTTCATCTCTCGATCCTCGAATCTACTGACCTAACCCCAGAACTCCTACCCTTCGGCTCTATCTCATCTCCCTTAGCTTTCTGACCGTTGGATCTTCCATCGGACCGTTGGATCTTCAATCGGACCGTTGGATCTCTCTAGATCCGTCGATCTACCAATCTGGGTCCCAATCAAGTCACCATCCATTCGATCGCCATCAGAATGTCTGTCACATCATCTTGTGAGACGATGGACATCATCAGTCCATGTGGGCCAATAGCCGGGCCCATCATCATCGACCTGCTGTCCAACCAGTTAGTGGACCCCGTGAATTTCAAAATAATTTTAATTAAAAAATGGGGGGTCCACTAATTGGGGAGATTCCCCATAATAAAGTAGGTTTTTACTTAAAAAAAAAAATATTTTTTATTTTCAAAAAATACCCTATTTCCATTAATGGAAATAGGGAGCTTTATAAGAGGAGGGAGAAGGGTTCGTTCGAACCCTAATCCCCCCCCTTTCTCTTCCATTCTCTCCCCCTATCAATCCCGCACGGATCCCTTCACCCTTAGCCCCATTTTCCTTTTCTTCTCCACCTTCTTCTTCATCTTCTTCATCACGTCATTGCCGGAGTTGCAGGCTGCAACTCCGGCCGATCAAGATCTCCTCCACCATCTCTTGCTGGCCACCCCTTACCCCTCCATTAACGACCTCGCCATCCTCTTGCAACGGAGCAGCAGCCCCATCACCACCCAAACCAGCAGCCCCATCTTTCTTTAACGTTGCTGGAGTTGCAACCTGCAACTCCAGTACGTTTCACCAGCAACCACCGCCTGCTACAGCCTGCTGCATCCTCCCTTCACCTTGGCTGTTGCCAAGCCATCCCTCTGCCTGCAGCCGCTCCCCATCTCCACATCTTCCAACGACAGTTCGCTGCCAAAAGACTCCACCACGTCTTGATCTCCATCCCACGTGCTGGTTTGCAACGTACCAAACCACCATTGCCTCTGCCTTGCTGCCTTCACCGTTAAAAGCCACCATTGGAGGACTGCGTGGCTGACTTTTATCCTCCTTTGCCGCCTCTCTCTCAGCCGCCATCATCCCTCTCTTCTTCCTCACCGCTAAACCCAAGGAAAAAGCAAAAAAAAAAAAAGAAAAAAAAGAAATAGAGAAAGAGGAGAGAAAAAAAAAAAAACGGTTGGGTGTGCTCAGCCCATCCCGAACTATCCCACGCATCTACAGTCAACACCACCAGCGAACCACTCACCGGGCAGATCTTATCTCTCCAAATAAGTTGAAGGTAAAACATTTTTTTACCATAGTTTCTCTCTCTAGAACTTTATCCCTTTCTCTCTCTCTCCTCCCTTTCTCTCTCTAGAATAATGCTTTCTTTCTCTCTATTAGATTAGTCTTTCATTCAAGCAATGTAAGCAACTTTTATTTCAAATAATAAAATAGTTATTTTTTTGGGCAATTTGTTATCGTTGATCATTCTATATGCTTTTTGATAAATTCTCTCTCTAAGAAAATAGATTTTTAAATCTCGTGATCATCACTCTCACCCCTCCATCCTTTATTTTTATCATTTTCTGTGGAAAAATTCGTCATTTTATGTTCTTGTCTGCGCTACTAATCCCGAGTGTGGATCGACATCCGAAACTTCCCACTGTGCAAGAATTCTAAATTTTGCAGGATAATCGGATCAAATTACAAATATTATTGAGATTAGGGTTTCCGTAATCAACGACGCGGAAAAACCCTATTTTCAATGATGGATCGATTTAAAACATTTTTTTTTTAGATTCACAATTAATCTAATGGAATTAAGAGAGAGAAAATACATTAATTGGAAGAGATAACTTTATTCATCAAAATAATTCAACTTACATCTTAGAAAATAATTAGCAATGAACTTTATCTAGAAAGCAAAATAAACCCTTAGCTAGAAAGCATATAAAGATAGAGAGAGAAAGAGGTAGAAATTCTTAGAGAGAGAAAATGGTGAAGAGTGAAGAAAAGGAATTCTAAAATGCCCTAGAGAGAGAAAAGTATTGAGATAGAAATAGATGGCCAGGAGTGAGAAACTTACCAGATTTTGGCTAATGGAGATCGGCCAATAGCTAGAGGATGGTGATCGAGGTGGCTGTTCATGGGAAGGATGGTCTCTTGCTGGTGGGAACAATGGAGGATGTGTGCATCGATTCAAGGTGGTGCGCTGGTGGCTTGCAACTGCTTCAATGATTGAGTTAAAGAGGAGAGCGGCTAAAGGGACCAGCATACCTCACGGTCTCTTCTCTTCTTTTCCTCTTTTCTTTCTTTTTTTTTTTTTTTTTTTTTTGTTTGAGAAAGAGGACAGCAAGAAGGAGGCGAGCAGAAGGGGAGAATGGATGGCTTGGGGTGTGATTTTGGGCTGTTGCAGGTGGTGGCTTGGGTTTCTCTTCCACGAGAAACGTCAGTTGGTGAGGGGCGCACAGCTCCCCCTAATGAAGACGATGGCTGGGATCGTAGAGGAGATCCTCATCTCCTTCCTTCTTCTCCTTTTCGCTTTTTATTTTTTTTTATTTTTGTAAGATGATAGGGAAAAGGGAGTGAGAACGGCTGGGAAACAGCAACCGTTGGTTGCTTGGTGGAGGAGGTGGCAGGCGCTTCTGGTGGAGCAAGAACCGGCGGAGCGGAGGTGATGGTTGCTGCCCACGGCAGCAAGCTGTGCTACGCACAGGCGGAGGAGAAAGTCAGTAACGTCACGCGCAAGCGGTGCTACTGGCTGGAGAGGGCGAGTTGCCCCAGAAACCTACAAGACGAAGCGGAAGAACCTTAGAAGAAGACGGCCGGAGTTCTGCAACTCCGGCCGGTAATGAATCCGTGAAGAAGAAGAAGAAAAAAAAATGAAAAAGAAGAAGAAAACGAGAGGAGAAGAGAGAAGGTGACGAAGGAGATGGGGAAAGAGGAGAAGAAGAGGGAGAAGAGGTTGCTGGTTCGTGTGACCAGAGTTGCAGCCGCGTTAGAGAAGATGAAGAAGATGAAGAAGATGAAGGAGAAACGAAGAAGAAGAAGGGTAGAATGTGGGGGGGGGGGGGGAGGAGAGGAGAATGGGGGAAGGATTTGAAGAGATGGGAGGGGGATTAGGGTTCCAAAGAACCCTTCTCCTTCCCCTTTTAAAGCTCCCTAGTTTCTATTAATAGAAATTAGGGAATTTTTGAAGTAAAAAAAATAATTTTTTTTTTTAAGTAAAACACTACTTTTCTTTGGGGAATGTCCCCATTTAGTGGACCCCCCATTTTTTAAAATTTAATTAAAATTATTTGGAAATTCACGGGGTCCACTAACTGGTCGGACAGCGGGTCGATGATGATGGGCCCTGCTACTGGCCCACATGGATTGATGATGTCCATCGTCTCACAAGATGATGTGACAGACAGTCTGATGGCGATCGGATGGATGGGGACTTGATTGGGACCCAGATTGGTAGATCGACGGATCCAGAGAGATCCAACGGTCCGATTGAAGATCCAACGGTTCGATGGAAGATCCGACGGTCAGAAAGCTAAGAGAGATGAGATAGAGCCGATGGGCAGGAGTTCTGGGGTTAGGTCAGTAGATTCGAGAACCGAGAGATGAAGAAAGAGAGAATAAGGAGAGATGAGAGAGAAAATATCAAAAAATGGAGATAAAAGTATTGGCAGAGGGTTTGGAACCCTGGTCTTCACTGTGACCATCCTCACGCTTCTTCAGTAGAGTAGACTATCATTCCTTTCTGACTCATGTGGCTTTAAACGCTTTGGTCCGTCTCTTGGTCATTGGCTCTCTTGCTCTCTTTGTTCTTTGGGCTGGCTTTTTGGTCCTCTTATTCAGCCCATATTTGGCCCATATCTTCTAGTCATAGCATGTGGGCTCTTTAAGCTTTGATAATGGGCTTTCCTGATCGATGTGGGCTCGCAAGTCTCGAGAATTGTCCCATCGGGGTTTCCTACGACAGAAGAAGCGCGTAATGAGACTCTATCAGAATGACTTCATGTCTATACTTCTGAAAATATGTTTAATGCATGCAAATATACCATTTTATCCAGAAACGTGTGTTCTACGCAACAAAAGAGACTCTTACGTAGAAAAGTAGATAAATAGAGCATTTTAACGTAGGAGAGTATGAAAACGCTTATAAGATAACAGTGGAAAATACGCACTTTTAAGCGAATATCAATCAGTGGTAACAAAAATTGCTCTACCTTAAAGCATTTGGCTATGCAATCTGGTTTCAGGTCTACCTAGCTACATCTTTTGACTCTTTTCAGCATATAAGAACAGTCCAAGCAAATGCAATCTAGTTTCAGGTCTACCCAGCTACATCTTTTGACTCTTTTCAACATATAAGAACAGTCCAAGCAAATGCAATTTGGTTTCAGGTCTACCTAGCTACATCTTTTGCACTTTGGCATCACTAACCTCTACTTATATACTACCTAGAAGAAAAGTATATTAACAGTTCTTTCCTCTTCAATTTTTCTTTAATGCCACATACAAGAGATTTTGATTGTTGAACTTATCAACTTCCCCAGTCATCTCTAACCAATTTTCAAACCATAATACTGAAATTCTTTGCCAGAAGCTTGTATCAAAGCTCTTATAAAATTTCTGTTTATATTTTGTAATGCTGAAGCAAGGTGTCGAGCCCATAGATCAACTCTCTGCCACGAGTAGGTTCTCAGCTTATATATAGCAGGAATGTGATAAATAAACAAAAAGAGGGAGAAAAATTACAAACTATGAGTGTGTTCTAGCTGTGAGTCTGGTAGTCCAACTTGCGAGCCTTTGGTTTTCGGACTAGTTAGTTTAGCAGGCTTATGACAAACTGATGGGTCCCCGCATATTATAATTTATTCCATCAACGTGAAATCAGTCCATTCCAATTTTTTTAGTTCATTTTGTAATTGGGGCTCTTATAGTAGGTTGTAGGTGTTTCTTGGGAGGAGTTAATAGGTTTTCCAGGCATCTAGAAGGCTTATTGCTTTTAATTATTTGCACAGAAGTTCTTGTCAAAATCCCCAAGCGAACATGTTCTCATAGACTTCTTTATTTTGAACAAATATTACCTCCTCTTTGCTGAGGTAGACTCAATGATTCAGCTCTAGATTCACTGCCCTTACACTTCTAAAATGTGGCACTTACTCCAAGCTTTGCTTGCTGTGTATTTGGTGATAGTCAGTATATGTGTTGAGCTCCTATTGCATGCTTCACTACCCTCTTATCAACAATGTTGAAATCATTTGGAGGTTGGGTTCCATGGCTATCTTTTGGGGTGTAGAAAGCAAGTTAATTAACCAATTTTAAGTAACCTTGTAAGTCATGTTGCTCTTTGACTCTGTAGAATGTAGGTTTAAAATGACTCGACTAATCTGAGTCATAGCAACCCCTACTTCTGCACCACCTACACTGATCAATGTTTGTGTGTTTGATGGTTGAATTTTGGTTTTCTATATACTTTTATTGTTTGTGGTCTTGTCCTTTGTTGGCTTGTTGAGAAAACTAGGAGTTTGCTTTGGTCCTAATTTGAAAGTATGTTGTCCCTTATAATCTATACTTTTGATAGTCTGTGCTGTCACATCTTACTAAGATTTTCATAGTTATATAGGATGCACACTTTACAAGATCGTAGATGGGCAGCTGCTACCATGATGGTTTTAATGTCATGTGCGGTCATGTCATACCATCGGCGTAGGAGAAACAGACTGCAATATATTGTGAGAGCTCCCTACCTAAATAAGGATGAGTTGAGAAAAGAAGTCTTAAGAAGAATGTATACGGAAAGTGATCATTATTGTCATGAGCAACTACGAATGAAATGGGGTCCATTTCATAGGCTATGTGATTGTTTACGTGGATATGGGCTAGTTGACCGTCGATCTGTTAAGGTCGAGGAACAAGTCGCAATATTCTTACATATGGTAGGTCATGATTTACGTAATCGAAATTCAACATTTCAGTTCTTACGATCTGGTCAGATCGTTAGTCACTATTTTTATATAGTACTTAGGTCGGTAATAAGTCTATACAAGAATATTGTCAAGCAAGCAACTGATTCAAACTCTCCTAGTGACGGAGGAAATGAAAGGAGTTGGCACCATTTCTTTAAGGTTAGCTTGTCTATTTTTTTTTTAAGCTTCATTATGCCTTTTTTTAGCTCTGTACTCTGATATTCGCTTAAAAGTGCGTATTTTCCACTGTTATCTTCTAAGCGTTTTCACACTCTCCTACGTAAAATGCTCTATTTATCTACTTTTCTACGTAAGAGTCTCTTTTGTTGCGTAGAACACACTTTTCTGGACGAAATGGTATATTTGCATGCATTAAACACATTTTCGGAAGTCTAGACATTGAGTCGTTCTGATAAAGTCTCATTACGCGCTTCTTCTGTCGCAGGAAACCCCGATGGGAAAATTCTCGAGACTTGCGAGCCCACATCGATCAGGAAAGCCCATTATCAAAGCTTAAAGAGTTCACATGCTATGACTAGAAGATATGGGCCAAATATGGGCTGAATAAGAAGACCAAAAAGCCGGCCCAAAGAACAAAGAGAGCAGGAGAGCCAATGACCAAGAGACGGACCAAAGCATTTAAAGCCACATGAGTCAGCAAGGAATGATAGTCTACTCTACTGGAGAAGCGTGAGGATGGTCATAGTGAAGACTAGGGTTCCAAACCCTCTGCCAATACTTTTATCTCCATTTTCTGATATTTTCTCTCTCATCTCTCCTTATTCTCTTTCTCTTCATCTCTCGGTCCTCGAATTTATTGACCTAACCCTAGAACTCCTGCCCATTGGCTCTGTCTCATCTCCCTTAGCTTTCTGACCGTTGGATCTTCCACCGGACCGTTGGATCTCTCTAGATCCGTCGATCTACCAATCTGGGTCCCAATCAAGTCACCATCCATCCGATCGCCATCAGATTGTCTGTCACATCATCTTGTGAGATGATGGACATCATCAATCCATGTGGGCCAGTAGCCGGGCCCATAATCATCGACCCGCTGTCCGACCATTTAGTGGACCCCGTGAATTTCAAAATAATTTCAATTAAATTTTAAAAAATGGGGGGTGCACTAAATGGGGAAATTCCCCCAAGAAAAGTAGTGTTTTACTTAAAAAAAATATATATTTTTTTTGGAAGTCGATGAGGGTTCTTTGGAGAAGGGTTCTTTGGAACCCTAATCCCCCTCTAATCCCTTCCATTCTCTCCCCCAACTCGCTTGCCCCTTCTTCCCCTCGGTTTTTGGCCGTCCTCTCCTTCTTTTTTCTTCTTCTTCTTCTCCATATCTTCGCCGGAGTTGCTTGCAACTCCGGCCGTCTCCGCCTTCTTCTTCTTCCTTTCTTCTTCTCTTTTTCCTTCTCTCTTTGCTACTACACGACTGCTAGCCTCCCGCTGCACCTCCACTTGCGCCTGCAACCAGCAGGCGAGTTCTCAAACTCCACCACCACCTCTGCCATTAACAGCTCCGCCACCACCGCCAATCATCTCCGCCTTGCCCACAGCACTACCCCTGAACCTGCTCCGCCTGTTGCCGCACGCTCTTCTCCTTCACTCCAACTCCAAGCACTTCACCAATCATCAGCAACGTCTTCAACCTGCTGTTGTGCCTCATGCATCCACCTACTGGTGCGCACCATCCTCCATCGTTGCCGCTCATCACAGCCACCACCGTGATCTTCTCAAGTTGCTGAACCACGTGTAGCACCCCTGTAACCCCCAGGATTCACCACAATCTTCGCCGACCGCATCTGCTAGTGCTGCTCGCTGGTTGCCGTCAAAGACCTCCTCCAGCGGTAAGTGCTACTTCTTCTTCGTCTTCCTCTCCTTCATCCCTTATCGGAGTTGCAGGTCTGCAACTCCGGCAACTCTCTTCTCCTCGACATTCTCTGTCTCCGCCCCCTTCTCCCTTCTCTCTATCAAAAAAAAAAAAAAAAAAAGGAAAAAAATATATAGAAACGAAGAGAGGAAGAGTAGAAGGAAGGGAAGGGGCAGCACTTTGCATCACCGCCTCCCTCTTCCACACGGTAGTGTGTCTCCACAACGCACCAAGGCCAGCAACTCCCCTCCTCGAGTGTGACTCGAGCCACTGTAAATGTCTCTCTCTTCTATGCTATTCTAGCATTTTCTCTCTCTAAGATCTTTCTTTCTCTCTCTAGCATAGTTTCTCTTTTATATTGCTTTTTAGATAATTTTTCTTATGGTTGTTCATCTTTTGTAGACATTTTAAATATATGAATGAATTTTATTGAATTTTAGTTTTATTATCATGTTGTGGTTCTCTCTCAATCTTCTTTGAATGTTTGTTGATCTACTTCGTAGTTTGATAAATTCTCTCTCCGAAAATCACTGAAAATGTTTTAAATCAATCCACAATTCTCACCCCTCCCTTAATTTTTAGGAAAAATTCGGCATTTTATGTTCTTGAATTGCGCAAACTAACCCCGAGTGCGGATCGACATCCGACATATGAGCCACTTTACAACCCTGTGACTTTTGCAGGATTTGAGTGAACAAGAATCGGATTATTACAAATGTGATTGGATTTAGGGTTTCCGTAACCAACGACACGGAAAAATCTACTTTCAAATGGCGCCGCTGCCGCTCGGGTGTACGGGAGTGCGAAAAAGGACGTAAAGACAGAATTGGAAAGTTACTGAAGTGAAAAGCTGCTCAATTTGGACAGCCCAACCTCTTCGGAAAACTTTCTATTTTTTTTATTTTTAGTGATTTTTAGAAGTTTTTAAATTACTATTTTTAATGCCTCGGAAGGCCGAGTGCAAGTTGTAATAATTTAAGAATTTTACTGCTTTCCATATAACTGCTAGATCTTGTTCTAGGGTTTTTTAGAAACCCTAGATTAAGTGAAAAATACAAAAAAAAAATAATAAAAATTCAAAAGTCAAATAAATTAGGGTTTTATATTCTGCAGATTTTTAGAAATCACCAATCAAGGATTTACGATTTTTGGAAAGATTCCAAAATCTTGAAACTCTGCTTAATTAGGGTTTCCCCTCTTAGAAGTCTCCTCTTTAGAAGAATTTCTATCTTTAGAAATCTTCCGAATTTGGAAACGTCTGCAAAAGGAAACACCCCAAATCTAGCAGAATTTCAATTTTGGGAAATTTCCCAAAATTGTAAGGGATCTCGCAATCAAATCTTTTTTGGAAGATCTCCACAGTTTGGGAAACTTTCCAATCTAGGTATTTTCCAATCTGGGAATTCCTAAATTTTAACCCATCTCGAATTTGGAAACTAATTCAAACACTTGCCTAAATCCAATACGTGCTCTGTGAACCCTAAAAAGGCAAGGATCTTCCAAATAGAATCCCAAATACCTAGACCGTGCGATCTAACTTTTCTGCAGGAACACGATCCAGTGTGGGTAGGGAGCAAAAGCTCAAAGAGGTGGAGTCGGGCCCAAGCCCATTAGGATACCCCTCCCTAACCCATGGAGGCGACCCCGTGGTGTGGCCCACGGGAGGTAAGTCCCTATCCTCGCCTTGAGTGCGATACGGTGTTATTGGGTGCATCATTGCCGCTTGTCTATTAGCTTTCGCATATATATTCTTTGACTTGCATGGCGTGGCCATTAATCAATCAACTCTAAGAGAGCAAACCCAGCTCAAAAATTGAAACTGGTGGGATTTCATCACCCACCTCATCATTCCATCTGATTTGATCCCAAGGCTCCATTTAATTAAAAAAAGAATCAAGAAGTAGAGCCAATTAGCCTAGTGTTCGAGGAAAAATCCACACAAAACGAACCCGTTTAACATCCAATCGAAATAAGACCACGAGCGCGGGTCCCTGTTGTCTAACACACCCATAAGTCCCTGCTACTCAAGTACACTGAGCTCGACGTGGCATCTTGGACTATTCGGCGGTTAGTTGCATGTGGACTAGGAACACACATCAACCCTAGCTTAACCCGAGGGAACACTCTTCTTATCCACTTGACCAATCCGGTTAGTCTGGGACGTACTTAAGTCAGCCATTGTGCCGCACGTCTGTCTAGGCTTCGGATTGCCTTGTTGTTAACTAGAGTTAGTACTAAAGGATTCGCACTGAAGAGTGTAGCCTGGTGAGAACCTCTGAGTATAAACTAGTTAGTCCGGCAGTTAAAAGATAAACCAGTGGTCCGCCCACTATCATAATCTACTTTAGCCCCAAAACTAACAAAGATAATTCCTAAACTATATCCTGATTACTTACAATAGGATTATCTGTGCTTGGTGTGTATCATTTAGGATAGTGTTCCTCTCTGGTAACTTTTTGCCAAGTATAGAGCTTGCCTCATCAGCGTATGCCCGTTTGGACTCGTCCGAACAAGCGCTTGATTCAATCTGAGAATCACGTACCTACAGTGGATCCTCTACTGAATTCTTCCCCATCTCTTTCCCCACCCGCCTCCCCCAGTACTACTACCTTTGTAGTTATGGAAGTCGAACGACCTCTTATCGAGACGTTCGCCCCTATCTCTGCTAATCCGCCCACTTGCATTATTCTCCCACCTACTACGGCGGTACTGAAAGTAGGATTTTTCCGCGTCGTTGGTTTCGGAAATCCTAGATCTCAACAATATTTGTAATTATCCGATTCTTTTTCACTCAAATCCTGCAAAAATCACAGGGTTGTACAGTGGCTCGTGTCGGATGTCGATCCGCACTCGGGGTTAGTTTGCGTAATTCAACGACATGAAATGACGGATTTTTATCAAGAAAACATGGAGAGGTGAGAATGGTGATGGATTTAAAACATTCTTAGTGATTTTTAGAGAGAGAAATTACCACAAATAATCAAAAACACAAAAGTAAACTAACAAATGCAAAAATAATAATTTTATTCATCCTCAATGAGTCTTACAAAATCAAACTAAATTCAAAAATTAACCTAGAAAACCATAAAAATTAGAGAGAGAAATGAGAAAATGTAGAGAGAGAAACATCGAAGAAGGCTATCCTAGAGAGAGAAAATATGGGGGAGAGAGAAAGTGGAGAGATCTAGAGAGAGAAGAGAACTCTTACCTTGGAGTGGAGACGAATCAGCAAGGATGGGCAGCAACTAAAGACAAGAAGCTTTACCTCTTCCCACCTTCATTCTTCTTTACTCTTTTTTTTTTTTTTTTTTTTTTTTTTTTTTTTTTTGGTGTGGCTGCTTGTAGGGGGAGAGAGAGGATGTTCAATGATTTGGAATGTTGCACAGCATGTGGAGATTGCGATGGCCTTGATGGAGGAAGGATGTGGTAATAATTGTTGCCGTTGGAAGATGAGGATATATGGAGGGCGAACTGGTGCATAGTGTGTTGATGAGTTGCAGACCTACAATGGTGAACGAGTTCTGCTAGGAATACCGGCCAGTGATGGTAGATGAAGAAGATGACGCCCGAAGGTGGAGATCTAGCCGAATGAGAACCAGGTGAGGGAGAGAAGTGAGACGTTCTTCTCTTCTTCCTTTTTTTTTTTTTCTTTTGATTTTTATTTTATCTCACCTAGTTCGGTTCTTGAAGGGAAGATGAAGATGTGGGAGTTGAGGGAGGTGCTGGGCGGCTATCGTTCTCCACTAGAGAACGTCCGAGAGAAGGGAGAAGGAGAGGCCGACCGGAGTTGCAGGTCTGCAACTCCGGTGATGAAAGCTCACAACGGCTACACCTTGGTGCAGTCTTGCCATTTTTGAGCAGCAAGGAGGGAGAGGGAAGGTTGGTGGCAGCAATGGATGACCTCCTGCTGGCGCGTGGAAGAAGAGCACAGGAGCTGTGCCGGCGTTAATGGAGGTCGCCGGAGTTGCAACCTGCAACTCCGGTGATCTTAAAAAAAATTTTTTTTTTTTTTTTTTTTTCTTTGTTGTGCAGCAATGGCTGGATGTGCAGACCGTGAAGTAACAACGGTGGAGGAGATGAGGAGAGGGAGGCGAAGATGGAAGTGCTGTGGGCGGTGAAGTGGGAACGACTAGGAAAAAGTATGGAGAGAAGGGTGGAGGACGGCTGCTAGGGTTTTTTTTTTTTTTTTTTTGGTTCTATGGAATGGGAGAGCGTGGAGAGGAGAAGATGGTGGGTGATGGCTAGGGTTTTTATCCCGAAACGTGGTGATTAGAAGTGAATGTAAGGAGAGAGAGCCAGCAATGAAATACCCTTCCTTTTTATAGGAACCGTGGGTTTCTTTATTAGAAACCCATGGTTTCTAATTTCTCTTAAGTGGAAGGCCTTCTCTCCAACGGTTCTAGCTTAAAGTGGGCCCACAATGATTTATTAATGAAGAACATTTACAAAAGAAAATCTTCCCACAAAAAGAAACTTTTATTTGGCAAACCTTCTTAGTTTTGTTCAAAATGGTAACAAGATTTTCTTCTTTTAAAACTTCCTTCTTTTGGATAAAGTATTTGCCATATATAAAACATCTAGGGTTTTATTTCCAAATCTTGGGAGAGTTCCCCTTTCGGGTGAAATAGATAGATGTTCTATAATAAAGGCTGTGGGGTACACTAAATGACTAGGCCATTGGTCACTGCTAATGGGCCCGCGTGTTATCTTGGCTTAGGCCCATAGTGTTTGAATATGAAGTGATGAAAGCCGTTGGATTTTGAGATGGTGAGATGGATGATCAGGAGAATGACTGAATGATCGTACGGTAGAGATGGATGGTGATGATCGGGCGATGGATATTGGCTAAGGTAGGCCATAGGAT
Source organism: Euptelea pleiosperma (assembly GCA_035048495.1). Lineage (NCBI taxonomy): Eukaryota > Viridiplantae > Streptophyta > Magnoliopsida > Ranunculales > Eupteleaceae > Euptelea > Euptelea pleiosperma. The sequence goes on along the minus strand of CM068548.1, from coordinate 31,990,108 downwards.
TGAGTGACTAATGAGGGAGAGAGGATCGGATGATTTGGATTGTGAGCAGAGAGAGAGTGAGGATCTAGAGGAAAGAGAAAATATTACAAAATAAAGAGAAAATGCTAGCAGAGGGTCTTGAACCCTGGTCTTTGACTTGGTCTTCTTCATGCTTCACCAACTAAGCAATTCTTTGACTTGTGTTAGTTGGTCAAGCTTTAATGCCTTTATTCTCTTCTCTTGGGGCTTGATTCTTTCTCTCTCTTGGTCTTTTCCCAGGCTCTTCCGACTCTCTAGCTTTTCCCGCTCTTGGTCTACATTTTCTTATCCTCAGCCTACTGGCTCATGAGCTGTGATTGTAGGTTCTGGAGGTTGGTTGTGGGCCCACATTCCCGAGAATTGTCCCATCGGGATTTCCTGCGACAGAAGAAGCGCGTAATGAGACTTTATCAGAACAACTCAATGTCTAGACTTCCAAAAATGTGTTTAATGCATGCAAATATACCATTTCGTCCAGAAAAGTGTGTTCTACGCAACAGAAGAGACTCTTACGTAGAAAAATAGGTAAATAGAGTATTTTACGTAAGAGAATGCAATAACGCTAAAAGGATAATTGCTTAAAATAAGCACTTTTGAGCGAATATCAGGTACAGTTTGAGATAAGGCCGCAGACGATCCAAATGCTGCCAACCTTTCGTGGTCTCCCAAGAGAAGTCCCATATTCCCATATTAGGGAATTCCAACATGTCATCCTACTTTTCAAGAATCAGAACCTCGATGATGACAATGTGCGTCTGCGAGTTTTCCCATTCTCGCTCAAAGACCGAGCCTCAGATTGGCTTTACTCCTTACCCGCTGATTCAATCAGCAGTTGGAAAGAGTTGGTGGGCAAATTCATGTCTAAATTCTACCCCATGACTCGGACCAACCAAATGAAGCAACTCATCCAGGACTTTCGACAGAAGTCCGATGAGAAATTTTTCGAAGCGTGGGATAGATTCCAAGATTACCTGACTAACTGCCCCCACCATAGCATCGAGAAGGGCAATCTTGTCCACCTCTTCTATAAGGGACTTACTAATGAGTCCCGGACCATGGTAGAGTCAATGTGCGAAGGAAAATTTCTGCACCAAACTCCGACCGATGCATACAAATTCTTGGGAGAGTTAGGAGAAAACTCTCAACATTGGACGACTGACTCAGAGTTTAGTCGAACCACTTCGGTCCAAAGGACAACCAAGGCACATGACGCTACAGCAGACAATGAGCTTCGATTTGTCATTCAAGAGTTGAGCAAGTCAGTCTCAGCACTAGCTGTGTCAGTACAAAAGCCTACTCAACAGTCTACCCCAGTCATGCATGTGGGACACGAGAGCCCTATGGAATCCTGCACCCTTTGTCTGCAACCCTCCCATACTACTGAGCATTGTCCTTTGAATGAAGGATGGTCTAATCCTCTTCAGGAAGAAGTTTGTGCTTTCAGCACATACAAACCACCCACTTAAAACTCGTATAGTCAATCTTATCATCCGGACACGAGAAACCACCCTAACTTCTCTTGGAGGCCTCAGTCTACTCAACCGCCGGCTCAACCTCCGCGTCAACCTCAGAGCATGTAACCTCCTGGGTTCAATCAACCCAATAGGCAATTCAATCAGGGACAATACCAGCAGAGTCAATACCTGTCTACTCAAAACCAGCAGTTCTAACAGGGTCAATACTCTAGACAACCGAACACATTTCAGAATCAGCAAAGAGTCCCACAGACCTTTCAGAACCAACCGATTGTCCCTACTACTTCTTATAACTATAATGCCCCGATGAGCTCGAGTCGCGAATTGGTGCCTCAGCTCCCATTAGCTGCCCCCCAACAGTCGGTCCCCAAATCCGGTATCGAAGACCTTCTAGCTCAACTCATTACTCAGCAACAACAATCTATGCAACGCCTAGAGCAACAACAACACCAATCCATGCTTCGTCTAAAGCAACGCTTAGGCAACCTAGAAGTTGAGAAACTAAAGGCATCTTCCCTAGCCAACCCATCGCTAACCCAAAAGGAAATGCTAAAGGAGCAGTATATGAGATCGGTTCCTAATCTCAGAGCCAAAATGAGAATTGTCAAGGGGAAGTGCAAGCTGTAACTACCCTACGGTCAGGAAAAACTGTGGACATGGGAGTCCAACCACCGTCGGTGCCATCTCCAACACCCATCACTCGCACAGAGGAAACAAGTCCTAATCCTACCTCTGCTTCTTCTACCTCTGTACCAACATCAGATATCCCTGTGCAAAAATCGAAGGCTAAAGACAAATCCATTTGTCGAGTAAAGCCTCCTTTCCCAGACAGACTTGTCCAAGATAAGCGGGATCAGCAATTCTCAGAGATCTTAGACATCTTTAAAGACGTCCAGATCAATATCCTATTTCTTTCTGCTATCAAGCAAATCCCCTCCTATGCCAAATTCCTCAAGGACTTGTGCACAGTTAAGCGGCGTACGCATGTACCCAAAGATGCTTTCTTGGCCGAAAAAGCTACCGCGTTCATTCAACGCAACAGTGTGATCAAACACAAGGATCCAGGTAGCCCAACTGTCCAATGTGAAATTGGAGACAACTTTAGCTGCACTGCCTTGCTAGATTTAGGGGCTAGCGTTAACCTCATACCATTCTCGGTATATCAGCAGTTAGGACTGAAAGATATGAAGCCTACCAATGTCACCCTGAAATTGGCTGATCAGTCAATCAAGATTCCAAGAGAAATCATTGAAGATGTCTTAGTAAAAGTTGCTAACTTTTATTATCCTGTGGACTTTATCATTCTTGACACCGAGCCGTGTCAGGATAACCGCATTCCGGTCATTTTAGGCCATCCTTTCCTTGCCACCGCAAATGCACACATCGGGTGCCGGGACGGAAACATGTCCATTGCTTTCGGAAACCTCAAAGCTGAGGTCAATATCTTTCCTCTAATGCAACAGGATGGCGATCGCGATGTGGTCGATGAAATGTGTGCCATTGAGAGTCTAATCCTGGACTCCACCGAAGACATTCTTAAACAGTGTCTAGCACACTTTGGGGCTGACTTTGCAATAGAGTCAGCTATTTCTGATCTCAATAATCTTTTGGAGACTGCTCTACTGCTAGAGATCCCCGCTCCACTCATCGAGTTCGAGCCTCTGATAACCATGGCCAGAGAATCCATCCTTCCTTTACCTACTGAAGTCAAACCTCTTCAATCCGTGTCTTCTGTGACACCTACTTCAACTCCATCTGCTCCAACATTGGAGCTCAAGCCACTTCCAACAGATCTTTCCTATGCCTATCTTGGTCCTAAGGAAACTTACCCTGTCATTATTGCTTTCGCTTTGTCTGAGAGTGAACGTAAGAAACTTCTCGAGCTGTTCAATGAGCACAAATCTGCGATAGGTTGGACTATAGATGATATTCGTGGCATAGACCCCTCGGTGTGCCAACATCACATCTATCTCGAGGATGAATCCAAAACCTCTCGAGAACACCAGATGAGGTTGAACCCCGTCTTGAAGGATGTAGTTCGGGACGAGGTCCTTAAACTGTTAGATGCGGGTATCATTTACCCCATCTCCGATAGCAAATGGGTGCGTCCTATTCATGTCATCCCTAAAAAGGCAGGATTCACAGTTGTAGAAAATGATAACAAAGAAATGGTCACCCAGCACTTGAAGAAAGGGTGGAGAGTCTGCATCGATTACCGATGACTCAACACCAACACTAGGAAGGACCATTTTCCTTTACCCTTCATAGACCAGATGTTGGAGAGACTAGTAGGTCACTCCTATTACTGCTTCCTTGATGGTTACTCAGGATATAATCAAATACCCATCGCCCTTGAGGATCACGAGAAGACTACTTTCACCTGTCCCTTTGGCACTTTTGCCTACAAGCGCATGCCCTTTGGCCTCTGCAATGCACCCACGACCTTTCAAAGGTGTATGATGAGCATATTCTCTGACATGGTGGAAAAATTCTTCGAAGTCTTTTTGGACGACTTCTTAGTCTTTGGGTCATCCTTTGATGACTGTCTAAACCATCTAGGGCTTGTACTTCAACGTTGTCAGGACAAGCGACTTGTCCTCAATTGGGAGAAATGCCACTTCATGGTAAAGAAAGGCATAGTTCTAGGACATGTCATTTCCCATCAGGGCATTGAGGTCGACAAAGCTAAAATCGATATCATCTCGACCTTGCCCATTCCTAAGTCCGTATGTGACATCCGATCCTTTTTGGGACACGGAGGATTCTATAAGCGATTCATCAAGGACTTCTCTCAAATCGCTCGACCTCTGTCCCATCTTCTGGCTAAAGATAGTCCTTTCGACTTTAATACTAACTGTGTCAAGGCATTTGAGCGTCTCAAATCTGAGCTCACTACTGCGCCCATTATCTGTCCCCCGGACTGGACTCTACCTTTCGAGGTAATATGCGATGCTTCTGACTACGCCTTAGGAGCCGTTCTAGGGTAGAGAGTTGACAAAAGGTCACACGTGATCTACTACACCAGCAAAACTCTTAACTCTGCCCAAATGAATTACTCCACCACTGAGAAAGAACTCCTGGCGGTAGTCTTCGCCATTGATAAATTCCGTTAGTACCTCTTAGCCACTAAGGTGGTCGTGTACACTGATCATGCAGCCCTTCGTTATCTCATGTCGAAAAAGAAAACCAAGCCTCGATTAATTCGATGGATTCTCTTACTACAGGAATTTGACCTCGAGATTAAGGATAAGAAAGGAACTAAGAATGTAGTGGCTGATCACTTGTCTAGACTGACTTTAGAGTCATCCTTCGACACCCAGCCCATCCCTGAGACATTTCCAGATGAACAACTACTCGCTATCTCCGTTCATCCATGGTATGCTGACATTGTCAACTACCTTGTCACCGAAGAAATGCCTTCACACTGGTCAAAACAGGACAAAAGCCAATTCCTAGCAAGAGTTAAGTACTACTCTTGGGATGACCCTTATTTATATAAATACTGTCCTGACCAAATCATTCGTCTCTGTGTCCCTGAGTCGGACCAACTCAATATCTTGTCCTCGTGCCATGACCAACCTTGTGGTGGTCATTTCAGCACTAAGAAGACTGCAGAAAAAGTTCTACAATGCAGATTCTACTGGCCCACATTATTTAAAGATGCCCACATCTACAGCAAAACCTGTCCTAATTGCCAGCATCTAGGCCGCATTTCCCAGAGGAACATGATGGCCCTAACTCCCATCCAGGTCGATGAAATATTTGACATCTAGGGCATCGACTTCATGGGTCCCTTTTCGGTTTCCTATGGTTTTGAGTACATTCTCCTTGCGGTAGACTATGTCTCCAAATGGATAGAAGCCATTCCCACCAAGACCAATATAATGACCACAAAGTAGTGGTCAAATTCCTAAAGGAGTTCATCTTCGCCCGGTTCGGTGCTCCTAAGGCCATCATTAGTGATGGGGGCACCCATTTCTACAATAGGATATTTGAGAAATTAATGAAAAAGTATGGGGTAACCCACAAGGTTGCCCTAGCTTATCATCCGCAGACTAGTGGTCAAGTGGAGGTTTCTAATTGTCAGATCAAGCAGATCTTGAAGAAGACAGTCAATACCACACGTAAAGACTAGTCTACTCATCTCACTGATGCTTTATGGGCGTACAGAATCGCCTACAAGACACCACTCAATATGTCTCCTTATCGTCTGGTCTTTGGGAAACCCTGTCATCTTTCGGTAGAGATTGAACATCTTGCCTTGTGGGCCATTAAGAAGCTTAACTTTGACCTAGAAACTGCAGGGGAGGAGAGGAAACTTCAAATGAATGAGTTAGAAGAAATCAGAAATGATGCCTACAACTTGTCCAAGAATTACAAACAAAGATGAAGTGGATACATGACAAGAGCATCCTCAGGAAAGAGTTCCATTCAGGACAGAAGGTCCTTCTTTATAATTCTCGTCTCTATCTCTTTCTTGGGAAACTGAAATCTAGGTGGACCAGTCCTTATACGGTCACCGCAGTCACACCCTTTGGGGCAATCACTATTGAGGATCCCAAGGATCACTCCTCATTCCAGGTAAATGGCCAGCGTTTTAAGCAATTCCATGAACTTGATGTGTCGTTCATTCAGACTTTTGAAATTGATCTCATCGATCCTGTCTATGTCGACTGATGATCCACTCAGTCTCTTGTGCTCCAACTTGGTTGGGGGTGCCTGTCACCCCCGTCATGTCTGGCTGAAGACGTAAAACTTAGTGCTTTCGAAAAGGCAATTCCGGTATTCCTAGAGTACACGAGTCTCATGCATTTGTTATTACTGTTATATATCTGGAAATACAGGTACATTCATTCTTCCGATCATCAGGTACCACACACTGTCGAGTTTCTGCCGACTTGGTAACATCTTTCCTGAACCTTTGCATCATCATCACTGATTTTTTATCATTTTATGTCCCGGTCATGAGCACCGAGGACGGTGCTGTATTTTGGTTGGGGGTGGGTATTTACCAAAAACTCATGTCTTCATTTTCAAAAAAAAAAAAAAAATGTTGTTTTTGGGGTGATTTCCAATGTTCTCCAAAAGTTTTCTAGAATTTCAAAAATGTGTCAAATACCCTGACTTTAATTAGCTGAAAACCTCGTTAAGTCAGTATTGAGGATGTCAATTTTTGTTAGCGTTGAGTCAAGTTAAGCGTGACTACAGCAGGTTTGAAAACTCAGAAAAACTCATATTCGGCACAATTGTACACTATCAATATCAGAGTCATCCTAAGTTTAGAAATTCTGGAGATCCTGTGAGAATAATTGTGGAGACCTAACCCAGTGAGCTTTCGAGCCTTTAATCAATTCAGAGGGTTATACAACAATTCTGAGTCACAAGATGACTCACTATTCTTCATGCCCGCAATATTCGTTGAGAGATCTCATTATCTTTTGCTTCGATCATAAAACTCGGAACGACTTCAACATTGGATTACTACGACATAACCTTCTCTGTATCCAGTTAAGACAGTATACATGATAGTACAAACCCTAGAAAATGATTTAGGCCATTTTTTTTTAATCATTCAGCCTTTTTACTCACTTGAATTATACTTCACTAGAAACCCTTTGAACCTTTCTATAAAAGCCTTTTCTTGTTAAGCCCATTAACCAAAAACCCAGTTCAGCTACGAAGTGTTACTAGCTACCTTACTTTTAAGAAGGATAAAGAATAACTGATGTGGGTGTACCGTGAAAAGAAAAGTAAAGAAGAAAAATCAAAAGGAAAAGAAAGTGGTTCAAGCTGAAAATAAAATATAGAAAGAAAGTATGAAAAAGAGCTGAAAAGAAATTGAGCAGTCTCAGAAATATCAAGAAAAAGAGAAAAAAAAAATACGAAAAAAAAAGAAAAAGAAAAGAGAACCAAATAATGGTGCTACATCGCAGGAAAAATACAAGAAAATAGAGATATCCTCTCAAGATCTTTGAAATCCTGTATCCCTTTATTTTTCTACACCGGACCTAAGCCTCATTATAACCCAGGAAAGTCCTATTTGATTCTAGGATAGCACGATCATAAAATATGGAGATTGGAGAAGGAGAAGCTATAGAGTTTGATCTGACGTTCCCGAGTGACGTGGTATTCCAATCATGAGACTTCTTCTGTTAAAGATGTCCTTCCTTTAAATAATACATATGTGAGATCTTTGCTTTCATATATCAACACATCTCCTCACATATAAATTGAGAGAAAAGAAGAAAACCCTTCTTGTGTGATTATATTCTGAGTGCTAAACATGTGAGATTTGAGGTCGAGGCATAAAAACTAAGAGGTGATCTGGAAATCTTTACTGTCGGATAATGAGAATGTTGAGCACACACACACGCAGAGTCTGACTATTCTGGGTCATGATTATCAGTCTGTAGTCTTGCCAAAACTTTCCAACTCTTCGCTAGCATGTAATTGTTTTTGCATCCATTCAATGATTTGACGAACGGTGTTTTCCCGGAGCTAATATGAAAAAGTGTGCAGCATGTGCAGAGCCCTTTTAAGCTCATTTATTTCGCACTAATTGCCAAGGATTGGCAATATGCTGGTTGGGGGTTGTGATATTCGCTTAAACGTGCGTATTTTCCACTGTTATCTTCTAAGCATTTTCACACTCTCCTACGTTAAAATGCTCTATTTATCTACTTTTCTACGTAAAAGTCTCTTTTGTTGCGTAGAACACACTTTTCTGGACGAAATGGTATATTTGCATGCATTAAACACATTTTCGGAAGTCTAGACATTGAGTCGTTCTGATAAAGTCTCATTACGCGCTTCTTCTGTCGCAGGAAACCCCGATGGGACAATTCTCGAGACTTGCGAGCCCACATCGATCAGGAAAGCCCATTATCAAAGTTTAAAGAGCCCACGTGCTATTACTAGAAGATATGGGCCAAATATGGGCTGAATAAGAGGACCAAAAAGCTGGCCCAAAGAACGAAGAGAGCAGGAGAGCCAATGACCAAGAGACGGACCAAAATGTTTAAAGCCACATGAGTCAGCAAGGAATGATAGTCTACTCTACTGGAGAAGCGTGAGGATGGTCACAGTGAAGACCAGGGTTCCAAACCCTCTGCCAATACTTTTATCTCTATTTTTTGATATTTTCTCTCTCATCTCTCCTTATTCTCTCTCTCTTCATCTCTCGGTCCTCGAATCTATTGACCTAACCCCAGAACTCCTGCCCATTGGCTCTGTCTCATCTCCCTTAACTTTCTGACCGTTGGATCTTCAATCGGACCGTTGGATCTTCCACCGGATCGTTGGATCTCTCTAGATCCGTCGATCTACCAATCTGGGTCCCAATCAAGTCACCATCCATCCGATCGCCATCAGATTGTCTATCACATCATCTTGTGAGATGATGGACATCATCAATCCATGTGGGCCAGTAGCCGGGCCCATAATCATCGACCCGCTATCCGACCATTTAGTAGACCCCGTGAATTTCAAAATAATTTCAATTAAATTTTAAAAAATGGGGGGTGCACTAAATGGGGAAATTCCCCTAAGAAAAGTAGTGTTTTACTTAAATATATATATATATATATATATATATATATATATATATATATATATTTTTTCTTATTTTTTTTTTCAAAAAATCCCTATTTCCATTAAAGGAAATAAGGAGCTTTAAAAGGGGAAGGAGAAGGGTTCTTTGGAAACCTAATCCCCTTCTAATCCCTCCCATTCTCTCCCCCAACTCGCTTGCCCCTTCTTCCCCTCGGTTTTTGGCCGTCCTCTCCTTCTTTTTTCTTCTTCTTCTTCTCCATATCTTTGCCGGAGTTCCCTGCAACTCTGGCCGTCTCTGCCTTCTTCTTCTTCCTTTCTTCTTATCTTTTTCCTTATCTCTTTGTTACTGCACGACCGCTAGCCTCCTGCTGCACCTCCACTTGCGCCTGCAACCAGCAGGCGAGTTCTCAAACTCCACCACCACCTCTGCCATTAACAGCTCCGCCACCACCGCCAATCATCTCCGCCTTGCCCATAGCACTACCCCTGAACCTGCTCCGCCTGTTGCCGCACGCTCTTCTCCTTCACTCCAACTCCAAGCACTTCACCAATCATCAGCAACGTCTTCAACCTGTTGTTGTGCCTCATGCATCCACCTACTGGTGCGCACCATCCTCCATCGTTGCCGCTCATCACAGCCACCACCGTGATCTTCTCAAGTTACTGAACCACGTGTAGCACCCCTGTAACCCCCAGGATTCACCACAATCTTCGCCGACCGCATCTGCTAGTGCTGCTCGCTGGTTGCCGTCAACGACCTCCTCCAGCGGTAAGTGCTACTTCTTCTTCGTCTTCCTCTCCTTCATCCCTTATCGGAGTTGCAGGTCTGCAACTCCGGCAACTCTCTTCTCCTCCACATTCTCTGTCTCCGCCCCCTTCTCCCTTCTTTCTATCAAAAAAAAAAAAAAAAGCAAAAAAAATATATAAAAACGAAGAGAGGAAGAGTAGAAGGAAGGGAAGGGGCAGCACTTTGCATCATCGCCTCCCTCTTCCACACGGTAGTGTGCCTCCACAATGCACCAAGGCCAGCAACTCCCCTCCTCGAGTGTGACTTGAGCCACTGTAAATGTCTCTCTCTTCTATGCTATTCTAGCATTTTCTCTCTCTAAGATCTTTCTTTCTCTCTCTAGCGTAGTTTCTCTTTTATATTGCTTTTTAGATAATTTTTCTTATGGTTGTTCAACTTTTGTAGACATTTTAAATATATGAATGAATTTTATTGAATTTTAGTTTTATTATCATGTTGTGGTTCTCTCTCAATCTTCTTTGAATGTTTGTTGATCTACTTCGTAGTTTGATAAATTCTCTCTCCGAAAATCACTGAAAATGTTTTAAATCAATCCACAATTCTCACCCCTCCCTCAATTTTTAGGAAAAATTTGGCATTTTATGTTCTTGAATTGCGCAAACTAACCCCGAGTGCGGATCGACATCCGACATACGAGCCACTGTACAACCCTGTGACTTTTACAGGATTTGAGTGAACAAGAATCGGATTATTACAAATGTGATGGAATTAGGGTTTCCGTAATCAACGACGCGGGAAAACCCTACTTTCATACTCATAAGACAATGTTTACTACATCAAATAGGATGCTGTGGGCGCAATTGATGGCACATACATCAAAGCGAATGTTCCTTTAGCTGAACAGGCTAGATACCGTAATAGGCGAGGTTTAATATCTCAGAATATCTTAGTTTCATGTCCCTTTGACATGAAATTGGTGTATGTCCTTGCTAGCTGGGAGGGTTCCGCCCATGATGGTCGATTGTTGAGAGATGCTGTTAGACCTAGAGCAGACAGGTTAACTATATCTTCTGGTATGTTTAAGAGTTTTTTCATGGTTTTTTTTATGAAATATATAAGTGAATGTTATATTTTTTTGTCCTGATATGCATATATATATATATATATATATATATTTAATAGGTAAGTACTATCTTGCTGATGCTGGATTCCCAAATGTCACTGGGTTCCTCACACCATACTGTGGTGTGAGATACCATTTAAAGGATCATGCTGGTCGCACACCTAACAATGCGAGAGAATTATACAATTATTGTTACTCTTCGCTACGGAATGTCATCGAGAGGACGATTGGACTATTGAAGAAGAGATTTGCGTACCTAAGGAACGTTCAATTCTATAGTATTAATACGCAAACGAAGATTATACTGGCATGCTGTGCTCTACACAATTACATACAGGATGGCGACCCTGATGACTTATGCAATGACGTCCATGTCCCAAATGAGGAAGATCATGATGATCTCCCTATAAACGATGAGCATATAGTCATTGCTTCTTCTACCTTGTGGACAGCTAAAAGGGATGCTCTAGCAGAGGCGATGTATGAAGAATACCAGCACCATCACCATCAGCATTAGCTTTTGTAGTGTTTATGTTTTGTGTTTTTAGACTATATCTGAATGTTAATTTTTTAAGTTCATTATTGCAAAGACAATAGCCAATGGATATATTCATGGCTATCCTTCTAGTTTTTACTTTTTTGATTATTATTTGCATCCTTATGCAGGTACCAAATATATAAGAATTTGCCATATGATCAATTGAATTACTCTTTTGAATTAATCTTTTGGATGTATAACATGGTTGCTATACATGTTTCTGACCATTTTCAATAGGGATGGACAAAAGTAAGAAGGGACAGGGAAAAACCCAACTTCGTTGGAATAGTCGAATGGAGAAGATTTTGATAGAAGAGTGTACATTAGGCAACAAAGGAGTTAATGGATGGAAGAATGAGGCTTTAACGCATGTGTGCAAAGAAATGAAGAATCAGTTGAAGTTGGATATTAATAATGAACACGTTCGTAATCATTTGAAAACATTAAAAAAAGACTACATAGGTGCCAGAGAACTTATATCTCTTAGCAGTTTTGGATGGGATTTTGAAACTCAGTGCGTAACAGCTGATGATGAGGTTTGGGATCTCTATCTACAGGTATTGTACTCATGTTCAATTATGATTTTTTCATGATTAATTATTGCATGCATTTGTTCTAAATTGACTTATTTTTACAATTGTTAGGCACATCCTGAAAAAAAGAATTTTCGTACGAAGTCTATCCCATGTTATTATGATTTGGCCATCATCATTGGAAATGAACAGGCCATAGGATCCCATAATACAACTGGGCACGAGCTCGATAATGACATGCCTCCGATTGAAGAAATGGGTGGGTGTCGAATGTATTAAACTTGTAGGTTCAAAGAATTACATTTGTTCTAAATTGACTTACATTAATCTTTAAATATCAGGTGTGGAAGTTGGCTTCAATGATCCAGATGATGATGCAACTTCCACTGAGAGGCGTGGATCAGTGCCACAGCAGAGGTCCTCTTCTTCCCACCAACCTGCTCAGAGGCAGAAAAGGGGACGTCAAGTTGATGATAGCATTGAACCAGCATTTCTTCTCATGGCACAAGCTGTAAAGAAGCTAGCTGTTGCTTTTCAGCCCCTGGATTATGGTCGTCTTAGAGAGGAGCTCCGAAAGATTCCTGATTTGTCTAAGACAAATCTACTAGATGCACTCGATCTCTTGGGAGATAAGCCAGAGGTCGCAAATATTTTCTACATTGTCGATGATGAGTTGAAGAAGGAGTGGTTGTTTAGGCAATTGGGAAGATCTCCACAACCATAGGCCACACCCATAGCAGATTCGTAATTCTTTTCTTGTGTGTGGAACTACGCTTTTTTATATCTGAAACGATTTGCACACACATATGTGCACAATAGTTTTCTAGATCAACAATTTTGTGGCATATGAATCCTTTTCTAGAAACTCTCCTGTCGTCATCATACAGGGCCTTTGTTTCTAATTTGTCCATGGGGTCCGATAAATTAATTAATATTCGTATTTAAGTGAATCTCTGTATACTTGGTACTCCACTCTCCTCAATTCATTGTACAACTTCATAGGGAAGGTAGCAACATCACCCACAGCATGAAGTTGAAATGTTTGGTATTTCACCATCCATTGATGAGGTAAGAATTTAAAATGTGCTTCCTATTTTGACCTCCTCTTCAGCTTCTTCTTTTAACTGTTTAGAAACATACTTTATGAGCCAATTCTTCACAGCTAGTACAAATTGAATTTCATGTACTTGGAACAGGTTGCTTAGTTTGTAAATTTGATTAATCTTCTCAAAGATTAGAAATAAAGAACAAATAAGATATGAAACAAGTGCTGCATCCATGATCTGGTGGTTCTTTAGAGTAATCCAATGTATTTAACTTGTTGCTTATAATCATTTTTGTCTTTTGTGAGTTCAGTTGTGGTTGCACAGCTATCTACTCAATGGTTGCAGCTAGATATGTGGATCTCGTGGTTGCACTGATGGAGATATGTGGATCCATTTGTTGCTATTTCTGTACTCAAAATGTTGATAGTCTTGAATAATGACCAGCTACTGTCGTATTCAAGACTACCTTCAGCATAACACTAGAAGTGCCAAAACATGGCAGTTATAGTTGGTTTATTTTGATCACATTGAAGATACTACTAGTAATGGTATGTATATAAAAAAGTCACTTTGTTTCTTATCTGATTGTTTGCTACCACTTTTCTTACAAATTTCGTATTTTCTTTTTACTGTGCATGCAGAGATTAAGTAGGTTCATGTTTACTGTCCACTTGGTAAGAGTGACAGAGGGAAATTTGCTTTATATGTTGTTGTAAGGTCACTTGATCTATATAAGTACGTATTTGTTGTAATTGTTGTTTTCTTTCAACTGATGGTACAAAACATGGCAGTTAAGAGAAGAAATAACAGCCAACTGCTCATATTAATGGTTAGTTCATATAATAATTAGTCAATATTGACCATTAGTCCTTTCCATTTTCACCAAAACATCCTTATTCTTTTGGAATGAGGATCACCTGCACATGAACCCGAAACGTCCCTTGGATGAAATTTTTGCTACAGATATAAGATTGATGCTAGCTGACCAATGAACCCGAAAACTGGAAATGGATACTTGTTGGATGTAGTTGGCATGTTTCCAGACCTGTCCCACTGAAACTAGGGTTTTTCCGCGACGTTGGTTACGGAAACCCTAGAGTCAACACATTTTTAATTTATCCGAGATTTCCTGCAAAATTAAGCGATTCTTTGCACAGTGGAAGTATGTCAGATGTCGATCTGCACTCGGGGCTAGTTCGTGCAATTTAAGAACATGAAATAATAGCTTTTTCTCATAAATTACTGCTAAAGATGATGGAGGGACGAGAATGATGGGTTCGAGTATTAAAACAATCATATTTTTGAGAGAGAATTTGCTAACATGAACTCAAGCAGACAAAAATAAAAAAAATTTATAATAGAACTAACAACAAGATATATTAATTGAAAATGTCTTTTACATCAAATTGAACTTGCAAAAATTAAAATAACTAATAAAGCAAAAAAAAAAAAAAACTAGAGAGAGAAAGGGAAAAATTGGAGATTCTAGAGATAGAAAGTGAGGGATGGAAAGAGAACTCTTACCGACATTCTCTTACCATGAGATCTACCATAGACGAAGCTTTAGAATTGATTGGGTACGTGGTGGTGCACGAGGGTATTGGTGGCAATGATGGTGGCTGTTGTTGGGAGACTAAAGATGGATCGGCAAGGTGAGATGATGGTGCATGCTTCCAACAATATGAGCACCGTGTTGGAGTAGTGAAGGCCAGCACTGTTGTGGACCTAGAGAAGACGGCGAGGCAGTGGTGGAGACTTGGACGGGCTGGAGAGAGGATACCGGTGCTGGAGAATGGGAGGGCGGTAATGATGCAACTCTAGAGGAGGTAAGCCTCATCTCTTTTCTTCTTCTTCTTTCTTAATTTTTTTTTTCTTTGGGTGGCCTTCCAATGGAGATCATGGAACAGACCTACAACTAGGAGTTGCAAGTCGTTAAAGGTTGGGATTTCTAACCTGACATGCATATGGGTAGCAGCGTTGGTGCGCACTACAGCAGTAATAGCAGGTTTAGGCGGTCTTGAATGAGGCACTAGCAGGTGGACGGTGGTTTAGTGGATGGAGACGCTGCAAGTAGCAGCAGGTGCGCTTAGGAGAGGAGCTATCTTGGCGGTAATGGAAGAGAGGATATGGACTGTGGGGTTGCAGGCTGCAGGCCGAAAATGGCCAGTAACGTGGAGAAGAAGGCGAACTGGTGGGCTGGCCGGTGCTGTTTTGACAGCAAGGAGTTGCACACGCTGGTGGAGATGGGCAGCAATCCAAGGAGGAAGGCTCCACTGTCTGGAGTTGCAGGTTCACTCCAGCAATCGTTGGAGAGTAAGGAGAGGGCGGCAGTGATTTGAGAAGGGCAGTCTCCTCTCCTCCTTCTTATCTTCTTCCTCTTTTCCTTGCTATTTTCTTATCTCTTTTTCCTTTGTTTTTCTCTCCAATGGAATGAGAGAGACGGTGTGGCAGGTGGTGGCTGCAAGTTGCAGCGTTTTTTTTTTTTTTAATGGGGTGTGGAGGAGAAGTGGAATAGCTCAGAACGTGGAGAAGAGAGGGAGAATATAGGGGGACGGCTGGAGTCTATGCAGTGAGAACGTGGTAGCTGGTTTTCTCCATGGAGAAAACGTCTAGAGGCTGACGGCTTAGAGGAGATTAGAAAGTGAGGAGAAGGGGGGAAAACGGTTAGGGTTATGAACCCTTCTTTTATATGGGTTAAAAGATTTTTTGTACGAAAATGCCCCTCTCTAAAAATATGTTTTTTTTTCTATTAAAAACACTCCACCCTTTTAGAAACCCATAGTAGCTTTCCAAAAAAAAGAAACTCCAGCCATTTGATTTTTTTTCAAGGGACGTGGTAGTCCCCTCTAATTTCTCCCAAAACTATATTCCATTTGTTTGCTAAAAAATCTTCTTTCTAGAATAATACCCATGTGTCACTCTTGTGCCCCTTTCCTCTAAAAATGTTTTGGTTTCTAAAAGAAAACATCTTCCATTTTTAAAAGAAAATATTTCTTTAAATCCATTTTCTTTTCAAAAATCAACCTCTTTAAAATATATTACTTTTTAAGCCACACTACCAAAAATTCTCTTCTTTTGCATTCATGAATTTAGCGTTTGAAATTTTTCCTTCTTTCATTTTTTCTAATATGCGCTCAAGATCTCCAATTACAGCCCACTACCTTTGATTTTCGTCAACTGTAGATTCTACGTTGGCCCAAATTTGAGTCTGTTGGCCTGATGACTGGATGATTTAAGCAGATAATGTGAATTAGGAGAATCCAATGGGTATGATGGGAGATGATGGATATTTGACGATGGTCGGATGGATGATCTATTGGAGATCAGACGATAGACGAGGATGGTGATGATCGGATAGATTATCGGGCGGTGGAGATCGGCCAAGGTAGACTGTAGGATGAGTGACTAAGTGAGGAGGGAGGATCGGATGATTTGGATTTGTGAGGATCTAGAGAGAGAAGAGAGAAAATATTATAAAATTAAAGAGAAAATGCTAGCAGAGGATCTTGAACCCTGGTCTTTGACTTGGTCTTCTGCATGCTTTACCAACTGAGCAAGTCCTCATATTGAATTAGTTGATAGGCTTTAATCTCCTTAGTCACTTCTTTGAGGGTTTGTCTTTCTTTCTCTCAGGCTTTTCTGACTCTCTGGCTCTTCCCGTCTTTCGCCAACATCTCCTTGTCTTGGTCCATTGGCTCTCTATGCTTTGATCAAAGACTCAATTGTGGGCCCACAATCCCTAAAATTCTCCAATCGGGTTTCCTGCAACAAAAGAAACGCGTAATGAGACTTAATCAGAACGACTTTATATCTAGACTTTCGAAAATGTGTTTAATGCATGCAAATATACTATTTCGTCTAGAAAAATGTGTTCTACACAACAAAAGAGACTCTTACGTAGAAAAGTGGATAAATAAAGCAGTTTTACGTAGGACAGTGCGATAACGCTAGAAGAATAGTTGTTTTAAATAGCACTTTTGAGCGAATATCACCCACTATGAGGGAAGTGAAGGTTATTGAATGTGTGCATTGCAGTTGTAGGGGCTGTGCTAGTGGAGATGGATTGATTCATCTCTTCGTCCTAAAGTGCTGACTGACAACCCAGACCCATCAACTTTGATTCCAAGTACCATATAAATATTGTTTGGCAATTTGTGTGAATGGTCTATTTGAGGTTGGTATCCACCTTCCTGAAGTAGGCTTTAGGTTGATGTGTTCGATTGTGGCTCATGGCAAACATCTTGTTAGTCATTTCGTAATGAAAGTATGATATTTCCTTACCTTTTTTAGGCACATTTCATTACCTTAAACTTGAGTGGATATTTCAAACAATATTACTGTCATTAATACCCATTCCCTCTGGGCCCATTGATCACATGGAGGTTTAGCCCGCTCGTTGATACCCCAAAAACCACCTTGATTGGTAATCTCCAACTATTAGATTTTAGCACTTTTTAAGGCGTGATTCTAGCAGTTGGATGGAACCATTTTTTTGGGTACATTTACCTGAGCAAAGTTTGCTTCCATCAGACTATTGCGTATCTGATCACCTAATATGAATTTTATATCAAAAGTATGAATTTAATATGACTTTCTCATAGGAAAATCCGTGAAATCAAACAGCGGAAAATTGGAAAATACATATTTTCCAAGGTTCAATCAAACAACAAAGGGAAAATTTTCTCAGGAAAATCTTCTCAAGAATATTTTCCAAGGGAAAATAAGATTTTCCTAAGAAAATTTTCCATGCAATCAAACACACCCTTAGGACAGTTTGTCATAGGGATATTTTCGTCAAATTTAAATTACGTTGATGGAAGAGGCAAAACAGTTAAAACTTAAAAGTTGACAGGAAAATCAATTTCCCTTCTCAAATGAAGGTAGGGTTGTGTTTGCTTTTTTCGCGCGCTTCTTGTAATGTGTGTGCTTCGGCACTTGCCTAAATTTAAACATGTGTGAAAATAGGGTTTTTCCGCGTCGTTGGTTACGGAAACCCTAATCTCAATAATATTTGTAATTTGATCCGATTATCCTGTAAAATTTAGAATTCTTGCACAGTGGGAAGTTTCGGATGTCGATCCACACTCGGGATTAGTAGCGCAGATAAGAACATAAAATGACGAATTTTTCCACAGAAAATGATAAAAATAAAGGATGGAGGGGTGAGAGTGATGATCACGAGATTTAAAAATCTATTTTCTTAGAGAGAGAATTTATCAAAAAGCATATAGAATGATCAACGATAACAAATTGCCCAAAAAAATAACTATTTTATTATTTGAAATAAAAGTTGCTTACATTGCTTGAATGAAAGACTAATCTAATAGAGAGAAAGAAAGCATTATTATAGAGAGAGAAAGGGAGGAGAGAGAGAGAAAGGGATAAAGTTCTAGAGAGAGAAACTATGGTAAAAAAATGTTTTACCTTCAACTTATTTGGAGAGATAAGATCTGCCCGGTGAGTGGTTCGCTGGTGGTGTTGACTGTAGATGCGTGGGATAGTTCGGGATGGGCTGAGCACACCCAACCGTTTTTTTTTTTTTTTTTTTTCTTTTTTTTTGGTTTTTCCTTGGGTTTAGCGGTGAGGAAGAAGAGAGGGATGATGGCGGCTGAGAGAGAGGCGGCAAAGGAGGATAAAAGTCAGCCCCGCAGTCCTCCAATGGTGGCTTTTAACGGTGAAGGCAGCAAGGCAGAGGCAATAGTGGTTTGGTACGTTGCAAACCAGCACGTGGGATGGAGATCAAGACGTGGTGGAGTCTTTTGGCAGCGAACTGCCGTTGGAAGATGTGGAGATGGGGAGCGGCTGCAGGCAGAGGGATGGCTTGGCAACAGCCAAGGTGAAGGGAGGATGCAGCAGGCTGTAGCAGGCGGTGGTTGCTGGTGAAACGGACTGGAGTTGCAGGTTGCAACTCCAGCAACGTTAAAGAAAGATGGGGCTGCTGGTTTGGGTGGTGATGGGGCTGCTGCTCCGTTGCAAGAGGATGGCGAGGTCGTTAATGGAGGGGTAAGGGGTGGCCAGCAAGAGATGGTGGAGGAGATCTTGATCGGCCGGAGTTGCAGCCTGCAACTCCGGCAATGACGTGATGAAGAAGATGAAGAAGAAGGTGGAGAAGAAAAGGAAAATGGGGCTAAGGGTGAAGGGATCCGTGCGGGATTGATAGGGGGAGAGAATGGAAGAGAAAGGGGGGGGGGGAATTAGGGTTCGAACGAACCCTTCTCCCTCCTCTTATAAAGCTCCCTATTTCCAAAATAAAAAATATATATTTTTTTTTTTTTAAGTAAAAACCTACTTTATTATGGGGAATCTCCCCAATTAGTGGACCCCCCATTTTTTAATTAAAATTATTTTGAAATTCACAGGGTCCACTAACTGGTCGGACAGCGGGTCGATGATGATGGGCCCGGCTATTGGCCCACATGGACTGATGATGTCCATCGTCTCACAAGATGATGTGACAGACATTCTGATGGCGATCGGATGGATGGTGACTTGATTGGGACCCAGATTGGTAGATCGACGGATCTAGAGAGATCCAACGGTCCGATTGAAGATCCAACGGTCAGAAAGCTAAGGGAGATGAGATAGAGCCGAAGGGTAGGAGTTCTGGGGTTAGGTCAGTAGATTTGAGGATCGAGAGATGAAGAGAGAGAGAGAATAAGAAGAGATGAGAGAAAAAGTATCAAAAAAATGAAAAAAAGCACTGGCGGAGGGTCTGGAACCCTGGTCTTCACTGTGACCATCCTCACGCTTCTCCAGTAGAGTCGACTATCATTCCTTGCTGACTCATGTGGCTTTAAACGCTTTGGTCCGTCTCTTGGTCATTGGCTCTCCTACTCTCTTCGTTCTTTGGGCCGGCTTTTTGGTCCTCTTATTCAGCCCATATTTGGCCCATATCTTCTAGTCATAGCATGTGGGCTCTTTAAGCTTTGATAATGGGCTTTCATGATCGATTTGGGCCCACAAGTCTTGAGAATCGTCCCATCGGGGTTTCCTGCGACAGAAGAAGCGCGTAATGAGACTCTATCAGAATGACTTCATATCTAGACTTCCGAAAATGTGTTTAATGCATGCAAATATACCATTTCGTCCAGAAAAGTGTGTTCTACGCAATGAGATAGACTCTTACGTAGAAAAGTGGATAATTAGAGCAGTTTTACGTAGGAGAGTGCGATAACGCTAACAGGATAAGTGCTTAAAATAAGCACTTTTGAGCGAATATCAATGTGCGACTTTGGATGTCTGACATTTGGACAGACTCCACAAATCGCACGCGTTCAACGATTATGCACGTTTGTTTGCGCAAATGATAGTGGATGTTGTGCCTAATTCAGTGCATCACATTGCATTATATAAAATTACACATACACATTTATATATAATATAAAGGGCTGGGATAGAATGACTAATGGAATTCTTACTAATGGACTTAGGGCCCTCATGCGGATGAGTTAAGGGATGATTTTTGGTGAGGGTGACTCCTCACCAGATCACCCTCACCAAAAATCAGTAATTTTTAAAACTTCTAACCCTACCAAATACAGACCTAAATTTAACGGTGAAAATGGATGGTCCAAAAATTTTCAATTTGCAATCTACTTTCACAAGGCTACAAATGTTGGAATGGGCTGATTTTTTGTGTGGTTGATATCCACATTGAGAAGAATATTATCATAAAAAATCATCCCTTAACTCATCCGCATGTGGGCCCGACGTCCATTAGTAAGAATTCCATTAGTCATTCTATCCCAGCCCTTTATATTATATATAAATGTGTATGTGTAATTTTATATAATGCAATGTGATGCACTGAATTAGGCACAACATCCACTATCATTTGCGCAAACAAACGTGCATAATCGTTGAACGCGTGCGATTTGTGGAGTCTGTCCAAATGTCAGACATCCAAAGTCGCACATGTTTAAATTTAGGCAAGTGCCGAAGCACGCACATTACAAGAAGCGCGCGAAAATTGTCCTAAGAATTCCAAAAATCAGTCTTGTGTCCGTACACACCAAAATCAGCCTAATGTCTAGCCATTGGATTCTTGCATTTTTTTTCATCATGGGCTTGGTGAACAGACCCTTGTTTGGATTCCAAGTCATGACCAAAAATGTCTTGGATCCCACGGCTATAGAAATCACACAATTAGACTGATTTTTAGTGCGTAGGACCACCAAGAAGAGGGGCCAAACATTCATTGCATCAGTGGGTCAAGCCCAAAAGAGTATGCCACTGGTGGATCAAAAAAGAATTTCTTCCTAGGGAAAAGCAAAAAAAGTGGCAGGTGCATTGGTCAACCCAAAAGGCATAACCAGAAACTCATAATGTCTATACCGAGTCCGAAAAGCAGTCTTCGACACATCCTCATCATTCACCCATAATTGGTGATAACCAGACCTCAAATCTATCTTTGTGAATATCTGAGCTCCCCGCAACTGATCAAACAAGTCATCTATCCTAGGCAAAAGATACTTATTCTTGATAGTAACTTTGTTCAACTGGCAGTAGTCGATGCACAAGTGTAAAAGATCCGTCCTTCTTCACGAACAACATAGGCGCACCCCATGGCGAAGTACTCGGCCTAACGAAACCCTGACCCTATAGCTCATGGATCTGGCCCTTTAGCTCCCTCAATTCAGCTTGTGCCATTTGAAATTAGGGTTTTCCGTCATTGGGAGAACAACCCTAAATTTCAACAATATTTGTAATTCTGGTTCACTTTAAATCCTGCAAAATGCAGTTCTTGCATAGTGGAAAGTATGTCGGATATCGTCCGCACTCGGATTAATCACGTTAGTGCAATAAAGAACATGAAATAACTAGAACACTGCTAGAAATGGTGGAGAGATGAGAGTGGTGGTAGATTGGATTAAGACATTCTTGATTGGTGGTTCCGAATATATCTAATAAGCTAAAAATAATATAATAATGCAAGACAATTATCGATAAAAAAAACTTAATTCATTAAATAACTAAAAGCATTCGTACAAGAATTTAATTGTGATAAAGCAAGTATACACTAGAAAGCAAGTAAGAGAGAGAATAAGAGAGAAATTAGGTAGAGAGAGAAAATCTAGAATCTAGAGAGAGAAATATAGGTTCTAGAGAGAGAAATAAGTAGAGAGAGAAGTAAGACTTAGAGAGAGAAAGTTTGAGAATTTTAGAGAAAGAAAGAAAGAAGAGAGAGAAAGAAGGATCTCACCATGAACTTACCAAAGGTTTGCGTCGGCCACATGGATCTTGTGCTTACGTGGGTGCATGCATAGGTACGAGCTGCAAGGAGTGCTTGTAGGTGGACGTTCGGTGTTGGAGATAAAAGGTGCACTGAGGAGAGGGCAGCAAACGTGGAGAAGCAAGACTGGTGGTATGTAGTGGCTCGGGGAGGAGCTGAATGGGAGAGAGGATGCCTGCTGGAAGTGCGTACAGGCTATGGTGGAGCAAGGGAGTTGAGCTCCAGTGTAGTAGTATGTGGATGCTTGATAGAGGACTTGTTGCAGGTTGGAGGATGAGAGAATGCACAAGTGCTGCCCAACCGTTACAATGGTGGAGAAAGGGGTGTGGTTTTGGCTACACTGTGGTGTTGGGTTGGAGGTTTATGGACCTGCAGGTCTGCCACTTGGGCAGCAAGTGAGGAGGCGGACGGTGCAACAATTCTGCAACATGGTTGCTTGCAGGTAGCACTGTTGATGGTGGTGGTATGAGGGCTGTTTGCAACCGTGGTGGAACTGCTAGCGTTGAAGAAGGAGACAACGGCTTGCAGGCTGTGGAGGAAGAACGCCGGTGGATTAGGTGATTGGAAGAGGAGCAGGTGCTTGCCGTCGTGTTGGAGAAGGAGATCGCAAGGTGGATGAGAAATTGCCCGACAAGAGGTGGCTACAGGCTCAAGCTTTGTCGTTGTTGTGGTGGAGAACGACGGTTAGGGGTGGGGGATGTAATGTAGTAGGTTGCAGCCTAGTTGTGGAGGAGAAATCAACCAAGACTGGAAAAACCGGCCAAAGTTACAGACCTGTAACTCCGGTGAATAAAAAAGAAAAGGAAGAAGAAGAAGAAGAAGAAGAAGAAGAAGAAGAAAGGGAAGAGGAACTTACCGATGATGCAGGTCTACACCGGAAAGAGTTGAGCAGGCCATGAGGGTGGTGATCGAGTTTTAGGTTGTAGGTGGGGATTACAAAAGGGAAGGTGGTGTTGCTCCTAACGGTGGCGTGTAGGATAGCTACTGCCAGCAATTGAAAGTTGCAGGTGTGGTGCTCTAAACTGTGAAACAGCGGGTGGAAGGTGAAGACGGTGGTGAGAACCAGATGTATGATGATCGGCTGGAGTTGCAGGTTGCAACTCAAACAATCTTACCGTGAAATTGCAACGTCAGGAAGAGGATGAGAACGTGTTGCACTTACAGGTGATCACCAAGGAGGTGTTTTAGGCAGTGAGTTGCTAGGCGGTGCACATGTTCACACCAGCAAGCAAAGAGAAAGATCTTGAGATGGCTGGTTAAGGAGGGCCGAGATGGTGAAGAGAGGTTAGGAGAGGTTTTAGAGAAGAAAGGGGTTAGGGTTTTGGAAGGGGGAGGGAACCGAATCTCACATGGGGTTGGTCCTTTTGAACTAAAGGAGGACTTCTCCCAACCGTTGGATTGAAGGGAAGGATAAGGGAGAGATCCCTTTCCTTGAGAGAGAATGGCACCTAGGTAGATGATAAATGAGAATAGGTCAAAGGAGACCTATTCTCTCCTTTGAGATACGGTGGGATACAAAATGGGTTTCTAAAATGGGTAATGAAAATGGGTCAATGAAAAATGGGTCAGGATGAGATAGGCTTGTGAGAGCCCATAGGTAGTTAGAATAGAAGGCTTATGGGCCAAACATTGAGAATGCCATGTGTCGGCTAGAGGACAGGTGGGCTAGTGGACCAATGGGATAGTGGGCCTCCAGAAAATGTTAATAGGCCAGAGAATAGGAGGGCTTTTACTTATTGAGTATCGGGCCAATGAGTGGGTTGGCATGGTAGCGGGCCTATGAGAAAGTGGGCTAGGTGTGCCAATAGAGATATTATATGATGTTTGGCACAAAGTAACTGGCGGGAGGTATGGGCTGAAATTAGATCATGGCGATGAAGCCGTTAGATTAGTAGAAGGTTAGGATGGATGATAGGGATTCGACCAGCCAAAGTATCAATGATGATCATGATGATCAGATGGCCGATCGGATGGTTAGAAGATCTAATGGTAGGATTTGATGATCTAAAGGTCAGATGTTAGAGTTTAAAGAGATAGAGAGAGAATTAGGAGAGATGTGAGAGAAAATACAAAAATAAAGAGAAAAAGATATAGCAGAGGGTATTGAACCCTGGTCTTCTTCATTCTTCTTCATGAGCTTCGCCAATTAAGCAAGCTAGCTTGTGATGTCAATTGATGTAGCTTTTAACACATTGGTCCTTCTCTTGGTCTTCAACTCTTCCGCTATCTTGGTTCTTTAGATCGGCTCTGCGATCCTCTGGCTTTGTCCATACTTAGCTTCTATCTTCATATCCTAACCTGCTGGTTCTTTAAGCTTTGATAGAGTATTTCTGTAGTCGATCGTGGGCCTGCTAGCCTTGAGAATCGCCCTATAGGGTCTCTTACAAGTGAAAAAAGTGTGTAATGAGATTCAACTAAAATGGCTTGATACTGGACTATCCGAAATGTGCAAATAGTTGATTTTCGTCTAAAGAATACGTTCTACGCGATGGAAGAAACTCTTATGTGGAAAAGTCAACGAAAAGACAAGTTTTACGTAAGAGAATGTGACATCGCTAGAATGACAATGGCTTAAAATAAGTACTTTTGAGCGAATATCACCATCCTATACGGTGCCTTCGATATCGGAGCTATACCCGACACAAGATCTATGCAAAAATCTACATCTCTCATCGGATTCAACCTAGTTATCTCCCAAAACACATCCGCAAAATTTGAGACAATCGGTATGTGATCGACTCCAACGATCTGCTTCCCAACCTCTAAACGAGAAAAGAACCCCTCAGTCTGAACATTACTCTGAGTGCTATCAAACTAGAATTGAGGTTGTCCTAGGATACAAAACCTAACTGACTTCTCAAAGCAATTCTCCTTAGCATGAAACGCTGCTAACCAATCCATGCTAAGTGATATTCGCTCAAAAGTGCTTATTTTAAGCTATTATCCTTTTAGCATTGTCACGTTCTCCTACGTAAAACATTTTTTTTTGTCGACTTTTCCACGTAAGAGTTTCTACTATTGCGTAAAACACACTTTTTAGACAAAAATTGACCATTTGCATGAATTAAATGCATTTTTGAGAGTTTAGATATTAAGTCGTTTTGATCAAAACTCATTACGTGCTTTTCTCTATCTTAGGAAACCAAATCGGACAATTTTGATGGAATGCGGGCCCACTATCAACCTCTAGAGTCAATGATCAAAGCTTAAAGAGCCAATGGGCTAAGATAAGAAGATACATGCCAAATGACGGGAGAGCTATGCTATTCGCTCAAAAGTGCTTATTTTAAGCAATTATCCTTTTAGCGTTATTGCATTCTCCTATGTAAAATACTCTATTTACCTACTTTTCTACGTAAGAGTCTCTTGTGTTGCGTAGAACACACTTTTCTGGACGAAATGGTATATTTGCATGCATTAAACACATTTTCAGAAGTCTAGATATTAAGCCGTTCTGATAAAGTCTCATTACGCGCTTCTTCTGTCGCAGGAAACCCCGATGGGACGATTCTCGAGACTTGTGGGCCCAAATCGATCATGAAAGCCCATTATCAAAGCTTAAAGAGCCCACATGCTATGACTAGAAGATATGGGCCAAATATGAGCTGAATAAGAGGACCAAAAAGCTGGCCCAAAGAACGAAGAGAGTAGGAGAGCCAATGACCAAGAGACGGACCAAAGCGTTTAAAGCCACATGAGTCAGCAAAGAATGATAGTCGACTCTACTGGAGAAGCGTGAGGATGGTCACAGTGAAGACCAGGGTTCCAGACCCTCCGCCAGTGCTTTTCTCTCTATTTTCTGATACTTTTTCTCTCATCTCTCCTTATTCTCTATCTCTCTTCATCTCTCGGTCCTCGAATCTACTGACCTAACCCCAGAACTCCTGCCCATCGGCTCTATCTCATCTCCCTTAGCTTTCTGACCATTGGATCTTCCATCGGACCGTTGGATCTTCAATCGGACCGTTGGATCTCTCTAGATCCGTCGATTTACCAATCTGGGTCCCAATCAAGTCACCATCCATCCGATCGCCTTCAGAATGCCTGTCACATCATCTTGCGAGATGATGGACATCATCAGTCCATGTGGGCCAGTAGCCGGGCCCATCATCATCGACCCGTTGTCCGACAAGTTAGTGGACCCCATGAATTTCCAAAGAATTTTAATTAAATTTTAAAAAAATGGGGGGTCCACTAAATGGGGACATTCCCCAAGAAAAAGTAGCATTTTACTTAAAAAAAAAAAAAAAAAAAAATTAAAATTTTTTTTTTTTTATTTAAAAAATACCCTATTTCCATTAATGGAAATAGGGAGCTTTAAAAGGAGAAGGAGAGGGGTTCGTTCGAACCCTAATCCCTCTCCCCTCTCCTCCTCTCCTTCCCCAAAACCCTTTTCCTCTTCTTTGGCCCCATCTTCCTCCTCCTTTCTTCTTCTTCTTTTTCATATTTTTCATCTTCTCTTTTCGTAGTTCGCCGGAGTTGCAGAACTCCGGCCATCTTCTACCTCGTTTTACCCCTCTTCTCTCCATCTCTTTTGCTCCTGTTGGATAGCCAGCACCTCATCAGAACCCAACGGTGGGTTCCCAAGTTATTGCAACATCGGTTGCCGTCTACACCATCTACCACCACCGTGCACACCGCCCTCCACCGGACTGGTGCACCACTGTTCTCACCCTAGCCGTTACCCCCTCCATTCTAAGCTCCTCTCCCACGTTCCAGAACTCTCTCTTCTCTCCACCGAGTTCTCTCTTCTCTCCATCATCAAACCCCATCCTCTCCCCTTGCATTGAACGATCTTTAGCCGCTCCATACACACCGTTTTCCACCTTGTTACCGGAGTTGCAGACCTGCAACTCCAGTTGGTCTCTCCATCTGCCAGCCGGTCATACCTTGCTGGTTCATCAACTGAACAGCAGGTGTACCGCCCCCTTCCATGGACCTCCATCGTGCATCCACTCCGGTCGGTAGCTACAACTCTCCAAGCCGTTAGACTTTCACACGGCCCTCCACCGGACTGGTGTGCACGCCCAGCTTGCCCCACCTGCAAGTGGTTCACCGGAAAATCCACAGTCCGATGAACCATCCCGTAAAAGCCAGCTCCTCTAGGTCGCCCTCCTCCATGTTCTTGACGTGGTGAACAACCTGCTGGTGTGCCCCGTTGCCCCTGCACCGCCTCTCTCCAATACCAGCAACGCCTTCAAGTTTTCTTTAAAAAAAGAGGCTCCCATCTCCAGCCGTCAAGGCTCATTCCATTCCTCTCCGATCTCCCTCCAGTCATTCTCGTTCTCTTCTCCCCAAAGAAAGAAAAAAAGCAAAAACAAAAAAAAAAGAAGGAGAAGAGAAGAAGAAGGGAAGAAGAGAGGTCGTACCTTCCATTTGCTGTCCCTCCATGCACTTGCCACCTTATCCAGCAACGTCTCCTTGCTGGCTGTCCAAGAGAGCTACATCTCCACCACCGATTAGCCACCACACCGCCCTCCCTTCTCTTCTTAACGGACTGCAATGGCCCCTCCTTCCCTTCATCATTAATCGATACTAAGGGCAGCACACTTTCATCTCCTATCATGGTAAGTCTCCAAGATCCATTCTCTCTCTCGAAAAGCTCCCCTTGGTACCTTCATTCTCTAACTTTCTCTCTCTTATTTCTCTCTCTATAATTCTCTTTCAATAGTTTTCTAGCTTAATTTATTAGTTTAATTTATTTTGTTTAAACTTTTATGCAAGTTTAATTCGATGCCTTGTAATAGACTTTATAATTCAATAAAATCTAGTTCATTTTTACCAATAGTTTTGTTTGATTTGTTTTAGTCCAGTTGCTTTGTTTTAGAATTTCGTCCATAAATGTCATGATCTTAATCTCCAATAATGTTTTAAAGCCCGACTTCCCCATCATTCTCACCCCTCCATCAATTTTTGGCAAAAATCCGTCATTTTATGTTCTTATTTGCGCTAATCCGACTAATCCCGAGTGCGGATCGACATCCGACACGAATCCCTATACAAAGCCTATAATTTTGCAGGAATTTTGAGGCTCGGATCAAATTACAAATCTTGTTGATTCTAGGGTTTCCGTAACCAACGACGCGGAAAAATCCTACTTTCAAATGGCGCCGCTGCCGCTCGGGTGTTCGGGAGTGCGAAAAAGGACGTAAAGACGGAATTGGAAAGTTGCTGAAGCGGAAAGCTGCTCAATTTGGACAGCCCGACCTTTTCGGGAAACTTTCTATTTTTTATTTTTAGTGATTTTTAGCAGTTTTTAAATTACTATTTTTAATGCCTCGGAAGGCCGAGTGCAATTTGTAATAATTTAGGAATTTTACTGCTTTCCATATAACTGCTAGATCTTGTTCTAGGGTTTTTTAGAAACCCTAGATTAAGTGGAAAATACCAAAAAAATAATAAATTCAAAATTCAAAAAAAATTAGGGTTTCATATTCTGCAGATTTTTAGAAATCACCAATCCAGGATTTGCGATTTTTGGAAAGATTCTAAAATCTTGAAACTTTACTAAATTAGGGTTTCCCCTTTTAGAAGTTTCCTCTTTAGAAGAATTTCTATCTTTAGAAATCTTCCGAATTTGGAAAAGTCTGCAAAAGAAAACGCCCCAAATCTAGCAGAATTTCAATTTTGGGAAATTTCCCAAAATTATAAGGGATCTCGCAATCAAATCTTTCTTGGAAGATCTCCACAGTTCGGGAAACTTTCCAATCTAGGTATTTTCCAATCTGGGAATTCCTAAATTTTAACCCATCTCGAATTTGGAAACTAATTCAAAAACTTGCCTAAATTCAATGCTTGCTCAGTGAACCCTAAAAAGGCAAGGATCTTCCAAATAGAATCCCACATACCTAGACCGTGCGATCTAACTGTTTCTGCAGGAACACGATCCAGTGTGGGTAGGGAGCGAAAGCTCAAAGAGGTGGAGTCGGGCCCAAGCCCATTAGGATACCTCTCTCTAACCCACGGAGGCGACCCCGTGGCGTGGCCCACGGGAGGTAAGTCTCTATCCTCGCATTGAGTGCGATACAGAGCATATTGGGTGCATCATTGCCGCTTGTCTATTTGTTTTCTAGCAACAACTTATTCGACTTGCGTGGCGTGGCCGTTAATCAATCAACTCTAAGCGAGCAAACCCAGCTCCAAAATTGAAACTGGTGGGATTTCATCACCCACCTCATCACTCCAGCTGATATTGATCCCCAGGATCCATTTATAATAAAAAGAATCAAGAAGTAGAGCCAATTAGCCCGGTGTTCGAGGAAAAATCCACCCAAAGCGAACCCGCTTAACATCCAATCGAAATAAGACCACGAGCGCGGGTCCCTGTTGTCTAACACACCCATAAGTCCCTGCTACTCAAGTACACTGAGCTCGACGTGGCATCTTGGACTATTCGGCGGTTAGTTACGTGTGGACTAGGAACACGCACCAACCCTAGCTTAACCTGATGGAACACTCTTCTTATCCACTTGACCAATCCAGTTAGTCTGGGACGTACTTAAGTCAGCCATTGTGCCGCACGTCTGTCTAGGCTTCGGATTGCCTTGTTGTTAACTAGAGTTAGTACTAAAGGATTCGCTCTGAAGAGTGTAGCCTGGTGAGAACCTCTGAGTGCAGAACAGTTAGTCCGGCGGTTAAAAGATAAACCAGTGGTCCGCCCACTGTCATAATCTACTCTAGCCCCAAAACTAACAAAGATAATTCCTAAAATATATCCTGATTGCTTAGAATAGGATTATCTGTGCTTGGTGTGCATCATTTAGGATAGTGTTCCTCTCTGGCAACTTTTTGCCAAGTATAGAGCTTGCCTCATTCGCGTATGCCCATTTGGAATCGTCCGAACAAGCGCTTGATTCGATCTGAGAATCACGTCCCTACAGTGGATCCTCCACTGAATTCTTCCCCATCTCTTTCCCCACCCGCCTCCCCCAGTACTACTACCTTTGTAGTCATGGCAATCGAACGACCTCTTATCGAGACGTTCGCTCCTATCTCTGCCAATCCGCCCACTTGCATTGTTCTCCCACCTACTACGGCGGTACAGTTCGAGATCAGGCCACAGACGATCCAAATGCTGCCAACCTTTCGTGGTCTCCCAAGAGAAGACCCATATTCCCATATTCGGGAATTCCAACATGTCATCCTACTTTTCAAGAATCAAAACCTCGATGATGACAATGTGCGTCTGCGAGTTTTCCCATTCTTGCTCAAAGACCGAGCCTCAGATTGGCTCTACTCCTTACCCGCTGATTCAATCAGCAGTTGGAAAGAATTGGTGGGTAAATTCATGTCTAAATTCTACCCCATGACTCGAACCAACCAAATGAAGCAACTCATTCAGGACTTTAGACAGAAGTCCGATGAGAAATTTTTTGAAGCGTGGGATAGATTCCAAGACTACCTGACTAAGTGTCCCCACCATAGCATCGACAAGGGAAATCTTGTCCACGTCTTCTATAAGGGACTTACTGATGAGTCCCGGACCAAGGTAGAGTCAATGTGACAAGGAAAATTCCTGCACCAAACTCCGACCGATGCATACAAATTCTTGGGAGAGTTAGGAGAAAACTCTCAACATTGGACGACTGACTCAGAGTTCTGTCGAACCACTTCGGTCCAAAGGACAACCAAGGGACATGATGCTACAATTGATACTGAGCTTCGATCAGTCATTCAAGAGTTGAGCAAGTCCGTCTCGGCACTGGCTGTGTCTGTACAAAAGCCTACTCAACAATCTACCCCAGTCATGCATGTGGGACACGAGAGCCCTATGGAATCCTGCACCCTTTGTCTGCAACCCTCCCACACTACTGACCATTGTCCTTTGAATGAAGGATGGTCTAATCCTCTTCAGGAAGAAGTTTGTGCTTTCAGCACATACAAACCACCTACTCAGAACTCGTATAGTCAATCTTATCACCGGACACGAGAAACCACCCTAACTTCTCTTGGAGGCCTCAGTCTACTCAACCACAAGCTCAACCTCCACGTCACCCTCAGGGCATGTATCCTCCTGGGTTCAATCAACCTACTAGGCAATTCAATCAGGGTCAGTACCAGCAGAGTCAGTACCCATCTACTCAGAACCAGCAGTTCCAACAGGGTCAATACTCTGGACAATCGAGCACATTTCAGAATCAGCAAAGAGTTCCCCAGAACTTTCAGAACCAACAGATTGTCCCAACTAATTCTTCCGCCTATAACTATAATGCCCCGATGAGCTCGAGTCGCGAATTGGTGCCTCAGCTCCCATTAGCTGCTCCCCAACAGTCGGTCCCCAAACCCGGTATCGAGGACCTTCTAGCTCAACTCATTACTCAATCTATGCAATGCCTAGAGCAACAGCAACAACAATCCATGCTTCGTCTAGAGCAACGTCTAGGTAACTTAGAAGCTGAGAAAGCTAAGGGGATCTTTCCTAGCCAACCCATTGCCTACCCTAAAGGAAATGCCAAAGGGGCAGTATATGAGATCGGATCCCAATCTCAAAGCCAGAATGAGAACTGTCAAGGGGAGGTGCAAGCTGTAACCACCCTACGATCTGGAAAAACTGTGGACATGGGAGTCCAACCACCGTCGGTGCCATCTCCAGCACCCATCACTCGTACAGAGGAAACTAGTACCAATCCTACCTCTACTTCTTCTACCTCTGCACCAACATCAGATATCCCTGTGCAGAAATCTAAGGCTAAAGATAAATCCATTTGTCGAGTAAAACCTCCCTTCCCAGACAGACTTGTCCAAGATAAGCGGGATCAGCAATTCTCTGAGATCTTAGATGTCTTTAAAGACGTCCAGATCAATATCCCATTCCTTTCTGCTATCAAGCAAATCCCCTCCTATGCCAAATTCCTCAAGGACTTGTGCACAGTTAAGCGGCGTACGCATGTACCCAGAGCTGCCTTCTTAGCTGAAAAAGCTACAGCGTTCATTCAACGCAATAGTGTGATCAAACACAAGGATCCAGGTAGCCCAACTGTCCAATGTGAAATTGGAGACAACTTTAGCTGCACTGCCTTACTAGATTTAGGGGCTAGCGTTAACCTCATACCATTCTCGGTATATCAACAGTTAGGACTGAAAGATATGAAGCCTACCAATGTCACCCTGAAATTGGCTGATCAATCCATCAAGATTCCAAGAGGAATCATTGAAGATGTCCTAGTAAAAGTCGCTGACTTTTATTATCCTGTGGACTTTATCATTCTAGACACCGAGCCATGTCAGGATAACCGCATTCCGGTCATCTTAGGCCGTCCATTCCTTGCCACCGCAAACGCACACATCGGGTGCCGGGACAGAAACATGTCCATTGCTTTCGGTAACCTCAAAACTGAGGTCAACATCTTTCGTTTAATGCAACAAGATGCTGATCGCGAAGTGACCGATGAAATGTGTGCCATTGAGAGTCTAATCCCGGACTCCACCGAAGATATTCTTAAGCAGTGTCTAGAACACTTTGGAGCTGACTTTGCAACAGAGTCAGCTATTTCTGATCTCAATGATCTTTTGGAGACTGCTCCACTGATAGAGATCCCCGCTCCACTCATCGAGTTCGAGCCTCTAATAACCATGGCCAGAGAACCCATCATTCCTTTACCTACTGAAGTCAAACCTCTTCAATCCGTGTCTTCTGTGACACCTATTTCTACTTCATCTGCTCTAATATTAGAGCTTAAGCCTCTTCCCACAGATCTTTCCTATGCCTATCTTGGTCCTAAGGAAACTTACCCTGTCATTATTGCTTCCGCTTTGTCTGAGAGTGAACGTAAGAAACTTCTCGAGCTGCTCAACGAGCACAAATCTGCGATAGGTTGGACTATAGATGATATTCGAGGCATAGACCCCTCGGTATGCCAACATCACATCTATCTCGAGGATGAATCCAAAACCTCGCGAGAACACCAGAAGAGGTTGAACCCCGTCTTGAAGGATGTAGTCCGGGATGAGGTCCTTAAACTGTTAGATGCGGGTATCATTTATCCCATCTCCGATAGCAAATGGGTGAGTCCTATTCATGTCGTCCCTAAAAAGGCAGGATTCACAGTTGTGGAAAATGAGAACAAGGAAATGGTAACCCAGCGCCTGAAGAAAGGGTGGAGAGTCTGCATCAATTACCGACGACTCAACACCAACACTAGGAAGGACCATTTTCCTTTACCCTTCATAGACCAGATGTTGGAGAGACTAGCAGGTCATTCCTATTACTGCTTCCTTGATGGTTACTCAGGGTATAATCAAATACCCATCGCCCCTGAGGATCACGAGAAGACAACTTTCACCTGTCCCTTTGGCACTTTTGCCTACAAGCGCATGCCCTTTGGCCTCTGCAATGCACCCGCGACCTTTCAAATGTGTATGATGAGCATATTCTCTGACATGGTGGAAAAATTTCTCGAAGTCTTTATGGACGACTTCTCAGTTTTTGGGTCATCCTTTGATGACTGTCTGAACCATCTAGGGCTTGTACTTCAACGCTGTCAGGACAAGCGACTTGTCCTCAATTGGGAGAAATGCCACTTCATGGTGACGAAGGGCATTGTTCTGGGACATGTCATTTCCCATCAGGGCATTGAGGTCGACAAAGCTAAAATTGATATCATCTCGACCTTGCCCATTCCTAAGTCCGTACGTGACATCCAGTCCTTTTTGGGACACGGAGGATATTATAGGCGATTCATCAAGGACTTCTCTCAAATCGCTCGACCTCTGTCCCATCTTCTGGCTAAAGATAGTCCTTTCGACTTTAATGCTGACTGTGTCAAGGCATTTGAGCATCTCAAATCTGAGCTCACTACTGCGCCCATTATCCGTCCCCCGGACTGGACTCTACCTTTCGAGGTAATGTGCGATGCTTCTGACTACGCATTAGGCGCCGTTCTAGGGCAGAGAGTTGACAAAAGGTCACATGTGATCTACTACGCGAGCAAAACTCTTAACTCTGCCCAAATGAATTACTCCACCACTGAGAAAGAACTCCTGGCGGTAGTCTTTGCCCTTGATAAATTCCATCAGTACCTCTTAGCCACTAAGGTGGTAGTGTACACTGATCATGTAGCCCTTCGTTATCTCATGTCGAAAAAGGAAACCAAGCCTCGATTAATTCGATGGATTCTCTTACTGCAGGAATTCGACCTCGAGATTAAGGATAAGAAAGGAACTGAGAATGTAGTGGCTGATCACTTGTCTAGACTAACTTTAGAGTCATCCTTCGACACCCAGCCCATCCCTGAAACCTTTTCAGACGAACAACTATTCGCCATCTCCGTTCATCCATGGTATGCTGACATTGTCAACTACCTTGTCACCGAAGAAATGCCTTCACATTGGTCAAAACAGGACAAAAGCCAATTCCTAGCAAGAGTTAAGTACTACTCTTGGGATGACCCTTATTTGTATAAATACTGTCCTGACCAGATCATTCGTCTCTGTGTCCCTGAGTCGGACCAACTCAATATCTTGTCCTCATGTCATGACCAACCTTGTGGTGGTCATTTCAGCACTAAGAAGACTGCAGAAAAAGTGCTGCAATGCGGATTCTACTGGCCCACATTATTTAAAGATGCCCATATCTACTGCAAAACCTGTCCTAATTGCCAGCATCTAGGCCGCATCTCCCAGAGGAACATGATGCCCCTAACTCCCATCCAGGTCGATGAGATATTTGACATCTGGGGCATCGACTTCATGGGCCCCTTTCCCGTTTCCTATGGTTTTGAGTACATTCTCCTTGCGGTAGACTATGTATCCAAATGGATAGAAGCCATTCCCACCAAGACCAATGACCACAAAGTGGTAGTCAAATTCCTAAAGGAGTTCATCTTCGCCCGATTCGGTCCCCCTAAGGCCATCATTAGTGATGGGGGCACCCATTTCTACAACAGGATATTCGAGCAATTAATGAAAAAGTATGGGGTAACCCACAAGGTTGCCCTAGCTTATCATCCGCAGACTAGTGGTCAAGTGGAGGTTTCTAATCATCAGATCAAGCAGATCTTGGAGAAGACAGTCAATACCACACGTAAAGACTGGTCTACTCGTCTCACTGATGCTTTATGGGCATACAGAACCGCCTACAAGACCCCACTCAATATGTCTCCCTATCGTCTAGTCTTTGGGAAACCCTGTCATCTTCCGGTAGAGATTGAACACTGTGCCCTGTGGGCCATTAAGAAGCTCAACTTCGACCTAGACTCCGCAGGGGAGGAGCGGAAACTTCAAATGAATGAGTTAGAAGAACTCAGAAATGATGCCTACAACTTGTCCAAGAATTACAAAGCAAAAATGAAGTGGATACATGACAAGAGCATCCTCAGGAAAGAGTTCCATCCAGGACAGAAGGTCCTTCTTTATAATTCTCGTCTCCATCTCTTCCCTGGGAAACTGAAATCTAGGTGGACCGGTCCTTATACGGTCACAATAGTCACACCCTTTGGGGCAATCACTATTGAGGATCCCAAGGATCACTCCTCTTTTCAGGTCAATGGGCAGCGTCTAAAACAGTTCTATGAACTTGACGTATTGTTCATTCAGACTTTTGAGATCGATCTCATCGATCTTGTCTATGTCGACTGATGATCCACTCAGTCTCCTGTGCTCCAACTTGGTTGGGGGTGCCTGTCACCCCTGTCATGTCTGGCTGAAGACGTAAAACTTAGCGCTTTCGGAAAGGCAATTCCGGTATTCCTAGAGTACATGAGTCTCATGCATTTGTTATTATTGTTATATCTTTGGAAATGCAGGTACATTCATTCTTCCGATCATCAGGTATCACTCACTGTCGAGTTTCTGCTGACTTGGTAACATCCTCCCTGATCCTTTGCATCATCATCACCGATTTTTCATCATTTTATGTCCCGGTCATGAGCACCGAGGACGGTGCTGTATTTTGGTTGGGGGTGGGTATTTACCAAAACTCATGTCTTCAAAAAAAAAAATAATAATAATAATAAAAAAAAAAAATATAAAAACTCATTTTTGGGGTGATTTCCGATGTTCTCCAAAAGTTTTCTAGAATTTCAAAAATGTGTCAAATACCCTGACTTCGATTAGCTAAAAACCTTCGTTAAGTCAGTATTGAGGATGTCAATTTTTGTTTAAAGTTAGTGTCGAGTCAAGTCAGGCGTGACTACAGCAGGTTTGAAAACTCAGAAAAACTCAGATTTGGCACAATTGTACACTATCAACATCAGAGTCATCCTAAGTTTTGAAACTCTAGAGATCCTGTGAGAATAATTGTGGAGACCTAACCCAGTGAGCTTTCGAGCCTTTAATCAATTCAGAGTGTTATACAACAATTCTGAGTCACAAGATGACTCACTATTCTTCATGCCCGCAATATTCGTTGAGAGATCTCATTATCTTTTGCTTCGATCATAAAACTCGGAACGACATCAACATTGGATTACTACGACAGAACCTTCTCTATATCCAATCAAGACAGTATACATGATAGTGCAAACCCTAGAAAATGATTTAGGCCATTTTTCTTAACCATTCAGCCTTTTTACTCACCTGAATTATACTTCACTAGAAACCCCTTGAACCCTTCTATAAAAGCCTTTTCTTTGTAAACCCATCAACCTAAAATCCAGTCCAGCTACGAAGCATGGCTGGCTATCCTTATTTAGAGATGGACAAAAGAATAAATGATGTGTGTATACCGTGAAAAGAAAAGTAAAGAAGAAAAATCAAAAGTGGTTCAAGCTGAAAACAGAATATGGAAAGAAAGTATGAAAAAGAGCTGAAAAGAAATTGAACAGTCTCAGAAATATCAAAAAAAAAAAAAAAGAGAAAAATACGAAAAAAGGAAAAAGAACCAGATAATGGTGTTACGCCGCAGGAAAAATTCTAGAAAAGGGCAATATCCTCTCAAGATCTTTGAAATCCTGCATTCCTTTATCTCTCTACACCTGACCTAAGCCTCATTACAACCCAGGAAAGTCCTACTTGATTCTAGGATAGTACGATCATAAAATGTGGAGATTGGAGAAGGAGAAGCTATAGAGTTTGATCTGACGTTCCCGAGTGAAGTGGTATTCCAATCATGAGATCTTCTTCTGTTAAAGATGTCCTTCCTTCAAATAAAATATATGTGAGATCTTTTGCCTCTTTATATTAAATACATCTCCTCACATATAAATTGAGAGAAAAGAAGAAAACCCTTCTCGTGTGATTCTATTCTGAGTGCTGAACATGTGAGATTTGAGGTCGAGGCATAAAAACTTAGAGGTGATCTGAAAATCTTTACTGTAGGATGATGAGAATGTTGAGCACACACACACGCAGAGTCTGACTATTCTGGGTCATGATTATCAGTCTGTAGTCTTGCCAAAACTTTCCAACTCTTCGCTAGCATGTAACTATTTTTGCATCCATTCAATGATTTGACGAACGGTGTTTTCCCGGAGCTAATATGAAAAAGTGTGCAGCATGTGCAGAGCCCTTTTAAGCTCATTTATTTCGAACTAATTGCCAAGGATTGGCAATATGCTGGTTGGGGGTTGTGATATTCGCTCAAAAGTGCTTATTTTAAGCAATTATCCTTTTAGCGTTATTGCATTCTCCTACATAAAATACTCTATTTACCTACTTTTCTACGTAAGAGTCTCTTGTGTTGCGTAGAACACACTTTTCTGAACGAATGGTATATTTGCATGCATTAAACACATTTTCGAAAGTCTAGATATTAAGCCGTTCTGATAAAGTCTCATTACGCGCTTCTTTTGTCGCAGGAAACCCCGATGGGACGATTCTCGAGACTTGTGGGCCCAAATCGATCATGAAAGCCCATTATCAAAGCTTAAAGAGCCCACATGCTATGACTAGAAGATATGGGCCAAATATGAGCTGAATAAGAGGACCAAAAAGCTGGCCCAAAGAACGAAGAGAGTAGGAGAGCCAATGACCAAGAGACGGACCAAAGCGTTTAAAGCCACATGAGTCAGCAAAGAATGATAGTCGACTCTACTGGAGAAGCGTGAGGATGGTCACAGTGAAGACCAGGGTTCCAGACCCTCCGCTAGTGCTTTTCTCTCTATTTTCTGATACTTTTTCTCTCATCTCTCCTTATTCTCTATCTCTCTTCATCTCTCGGTCCTCGAATCTACTGACCTAACCCCAGAACTCCTGCCCATCGGCTCTATCTCATCTCCCTTAGCTTTCTGACCATTGGATCTTCCATCGGACCGTTGGATCTCTCTAGATCCGTCGATTTACCAATCTGGGTCCCAATCAAGTCACCATCCATCCGATCGCCTTCAGAATGCCTGTCACATCATCTTGTGAGACGATGGACATCATCAGTCCATGTGGGCCAGTAGCCGGGCCCATCATCATCGACCCGTTGTCTGACCAGTTAGTGGACCCCGTGAATTTCCAAAGAATTTTAATTAAATTTTAAAAAAATGGGGGGTCCACTAAATGGGGACATTCCCCAAGAAAAAGTAGCATTTTACTTAAAAAAAAAAAAAAAAGAGGCTCCCATCTCCAGCCGTCAAGGCTCATTCCATTCCTCTCCGATCTCCCTCCAGTCATTCTCGTTCTCTCCTCCCCAAAGAAAGAAAAAAAGCAAAAACAAAAAAAAAAGAAGGAGAAGAGAAGAAGAAGGGAAGAAGAGAGGTCGTACCTTCCATTTGCTGTCCCTCCACGCACTTGCCACCTTATCCAGCAACGTCTCCTTGCTGGCTGTCCAAGAGAGCTACATCTCCACCACCGATTAGCCACCACACCGCCCTCCCTTCTCTTCTTAACGGACTGCAATGGCCCCTCCTTCACTTCATCATTAATCGATACCAAGGGCAGCACACTTTCATCTCCTATCATGGTAAGTCTCCAAGATCCATTCTCTCTCTCAAAAAGCTCCCCTTGGTACCTTCATTCTCTAACTTTCTCTCTCTTATTTCTCTCTCTATAATTCTCTTTCAATAGTTTTCTAGCTTAATTTATTAGTTTAATTTATTTTGTTTAAACTTTTATGCAAGTTTAATTCGATGCCTTGTAATAGACTTTATAATTCAATAAAATCTAGTTCATTTTTACCAATAGTTTTGTTTGATTTGTTTTAGTCCAGTTGCTTTGTTTTAGAATTTCGTCCATAAATGTCATGATCTTAATCTCCAATAATGTTTTAAAGCCCGACTTCCCCATCATTCTCACCCCTCCATCAATTTTTGGCAAAAATCCGTCATTTTATGTTCTTATTTGCGCTAATCCGACTAATCCCGAGTGCGGATCGACATCCGACACGAATCCCTATACAAAGCCTGTAATTTTGCAGGAATTTTGAGGCTCGGATCAAATTACAAATCTTGTTGATTCTAGGGTTTCCGTAACCAACGACGCGGAAAAATCCTACTATCAAGCTAGAGAGTCGGAAAAGCTAGAGAGAAGATTGAAAGAGAAGGAGAGCCAAGCACCCCGAGAAGAGATTATAGAGATTAAAGCTTAATCAACTAATACAAGACGAATGCTTGCTCAGTTGGTGAAGTATACAGAAGACCAAGTCAAAAGACCAGGGTTCCAGACCCTCTTCTAGCATTTTCTCTTTATTTTGTAATATTTTCTTTCTCTTCTCTCTAAACCCTAACATTTAACCCTTACTAGGCCTATCAGCACCATTCTAATTCTCACATCCCTCGATTCCATCATCTAATCGCCATCTTGAAAAAAAAAACAACCGATCCGTTCTCTTTAATCGAAAATACCTAGAAGGGAGGGGTGATTAGCTTATTCAAAAATTAATCTAACCTATCACAAGTTTAATAGTCAAGGTAAGGTGATAAACTCGCATGCCTTAGTTGATTGAAAAAAGGATTATCATAACCGACTCAAATCAAATATACCTCCGTGGTATATTGTCTTTTCGTCGTTTGGTATAATCAATAGATTTAGCGGAACAACAATCAAACATCCACAAAACAAAGAGTTTTAGCGTGGAAACCTTAGCCAAGGAAAACCACGGGACCACGTCCAGACGGAAAGTATCACTAACTGGAAAGTTAAAAGAAACAAAGGTTACCTACGCAGCACCGTTGCAAATGCAGCTTCCGACCTTAGCCAAGGCCTACTGCCGATGCGTCTTCGTCCTCTAAATCAACGCTACGAATCCACACGTGCCCTCCCAGCCAAGAAGCCTTGTCTACTTGTTCAGTTTGGTACACCCCAAACCTACCTACGATCAATCACTCCGATCTTAATTCTCAACTCTCCAGCCTTTGGTGAAGGTGAATGATTCAGTACACCCTAAACCCTAAGTCGCTTAAATAGTGTTGAGACATACTGGTACTCTAAGACTACTAGGTCAAGTTTCTATGTGGAAGACCTAAGCTGAGTAAGAGATCAAGCTTTTGGCTTCGATCTAGAAGAGAAAAGCTCACAAGATATTTATGAGAACTAAATGAAGGCTTTTTGCTCTTCTAATGGACACTCTTGATAAATAAAACTTTCCTCTCTATATTCTAAAGTGTAGAAGTGTATTTTGTAAAGCCAGAGAGGAGTTATATTTATAGAATTCGTAGCCTAGTCTATTTAAAAAGTGGGATGAGTGGAGACTAGAATTTCAGATCGGAAAAGGACTCAATCCGTGTGAAGTCCAATCGATTATACTCTGGGTCCAATCGATTGGTCTTGTACGGATGGGTTTTTCCTTCATAAATCTAATCGATTGTAAATAGTCCAATCGATCGGACTTAAATAAGTTTCTGTCCTGTAAGCTCCAATCGATTTCACAGAGGTCTCCAATCGATTGGCCTAAATAGTCCAATCGATCGGACTTTCCCAAAATTCAATAATCTTGACTTAGAATTGGGTCTATCCATTGACTAAGTTTGACCATTATATTTTATTCATTTTAAACAGATCCTATGGCCATTAAGTCACTTACCTTCCTAAGTGAGCGTATACGATCTATAATTGACAGATGGGCAGTTACTCAAATGACTCATCTCGTCAACCGTCTGATCCTTATTATTTGTCTTATAGTCTTCATGTAGTTGGCGAAGTATGCGTACCATGACATCTTCACACTACAATGGTGCTCGTAGATAAAGTTACATGAATATTTTATATTACACATAATCTTTGCCAAACTAGAATATGAAAATATTCTTTACAATCTCCCCCTTTGGCAATTTCGTGACAAAAAATATTTAATCATATAGAAGGTAAACAAAGAATATAGAAATACAATCCCACCCTTTTACATGATTCACTCACTATCTCATAATCTCTCGGAGATAACAAACAGATAAAAATAGACGCTTTGATTTGTTCCTTACACATTCCGCCATCAAAATATACCATGTAATATCATCGGCAAAAATATATATAAAACAATTAAACATAGTAGTGAGTTAATTTATGCACATCACAAGTAGAGAAATAGGTAAAATAATGTACAATTTTACTCCCCCTATCTCATGCAACTACTAGTTTACCTTATATGATTTTCTCTCCCCCATTTTGTCATAGAATGATAAAGGTACAAAAAATAAACAGATAAATAGCATGCATAATATATTATCATGAATCACAAGTGCATATAGAACAAATTATCAATAATACCCTGTCATATACTATGATAAAAAAGTTTATACTCTACAATGCATCGGCAAAAAATAGGAGCACTCACCACAGAAGGTTCTGGAGGACCAGATCGACCTCGAGATCGAGCTCTCCTAAATCCTCGAGACGATTCTCCTCTCTCAGAGTGTCTAGAGGTACCCAGTCTTCCTCCTCGTTTGGCACGAGATTGACCACGAAGCACAAGTGGTTCACCATCATCACTCTCATCGTCGGAGTGAACAATGGTCCTCCAACATCTTGGATTGTCCTCCATAAGAACAATAATAGGAAGCAAGTACCAGAAAAATCCCGTTTCGAATAGAAATAACCAAAAAAACAACGAAGAAGATGTAGTGAGAAACTAGAGAAATCAAGAGAAACTCACCACAAAAGTCTAGAAGAACAGTAGATCGGGCACTTGCGATCGATTGGGAGAAATTTTGGAGGCGGAGGGATCGATTGATGTTGAAAATGACCCATTTTGAGTTTTATAAAAATGAGTGCCGCACTGTCCAATCGATTGGATTAAGTGACCAATCGATTGGTCTATACATTCCAATCGATTGGAGAAAACCTGATCGATTGGTCTGTATAGTCCGATCGATTGGAAAAATCCAATCGATTTTGCTGTGAAACCCGATCGATTGGACTCAGGGGAAAAAAATTTGAGTATAAACTCATTTATACGTCCCCTGGCACAACAAGAATTAATTTTTGAAAAAAAAAATCATGATAATACTACTCAGAAAAATGTTAAATTTCAATTTATGAATCACCATTGATAAGTATTAAAATTGAGTTATTTAGGAGAAAATGACTAATCATATTTGTGCCGTTTTGTTTCATAAAAAATATCAGCCCTTTTAGAATCTTGTGCAAGTCACAC
This sequence comes from Euptelea pleiosperma, assembly GCA_035048495.1. Classification (NCBI taxonomy): domain Eukaryota; kingdom Viridiplantae; phylum Streptophyta; class Magnoliopsida; order Ranunculales; family Eupteleaceae; genus Euptelea; species Euptelea pleiosperma. Next base: position 31,947,395 of record CM068548.1, on the reverse strand, counting down.
ATCACTAGTGATCACAAGTTCACTTTGTTCTTGGGCGTGGACTTTGAGAATCCAATGGTGGTTGTGCTTTAGCAAATGTGAATTCCAGCTAAGCACTTTTGCTAAAGCGCATCCATCGTTGGATTCTTGGAATATACGCTCGAGAACAAACATGAACTTGTTGGTTCACTTTTGTTGGTCCCTTGAGCTCGACCCTTTCGTATGAGCTCAAATTTGTTGTCTACTTTAAAGTTTAAAATCATTGGTCCTTAAAATGCCACTTGTCACTCTTTTGGGCCCTAACCTGTAAATGTTTGGCCACAAATCAGGTTGAATTTTGGTGTGCATGTCCGCCAACAGGTGAGCCAAAGATTCATGGTGTCGGCAGGCTCCAGAAAGTGTGCCATATGGCATTTCAAACTTCAGCTAGAGCACCATAGAGATATCTAATTTTTACTCATTTATTTACCGATCTAAGTTTAGAGAGTGCGATAACATGTGATTCGTGTTTGGCTCCCACATGAATGGAAAGATTAGCGCCATTTAAATGAACTTCAATTGCCAACTATAAAAAGAATACTCTCTTGCCTCTCAGTAGTTACAAAACAGCAACAAATTCGAATCCATATTCGAATAAAAAATTTATCTAAAATTTTTGAATTCGGATAATTTTTATATTCAAATACTCTTCGGATACGAATTTAAATGTTGATATATTTGATTCGATATATTATTATAATTTATTTTTTATAAATATAATTTTATTAAATAAATAAACTACAGACAGAGGATGAAGATGTAATACCCTCAACTTTTTCAAAGGTATTTTTGACTTTTATGAGATTTGACCAAAGTTGACTTGTTTACTTGACCTTATAGATGATTAATTGAAACCCTAATAAACTCTTATACCTAATTGGTTTAGGACACTAGAGTCATTTTAGGCCGTATAGCTTATTTTTAACTTTTATCGTATTTAGAATATTTAGAATATTTGCTTATTTATTGCATTGTGTTGATCATTGTGTGTGTTTAAATCATTAGTCATATTCTAGTTAAACCCTAGGAGAGGTCCACCAAGTTAGGGAACTTAACTCTAAGTGTAGGTTAAGTTTTAGACAATTTGGTGAGGTAGGTGCCCAAACCCTAATTGGGGTGTGCCCTGACTGAGAGATGTATGTGGTGTGACTTTATTATTAAGCTACATAGGTTATATTATATTAATAATTATGTACCTAATGTTTTGAAATATTATTTTATGTTTTAGAGACTTTTTGGGCTTATAAATAATCTTAAGTGAGGCCTAATTGATACATATGGGCCTTGGGCCCATTTTTAAATCATAATTAGCCTAAAATATAAGTTTTAAAGGGTTGAAAAAGTCATCCCTTTGATAGTTACGAATTTCAACAAAATAGAAACCCTAAACCTTCCTTAAACCTATTTATGAAAACCCTAAAACTTTAGAAGCTTTCACAAACCCAACTCCGTTGAAGCATAGAGAAAGCTCCATTAAACCTTAATCCGGGCATCGATCGCACTCGAGCAAGAAGGGAGAATTGACGGGGACTCCGATTAGAAGAACATACTCCGAGGAGAGGACGATCCGACGATTTTCAAATTTGAAGAAACTTTTGATTTTCATTAAAGTTCAATAAACCTTGAGGTAAGTGTGTTTGATCCATTCTATACTGGTTTTTCTTCAAGATTTTGTTTTTCTTTTATTAGATAATGATTGATACTCATTATAAATTAATTTCAATAATATTTACTTTATTCTTATTAAGTTGATCTTTATTTTGGGCCACTATGATGGGTTTGGCCATGGTCTCTTTTGTACCTATAACGAATTACTATGTTCTTTATCATTTTTGTTATAATTTTATGATTTAAATATTTTTATAATTATTTTTTCTAAATACCTCTATAAATCTATTTTTCAAAACCGTTTAGTTTGTATTTTTTGGATTTATATTTATTTAATTATGATTTTTCTAAATTGTTAAACTTTACAAAAAAAAAACCAGAATTCCAGATTTTACACGATCCACTTTACTTAGAATTTTGATCTATATTTTTAATCTAAATATTTTTATGATTATTTTTCCTAGATACCTCTATCAATCTAGTTTCTAGAACATTTAAGTTTTTATTTTTCTGATTTGTATTAATTAAGTTATGATTTTTCTAAGTTGTTGGACTTTACCAAAAAAAAACCAGAATTCCAGATTTTACACGGTCCACTTCACTTGGGATTTCGATCTATATTTTTAATCTAAATATTTTTATACTTATTTTTCTCAGATACCTCTATTAATCTAGATTCTATAACCTTTGAGTTTATATTTTTCAGATTTATATTTATTAAGTTATGATTTTTCAAACGTACTGGACTTTTCTGTAAAACCCAGAATTTCAGATTTTGCACGGTCCATATAACTTGGGATTTCGATATATATTTTTAACCTAAATATTTTTCTAATTATTTTTCATAGATACCTATGTCAATCTAGTTTCTAGAACCTTTGAGTTTGTATTTTTCTGATTTATATTGATTAAGTTATAATTTTTTAAATGTACGGAACTTTTTTATAAAATCCAAAATTTCAGATTTTGTCCGGCTCACTTTATTAAGGGTTTCGACCCATATTTTGAATCTCAAAATTTTTTATTTATTTTTCCTAAAAACTTATGTGAATCTAGTTTTTAAATCCATTGAGTTTATATTTTTCTAATTAATATTTATTTAGTTATGATTTTTATAATACAGTACAGTTTTTTAAAAAAAAAAAATATATATATATATATATATATATATATATATATATATATATATATATATATATATTAATTATTAGTGGGTCATGATTATTAACTATTAAGGTTTTAACCTTGTTGTTTGACTTAGACTTGTGTGCATTGGGATTCCACCCATGTGTCTTGGATCCCTCATAGGGTTCGGCCAAGTGTCTTGGATCCCTCTTTAGGGTTCGACCTTGTGTCATGGATCCCTCATAGGGTTCGACCATGGAGTGTTGGATTCTCTTATGGTTCCCACTAGTATTGTCTATCCGTCTTAGTCGTGATATTTGATGATTGTTTACAGGTTATTAATGTTATTTAATTTTAGTTCTATTCATATCATTACTTTTGATGTTAATGTGTTCATTTTTTTTTCTTATTAAATGTTAAATAAATGTGTTTATGCCATGTAACCCTAGTGTCATACTATGATCATTACATCATTTCATATAGGGGGTGCATAAGGGAACGGGGTTGAAGTATATTATATACGTTTATATTGATTTTATCAATTAATCAGGGTTCGGTACCCTAGGGTGAAAGGCCCCAGACATTATTATATCCTGCAGATGGGTCGATGAGACCGCTCCCAGTGCGGGAAGGAGATGGAGACCCTATGTGGTTATGGGTACTAGTTGCATGTGCATCCTGCACTCACCTTGCATTTACCTTCACTTTTATGTCATCCTTATCATATGATTGAGATACACGTCTTGATTAAAATCTTGTATAGTATGATATCATACCATACACACTGTTGTATTACTGGGCCTCGGCTCACGGTGTTACACCGATATCATTTCAGATTTTGATGAGCCAGGTGCATGGGAGGATTTTGAGACGGATGACTCCGGTTTACTTGAAGAGACCGGCGATGATTTGGGAGTCGATCCCACACTTTGAAAGAGACTTTATTGATCATTTTAAGACATTAGTTATTTAATTTTTGGGCATGTATGCCTTTAATTGAGAGCATGTTCTCACCCTCTTTTCCCCATACTTAGTTGATTTAATGCCCATTTTCTACAATGGATATGCTTATTACTGATTTTAACACCTCGAGTAGAATTATGGTTAACCTTATGACACCCGATCGATCGATTCAACTTTCTTTTGATTCTCTTGACTTAATTGACCTAGTTTGACTTTGTGGACTGAGCCTTGATGGTCTAACTACATCATGTGGACCATTGGGGATCATTCATAGATCACCTCCAAACTCAGGTTACGGGTCGACCCATGGACTTTTCGGGTCGAATCTGTATACCCGGGTTCGGGGCGTGACAGAGTGGTATCAGAGCCCAGTTATATGATTCCTACGGATCTGTAGTGGTGGCTATGCATGTAGTGAACACTTAGTATGCACTTATGATACACATAGTGGGCACATAGTATATACACTTAGCATGTGTCTAGTATACACTAGTGAGAACTTTAAGAAACCATACTCTGATGATAGATCTTTTTATTGTTGTCTCTTTTGTGAAGACTTATGGCTAGTAGGGGACGCGCAGCAGGACAGGGCAATGCCCCTGAACAGCCAGATATGAGTACGGTATTCCAGTCCATCAGGGACATGGCAGAGATTCTACGACATCAGCAGGCCCAGATCCAAGCCCAAGCCCAAGCCCAGGCATCGGCGACACAGCCAGAGCCTCATCGATTTGCACCAACTATAGACTCTACAGTTTGGTTGGAAAAGCTACAACGACTTCGACCGCCGAAGTACGACGGGATCCCTGACCCTATTATCGCTGAGGGATGGCTCAGGGAGATGAGGAAGATGCTTTCGGCACTTGGAGCGCCAGAGGAGCGATGGGTATCTTTAGCGGCCTACCAGCTCATTGGAGAGGCAGACCATTGGTGGGACTCGGTTAAGTCCACCAAGGTAGTGGCCACTATGACATGGGTCCAGTTCGAAGAGATCTTCCTAGCACGGCACTTCCCAGAGTCAGCGAAGGATGCCAAGATGGAGGAGTTTCTACAACTCCAGCAGAAAAGCATGACGGTTGCCCAATATCAGGCAAAGTTCACAGAGCTGTCGCGATTTGCATCTACACTGGTCGCTACAGAGGCGGCTAAGTGTAAGAGATTTGAGCATGGACTGAAGATCTCCATTAGACGTCATCTTTCGGCACTTTTGATCAGGGACTACAGTAGCCTGATAGAGCGTGCGACTATTGTGGAGCAGGATCTTGCAGAGGCTTCACGCGTCTTCGACCAGCGGACCCGAGGTGGTCAGGGCTCCCGACAGCCTGATCACAAGAGACAGAGGACAGATGGCCAACCTCAATTCAGGGCGGTAGTACCAGTGAGTTTACAGTCGACACCCCAGCGAGGTATGGGACAGCTAGGGCAGCAGCGTCAGGCGGGGCAGACTCGTCAGCTTGCCCAACAGATCGTGCAACATCGTCCAGTAGGACAACACCCACAGCCACTTGCCAGACTAGTACAGCCCCAGCAGGTCAGATCAGCGGGAGCACAGCAGACAGGCCAGCTCCAGCCTACATGCTTTGGATGTGGACAGGTGGGCCATATCAGGCCTAATTGCCCATTACCACGAGAGATGCAGCTACCTCGTGCTCAGAACCCCCGACCGCAGCCTATTCAGCAGCAGCAACAGATGCAGCCTGCCAAAGCCCCACCACTACCGACACAGCAGCAGGCCTACCAGAAGCAAGCTCAACAACAGCCTCGCCAGCAGCAGCAACAGCCAGCTCAGGGAAGAGTGTTCGCACTTGTCGCCCCAGATGATGATGCTACCAACGAAGTGGTGGAAGGTACATTCTTATTATATAACTCTTGGGCAAGAGTATTATTTGATTCAGGTGCTACGCATTCCTTTATTTCTACTTCATTTGCATGTTCTTTGGGTTTGTCTTCCGAGCCTATGACTCGCCCTTTGTCTGTGGTTACTCCCGTGGGGAGGAGAGTTGGAGTCGACAGGATTTGTAGAGCCTGTACGATTCAGTTTTCAGACCAGGAACTGGTTGTGGATCTGATTGTAATGGAGATAGCCACCTTCGATGTTATCTTGGGCATGGACTGGCTCGCGTCGTACCATGCTACAGTCGATTGCTTCAAGAAGAAGGTGTCATTCCAAACGTCAGATGGTTCAGTTTTCCACTTCTACGGTAAAAGAGGTGTTGAGGACTGTGATAGCTACCTTGCGCACGTACTTAGTAATGAGCTTGCGACAGTTACGCTTGGGTCAGAGGAGGTGGTTCAAGACTTCCCTGATGTGTTTCCAGAAGAATTACCAGGTTTGCCGCCGAAGAGAGAGGTGGAGTTTGGGATAGATGTCTATCCAGGTACAACTCCGATATCAATTGCACCGTATCGGATGGCACCATTAGAGATGAAAGAGCTCAATGATCAGCTTCAGGAGCTTCAAAAAAGAGGGTTTATTAGACCGAGTATTTCACCGTGGGGAGCATCAGTGTTGTTTGTGAAGAAGAAGGATGGATCGCTTCGGCTTTGCATTGACTATAGACAGCTTAACCGTGTTACAGTGAAGAATCGGTATCCCTTGCCTCGCATCGATGACTTATTTGACCAGCTTCGAGGAGCACAACACTTTTCAAAGATTGACTTGCGATCAGGTTATCACCAACTTCGAGTGAAGGATGAAGACGTTCAGAAGACGGCCTTCAGGACCAGATACGGACACTATGAGTTTCTTGTCATGCCTTTCGGATTGACGAACGCACCAGCAGCCTTCATGGATTTGATGAACCGTATTTTCAGGCCGTACTTGGACCAGTTCGTAGTTGTCTTCGTCGACGACATTCTTATTTATTCGAAGACACCAGAGGAACACGCAGAGCATCTCCAGATTACGCTTCAGACATTGCGGGAGAATCAATTATATGCCAAGAGGGAGAAGTGTTCATTTTGGATTGAGGAGGTTCAGTTCCTCGGACACGTGGTTACAGCAGCGGGTATCTCAGTAGACCCAGCGAAGATAGAGGCAGTTTCTAGTTGGGGGCGACCAAAGACTGTTTCAGAGATCCGCAGTTTCTTGGGACTTGCGGGATACTATCGACGCTTCGTAGAGGGATTTTCTAGCTTGGCAGCACCGATGACAAAGCTGACCCGAAAGGGTGAGAAGTTTGTTTGGACTGATCAGTGTGAGGCAGCATTTCAAGAGCTGAAGACCCGGCTTACGACAGCCCCAGTCTTGACTATACCAGACAGTGGAGCCAGCTATGTGATCTACAGTGACGCTTCGAAGAGCGGACTGGGTTGTGTCCTTATGCAGAATGGGAGGGTTGTGGCCTACGCTTCGAGGCAATTGAAAATTCACGAACAAAATTACCCGACCCATGACTTGGAATTAGCAGCGATTGTTTTCGCCCTGAAGATTTGGAGGCACTACTTGTACGGCGAGCAGTTTGAGGTATACTCGGACCACAAAAGTTTGAAGTATATCTTCACCCAGAAGGAGCTCAACTTACGACAGAGACGGTGGATGGAGTTCCTGAAGGACTATGACTTTACGCTACTCTATCATCCGGGCAAGGCCAACGTGGTTGCAGACGCGTTGAGTAGAAAGACTCGAGGGACATTGGCAAGCATAGCCTTGCAGCAGCATCAGTGGACAGAAACTCTTGAGGAGTACGATCTTCGTGTGGATCGACGTGATGATAGAGCAATTATTTTTAATATTGCCGCTCAGCCGACTATTATTCCAAGGATCATTGAGGCTCAGACCAGCGATCCAGAGTTCGAGGAAACGCGAGCAGAGATTACCAGAGGCTCAGGACCAGAGGGTTGGACTATTCAGCCAGACAATAGCATCCGGTTTAACGGACGATTATGTGTGCCAGACGACGCCAACCTTCGAGAGGACATCATGTCAGAGGCGCACCGTTCCAAACTCACCATTCATCCCGGTGCTACGAAGATGTACCGGGACTTGAGACGCCAATTTTGGTGGAGAGGGATGAAGAGGGACATTGCCTCATTCGTTTCCAGATGTCTTACTTGTCAGCAAGTGAAGACAGAGCACCAGCGACCAGCAGGACTTTTACAACCATTACCAGTAGCGGAATGGAAATGGGACCATATCACGATGGACTTCGTGACGGGATTACCAAAGACTCGTCAAGGATTTGATGCAGCGTGGGTTATTGTGGACAGACTGACCAAGTCTGCACATTTTTTAGCTATGAAGGCGACCGATAAGGTGCCAGCATTAGCACAGCTTTATGTTGACGAGATCGTCAAACTTCATGGAGTTCCATTTTCGATCGTGTCAGATCGCGACCCGCGCTTCACATCCCATTTTTGGCAGGGACTTCAGACGGCTTTGGGGACTCAACTTCAGCTCAGCACAGCATACCACCCCCAGACCGATGGGCAGTCAGAGAGGACGATTCAGATATTGGAGGATATGCTCCGAGCATGTACACTGGACTTCGGAGGGAGTTGGAGTAAACATCTACCTCTAGCAGAGTTTGCTTACAACAACAGTTTCCAGGCGAGTATCGGCATGGCACCTTTCGAGGCACTGTATGGCAGACCTTGTAGATCACCCCTATGTTGGGCAGAAGTCGGAGAGCATTCACTATCAGGACCAGAGATCGTCCAGGAAACCACTGAGAAGGTGAAGATCATCAGAGACAGACTATTGGCAGCACAGAGCAGACAGAAGAGCTATGCAGATAGACATCGGAGACCACTTGAGTTCCAGATCGGCGATAAAGTCTTCTTGAAGGTGACTCCACGTAAGGGAACTATCCGTTTTGGGAAGAAGGGTAAATTAGCACCGCGCTTCATCGGACCGTTTGAGATCCTGAGGAGAGCAGGACAAGTTGCATATCAGTTGGCACTTCCACCGCAACTTTCGAGCATCCATGATGTTTTCCATGTATCCATGCTTCGGAGATACAAGCCAGATCCTACACACGTCATCGATTATCAGGAGCTACACCTTCAAGCAGATGCAGCGTACGAGGAGCGACCAGCTCGCATCTTGGATTCCAAGGAACAGGTGTTGCGCACCAAGACTATCCGATTGGTCAAGGTGTTGTGGCAACATCATGACATGGAGGAGGCAACATGGGAACTAGAATCTAAGATGCGTGAAAAGTATCCGGATTTATTTCCCGTGGAGTGACGTTATTAGTTTTAAATTTCGGGACGGAATTTTTTTGAGGGGGAGAGGTTGTAATACCCTCAACTTTTTCAAAGGTATTTTTGACTTTTATGAGATTTGACCAAAGTTGACTTGTTTACTTGACCTTATAGATGATTAATTGAAACCCTAATAAACTCTTATACCTAATTGGTTTAGGACACTAGAGTCATTTTAGGCCGTATAGCTTATTTTTAACTTTTATCGTATTTAGAATATTTAGAATATTTGCTTATTTATTGCATTGTGTTGATCATTGTGTGTGTTTAAATCATTAGTCATATTCTAGTTAAACCCTAGGAGAGGTCCACCAAGTTAGGGAACTTAACTCTAAGTGTAGGTTAAGTTTTAGACAATTTGGTGAGGTAGGTGCCCAAACCCTAATTGGGGTGTGCCCTGACTGAGAGATGTATGTGGTGTGACTTTATTATTAAGCTACATAGGTTATATTATATTAATAATTATGTACCTAATGTTTTGAAATATTATTTTATGTTTTAGAGACTTTTTGGGCTTATAAATAATCTTAAGTGAGGCCTAATTGATACATATGGGCCTTGGGCCCATTTTTAAATCATAATTAGCCTAAAATATAAGTTTTAAAGGGTTGAAAAAGTCATCCCTTTGATAGTTACGAATTTCAACAAAATAGAAACCCTAAACCTTCCTTAAACCTATTTATGAAAACCCTAAAACTTTAGAAGCTTTCACAAACCCAACTCCGTTGAAGCATAGAGAAAGCTCCATTAAACCTTAATCCGGGCATCGATCGCACTCGAGCAAGAAGGGAGAATTGACGGGGACTCCGATTAGAAGAACATACTCCGAGGAGAGGACGATCCGACGATTTTCAAATTTGAAGAAACTTTTGATTTTCATTAAAGTTCAATAAACCTTGAGGTAAGTGTGTTTGATCCATTCTATATTGGTTTTTCTTCAAGATTTTGTTTTTCTTTTATTAGATAATGATTGATACTCATTATAAATTAATTTCAATAATATTTACTTTATTCTTATTAAGTTGATCTTTATTTTGGGCCACTATGATGGGTTTGGCCATGGTCTCTTTTGTACCTATAACGAATTACTATGTTCTTTATCATTTTTGTTATAATTTTATGATTTAAATATTTTTATAATTATTTTTTCTAAATACCTCTATAAATCTATTTTTCAAAACCGTTTAGTTTGTATTTTTTGGATTTATATTTATTTAATTATGATTTTTCTAAATTGTTAAACTTTACAAAAAAAAACCAGAATTCCAGATTTTACACGATCCACTTTACTTAGAATTTTGATCTATATTTTTAATCTAAATATTTTTATGATTATTTTTCCTAGATACCTCTATCAATGTAGTTTCTAGAACATTTAAGTTTTTATTTTTCTGATTTGTATTAATTAAGTTATGATTTTTCTAAGTTGTTGGACTTTACCAAAAAAAAACCAGAATTCCAGATTTTACACAGTCCACTTCACTTGGGATTTCGATCTATATTTTTAATCTAAATATTTTTATACTTATTTTTCTCAGATACCTCTATTAATCTAGATTCTATAACCTTTGAGTTTATATTTTTCAGATTTATATTTATTAAGTTATGATTTTTCAAACGTACTGGACTTTTCTGTAAAACCCAGAATTTCAGATTTTGCACGGTCCATATAACTTGGGATTTCGATATATATTTTTAACCTAAATATTTTTCTAATTATTTTTCATAGATACCTATGTCAATCTAGTTTCTAGAACCTTTGAGTTTGTATTTTTCTGATTTATATTGATTAAGTTATAATTTTTTAAATGTACGGAACTTTTTTATAAAATCCAAAATTTCAGATTTTGTCCGGTTCACTTTATTAAGGGTTTCGACCCATATTTTGAATCTCAAAATTTTTTATTTATTTTTCCTAAAAACTTATGTGAATCTAGTTTTTAAATCCATTGAGTTTATATTTTTCTAATTAATATTTATTTAGTTATGATTTTTATAATACAGTACAGTTTTTTAAAAAAAAAAAAAATATATATATATATATATATATATATTAATTATTAGTGGGTCATGATTATTAACTATTAAGGTTTTAACCTTGTTGTTTGACTTAGACTTGTGTGCATTGGGATTCCACCCATGTGTCTTGGATCCCTCATAGGGTTCGGCCAAGTGTCTTAGATCCCTCTTTAGGGTTCGACCTTGTGTCATGGATCCCTCATAGGGTTCGACCATGGAGTGTTGGATTCTCTTATGGTTCCCACTAGTATTGTCTATCCGTCTTAGTCGTGATATTTGATGATTGTTTACAGGTTATTAATGTTATTTAATTTTAGTTCTATTCATATCATTACTTTTGATGTTAATGTGTTCATTTTTTTTTCTTATTAAATGTTAAATAAATGTGTTTATGCCATGTAACCCTAGTATCATACTATGATCATTACATCATTTCATATAGGGGGTGCATAAGGGAACGGGGTTGAAGTATATTATATACGTTTATATTGATTTTATCAATTAATCAGGGTTCGGTACCCTAGGGTGAAAGGCCCCAGACATTATTATATCCTGCAGATGGGTCGATGAGACCGCTCCCAGTGCGGGAAGGAGATGGAGACCCTATGTGGTTATGGGTACTAGTTGCATGTGCATCCTGCACTCACCTTGCATTTACCTTCACTTTTATGTCATCCTTATCATATGATTGAGATACACGTCTTGATTAAAATCTTGTATAGTATGATATCATACCATACACACTGTTGTATTACTGGGCCTCGGCTCACGGTGTTACACCGATATCATTTCAGATTTTGAGGAGCCAGGTGCATGGGAGGATTTTGAGACGGATGACTCCGGTTTACTTGAAGAGACCGGCGATGATTTGGGAGTCGATCCCACACTTTGAAAGAGACTTTATTGATCATTTTAAGACATTAGTTATTTAATTTTTGGGCATGTATGCCTTTAATTGAGAGCATGTTCTCACCCTCTTTTCCCCATACTTAGTTGATTTAATGCCCATTTTCTACAATGGATATGCTTATTACTGATTTTAACACCTCGAGTAGAATTATGGTTAACCTTATGACACCCGATCGATCGATTCAACTTTCTTTTGATTCTCTTGACTTAATTGACCTAGTTTGACTTTGTGGACTGAGCCTTGATGGTCTAACTACATCATGTGGACCATTGGGGATCATTCATAGATCACCTCCAAACTCAGGTTACGGGTCGACCCATGGACTTTTCGGGTCGAATCTGTATACCCGGGTTCGGGGCGTGACAGAAGATGCCTCCAAAAAGCAAGAAAGCATAGCTAAAGAACCAAAAGACCTAGACTTCTCTATATGCCACAATCGTCCACCTAAAAACAAATCTTCAAAAAAATCCCCTTGTAGTGCGGAACCATTATAATATAAATATATTTATTATATATAGCAGATTATACTATATTTATTAGCAATATATAATTATATTTATTATATATATAAATGCAATTATTATGTTTATTAAATATATCTAATTTACTTATCGAATATCCCACATGTTAATCCCGATTCTAATTAATATTGATTCAGAATATCCGTTTGATATCGAATCGAATTCAAATATATACTTTTTTCAGATTTAAATTTGAATATGCTTATATTTGATTCAAAAATTATCTGTTGACAGCCCTATCTATATTACTCGAATTGTGTTTCAATCTCCTTATAAAAAAAGGGTCGGGCTCCAGTTATAGGATACAATATGAGCCAAGTTATAAGACCGACCTTTTTTGACCGCTCTTGTTATAGGACAAAATATGAGCCACATGGAACACTCTTAGAGGACGCTGACCATATGGATGTTTGGCCAATCCCTAGGTAGACCTACAAACCAAAAATTAGCATGATTAGTGATTTCTAGGCATATTATATATATATATATATATATATATATATATATATATATATATATATATATATATATACCGATTTAGAAATCAGTAATTAGGCCAATTTTTGTTACGCAAGTCCATATAGGGATGTGCCAAACATTCGTACAGTGAATATCCTCTAATATTGTGCCACGTGGTTGATAGTGTGGGTCTGTCATCAACTTTGATGATGGATGCATCATCTAATTTTTTTTCAAGGGATACTTGCTTTAACAGTTGAGTTTTTTTCTTTTTTTGGTAGTTAAGCCATCCATCATCTATTTTTTTTTCAATGGATAAATGCTTTAACAGTTGAGTGTTTTTTGATAATTATACCTATTTGTAAAGAGATCAGTAACTCGGTGAAGGTGGGTTTTGATCCCACGTCTATGGTATCATCATTGTAATACCCTGAACTTTTATTCAGTGGTATTAATGTAAATTAACTATAAAATTGTAACAAATTAGCATCCCTAATTTTTTTTAAACTTTATTATTTATCTAGAACATTCTATCATGTCACGTAAAAATAAATTCGAGAACTTAATCAGAACATTTATATCATGACACGTAGGAAATTTCATTATAATAACACTAGAACCGATTTTGATACATGTGTACCTATATTGTAGTAATGTAGGGATATTGTACTGAATAACCAACTTAATTAACTAAGATCATAATTTTAAATTAGGAGTTATTTTTAAAATAATAATGTTTTAAAATGACGAATGCCACCTATGCATTTTTAATCAACACGTTATTACCATTGGGGCATTTGAGATTCTTATCACATTTTGATATTTTACAAAATAATATAATTTTAAAAAAAATTAAATTAAAAATATTTTAAATAATTTTTATTATTTTTTATAAATTTAAAGAGTAATCGTTGGTAAGTTTTGTTATTATTGCTTGTTTGTATGTTGATTGAGTTTATTTATTGGGACAGGCCTTTCGGGCCAATTTAGAGATCTTTTAGGCCCCAAAATAATTTTATTTAAAGCCTACTTGATATTCATAGGCCTTAGGCCCATTTTTAACCCATACCCATCTTAAAATAAGCCTTTTAATGGGTTATAAAAATTACCTATTTTAATGTGACGAAAATCAATTAAAATAAAATTCCTTGAAAAGAATCTTTTTAAAATAAAATATAAAGTTTTAAATATACTTGCTAAAATCAATAAAGCTTATATTTAAAAGTTTTTTCCCATGAACTATTATAAATAGGACCCCTCATCCTCATATCAATTCACCAATTCTCTTGATCTCTTTCTTGTTCTTTAAACTCTTTAGAGTTCTTCTTGTTCTTGGTAGTGGAGGTTCTAGTTCTAAGTTTCAGAACTAGATAGGTACGGATATTCTCTTCTAGTTTATGATTCATTTAGTTTAAATTCTTGTTATATGATTTTATGAGTTTAGATATTCATGGCTTATGCTTTTGATTATTTTGCTAAATGATTATATTGTTCATCATCATAATGATGCATCCTCATTTGGGTTGGGTATTAGACAGGAGTGCACATAGGCTTTGCGGCCCGGAAGTATGGTATTAGACGGGAGTACGCATAGGCTCTACGGCCCAAAAGTTTGACTTAGTCGGGAGTGCGCATAAGGCCTGAAGAATTTGACTTAGATGGGAGTGCGCATAGGCTCTACGACTGAAAGAAACCCTAAAGAATTAACAAGGGCTCGGTGCCCTAGGGTGAAAGACCCCAAACCCCTACAGAAGAACCTACATGTTGGACTTGTGAAAAAACAGGAATGTGTGAAATAAATTTTTTGGGTTCATTCAATCAGATCATCATCATTATCATATTTTATTATTGTATCACATGTGCTCTTAATCTTTGCATGTGTTTAAATTAAATGAACTACAAACATGTGATTATCTTGTGGAATGTACTGGCGAAAGGTTACGGTTTATATTGAGTTTTGCCGATCACTTTTAGAGAACAACGAATAATTGAAAAATTACTAAAAGAACTATAAAACGTCATTTTTGATCAAAATGCATTTGTTAAAGTTGTTTCTTATAATTTTTAGAATAAAATTTTGAAAGAAATAATTTTTTGACATACTTTGAATTTTTGCCAAAAGTTGACCATTTTTCTTGAACCACGAAAATTAAATTTTAAAACTATCTTAAATGATTATTTTGGCTTAAGTGTTTTCACAAAAGATGTTTAATATAGATATTAGGTAATTATAGAAACCCTAATTAGTGATTTTATTAAAAATTAAAATTTTGACTTCGGTTATTTCACCGTAATAACTTGTTTACGCTTCCGCATTATTTTGACTATTGGGGCTGAACTGTTCTTCATCAATCACGACGATGATTCTCTATATTTTGTTATATTCTTGGGGCATTTTATTTTTATCGCACCCTAGATCTTGTTTAAACTAGTTGATCTATAGGCATTCGAGTTCGATTTAAGTGCCTGAATTCGAGACGTGACAATCATCCGCAAACTTTACCAACTGAGCAAGCTGGCACCTTCTAACAATTGAGTTGAAATATAAAAATGTTGAATGGCCAAAGCACCTTTATAAATTAAAAAAAAAATTAAAACCCAAAAGAAACAATATTTGTTAATTTAAGGAATTTGAGGGTCACATCAAGAATAATAATTTTTTGAATTTTTTAACAAGAGGAGCACTGAGTGTGCATGATTCTCATGTGCATGCAGGCCAGGTGATGTATCTTTTGACACCAAAAAGACCAGAACGTCCCTGCCAAGTGAATAAATTAAAAAATAAAAAAGAAGTAAAGTAAGGGCATTTGGGAGCATTTTTGGCGAAATGCAAGAAGGGCCTTTGCTGTTTAATAAGTAGAATGGAATAATGTTGAATAAGTTGATGAGTTGTTCCACGTAGATATCAAACTAACGTCATCAAATAGCTAAAATATCTTAATAATCCTCCATCCATCACTCATCAGGTAACAATATATAATTTATGTCCAATGAAGTCTCATTCGTCTCAGAGTATTGGTGGCTCACTATTGGATCAGCTCAAGCCCTTGATCCTGAGCCCAAAATGTCTCCATCAGATGATTACGTGGCCCTCCAGTAGGAGGACGACATGGAGTTGGATAAATGAATGACATAAGCTATTATCTTAAGACCATGCTTTGAAGTGTGCAGTGTGGAGAGTAGCTGGTCAAAGCGGTTGTAACAGCCATTACAAGGGCGGGTATCTCTTACAAAAAGTTTTTGCTACTTTTTAAACTCTTTCATTATTACATTTGATGTATCATATATATCACTTAAAAGAAGCCGAAGGCACCTGAGCGAGTGGGGGAGCGTCCGAGTGTGTGCGTGGGACTGTGGGGAAACCGTATTAAGAGAGTTGAGGGCATGGTTCGAAATCTCGGGACCGACCACCACCGATACCGATCCAGATCGGTCCATCCAGTGGTGGAGCCAAGATTTTGCTCAAGGGTGGGCAAAGTGGTCAATAATAGCTGATGATATTGGTACCAATTTTTTGACAAACCACAGTATGGGCCACGTGGCACACTCTTAGAGACCACTGACTGTATGGATGTTTGGCCCATCCCTACATAGACCTACAGAACAAAAACCAGCTTGATTAGTAATCTCTAACCATTGAATTAGATCCAAAGGTTAGAAATCACTAATGAGGCTGATTTTTGGTTTGTAGGCCCACCTAGGGATGGGCCAAACATCCATACGGTAAATTGGTCTCTAAGAGTGCTGAACGGAGCAAATATTGTGGTCCACCTAAGGATGGGCCAAACATTGAAGTTGAGGTTGGGCAATGAAAGAGAGTTGCACGGGGCTCAAACTGGAGACCACTTAGGTGCATGCAAATATTCAAAATTGAGGGTGGGCAACTGCCCCCTAGCTCTGCCACTGGGTCCATCTGGTTTGAGACGACATTAGGTTTCTTCATGGAACAGTGCACGAGATGATCCCAAAATGAAATGGATTGGTGCGTGTCAATCCTGATCTGGATCACCAAATCTAGAACGTGATCGGCCAAGACTTCGAACCATGGCATGGTTTAGACTTTGGTTTTAAAAAGTACCATTGATATATGTGGCGTGTGATCATTGGCCCATGAAAACTGCTTCAAAAATCCCGCCGCTTCAAAAAAATTCTCATAATGGTTAAACTAGGTCAAGGGGGTAATATAAAGTGTTATAATAGTGCCAAAATATTTGGTTGCTGGTTCTTATATCAAGGAAGATGTCCCTTATGTTTATACTAGTAGGTGGCCCATGCCCATGGCACTCTCCGACAAAGCATTTGCCAAAATCGGGTGTGAGTGGCTTAGATCCACCATTCATTTGGGGTGATAAGATCTCGGCCATCCTTTGTGAGGCCGATAAGAGGGAGGATAAGTGACTTCTCTGTTTTGTTATATAGATGTATAGTGGGTGGCCCGTGCCCTCGGCACTCCTCTACAAAGCATTTTCCAAAATCGGGTGTGAGTGGTTGAGATCCATAGTCTATTTGGGGGATAAGATCTCGGCCATCCTTTGTGAAGCCGATAAGAGGGGTATATAAGTGGGGAGAATATTTCCCTGTTAAATTAATCCAACCGTCTAAATTTTATTTTTTGTAACGGTTGATATGGGTCCGTAGATATATGAAGCCTATAAGAGGGGGAGACAACCGCTGTGTTTTGTTATATAGATGTATAGTGGGTAGCCCGTGCCCTCGGCACTCCTCTACAAAGCATTTCCCAAAATCAGGTATGAGTGGTTGAGATACATAGTCCATTTGGGGGATAAGATCTTGCCCATCCTTTGTGAAGCCGATAAGAGGAGTCTAAGTGGGTAGACAATTTCCTGGTTAAATTAATCCAACCGTCTAAATTTTATTTTATGTAAGAGTTGATATGGGCCCTTGGAGATATAAAGCCTATAAGAGGGGGAGACAACCGCTGTGTTTTGTTATATAAATGTAGGGTTTTAGCTCTACTATTATAAAGTGGCTGGCCCCATTAAGCCATGAGCCAATTGTTTGAGCCGTCGTTGGAGCCTTTTGCCACTTTATTCCTAAATTGCCATTATATTATGCAGCTAATCTTTTGTTTACATTCGAGGGTATTTCAATCTTTTTAATTTTGAATAAAGTGCGTTAATACTAAGGCATGTTTGATTGCGTGAAAAATTTTCTTGAGAAAATATCCTCTTTTCTGTTGGAACATTTTCCCAAGAAAAAATAACTGGTAAACGAGTTCTCACCTATATGGGCGGAAAATGAATTCTGGGCTTGGGCAGGATAATCTTGTTTTCTAGAAAAAAAACTCACCGCTCTAAAATGGCTATCAAACAATGAAAAATTGTGTCAGGAAAATATCCCACAGGAAAATTGGCAATCAAACATGCCCTAAGTGGCTTGCAAGAACACTGAGGCCTACTATATCTTCTCCCACAATAACTCACATATTTTTCTTCAAAATCTCTCACAGTACAGTCTCATGTCTCTCTCTTAAAAACTTAAATTTTCCATTAATAATGGGTTTACAGTAAAAATCGATCCATTAGAAAGCTCTTGATGAGAGATTTACAATAATATCTAATACTCTCAACTTTTATTCAATTATAAAATTATTATTTAATTTATTTTAAATTTATTGTAATGGCATTTTACGAGGACTAAGTACAAAATAATAATAATATAATTGTTTAAGTGCCCTTTTAAAGCATTATCATCTTTTTTCTAAATGGTTTGTTTTAGTTTTTTTGCACTTTTAAAAATAACTTCAAAAAAATTAAGGGCGTGTTTGTTTGCCAAGTGGAAGAATTGCATTTTCCTTTGGAAAACACAACTGTCCCTTGTTAGATAGCCATTTTAAATCTGTATAATTTTCTCTACCAAGCCATTTAAATATGGATAATTTTCTCTAGTAAGCCCGTAATTCATTTCCCATCCAGATAGGTGATTTCCACCTGAAAATAAGCCTTTATTTTCTTATTTTTTCACACGATTGAAATATGTGTTCTCAGTTGCAGTCAATAGCAATTTAAGGCATTTTCCAAATATATTTTCTCGGGAAAATTTTCTGTGCTATCAAACACACCCTAAAAAAATGACTCTTACACAATAATCTTGACCATGGTTTTAAAAACGGCCGTTTAAATGGTAACACCCCAAGCCCGTTTCTATTTAAACCGTTTAAACACGTTTTATCGGTTTTGAAAAAAACGGCCCTTTTTTTTGTTTTAACGGCCATTAAAATCGTTTAAACAACCGTTTAATTCTGAAAAATTTTGTGAAAAAAATGGCCGTTAAATCCGTTTAATTCCATTAAAATCCATTAAATTCCATTTTTTTTTTTTCAAATTTCAAAATTTGAATTTCAGTGCCATTTTTTCCGTTAAAATCGTTAAAACAGTTAAAACCCGTTAAAATCCGTTAAATTCCATTTTTTTCCCATGTTTTTCCATTTTTGCCCCTGGCCGTTCCAATCCGTTTTAACGGTTTAAACCATGGTTTTAAAAACGGCCGTTTAAACGGTAACGCCCCAAGCCTGTTTTCGTTAAAACCGTTTAAAAACGTTTTATCGGTTTTGAAAAAAATGGCCGTTTTTTTGTTACAACGGCCGTTAAAATCGTTTAAACGGCCATTAAAATCGTTTAAACAGCCGTTTAATTCTGAAAATTTTGGGAAAAAAAATGGCCGTTAAATCCGTTTAATTCTGTTAAAATCCGTTTAATTTTCATTATTTTTTTTTTAATTTTCAAATTTCAAAATTTGAATTTCAGTGCCATTTTTTCCGTTTTTTTCTGTTAAAATCGTTAAAACCCGTTAAAATCCGTTTAATTCCGTTAAATTCCATTTTTTTCCTTTTTCCATTTTTGCCCCTGGCCATTTCAATCCGTTTTAACGGCCGTTTAAATGGTAACACCCCCAGTCCGTTTAACCGTCAAAACGGCCTCCTTTAAACCTTGGTTTAAACGGCCTCCTTTAAACCTTGATCTTGACATCTCTCATCTTCAATTACGTACTTATGTGCATCATGCATCGTGCATTGCATGTATGTGAAAAAGGTATGAAAACAAGTTGGATAAGATGGCTGCAATCGAAAGTCATCCTTCCCCCAATTGTCAAGTGGCACACTCTTTCAAACCCCACTGATCCTATAAATGTTTGGGTTGGGATGGGGGTGGGGACAACCATTTTTGACAACTATTTTTGATAACCATTTGGTGGATCCACATAGAAGATGAATCAATGACTGATTTTTGGTGAGGATGATCTCTATAGTGAGGAGATCATCCTCACAAAAATTCAAATCATTCCGATATTCGTAGACTGGTTTAGAAGTTGAAGAATTATGGACTGTTTATTTTTACCCTGAAACTTGAAAACTACTATTGATGGGGTTAGAAATTTCAGAATGGGCTGATTTTTTGTTGGGGGGTGATCTATATGGCGAGGAGACCATCCTCACGAAAAATCAGCCATTGATTCATCTTCTAGGTGGGTCCGCCAACATGGTTGTCTAAAATAGTTGTCAAAAATGGTTGTCCCCCGATCTTGACCCTAAATGTTTAGGATTACAGACAAAAATAAGTCTGGTTGATGATTTATAGCCATTGGATTTGAGCATTTTGCATTATGAACTTGAAAAAAAGTGGGTGGGGGATGTACCAAACTTTTGAACTAGTTGTCCATGTCAAAGTCCTAATCGTCTCATCTTCTTCTTTGTATTTATTATTATTATTTTGTTCAAGTTGAAAATTATTTTGATGTGATTTCCTCCATGTTGTATGTTTTACGCTTTCAAAATGCCACTTGGGGTCTGTTTGGCAACCAGACACGGATTTGGAATTGAAAATAGAATTCTAGGAATTGTGATTTCTAAGAATTTGAATTCAAAGAATTGAAATTTCTTGTGTTTGGTTGCACCGGGGAAATTACTTGGAATTCCCAATGAATTCTAATTTTAATCGTTTGGACATCTAATAGAATTGAAATTTCTATCCATCTACATAAGAGAAATATCATCTCATGAACTTTATGTTATAATGACTGTTATTTTTTTGTCATCTGTCAATTAAATGTTATCGATGCTAATTTAAAGAAAAAAATTTAAAAATAAATAAATTATTTTGATAATTTTTTACTATAATTAACCCGTGTCAAAATATCAATGGCTAAAGCCCTAAGTGGCACATGATGCAACAAATACAGATGTCCATCATCAACACTAATGATGGACTACATTCTAAGCACGCCACGTGGCACATTATTAGAGACAATAGACCGTATTGATGTTTATCCCATCCCTAGGTGGACCTACATACTAAAAATCGGGTTGATTAGTTATTTCTAACCTTTAGATTTGAGTACCCCAAATAATGCTAGATATCCCATAGTTAAAAATCAACACATAAAAGGCACGAATCCAATGGTTATAAATCACTAATACCGAATGGATATTTATACCAACCCAACGTGTACCTACATACTAAAAATAAGGTTGGTTGGTTATTTATAAGCTTTGGATCTTCTTATCTCAACTAATGCTAGAAATCCAACGGTTAAAAATTAACTCTTAAAAGACACCAATCCAACGGTTAGATACATCCCTAGGAGGACTTACCAACTAAAATCAGGCTGATTAGTTATCTCTCAACTTGGATCTTTGTACCCCAACTAATGCTATATATATCCCACGGTTAAAAATCAACCCATAAAAGACATCAATCAAATGGTTATAAATTTGTAATCCGTTGATGATGGACCACAGTATGAGCTACGTGGCACATTAGTAGAGACCACAGACCATATGGATGTTTGTCCCATCCGTAGGTGGACCTACATGCTAAAAATCAAGTTGATTAAAAATTTCTAACCTTTGGATCTAAGTACCCATATCACACGGTTAAGAATCAACCACAAAAAATACACCAATCCAACGGTTTCAAATAACTAATCTTGCTGATTTTTTATTTATAAGTCCACCTAGGGATGAGCTTGAGAGTTGGAGCCCGAAAAAAAAACTCTTTTGAATCTCTCCACCCGGAAATAGAATTCCAGGAATTTGAAGTTTCTTCTCCCCTCTAAAACTTCTAATTCCGGAAAAATCACGGAATTGGAAATATAATTCCTGAAATTCGGTCCTCCCAAACACAGTGATTTGTGATTCCAAGAATCACAAATCCAAATCCGGCTCAATTCTGGGTTACCAAACAGACCCGCAGACGAAAAAAAGAGAAAATTATATACAATCTACCTCTAACACAGGACGACCTCTTGAGATTTTGAATGACCTCAAAATATCACTAAGGTCTTATATAAAACAATTTGGGCAGCAGAGCATCGCCTAACTTCATAACAAAACGACCCTATTCAAATGGTGCATATGCTTTCATTTTTGTGCAACCATGTAGCGTCTTATCAAGGTGTCGAAGAAATCATAATCATTTTTATTGATATGCTAGTTATCTTGCCTAATCTCAGCCGTACACATGTCATCTCACCTAATTAAAGCATACCACACGTGACACCTAGGCCTTAATACCGAGGGACCCAATTAGTAGAACATTTTAATTCTTTTTAAATATATTCCAGGAAGATCCATGGACTTGTCAATGTAGCAAGAATTTCGTTGAGTCAGCTAGCACAAAAGTGCATCTGTACAGAAGAGAACTTCCTAATTATCAGCTAAGGCCAATAATAAAAGAAGTTTGAAGAGAGCCCAACTCTCGTAGAATTAGACTCCCTTCAGATGTCATGATGAGGAAGGAGACTTTCTTGATCAAAGAAGCCCTAAGATAAAAGTCTCCTAACTCATAACCAATTCCTTTTAGAGATAGATACCTCCTAGCATTGGACAACAGAATGGAGACTTTCTTGGGCACTAATATGAGGAATAGACAGTCTCTATTAAGTATTAGACTTCATTTAGAATCTATAAATAAGGATTATCAACAAAGATATGATTATCGAATCTCAATTTATCAGAGCCTTAATAACTATACTCGCAATTATCTCTTCCCTTCCTCTTACTTGTCCGTCGAAGTGTTTTTTTGTAGGTCCCCCACCGATCACTTCGGAGAGAAGAAAGACAAAAGACTATAATCCCAATACTATTAATCAAGATTTGCAATCAAAGAGTTAATCCTTTAATTCGCTATCGGTGAAGTATATAACGCGTAAATGTGATGCGTGGTCCGCAGAGGAACTAAGGTCTCATCTCTTATTGTCAGAACCAATCGTTGAGGGTCGTGTGGTGAAGAAAATTCTCCCACAACAAGTATACCTAAATGGTTCGAGAAGCCTGTAGAGGTGGAGTGAGTTCGTTTAGGTGAGAGTTCATGGAGGAACTCTTGAAATTCCTTGAGAGTTCTTTAGAATTTGTTCATACTTCTGCTAAGAGTGAAAGTAATGGATAAGCCTCAAGGTAAGTCCTCAATTAAGCAAAAAAGCCATTTTTTTTTAATGAAAACAATAAAATTTATTTGATACAAGGCTATCATTGTCAAAATAATTTCAGTAGCTCTTGATCATCACCAAAAGGAAAATCCCCAAGAACCAGCTCAGATATATAAGATTCTTGTCTTGTTAATTTTATTCTCGAAAACATGAGAATGAGAAAATGGTTGATCTCAAAAATCTCATTAGTCTTTATCACAGACTGCGATGGAGTTCTGACGATGGCTTCTTTCTGCAAACCAGAGACCTCAAGGTGCGGAAGGTAGGATTAGAAATACCCACAGTTGAACGAACTTCGAACAGAATGATTAACCAGGTAACCATGAAGAAATGATAATCTAGCCCGATTCCCAGTGGATTTGTGGAGCTTAAACATAATTATTCACAACCATAACTGAACGTTTGTTTTGACACTAACCAAACATGAATGGTTTTGGTGTATCCCATGTACCAGTTTAGAAATGGAAGTTAGCTCCCCATTGGTTGGTTAAGATCGTGCATTGTTTGTAGTTTTCGGCATGCCACCATCATCAATTGGATGGTTCGGATTTATGCTTCGGTGGAACCAATAACTTATCATGTTTTCCGAATGAGTTTGGTAGATATCGGGCCAATGTGGGTGAAAAGAGGGCCAAGGGATGATCTTAACATGAAACCAGCAACTTAGTACTAGGCAAATAAAAAAATATATTAAAATTGAGAAGTGCGCAAAAACAACCTGATAAATAATAATACAGTGCTGCAAGTACAGTGCAAGTCCTAATCGCCGGACTGGCAATCACAAAAGCAAGCGCACAAACAACCAGGCTACCTTTGCTGAAGACTATGAACAAGAGAACATCACAACCCAGAATACAAAATCCTTCCACGCCTTCCTCATTAAATAATTCATCTTAAACGTACCTTTTTTTTTTATTTTTATAGTAGGCGAAAATGGTGTGAAAGACTCCAGGAATACACATTCATAGCTGCTCTGTGGAATGCTCGAACAGAAGGGTTTCACTCATGGCCTCCTGCTCCAGAGAGGGCTGCGCTTGCTCTTCGGCCACTGGCCCACTGTCTTGTTTATACTCAGTTTGGCTTGGCTCAGTGACTGGACCTACCTTCTGGTCCAGAGTATGATGTTCCACTTGTTGGATAGATGTAGTAGTATGCTCTGTTGGAATGGCCAAGGTGGATTTTTCAGAGGGCAGTTTGGGAAGAGATTTTCGAAGTGGCTTCTTAGAATGTTGAGGGGATGATCCTTTGGTGAGGCCGTTCTGGGAGACCTTCTCATCCAGACTCAACCGGCTCGATCGACAGCTGCGACTGCTATTTTCTTCAGAGTCAGCTCTAGGAGAGCTCTTCTGGCGGCCGAGCTTGGGAGATTTGGCTCTCGTCAGGGGTATCTGCATCACCAGAAAGTTAAAAACTCAAATCCAAAACAATTTAAAAAGAAAGCATGGCCTCCTAATAACTGCTCAGGTTGAATTCATCGGCCAAAAGATTGATTTCCACATTGAAGTCTTGAACATTGATTCAAGAGGAATTCACAGGTTGAGATCAGAAGTCATCCTCCAGAACAGTGCCGCATATGTGGCTAACATGCATAGGGATTTAAACCCACTATTTGATGGATCACACCAGGAGATCTTCTAAGCTCCAGAACAAACAGAATGACTAAACATCTGATCTGGACTTCATCAGGACATTTTGCCATATTTTTACTGTTTCAAGCGGCCGATCTGGTCTGGGTTTTAAATCACTGCTTGCATGTACACCACAAGTATAGGCAAACCACACGGCTGCAGGAAAACTTCCCATCATTCTGTCTTAATGAACTTATTCCTCTTGGTCCAAAATTTTCAACCCGTGTTCTGGATGCCTACTGTGTTATACAATAGTAGGCCATATTAGAAATACAACTGCGTTGTTTTAGTTACCAGACTAGGGAGGAAGCAAAAAAGGTGCAGCCATATAAAGTAGATATAAACCACTTAAAGAGAAAATGCATTATTTGAATGGGTAATAGAGGCTTGGATAAAGGCATAAAAGCAGAACCCTCTCCATAACAGAACAATGGCCTGGGGCACTCGCAAAGCTAAAATCGTCATGGACTTGGCTTCCACGTGTATGTGAACCACTGGAACTCCTCTAGGAGCATCAGAATGTGATAAATATCATCGAAATACCTCTGATACCATGATGATTGAGATCTCAGATTCCATGTCAATATTTTCTTTTGCTCGAATTCTTCCTTGGCCAATAAACTCTTAACACTTAGTAATAATCATAAATCCAGCATCATTTGTAAGTTTGCATTGCCAATTAATTACACTGAAAAAAATCACTTTTCTTCGGTTCAAATAGTGCTTCAAGATTTTCATGCAGTGGAATTAGATTTTGATTCAAACACCCAGGAAATCCATGTCCAATCTGAACCCGTTACAAAATGGGCAGAAGACAAGAAGAATGGAAATGGTTATTCCGGATCCATCCATCCTCTTTAAACTTTCTTCTTTCCAGGGGAGAGGTTTTTCTTCATTCAGACACCTTAAACCTAGTATGCTATTATCAATGCCCATGTCCTACATTAGCAACTTTACTTAAGATTGTTTATTAGTCCCAACTCTCAAATTGGAAGGTCTCCCTCAACATTTGGCACTGCTCTCTTCCTTTGAAGGTTCATTTTGAACTTTCTAGTGGGATCTGGTGGTGGATCAAAGTTATTGGGAGTATGCAACAGAACTAGGTATTTTTTCTGCCAAGAGAAATAAGATCATTTAAACCTTTATATCTCACATTCTTCTCATTTAGTGTTGTACTTGACCCACTAACCCAGGAGGGTAAAGATTCCACAACGATCATGGTTCTAATGTTGCAGATGGAAAATGAGATATAGAAGTTATAAGTCTTCTAAGAGGATGTCCAATGGTGCATAAGCTTGTCATCAATTAGCACAAACGAAGATTATATATAAACAGGTTGATGTTCACCTATGATGCAGGATCATTCTAAATGGGTGAAGTACTTGTTTTGGATTCTGCAATCCATGAGTTTTGGTACAAACACTCCTGATTTTTTTAGTGTCTGTGTAGAAAATATAATATTCCAGATATGTATTCTCATTTATAGGTATGATACGAAATGTAACGTATCCCATTACATTATCCAATATTAATTTAAAATTACATAAAAATTAGTTACTTATTTTTACATAAATTTACAATATGCTGCTGAGTCTAAGAATCCTATTTTTCAGGGTTGGCCGAATTTGAAACACCATACTCATGTTGAACTCTTGACAAATTGGATCGGGTTCAAATTATCAGATCAGGGTTCCAATAGCTCATCGAATCATGATTTCGGACCCAACTCTGATCAAATGGACCTAATACCTCAATCTAGACCTGATCCAATAAGCTAGCAGAGCTTATTGAATCAGATCGGGGGCGATCTAAAACTGAGCATATCTTGTCGATATACCTATTAAATTTGAATTAAAGAAAACTAAAGTTGGAAGTTCATAAGTCAAATAACAAATTGTAAGATTTTTTTTTATCAACACACATTTTATTGATATAGTATGTTCCATTAATCATATTTATATACTATTGTTTAAATGTCAGATCGGATCATGGTTAATCCAGAAGTGATCTGAAAGCTTCTCGGATCACAACTCCTAGACATGGACCCAATGTTATTGGACCAGATCAGATTGGATCATTTGGGCAACCCGATCCATTGACAAGTCCTACACACCATACTCATAGTCAAACATGGAATGAGAGAAACAATATTAAGGGAAAATATGCAAAAGATCAAATTCAAGAGTATCGAGGAAAAAATTACATTTAAAAAGAGTTGAAAAATGACTTATCATATTTTGAAGTGGATAAACTCAGAAAACCATCCAAAATGAGTGTAGCATTACCAACAGTTACATGGCAATGGCATGACTTTTTTATTCATTGTTGAGCATGAGTAGCAATTGTAGGGCACACAGAAACCTATATGAAAGTCAATAATAAATTAAAATATTATGACCAAAGGGATAAAATTTGGGCAAGATGATGAAGTTGTAGAACAAGAGAATAACAAAGTTGAAGGATGATCTCAATTTCAATTGGCCTTGAAATAGGCCAATAACATGTAAGAAAGGCCATAAATTCCTTTTTTTTTTGTTGTGGTGATGGGCCATGATATTCTATTAGATAAGTAATGAGAATGTATTAAAAAGAGAAAATAGGGACAAGTCAGAACAAAAGCCCAACTACAAAATAAGCTAATTTAGGAGGGAGGTGTCAGCCACATTTTTCTGAAAAAACAAAACTAAAGAGCTCTACTGAGAATCAGAACCCTGACTGTCTACAAAGTGCACATAGGTAACTTCCATGAATTCCTTGGGAAGAGCTGACCAATGGAAGAGTGAAGCCTTTGCTTCCTTGACCACCTCACTTAATTTGCTATACTAGTCTCCAAAAATGGTGGTATTTCTTTCTTTCCAAATGCACGAAACCTCAAAGCAAAGGGAAGCATCCTCAATTTTGGGTCGAGACCCTCCAATCTCCAACTATCGATTCACTCAGGCAAGCTTTTATGAGTGACCCAGTAAATTCCAAAGAGAATGAGGAAGGTACTCCAAACACTACTTGTGAAGTCGCAATGGATGAGAAGATGATCTAAGGATTCACCACAAGCATGGAAAGGGAACACATGGTCAAGGCATAATCTTCCTCCTACTAATCAAATAATTGGCTGTGAGAATTTTATCAAGTGAAATAGATGGCATGAAGAAAGCCACCTTTGATGGAATTGGAGTTCTCGAAATCCAATTGGCTGGAAAGAAAGGGGGTGAATACCATGGAGCGCCATGAAAAAAGAACGCAACATGAAGAAACCTTTCTTATCCCATTTCCAAACTCATATATCACCTTCTTGCAATGAGAGGGAAAGGCTGTCAAGTCTTCTATGTAAAGAATAATTTCATATTCTAGTTTGGCAAAGATTCCGTGTGACACAAAATATTCTTGTAGCCGTTCCTACGAGCACCAGTGTAGTGTTGAAGATGTCGTGGTGCGCATATTTCGCCGACTACGTGAAGACTAAAAGACGAAGACATCAAGAATCAGACTGTTGACGACTGGAGTCATCTGAGTAACTGCCCATTTGTCAGTTAAAGATCGTATGCGCTCACCTAGGAAGGTAAGTGACTTAGTGACCATAGGAATAAGTTTTAAAATGAATAAAATATAATGGTCAAACTGAGTCAAAGGACAGACCTGAGTCTAGTCAAGATTTTGACTCTGGGAGTTCAATCGATTGGCCTGGATAGTCCAATCGATTGGACTCCCTGTCAAATCGATTGGACTCTACGGAACAGAAACTTACATGAGTCTGATCGATTGGATCTTTGGTACAATCGATTGGATTGATGAAGGAAAAACCCATCCGTACTTGCCCAATCGTTTGGACCAAGAGTACAATCGATTGGACTGTGTGCGAATAGGTCTTTTCAGATCCGAATTTCTAGGTTCCACCTTCCCCACTTCTCTTATGACTCAGGGCTACGAATCTCTATAAATATAACCCTCCTCTGGACTTACAAAATACACATTGACATACTGAAGAGAGAGTTTTATTTATCAAGAGTTGTCCATTCAAAGAAGAAAAGTCCAAAGCTTCACTATTATTCCTTGAGAGCTTTTCTCTTCTCTTTGATCATAGCTTAGTGCTTGATCCTTACTCAGCTTAAGTTTTCCACTTAGAATCTTAAACCTAGCAAGTCTGAGAGTACCAGTGCGTCTCAACACTATTTGAGCAACTTGGGGTTCAGGGTGTACTAAATCCTTCACCTTCAGTAGAGACTGGAGTGCTGAGAATTAAGATCGGGATGTACTGATCGAAGGTAGGTTTGGGGAGTACCAAACTGAACAAGCGAACAAGGCTTTTTGAAGGGCGCGCGTAGATTCGTAGCGTTGATTCAAAGGATGTGGAAGCATCGGTAGTGGGCCTTGGCTAAGGTTGGAAGCTGCATTTGCAACGGTGCTGTGTAGGTAACTTCTGTTTCGTTTAACTTTCCAGTTAGTGATACTTTCCGTCTGGACGTGGTCCCGTGGTTTTCCTTGGCTAAGGTTTCCAGGTAAAAACTCTTTGTCTTGTGGATGTTTGATTGTTGTTCCACTAATTGTATTAATTAAATCAAACGACAAAAAGATAATATACCACGGAGGTATATTCGATTTGTGTCAGTTGAGATAATCCATTTATCAATCAACTAAGGCATGCGTGTTTATCACCTTACCTTTACCAGTAAACTTGTGTTAGGATAGATTAATTTTTAAATACCTAATCCCTCCTCCCCCCTTCTAGGTATTCTTGAGTAAAAGAGAACGGACCGATTATTTCATTCTAAAGTTTCTTTCTATCCCATAAAGGTTATCATGGATTCAACAAAAAGGTTGCCAATAAAGGCTACCATGTCTAAGTCGAAGAACATAGAAAAAAGTAGTGAGACACATTAAGAGGGACCAATCATTAAGGGTGACCCGTCAACAGTAGAAAATCCAATGTAGTCATTGAGTTGGTCCTCTCCTCTAGAATTAAAATCCAAAATACTTGAATGGAATAAAGGCTACCATATCTAAGTCGAAGAACATAGAAAAAAGTAGTGAGACACATTAAGAGGGACCAATCATTAGGGGTGACCCGTCAACAGTAGAAAATCCAATGTAGTCATTGAGCTTTCATTTTCCTAACTTCATAATGAGTAATGAATTTGTTATCTATAAATTCCTTATGTATTGCATCATAACGAATATTCCACACCAAAATTCACTTGGCAGTCTCTCTCTCTCTCTCTCTCTCTCTCACACACACACACACACACACACACAGGGGAAGACCTTAGTACTTTGGTCCTCTCCTCTAGAATTAAAATCCAAAATATTTGAATGGAAAGCAGAATACTCAAATAAGATAAGGTTCAACTTCTAAAGTACATTTGGAAGTTAAACATTTTACTTAGTTGTTTCAACTCCAAGAGAATTTGAACAACACTAACATTGTGCTCTCACAATCCGGCTACCACATCAAGCCTTTGATCATGTAAAAATTCTTCACAATCGGCTTGCAAATACCATGGGCAGCATAACACTTTTTAACTCCCACACATGATGCAAAAGCCATCAACATCCCTATCTTCAACAAAGAAGCATGTTCATAACACCATCAATCCATCCAAACGCCCCAAAGTGTTGCAGATCTCTGAAATACAATAGGAATACCATGTAATGTACGGCCGTCATGAACTCGTGCCATCCCCCAAGTCAATGGGTAAGTGTACATGGAAAGCATCAGAAACAAACTCACTTTTTTTTTTCTCTTTTCCTTCTTTTTTAGGTATGCTCTTACATAGCAACGCAACAACCACCTCCTCACATTTGACCGTGGGTGTAGTGCACTATGTGAAAGCGAACCCATCTCATAACAACTCTCCTTAGTTTCTCTGCCTAACACCCAAACAAGACCATGCCTATGTATTCTTTCTTGGATGTAGTGTCCAACAGCACAATAAAACCCTCGTAATACCCACTCTCCTCTTGCCTGCACACCCAAGCTCAACATGGGATTGAATCTTCTTTTGCCCCTTCTAATTGACATCGTGAAAGCCACAACGGATCCCGGATAGGAGAGGTGGCTAGGGATTAGAGAGCTCTCTGAGGGAGAGGAATGGAGGGAGCCATGGGTAAGTTTATTTGTACGTATTTTTCTTTTTTTATGAATATGCTTCCACTGTTCTTTCCTTCTTCTTGCTTCTTCTTCACCTTAATCCGCATCTTTCCTTGTACCCCCTTTTTTTATGTTTGTTTAGCTTCACTCTCCATATTCTTGGGCCTCTGGGCTCCACAAGACCTCTTCCATGGCTCTCCTAACAGATTCGCATAGAGGCGGAAAACAGGGAACTCGAATTGTTCTCTACCCTTCTTTGTGGTGAATCAGCTCCTGTGAGCCTTCTGAGATGACAGATCAGAGGGGAGAAACTTGTGGGTCTCCTATGAAAAATGTCATCGTCAGTGGACCTGGTGTATCCCAACAGTGGAGCCTTAGATCTGCTTTGCTCTTCATTTTTGTCTCCATCTAATTCTGTTTAACTTGAAACCATCTTGATCTGAAACTTTATTGGAGATTATCTTTAGATCTAGTTTAGATCTGAAAATTTGGAGTTTTCACTCACTTTTTTCCTTAACTTCTTGTAGTCGAATCATTTCCTTGATTTGGTTTGGTTTAAATGAGCGATCCCTGTTTCCTGAGCTTATGCCTTGATTTTGCAAATTAAGACGTGATTTTGGATGAGAGTTAGTTAATTTTTTGTTTGGATTTGTCCTTAAGGTCATTGTCTCTATGGGTGGTTTTGGAGCTTTGTTTTTTGGCAGCAGCATTGTTCTTTAATTTTAAGAACTTCTGTTTCAATCTTCAAGTTTCATAAGGTCTACTCTGACCTCTGCTAGATTTTTTATAATCCTAGTCGTATCCATCTGATCGGGTAGATCCTGTTCTAACATCATTAGATCTTGATCTGATCGCTACCCTAACTCTCTGCTTTTGATGTTCGAATTGGTTGCCCTTCACTATATTGATCCTCTTGAATTTAATTGTTCAATTTCCCCATAACTGATTTCTGTGTAGTCATTTGGTTAATCTTGCTGCCAGGTTCTGGTTGTTCGGGTATGAGGAGAAAAAGCATTCAGCAAGATGACAACAGCATAAGGAAATGGTGAAAAAGCAGGAAGTCCCGTAGCATCATTTTCGTCCAAAAGGTTAATTGTTATGATACCCAAAGTCGCAATGCAAACCAGCACAGTGTCATTCATTAGTTCTTTCCACTCTCAGCTATCACTGCTGCTACTAAGCTAGCAAGAAAAAGATGACGGTCAGACTTGCCAAAGAGAGATCCACAACTTAAGTATCAAGGCAGAATGTGTAAGATGATTGGGCTGGGCAACAACTTCTCTGATAGCATTACTAAAAGCGCATATATGTCCCACCCTTCGACTGTAAGATACTTCCTGGCAATGGCAACATTAGTCCAAAAAAATCCTAAAGCAGCCACCATAATAAGCTTCTTTATGCTTTCCATCACAGATAGAGAGGCCACCTTTCTGTGCTATCATCCAACTTAATGATGAAGTTTACATTAGGGAAGCTGAAGCCATGATCACGCACGAAGCAGTTGTGGTGGTTGATAAATTAAATGAATTGAAGTCTCTGTGAAAGAGCTGCTAGATGAGATTATTCTACGAGGAGATCAGCAACTTGCTTCGCTACGCTACTTCCCCTAAAAGTTCTCAAAGCTTATGACATTTTCACAAAATATGGAAACTGTATAGTTTAGGCAGATCTCTCGAAAGACCTTCTTTAATTGATAGATGAAATACTACCCCCACAGACCAGACCACGCCCACACACACACACCACTTGCTCTACTGACCCAAAGTTTTCAGAGCCTCCAGCAGTTCTTTTTCCCCCTTTTTGGTCAGTAATAAATAGATTTTATTAATAAAAGGGAAAAACTATGAGAAGTCTTCCCCGATCTTTTCTTTAGCGAGAAAATCTGCTTTCGTTAGTGCTCTAAAGCATGTGGCTGTACAATATATCCAACCTATCAAGAATGACCACAATATGGTTGATAATGTTGGCTAAGAACAGCTTACACAAGGCCTCCAACATTTTTAGATGGGAGTATGGAAGCTATATTTCAATATAGTTGGAAAGATCACTAGAAAAAGGGACCAACCTCCTTCATCTGATAGATGAAATCCCCGGAGCCCTCCAAAGGCTGATCAGCCAAGGTATCATCATAGGCCTACAGAGTAATGTCATTAAATCTCTTGTTTGCACAGTTTTTTACTTTGCTAGTCGTAGATATCCCTCTTTCCCAGCCTCTTATTTATTTTAGGGGAAAGAGGCATGGAAAATACCTACTAAACTTTTTATCTTTAATTTTCAATGTTTGTAACCCAGAGAGAGGCAGAGAGAGTAACCTATTAAAGATTTATGCATAGTGGGGACAAGGTAAATTTGACTTCTTGAAGGAAACCAGAAAGAAGACAAATTACGCTCAAGTCTAATGGGAGCCTAGTCGCCAAATAGAGAGAAATTCCATAAACGAAAACGTGAAATGCCTCATTTTGTAACATTTGTAACTGTAATTCCTATTGTGAGAAATGCGAAGCAAGAGACATGTGAACTTGTGAAGGGAAATGGATTTCACAGTGTGGACAAGGATTCTATGGGCTATCTTACCTTTCAAAAAGAAGGAAAGAAAGAAAGAGAGGAAAAAGTTTATGGACAACCCCTCTCTGGCAGGTACTGAAAGTGTTTCTAGACATGACCAGGGTGTGATAATGAAGATGCTGTCTGTGCCCAAGGAACTTATTGTCCATAAGTTAAATAACAAGAGTATAAGATGTTAAAGCAAGGTTTTAACAATATCTCGATCAAGTTTCATGGGTCGACTGAAGCGAACATGATTCCTACAATGTGATTTCATGAGCTTCCAGAAAGGTGGGCCCTTGGTGACTTGCAATGATCAATTATTGAATATTAAGCCAGGAGATGGATAGATATAGCGTACAATCCACTGTCAGAAGAGACAATAGAGGTGATCCGTGGCAAGAAGACAAGCTTTGTACATGTAGAACTCTATTCCCACTCCTTGTTTCTCTTCTTAATTAAATCCCATCATTTAATTAATAAAACAAGGAAAGTTGATAGCTAATACTGGGCTCAGGCAACACATATTTTGGGCCTTGACAAGTGGCGATAAACCATTTACTAATGAGTTTCAACAAAAAGATAAAATAAACAAATAACAATTCGCAACAATGCAAAATAGCATCACATTCCTAAGGTTCCAAACAAAAGAAGGTACTTATGTGGTGAGTCAGAAGAAAGAAAAGATGAACTACAGTTCTTAGAAGAGGGAGACAAAGTAGAGTCTAGTCAAGTGGAGGGGTCTGGAACAACAGGTCTGGGTCGTGTTTAGTGGAGACAACTTGATTGCAACTAGCAGGGTCAGGATACCTGCTGTGCCGAATCTAGGAATATCCCAGTTAGGAGGAGAGTCAGGGAGATAAACAACCTTTCGGAGATGAATCACTCAGTCAGATTTGGTGGGGGGGTAGGGGAAGCCGAAGGAAGGGGAGGAGGGGAAGGGGAGTTGATATATTTTTATGAATCTAAAATTCTTATCTTGGAATGTGATGGGGCTGGGCGGGGGGTGTTGATAGAAGGGTGATTTGCAAAAGGGTTCTCCAAAAGTGGAAGTTGGATGTGGCTGTCCTGCAGGAAACCAAATTGGAAGTTATAAATGATAGGGTGGTGGAGGAGATATGGGGCAATGGGGATTTTGGCTGGGTATCGTTGCCGGCTAAGGGTACAGCGGGAGGTATTTTATTGGTTTGGAATAAGCTAAAGGTTAAAATGATGGATAGTTTTATTAGGGACTTTTCTGTTTTAGTTGTGTGTTGCAGTATTGAAGACCAGTTTGTGTGGGTCCTAACGGGGGTGTATGGCCAAAAGTTTTAGATATGATTTTTGGAAGGAACTCGATTCTATTCAAAATAGGTGGGTTCTTCCGTGGTGTGTTGGAGGTGATTTTAATGCGATCCGGTTCTCTTTTGAGAAAAGAGGGGGGAGTAAGATGACGAAGAGTATGAAGGAATTTGAGAGTTTGGTGAGAATACATGGTTTGATGGATCTTCCATTCAAAGGTCCAAATTTTAAGTGGTCGAACAACCAAGATCCTTCAACTATGACAAGGTTAGACAAGTTCTTGGTTACAGATGGTTGGGTTAGGTTCTACTCTAATATCTCTCAAGAGGCCCTCCCTAAATAGACATCAGATCACAATCCAGTGTTGCTAGGATGCGGGACTATATGTAGATGGCCTTCCCCGTTTAAGTTTGAGAACATGTGACTCATGGAGCTGAATTTCCAAAGGTTGGTAACAGAATGGTGGGAGTCTTTTGCTTTTTCGGGCAAGGCTAGGTTTGTCTTTAGAAGTTGAGAGCTTTGAAGAGTAAATTGAAAGAGTGGAACAAGGAAGTTTTTAGGGTAGGTGGACAAGTTGGGGGTTCTTTTGGAAGAGATAGCCGTTATCGACGCCTTGGAAGACGTTGGGGCCCTAACGGAAGAGCAGGGGAGGAGGAGAGTAGAAGCCAAGAAAGAGTAATATCATCTAGGCTCAGTTGGAGGAGATTAGTGTTATCATATACGTATTTCCATGTATGAAGCTGTAAATACCTCCTTAGAGGATACTTGTCTTTGTTATTTGAGTTTTAAATAAATAAGATTTATGGAGTCATAGTGACTTAATCACTTGACATCCTTTTCTACTCTTCTTTCTCTTTTCTCTTCCATCTCTCTTCATCCTAAACCTTAACCTAACCCTAAATCAGAGATTCAACTTGGTATCAGAGCCATACTAGAGGAATACTAGAGGATTTCTGCAGAGAATTCTACCGGAGTTCAACCAGGAGGCAAATGACATTTACCGTACGGCTTACGTCAGCAGCCGTACGGACAAGGTACTCCTTTCCTCTTAAAATTCTAGGGTTTGATAGATCTCTATTTTTAGAGTTTTTTGGTGATTTTTGGCGAATTTTTTAAGTTCGTTTGGTTGGTCTTATGCTCAATATCCTAAAAAAATCGTGAATATTCATTTTTCGAACCAGCCTATTTTTGGAGATCATTTCAACCTCATTCCTTGGGTTTATCCCATTGTTTTGGTCCCCTACAACCTCACCTACATGGAGATACCTTATTTGGGTTCATCCATCGAAAATTGAAGGAGTTGTGAAGTAAAATCTCCTCCTTAGTTACTGCCGGCAAGCTTTTTTACCCTTATAGGGCTTTCGGTTGGGTTCAAATTATATCCTTGCTTCTAGGATGGATTTTTCCCTTCGTATGAGCCTATTTTCTGTTATTGGGCCATTTTTGTGCCTTTGGAGGTCTATATGGGTGTTTTTTTGTTCGCCGACTTTCTTTGAGGGTTTTTTTTTTGCCTTTTTTCTCTATTCTAGTTGTTTTTTGTGATAAATGGCTGCCAATCCTCCTATCTTAGATCCTATCCCACCTATTATCCCGAATGCTCCTTCCAGATCCGTATTGAGTACAGAAGTCACCTCCAGAGGGACTGGAGGACCTAGGTGTCTCAGATGGTCGTGGAAAACCCCGGATTGCATATCACAACAGTGAAATTGGATGGGAAGAATTATCTTGAGTGGTCACAGGCCGCTAAGATGTTTATAGGAGGCCGTGGTAAGATGGGTTATTTGACGGGTCGTGCTACTAAACCTGCTTCACCTGATGATCCTTCTTATGCTAAGTGGGAGATGGACAATCTCACTATGATGTCCTGGCTTGTTAGCTCTATGCAACCACATATCAGCCGTGGCTTTCTCTTCATGCAAATTGCTCATGAAATTTGGGAATCCACTCGAAAGATTTACTCTCAGCAGCAGAATGTTTGTCGAGCCTATCAGCTTAAGCAGAATATTTCTCAACTTCACCAAGAGGAGAGATCTTTGTCTAATTACTTTGCCACTCTCAAGAGCATGTGGGAGGAGTTAGATCACTACCACGCCTTTCATCTGACTGGTTCCGAGAACATCAACAGCTACTAGAAACATGTGGAGAAGAGTCGGATCTTTGAGTTTCTTTCAGGACTCAACTCTGAGTATGAGTTGGAGAGAGTTCAGCTCCTGAGCAATCGATCTGGTCTACCTTCTCTGGAAGAGGTGTACTCGTACATTCAGAGTGAGGAGAGCAGACGTAGTGCTATGGCACCATATCCTCCTCCTAAAAGATCTACTCTGGTCACATTTACGTATAGTGGATTCAGTTCCCGGCCTCAACGCTTTCAGAAGCCGAAGACTTTTCCTTCAACTATTAGTTGGCATCAAAAGTTGAGGGTAAGATGGTTAAAAGAAGGGGACAACATTACAAAGTTCTTCCACCAGATCGCTAACGCCAAGAAGAGTAACAGTATATCCAGATTATGGGTAGAAAAGTTTGTAGTGGAAGAGGAGGGGGAGATTAGGGATTCTATTGTCAAGTATTATTCCAAGTTGTATACAGAGCCTAGATGTATTAGGCTTACTGTGGATGGTCAGGAGTTGGATAGCATCAGTTAGAGCAAAGGGAGTGGCTGGAGATGCCAATTTCAGAAGAGGAAGTTTGGGAGCTATCAAGGGCCTTAATGGGGATCGATCTCCGAGTCCAGATGGTTTCACACTTGCTTTCTTTCAGAAGTGTTGGAGCACAGTGGGGGAGGATTTCATGTGGGTTGTCAAGGAGTTTGAGAATGAGGCCTACCTTGATAGGAGCTCAATAGCACTTTTATTACTCTCATTCCGAAGAAGGAAGGGGCTAGATCGCTTCGAGCTTTCCGTCTTATTAGCCTCACGGGTAGTTCTTATAAGATCGCTGTTAAAAGTAAAGTCCTAGGGTTTGAGAGAAGGAGAAGTGAGAAAGAGAGAGAGTCACAAACTTGGGTAGTTTGGTCTCCTCATTGTGATATATATACTAATCACTTAAGTGGGGTGGGCTCACTTAGATTAATAGAACATATGGGCCTAACACTCTACATAAAGCCCAACTATGTAACATAAACATAAAGGAAATAAACTAAGAACTCTCATACTCCCCTTTAAGCTAGAGCATACAAATCAAACATGCCCAACTTGGTACATAGAGTAGAAAAGGGATTCCTAGGCAAGGCCTTTGTAAAAACATCTCTCAACTGATCTGCTGACTTGATATATGGAGTGACGATCCGTTTGTGTAACACCATATCACGAATAAAATGACAATCAACCTCGATAACCTTTGTTCGCTCATATAACATTGGATTGCTAGCAATAAAGCTAGCAGCCTGATTGTCACAATACATAGGCAAAGGAGAAAGAACCTCAAATCCCATATCCTTAAGAAGGGATTGAATCCATAACATCTCACACGCAGTGTGGGCCATAGCCTTGTATTCTACTTAGGCACTGGAGCGAGAGACAACATTCTGCTTCTTACTATGCCAAGTCACCAAGGTAGTGTTTGGGAACGCTTTTTGAGAAGCGCTTCTCCAGCTTTTGGCCTTGAGAAGCACTTCTTTAGCATAAAAACCTGTTTGGTTTTAAGAAGCACGTTTGCTTCCGGCTTCTAAAACAAGCTAGAAGTGCTTTTTTTAGAAACACCTCAGAGGGTGTTTCTAAAAAGAGCACTTCGGTGCTTTTGCAGGAAGCAAAATCATCGTGAAAACGGTTCTCGTATCTAACCCTTTTGTCCTTGTAAAAGAAAAAAGAAAACCCTTTCGACGAACAAGAAACAAGAAAACCTCTTTGTTTTTGTCTCTTACCGAAGCCAGTTGCAGCAAGCCACAACGCCATTCCAGCCCCGTTGAGTAGCTTCAACCTTCAGGTAGATCATTGAATGTTATATTCCCTGTTTTTCTTTTCATTTTCTCTCCAACTCTCTCCCATCCAAACCAGCAGACCCAGCCTTACATCCTCTGCAAACCCAAACCAGAAACCACCCTCAATATCCAAAACAACCCTCTACAAGAAAAAGTGGTTTTGCCAATCAAAACCATCCCATTAACAGTTGTCGGTAAACCCAGCTTGTAGCTTCCCTTCACAGTGTCATATTTGATGTCTCCACCCCTTGGTAGTCATCAATACCAAAAATCAGCTTGATAGATGAATAATGGTTGAATTAGCTCGTTGGTTTTTAGTACTAAAATAATCAACTTGAATCCACGCCCATCTCTTTCTCAACTTGTTGATTTTAGTACTAAAATAATGGTGAAAGCCACACCCAACTCCTTCTCACCTTGTTTGATGGCTTTTAGCCATGGGATATTTCTTGCTGGTCCATGCCCAACTCCAGCTTGTTTAATGATTTTTAGACGTTGGATATCACTTGCTCGTCCATGCCTAACTCCTTCTCAAAAGGGTCAACCAGCTTGTTGGTTTTAGTACTAAAATAATGGTTGAATTCATGCCCAACTCCTCAGCTTGCTTGATGATTTTTAGCCGTTGGATATCTCTTGCTGGTCCACGCCCAACTCATTCTCAGCCTGCAATTTCGAAGGGTAATATCTCTTACTCACCGCCTCCACATGGGCCCACTGACCACATGGATGTTTAGCCCACCCCTTAGTAGACATCCATACCAAAAATTAGCTTGTTTGATGAATTTTAACCGTTGGTTTTGTACTAAACTAATGGTTGAATCCAAGGGCTAAAGTCATGCCTTAAAAGGTACTAAAATCTGATGGCTAAAGATTACCAATCAGGGTGATTTTTGATGTGTCTATTCACAAAAGGGCTAAACATCAGCTTGATTAATGATTTCAATCCTTTGGATCCTTGTACCTCAAATAATGGTCAATAATGCTCAAATTCCCATATGGCTCATATTGTGGACAATCATTAGCCTCAACGACAATCCGTTGTCATCAAAGTTTTACTCTTAAAGGTCTGGTTTTTTTAACAGGCGTATATTTTTTGGGGTCGAGCTCGGGGGACAGCCATTTTTTACCCCCATTTTGGCGTACCCACATAGAAGATGAATCAATGGCTGATTTTTGGTGAGAATGATCTCTATGGTGAGGAGATCATCCTCCCAAAAAATCAAATCATTCTGATATTCATAGACTGGTTTAAAAGAATTATGGACTGTCGATTTTTACTGTGTAACTGGAAAACCACATTTGATGGGGTTAGAAATTTCATAATGGGCTGATTTTTTGTTGGGGTGAGATCTATATGGTGAGGAGATCATCCCCACCAAAAATCAGCCATTGATTCATCTTCTATGTGGGTACGCCAAAATTGATGTGAAAAATGAGGGTAAAAAATGGGGGTCCCCCGAGCCCGACCCATTTTTGTTACATTGGTCCATCCTTTGTTGGGTTTTATTTAGATTGTTTGTTTTATGAATTTTGTGTATTTTTAATGTTATTTCATTATTGAGATCTATAAGATTTAATTCAAAATATAGTATTTGCCTTAGGTGAGCCAAAAATATAAACTATTGCATTCTTTTGAATATAAGGGTATTCTTGATGTTTTGATAGAATTCAGAAACTCACAGCAGATTTTGCCAAACAACAAATACAACTTCTACACACAGAACAACATTTCTCCAACACAGTTTGCCAAATGCTATTCTGGAAAAGAGCGCTTCTCAGCAACTGCTTCCAGAGCTTCTGTAGAAGCGCTTTTCCACAGTGCTTCTACAAAAGCATTCCCAACAGGGCCCAAATTACCACCAACAAATGTACAGTAACCTGAAGTAGATCGACGATCTGTACGATTATCAGCCCAATCAGCATCAGAGAAACCGATAATAGCTAAAGTCTATGATGGTCGATATAAAAACCCTTTGCCTAGTGACACCTTCAAATAACGCAGAATCCAGAAAACTGCATCCCAATGTGGCTGTCGTAGGGCATGCATAAACTAACTAACAACGCCAACATCAAAGGTGATGTCTGGACGAGTGACAATAAGATAAATCAGCTTACCAACTAATCGACGGTAACCACCAGCATCAACATAAACCTCCCCCTGTCCAGCATCAAACTTAACAGTGGGATCCATAGGAGTACCAACCGGCTTAGAGCCTAGCATACTTGTCTCAGATAAGAGGTCAAACACATACTTGCGTTGAGCAAAGCTAATAGTAGTTTTGGAACGAGCAACCTCAACGCTAAGAAAAGTAACGGAGAAGACCCAAATCCTTAGTATGAAATTGCCTAAACAAATGAGTCTTCAAGGCTGAAATACCACAGGAGTCACTTCCAGTGATAATGATGACATTCACATCCACAATCAGACCAACAACACCGGCGAAAGACCGTTTGACAAAAACCGAATGATCGAAAGTGGAGCATAGAAAACCATAACCGAGCACAATTGAACTGAACTTATCAAACTAAGCTCGAGACGACTGCTTCAAACCATAAATAACTTTCCGCAGGCAACAAACCAACTGAGTCTGACCATAAGGAAGATACTCAAGCGGTTGCTCCATATAAACCTCTTCCTGCAAGTCCCCATGCAGGAAGGCATTCTTTATATGCAGCTGATATAAAGTCCAATCACAACGTACTGACACAGATAGAAGAATTCTAACAGGATTCAACAGAGCCACCGGGGAGAAAGTCTCAAAATAATCCACACCAAACGTTTGAGTATACCCGTTGGCGACCAAGCGCTCAACAGATTCATTGGGAAAATACTTGATGGTGTACACCCATTGACATCCAACAGTCAACTTCCCTAGAAGAAGTGGAGTAAGATCCCAAGTATGATTATGATGAAGAGCAGCTATCTCCTCATCCATAGCCAATTTCCAACCAGGAGAAGTATGGGCCTGTGTAAGAGAAGTAGGAACAGAAACAGCCGACAAGGAAAGAGCAAAACTCTGAAAGGTAGGAGACACGATGAAGTGAAACAAAATTAGCAATGGGGTGTTTAGTGCATGTGCGAGTACCTTTCCTTAAGGCAATCGGTAAGTGGACAACGGAAACCAGGGAGGGAGCAGAAGTAGGAACCTCAAGCGAAAACGATGATGGATCAGGGGCTTGAGTAGTAGGAGGTACACCCTGTCTATAAGGCACAACTGTACGCGATTTGGTACGCTCATAAACATTGATCGAAGCATCTGTGGAAATAACTGGTATAATAGAAGTAGGGACCGCAGTAGGTAATGAACTGGTAAACTCCCCCTAACGAAGAGACACAAGATTCGAATCATAGGGACTCCACAAGAGACAAAAAAAAGTAGACTAAAAACAGGTTGACATCAGCACTGACATAATAACAACGAGACGCAAGAAAATAACGGTACCCTTTGAGTACGAGAATAACCCAAAAAGATACATTTAATAGAGCGAGGAGAAAGTTTGTCATGACCAGGACCAAGCACACGAACAAAGGACACACATCCAAATACACAAGGAAGCACATTAAATGGATTGACATTAGGTATAACAAGGAGAAAGGGGAACTACCATCTAGAACTGACGACGGCATACTGTCAATAAGGTGGCAGGCAGTGAAGGTAGCATCACCCCAATAAGGCTTCGGGACATGCATATGAAACATAGGGGTACGGGCAACATCTAACAGATGACGGTGCTTATGCTCCACAACACCATTTTGTTGGGAGGTATGAGCACAAGAAGTCTGATGGATCATGCCTAGATCAAAACAAAAGATCTGGATAGAGCCTAGCATGTATTCAAGAGCATTATTAGAACGAATTATTTGAATAGGCTTGCCAAACTGAACAGATATCTCATTATAAAACATGGTAAAAACACGAGGTATTTCGGAGCGATCTTTTAACAAAAAATAACCATGTCATTCTAAATCATCCACATAAAAAAGGACCCCAAATATCCGTGTAGATTACATAAAAAAGACTGGGCTTACCACTCTCAATACGACACGGAAAAGAACTACGGTGATGCTTGCCTAACTAACAAGTTTCACATTCTAAAACAGACACTGGACTCAACTTAGGTATGACACAACATAAATTAGACAATGAACGATGGACCAAACGAAAAATGCCACTAAAGTGGCAACACAGTTGCACTCATTGCAGATACAGGTGCACCAAGATCCAGGATATAAACCGTCCTTCTCATGCCACAAACCAATTACTTTCTTCATCTTGAGATCCTGAAAAACACAGGAAGTAGGAGAAAAGGTTATTGAGCATTGTAAGGATTTAGAGAGTTAACTAACAGATAACAAATTAAATGGAAAGTCAGGAACAAGCAAAGTGGAAGACAAAGAAACAAATGGAGTAGGGTGAATATCACCTTTCCCCAGAACTTTACGAGTGGAACCATCAACTAAAGCAATATGAGATCTCATGGACTGAAAATTAGAAAAGATGGAGAGTAAACCAGGCATATGACCACTCGCCCCTGAATCGATGATCCAGGATAAAGGAGACTTGGCGGCCAAACATGCAGAATTACTTGTATTTGCAAGTGGATGTAAGCTGTGAAGAACTAACAGTCAACAAATTCAACTGCTGAAGGAGCTGGTTAAGTTG
Source organism: Euptelea pleiosperma (assembly GCA_035048495.1). NCBI lineage: Eukaryota > Viridiplantae > Streptophyta > Magnoliopsida > Ranunculales > Eupteleaceae > Euptelea > Euptelea pleiosperma. Next base: position 31,904,006 of record CM068548.1, on the reverse strand, counting down.
AACAATATACTCAAAAGAAACAACACCAGCGGGTGCCTGAGAGGATGGATCTGTAGGTGGCTGAGAAGACTCATCAGACGCTTAATTGGCCCAAACGGGCTTCCCCCACTTATCCCAACAATACTGCTCTGTATGTCTAGAATGGCCACAATACGTACACTTCATCTCACCATCCCAACCACCACGAGTACCACGGCCTCTAAAACCACAACATCCACTACCACCACGACCTCCATGGCCATGGGAAGACTCAGAAACACTACTCGAAACCAATGCGGAAGATTCCTTGGGAGAAGTCGCATTCCCAAGGGAGGCACACTGAAGACGAGAAAAGGCGTTGGTTGCAGTTGGAAGAGATTCACTAGCCAAAATTTGTCCCTTAATCGAACTGTATTCAGGATTTAAATTAGATAAAAACAAGGCAACCTGAAATTCTTCCCGCTGTCATTTCAACTGCTCCAGATTATTGGTCAAGGTTTGATACTTCTGAAATTCCTCCCACATACCTCGTAGTGAACTATAATACTCACCGATAGATTTATCTCCCTGCTTCAAAGTAAACATAGACTCCAAACAAGTCATAAATGCGGGAGACATTTCGTTCTTGAGAGTACATCTCTCGAACTACAGCCTAGATCTGCTTAGCAATATCAAGATATTTGACGTTAGAAAAAACTGACGACTCCATGCTGTTCCACAACCACGTCATAACCAAGAAGTTCTCACTTTGCCAATTTTCATACTTATCATCTATCAGTGGTGGATCTTTAGTGAGAAACTTCGATTTTTTCTTAGCACACAAAAACTTTAACAGAGTGAGACCATGGAAGGTAGTTGCCTAGTTGGTGCCATTCAACTTCATAGATGCAATCTGAGCACTAATACCATCCCACGCAGGAGACTTGCCATCAATAGAAACACCCAAAGCACTCAAACTTAAGGCTGCAACTCGGGTGGGTTGGGAGTCAGCCCGAGCCCAACCCGAACTCTAAAGCATTCAACTTGAACCCGAGCCCAACCCGAGCTCAGGCATGATATGCTCAGCCTGAGCCCAACCCGAGCGGGTTGGTCCAGTTTTTCGGGATTTCCGGGTTGCTTCTCCTATATAAGTAAAAGATGCTCCTCAAAGTGGATGGTTTCTAAACAATCCTCTGGTTGATTCCCTTGAGGTAAAAAAAAAAACCATTAGAAAGAGATAATCACTTACAAAAAATATCTTGTTAATCAATAACAAGATCCTTCCTTCTCCGGCGTCAATTAATTTTGCTAGGTATCATTGATTTCAAGAGTATGAGAAAAATTACAGGCGCACCATCACTCAACCTCGAGGTTTTTATTGGAGAGAGAAATGAGATATGAAGCGGTGGAAGAGACAAGGTGAGGGAAGAACAAATGAAGTTCTTATTTCTCTTAAAACTTATTATCACGTACTGTCCCTTATAGAGATTTATTGTAAGTGCCATCATGTCTTATTTTGAAGGAATAGAAGGTTGCACCACATGCCCACTGGTAAGATATTTTATTCAATTAAAAAAGTCAATATGAAAGAAGTGACGTGGGGATAAAGTAGGGAGTATATTTAGTAAAAGATAAAAATGTTATCTTTCTCATCCTCCCTAAAGTTTCTCCCCTTAGACGGTCTTTGAGATTTGAATGATGTAAAACTTGAGACATCAACGGACTTGATCGCTAAGGTAATCCAACGATGTGTTTGCCTAAGGATGATAGGAGCACTATTTTTATGAAAAAATAAGGTTTTGGACAACTTTTTACGGTCTTACCTGTGAGAAAGGCTAAAGGTATTGTCACATCGCAACATTTGTTGAAAGTGAACTATATTAAATAATTTAAAATCTAGATTAAAATCATATTGGAGGTCGGGCTCGGGTTGGGTTGGGCAGCCCAATGCCTCAACCCGGGCCCAACACGATTTTTAGTCGGGCTCATAAATTTAGGCTCGAACCCGACCCGATCTTCAGAAAGGCTAGCCCAAGCCCGACCTAAAGTCGGGTAGAGCCCGTCAGGATCGGGTTGGGCCCGCCCAAGTTGCACCCCTACTCAAACTGGCCATCTGGAGGATGTAAAAAATCAACTTTCACACGGAATGTCAAAAAAATCCCAAAAGATGCAAACAATCCCTAAAATCGATCTAGGGAGGGCGGCAAGATTAGGTAGACACACCTGCTTGTGGATTTTGAAAAATCGAAAACCCAACAAAGCTTTAGCAGAGAGATATGGTGGAAAAAGATCAACTTCTGCTCAGAGCATCAGAAAATTCCCAAACCAACTTAAAACAACTCCTAAAAACAAGTTAGAAGGGGCGGCAAAGGTAGGAGAACATTTCACCTTCAAATCTTTGAGAAACACAAAAGCCCAAAAAATCTCTCTCGACGAAAAAAATTGAAACCTACACCTTAGGATTTCAAAACCATATACGAAAGCTTCGCAACCTTCAGAAACACCAACAACAACACCAAACAAACTCTAGATACACATCTAAGTGTAAACAAACCTCAAACAAACAATTTCTAAAGTTTTGTTTGTATCGAAAACCTTTGAAACTTTATTCCCACTTGAAGATGTAAGAAAAAGAAGAAAGGATGGGAAAGAAGGAAGGACTAGGGTCCTTAGGATCAAGGTTTAAAATTTCATTTCGTAGGAATGTTTCGGTCAAGTGAAAAACCGAAACGTTCACGAAATGAAACGAAACATTCACGAAAAATTGAAAAAATTGCGAAACGGGCGAAATTTACAAAACATTGCGAAACATTCCGAAACATTTGCAAAATCATGCATTTAAGGCATAAATAAACTTAAAAATGATGTTAAAAGTAGTTAAATGATTCTTAAAATCATATATTATAAAGAAATCATATTTTTCTTTACCGATATGCATCGATAAATGGATTTTTCTCTATTTTCTTTTAATTAATGATTCAATTATTCCTACTATTGATTTTTTGTAATTTGTCTAAAATTGAAATGCAGACAAGGTCAAAGAGATGATGTACATGGACGAATTGAATATGCCCAAGTCACCCAACTTTCATGTAGTTTGGACAAAAGAAAAATGATTGTTACTGCTACTATATATAGCTTCCAGTGCATATATAGCTTCCAGTGCTAGTGTTGTTCACATGAGATGATTTAAGCGATGCAGAATGGATTAAGAGTGTTCAAGAACTCTTGAACCTGTTCATGTTATTTATTATTATTTGTTGTGATAGAATAACATTCAAATATTCCAACTTTCAAGAAAATGTAATAGAGCACCTTGTGTAGTTTCTTTTTTATTTAGTGGCATTTTGCGTTAAACAAATCTAATACATGTTTGGGGGTGGGTACAAAGATCCAATGGCTAATAATCACCAATCAGATTGATTTTCAACTAAGATTGGAGATCGTCCCTATAAAAAAAGAGTCAGGACATTGATCTCTAAGAATGTGCTAATGGACTTTTCCCGCACATGCTGAATTTGAAGTATTATTAGGGAAAAAAATGGAAATACGTGTTTTAATCGGTTTTAGAGAAAAAACGGAGTATAATCCGTACAATTCAATGTATACGTTGTTTAAAAGTATTCTAAAAAAAACTTACTATTCGGGTATAATACGTGTATAGTACGCATAATTGCTAATTAGGGGTGGACCCACACACTAAAAATCAACTTGATTGGTGATTTCTAACCGTTGGATTTTTTTATGGGTCAATTTTTAACCATGAAATTCGAGTATTATTTGGGCTAGTCAAATCCCACGGTTAGAAACATTCCGAAACATTCGGTCCCATGGAGTCCTTTTTTGCTCGCACGTCTATATGAGCTGCGTGGCACAATCTTAGACACCATTGACCATATGGATGTTTGTCCCATCCCTAGATGGACCCTCTAGGCCAAAAATAAGCTTGATTAGTTATTTCTAACCGTTGGATCTAAGTACCCAAATAATACTCAAATCCCGCGGTTAAAAATCAATCCATGAAAAAGCTCAAATATAACAGCCACGTGGCACACTCTTAGAGACCATTGACCGTATGGATGTTTGTCCCATCCCTAGATGGAACTCTAGACCAAAAATATGCTTGATTTGTTATTTCTAACAGTTGGATCTAAATACCCAAATAATACTCGAATCCTGCGGTTAAAAATCAATCCATGAAAAAGCTCACATCCAATGGCCATGTGGCAGAATCTTAGAGACCACTAACAGTATGGATGTTGGTATCATCCCTAGTTAGACCTACTAATTGAAAATCAACCTGATTAGTGATTTCTAGCCTTTGGATTTGAGTATCCCAAATAAAATTTGAATCTCACGGTTAAAAATAAAGCCATGAAAAGGATTACAATCCAACAGTTAGAATAACTAATCAGGCTGACGTTTGGTCCACCGGTTCATCTAGGAATGGACCAAACATCTATTCGGTCAGTAGTCTCTAAGATTATGCCACGTGGCTTATATAATAACATATATAATATAAAATGGTAGTTTGCTTACTACCGTATAGTTCTTTTTTGTTTCTTAAACTGAAAAAAAGGGGTTACCTTCATTCTTTAACAAGTAACAATAAAGAAAAAAGAAAAATAGAGAAGATGAAGGAGAGAGGGGAGGAAGACACCGCTTGCTGGGGAGATCACGTCGCCGCTTGCTGGAAAAGGAAAAGGTAACGTTGTTCTTCTCTCTCTCCTCTTTCATGCACACTGGTCTCTCCTCTCTCAATCTCTCTTAGGCTCTGCAGATCTCGTTTGGAGATGGGGGTTTTTTAAATTAAGGAGATCTTTTTGCTGAAAATCTGGAATTTAGGACTTTTCTTTCTTCTTTTGCGATGTTCGATTTGTGAAACCGAAATGACCCGAAACAAACGAAATAATGGATGTTTCGTTTCGGTTCCCTTAAAATCTGAAATGTTTTGTACGAAACATTATGAAACATTGCGAGATTTTAAACCTTGCTTAGGATCAAATATGCTCTGATACCATGTTAGAAGTAAAGTCCAAGGGTTTGAGAGAAGAATGAGAGGAGAGAAAGAGAGTCACAAACTTGGGTAGTTTGGCCTCCTCATTGTGATATATATACTACTCACAAAAGTGGTGTGGGCCCACTTACATTAATAGAACATATGGGCCCAACACTGTACATAAAGCCCAACTATGTAACATAAACATAAAGGAAATAAACTAACTCTAACAATCGTCTATAAGGTATTAGCCTCTAGGATGAAGGAAGTGATTGAGTCGATCATCTCCCCATTTTAGGGAGCCTTCGTGAAGGGCAGACAATTCTAGATGGTATTTTGATCGTGAATGAATGCATTGATCCCAAAGTTATAGAAGGAAGGGAGGCATCCTTCGGAAGGTCGACATGGAGAAAGTTTACGACCATGTAAGTTGAAAGTTTCTGGATCACATGCTGTGGAGGATGGGTTTTGGGGTGAAATGAAGGGCATGGATCAGGGTCAATATTTCTTCGACTACCTTTTCTATCCTTATGAACGGCTCCCCGATTGGTTTCTTTAATAGCTCGCGGGGCTTAAGACAAGGTAATCCTCTCTCTCTCTCTCTTCCTGTTCTTTGTGTTTGTAGAAGCTCTTGGGAGAATGGTGAGCAAGGCTGCAGAAGGTGGTGTATTGGAGGGACTTAGGGTTGGCAACAGTGGTCCTACAATTAAACATCTTTAGTTTGCAGATGATACGATCTTCTTTTCTAAAGCCTCGCACAGCCAACTTAGATATCTCAGGTGTGTTTTGAAATGCTTTGAGGCTATTTCAGGCGGCCTTCCGGGGAATCTGTGGAAGAACAAGGTTTCTGGTGTGGGCAAAGTTCCAGATTTGTGGGAGTTGGCGACTAGTATGGGGTGTGGAGTTGTAAATGATACGACCTTCTTTTCTAAAGTCTTGCACAACCAGCTTAGATATCTCAGGTGTGTTTTGAGATGCTTTGAGGCTATTTCAGGGCTTCCAGTGAATCTGTGGAAGAGGATGTGGGCGAAGTTCCAGATTTGAGGGAGTTGGCAACTAGTATGGGGCCTGGAGTTGGATGATTGCCTTGTACTTATCTTAGGCTTCCCCTGGGAGCTAAGTATAAGGATAGGTCCATTTAGAATCCTATGGTAGAAAGATTTGGGAGGAGGATTGCAGGGTGAAGAGAAGATACCTTTGAAAGGAGGAAAGATAACTCTTATTAAGAGTATCCTTTCTAGTTTGCCTATTCACTTTATGTCCTTGTTTTCTTTGTCAATAGTTGTAGCTCACAGACTGGAAAAGATTATGAGAGACTTTTTGTGGGCAATTTAGGGAGATACTCATAAATTTCATCTTGTGGATTGGGAGTGGTTTGTATGCCTGAAGATGTCGCGGATTTGGGTTTTAGGAACTTCCGCGATATGAATGTGGCGCTTCTTGAGAAATGGCTATGGACGTTCGTGGAGGAGGTGGATAGTTTATGGTGTTTGGTTATAGGCAGCAAGTATGGAGTGGGGAAGTTTGGTTGGGACAGCTCCCATCTCATCTTATGAAGTTAGCATGTGGAAAGGTATTGCTAGCTCACATGAGACATTTGAGAGAGGCATTATCTTAAAGGTTGGGAGGGGGTGACAAGGTCCGCTTTTGGGAGGACAAGTGGTGTGGGAACAAGCCTCTCAAAGAGGCCTTTCCTAATTTGTTCTTGTTATCCGATCGACAAGGAGCAGTGATTCTGATTATGTGCTAAGCAGTGAAGGCACAATTTCATGGAATCTAGGCTTCTGCTTTAATGATTGGGAGATGGAATGCCTTGCCTCCTTCCTACTCAAGATAGGTGAGAGTCCCAGATTGGACATGAGATCAGATAGGAGGATCTAGAGGTGGGATAAGCAGGGTATGTTCTCAGTTAGTTCCTTCTTTTTGCACAACTTCCTAGGGTTGGACGATATTTTTCCAATTGCAATAGTGTGGGGGGGCTCCTATTCCGTCAAGAGTGAAGTTCTTCATTTGGACTGCTATCCATGAAAAGGATTCTGACAATGGATCATTTGATCAGTAGGGGGTTGATGTTGTCAAATAGTTGTGCTTTGTGCAAGTCCAAAGCCGAATTATTAGATCATGTGCTTATCCATTGCAATTTCTTGGCGGAGGTGTGGCATGCTTTCTTTGTTTTGTTTGGTATTCGGTATGTGGTCCTGCACCATGTAGTCGGTTTCTTCCAAGGAAGCTCTGAGGATTTTCTTTTTGGGAGAGGTCAGATCCTTTGGCACATTCTCCCGTTCGCTATTATTTGGGCTACCTAGAAGGAAAGGAATTGTTGGATTTTTTAAGGAAGAGAAGATGTAGTCCATGAGGTGGTCCTGAAAGTTAAAGCCTTTCTTCTTTACGTGTGGACTTCCCTTTCTCTCCCGAGTTTAAAGGATATTTTTTTTAGCATTTTGTGTTCAGATAAGAAGAGTTGTTAGGCCTTTCTTATCCTTCTCCTTAAGGAGATAGATCTGTCTCTGTATCGCTTTTGTGGGGTTGCCCATTTTTAATAAACTATACGTATCAAAAATAAAAAATTGAGCAATATAGGATACAAAACCATTTCAGATATTTGTCATATGACTGGAGAGATCCATGTTAATGAACTGAAACTAAAATGCATTGTGCTGGATACCATTAATGACAATAGGAACACAAAACTGACCTTCTTTAACTCCACCTTGGAAGGTGCAGGTTCCTGATAGAAACTTGGCATGGGTGTTGCTTTAAAGGTTAAGCTCTTCCTGAGCAGCTTAATCTCTGCTTCTTGAGTCTCCTATAAAATTATTAAGCATTATGTCATTAAAAATAATAGAAATTCCTGCTACCAGTCAAAATTGGTACGAAGCTTTCAACCCAAAGAAATAGAATGGGCCACCTTGGATTTGGCCTGCAAGGTGGTTCTCTCTACTTCCTTCGCATGAATCTTTTCCTCCAGTTTTGAGTAGAACTGCCCGACAAAATAATAGAATCATCCTCAGTTGATCAAGTGCAGATGTTGCTGCAAAGAACCACAGTTGACCATGATTTTGAGAGTATGAAGTCAGACTAACCTCTTTTCTTTTCTCAGCTCGTTCATCACACTTAAAGCTAAAGCTATAGGAAGGAAGAGTTCCCACTCTCTGGGATTTCGTACCTCCTGTGGTGGGACTTCTACAAAGTACTTAAAGATAACAAAGGCTTCAGCTAACAGATAGTAATTGGAAGACATAGATGTCATGGAGTCCTAGGAGCACAGAAAACACATTTGACAACTAAAAAGGATACGAAGAAGTAGATTGTGAATTTTCTTCAACTTTAATCGGTGGTCCTTGTTTCAGAGGCTTCAAATGATTTGAGTGCTCCCTGCAGCAAGATACCAAATATCACAGAACAAAAGAAAAAGTTAATCAAGATATCTTCCAGGATTTATTTAAAACAAACATTTCAATTTGAAAGATATTATGGCCCCTCCTGTAAAATATACACAAAAATGTACACAATAATTGGAGCTAACCATGAAATGTACTCAATAAAGTATACACAGAGAAACTGGGTCTGCAACTCCATGTGAGAAGGAGGGGAGATAGGACATAAATCAGGAATGCAAGTAAAACTTACTTCAGGCTGTCAGATTGTGAGACATCTGAGGCAGAGGACACTGACCCAGACTTTGAGATCTGTGACGGGGGAATGATTGTGATCAGTAAGAAAAAAGAAGGCAATTACAAAAACCAAAAGAAATGAAAATTGACCTTGATTTCTCCATGTGACTAGAAATCCAATTAAGATGCCAAGTGCGACAACAACTTTACCTGGGAGTGCCAATCAGTACTTGGTGCAGATGTTGATTTTGTTGGCCTGCTCGAATCAACACTTGCATTGCCTTCAACAGCCTGCCTGTCATTAAATAAACCCCTGTTGGTTGCAAGGGTAAAAGGTTGCTTTGAGCATGAAGTCAAGGTATGCGAACCATTCAAAGTAGCAGATGATTCCTCCACCAGCTTCCCATCTTTGTTCTTTTTCACCAAAGTTGCCACAACATGTTTGGGGCTCGAAGGCTTCTCATTCTCGCTCTTCCCTTGACCCTTCTGTGATTTGGAATGGTTTGTATGATTCACGTCTTTCTCTCCGGATTCCTAGAAAGTAACAGGAGCCCTGAAATGGGTTTCAAATCAAACAAACTAAAGCAAATTTACCCAACTGAACGAGGTTCAAACATGGCACACCTTAGATACGGTCAAACCATTGGTTTCCACATGAGTCTTTGATCCCTCTCCAGCTTCTCCCGTAGATGAATTGGCAGTTCCACTCACTTCCAACAGCCCCACAATTTCTTTATTACTCTCAATAGTCCCGTTTACTTTCTCTAATATGACGCCTTCCTCTCCAGGGGAAAGAAGTTGCTCAAGCACACCATTTTCACGACACTTCTCGACCCCAGCACCAATTATAAGATTATCAGCATCCATCACACACTTAATACAAAAGCTCTCAAGTAGAATTTTGCGTTGCTTTTCTCCCTCTTTGTCTTATTCAAATCTGTAGAGAACCTATGCACATACATATAAAAAGTATCAACAACTACCATAACTATTTTTCTACGAAAATCGCAAAGAGCTACGCTCAAAAGGGAAATATTCTTATCAAATCAGCAAACAGAGTCTGAGTAGAGCATCAAATTCTTGATTTTAAGGCATAAAAAATAGTTTCACGTAGTTGGAAATTTTGTTACATCAACTATAACTAATTGAAAAGGGGAGAAAAGCATTTACATATGACATGAGTATACATGCACAATGCACATATGATAACTAAAATCTAATACTGCAGAGTGAAGAAACACCAAAACAACTTGAACAGAAGAAAAACAACAAAGAGGGATTTCTCCCAAAGATACAATCAGAAGATACAAATTCTAATCATATTTATACAGTTTCAAAGGCAATATTTATCAACCATTCACAGGTACTATCCTCTCAAACTAAAGCCACACCAAGAAAGAAAAAGCTTGCTACCTTTTAAACATGTTTTTTCTTATTTCTAACGATTCCAAATTTATTTAGATTGATCCAACTTAGAGGTCAGAAAGAAATTAAGCAAAAATATATTTTTGTTTTAAAAGATCACTTCAGTAACATATTTGTGGGATGGAGTTCTTGATAGGTAGTCGGTTATCACTTATCACTCAAACATTTGAAATTTCAAAAGAATAAACATTCGGATACCAGGGCATCAGAAGTCATTCTACCATCTCAGTTCAGGTAAAAAATCACAAATAGAAGATGCCTTTTAGGGCATGAAGCACTTCTCAGACCTTAAGATCTGCGAAGCAAAATAACAGAATCGAATCTACTGAACTCAATCCTCTAGTCGAAAAATCCCATTTTTCTTCTGATTCTCAAAAGACAATAAGAAGATTCAAACAGAATATAATCACCACATCAAATATAAACGAAAACATTTACGAAGATCGTTGCGGACGAATCAATTCCCTCTCATTCGTTCGTTCCAGGACTGAAAATGCAGAAGATTTTGAGACAAAAAAAATTAACGAGATTTTAGTATTTTAGCATTCTATCTCACCTACAAAGGGCACTCGAGCGTCAAAACGCAATTGAAACTCAGCTTCGGATTCAATGAAGGAAATCTCGAACTCGAACCAGTGAGATGCTTTGAAAAGAGAAAGAAAGATCTGAAATTTTTTCTTCGACTAAGGTGCGAGCGAACAGATAAGAAGGTAAAGATGCTTTAAGAGATCAGAGAGTCTGATCTCCAACGCCATGGCCGTACGGATCGACAAAGCAGAGATCGAAAAGCAAGTTTTTTTTTAAATAGTTCCTCTTTTTCTTACTTTTATTTTATTTTTTGAACCAGGTAGAAGGAACCCCTCAGAGGCTCAACCTCTTTTCGTGCCAGCGCCTTAATCTCAGGCCAGAGAGAGACAGAGAGGGAGAAAGAGATACGGTTAGACAGTTAAATAAGTTGGGGAAAATTACGTATGTCTGTATTTTTACAAATATACAGACCATTAAGTCATCCATACAAAAGATTTTAGTTGAAATGTTAGTCCAATAAGGCCTTTTTTCGGATTACCATCCATATTTTTTAAGAATTTGAAACTACTCTATACCCTTCAAAACTTAAAAGTTTGATTTGAAGTAAGGTCTTGTAAGGAATATAACTATATTGTATTGGCTAAATTTTGTATGACAAAGCACAATTGTAACTGATCCTATAGTGTGTCAGTTAGACTGAGAGTGTGCCAGTGGTTGCATCGCTATTGCATTGCCTAAAGACTATAAGATGAAGCCTGAAGACTCAAAAGATTAAAGATTGATTTATTTGAAGACTCAGATCTTTGTCCATTTATCCATACTCACACATATATGATAATAAGTGACTTAGATACCTTAAATATACGAGATAGAATGATAAAATTCACCAAGAACTAAGTCATGTAGCAAGGGGATCAGGTTCAGGTTCAGGACTTAAAGGCCTAAAAAATTGAATCTGAAAATGCCTAATAATGCCTACTGGAAGGCTAGAATGAGTATATTCCTAAAATCACTTGATAGAAAGATTTGAGAATCCATCGAGGTGGGTTGGATTTGACCCACTGAAGAGATTACTGTGAAAAAAACGGATATAATGGTAACAATAGGGCCTTCAATGCTATTTACTACTCTTTATCTCATAATGAATTCTAACGAATTATTACATGTAAATCTGCTAAACATGCTTTGGATATTTTAGAAACTACACATGAAGAAACAAACTCTGTAAAAATATCTAAACTACAAATGCTAATAACTCAATTTGAAATTATTAAAATAGATGGTGGAGAAACTTTTACAGAATTCTATACAAAACCAAGTAATATAATTAATTCTATGTGGAGGTCTTGGTAATTAAAGTCATCTCTGAATCTAAAATTGTTAGAAAAATTTTAAGAACCTTAACCAATAGATTTCATCCTAAAATTACTACTATTGAAGAAAGTAAGAATATAAATAACATTAAAATTGAGAAACTAATAGGATCTATTCAAGCATTTGAATTAAAACTTCAACTTATAATTAAAAAGGGAATTGATTTAAAAATTCCACTTGTGACAACTCTAATGAATCTGGTGATTTAGATGAGGAAGTTACTCTAATGGCTAAAAAATTTAAAAACTTATTTAGAAATAAAGATAAAAGAAATTCTGTAACTAATGAGAGAAAATCATTTAACAACCTTAAGGAAATCACCAAAGAAGAAATTCAATGTTACAAATATGAGTTATGATCACATCTCTAGTGAGTGTGCTAATAATTTTATTAAAAAGAATAAAGCTATAAAAGTAACATGGGATTACAATTTCGATAATGAAACAAACCCGGTTATACAAAGTGATTTGGCTCTAATACCAATTGAAATTCCTTTTTAACTACTATAAGTGTCATAGAGGGGGGTGAATACGACAGAGTACAAATTCTTTTTAATTAAAGGCGGATAAAAATAATATTATGTCCAAGTGCTCAGTTCGAGGTATACTCAAGAATAAACATACAATAAATAAAGAGTACACCAATCTCACAAAAGATTAAGTAGATAAAAGTGACACAATGCAAACCACAACACAAGATTTATAGTGGTTTGGTGTTTGCACACCTACGTCCATTGTCAAACGCTCCAAACATGACCCAATATATTATTCAATCAAGCATTATTGAATAACTAAATGGTTAGAAATATCCTAACCTACTCACAAGATGGGTAAGTCTCCTGCCATCAAGTTTCCGCTCTTGACAAGCACCAACAACCCTAGATAAACCTAAGGCTAACTCGTCGAGAATCTACTTAACAACACACATCACGAGTGATTCCTTATTCATTCGAATGAACACAAAACGCAGAGATATATAAGTCAAAGCCTCGAAGAGGCAAGCCAAACAAAATACATACCTCTTTATATGGAGAAAAGAGAGGTACGCAAGCTTATCAAGTGGTGCAATCTAGGAGGCTTGTCAATCTCGATGACAGGTTTTTCCAATAACCAATGAATGAAATCACACCAAATCTCCAATGACTAGTTCTCGATGAACAGACTAAGCGGAGATTAGGTCAACCAAGAGTAACTTCCCTAAGTACAAAAACTCACAGTGTACGCTCTTTTTCTCTTAGAAATTTTTGTACTGGAAAATTCACCCTTTAGGGCTTAAATAGGCACTGAGAGAAATGGTCAAAAATTGCCCAAATTAGAAAGGGTGGGGTCAATTGAAAACATCTCGGTCGCCCGCTCTAAGAGGGCGCGGTAAATCAACTTAACTTTGGTTGCCCGACCTCTGTCGGATCACATTCTGACAATGAGGACAGAAAGGGGTCTAAGTGGGGTCGACCCAAACTAGTGCGGTCGCCCGAGATTCTCGGTTGCCCAACTTTAGTTCGGTTGTCCGACTAAAGGTATACTTCTATCTGATAATTTTATAGAAAGTTGCGTAATAGCGGTCGACCGACACTCTTTCGGTCGCCCGGTCCTCTGACACAAACCCAATCTGCCTTTCAGACTATCTGCACTATCGTAGGTGATATCATGCTCCACAGAAAAGATATGACCTATAAAAACCAAAGAACTCAAGTCCTTACCTTGACTTGAGTTGAGATACCTACCTGTATATGTGTTCTTTCAATATTCAATAGACAAGGTGCTTGATCTTGAACCCAGCAACTACATCAGTTCTTCAACAAATCTCTTACAGCAGCAAGGTGGCAACGCGAACACAGTAACAACTTGAAACCAGTGTCATAGAATTTTGACAAAACAAAATAGGATTTTTCACGTTAGACTTTTTGTCTATGATTTCACATTTTTCTTTAGAGAACTTGCATATGTGGTCTTTGTCACAAATTTGACCAATACTTAGGAGGTTATGTTTCAAACTATCCACACACAACACATTCTCAATCTTAGGTATTCTTGAACCTTGAATAATCCTTTTACCAATAATTTTAGCACTACTACAATCACCAAATGTAACATCACTATTATGGCATTCATTAAAAGAACAAAAATGATATCATTCTCCAGTCATGTGTTTAGAGCATCCACTATCCAAATACCACTCAAAAGTTTCATTAACAATTAAAATGGTATGAATAACTAAACATTTTTCATTCAATTTTCTACTCCAACTTTTTACAAGAGATTTATCATTATTTTTCTTGTTGGTTAGATTAGATTTCGGAGAGTTATTAATAATTTTTTTCATGGCTATAGTTCTAGCATTTAAAGCAGCTACTTTAACAAATAATTCTTTTTCTCTGTTTTGTTTTCTAGTTTCTTCCAAATTCTGCAGATTTTTCATTATTTCATTTTCTTCATTTTTCTTTAGAAATTCTAACTTCTTTTTAAGAACAAGACAGTTATATTTCATATGTCAAGAATGTCTACAGTAATATTGAAAAATGATATTCAATTTTTTAGTTCGTTCATTTTGGGTTGCATCCATAGTAGCTTTTACAAATATAGTTTTAGAGTTAGAGCTTTTAGAAGATTTTTCATTATATCCAAGTCATCTCCATTCATTGTTTGCTTTTTCCATGGTTAGTAGATATTCAAGTCTAGAATTTTCTTGTGTAATATTTCTGATTAAGGTTTTATTCTTGACTTCTAAATCATTCTTTTCGAGTGTCAATTTATTATTCTCACTTTTAAGTGCTTCACCCTCATCATCACTTAAGTCTATTTCAAGTTCGACTTCATCATTGTTTGATTGATGTTTTTCTTTAAGATGGGCAATAGTCATTAAAGCTCTCACATTAGATGAATCTCTGTCATCACAAGATTTGTTCGTTTCCGTATCAGATTCTTCACTATACTATCCCAAGCAGCAACCTTCATAGCTTTGGCTTTCCTTTCTTAATATTGCTTGGACAATTAGTTGAGATATGACCATAACCCCTACATTTATAACATTGAACTTCATATTTGTTGTTAACTCATTTTTTGTATTTATCAAATTTTTCAAAAGGTTCCTTATTATTTTTGCGCAAAATTTTTTTTATCTTTGTTTCTGAAGAATTTTTTAAATTTTCTTACAAAAAGGGCAACTTCTTCTTCAAGGTTATTAGACTCGTCAGAGTTGATTTCTTCTCTTAATTGCTTCTTAGAGGTTCTTAAAGCTAATCATCTTTTCTTAGGTGTTTGAAGTGAAATAACAACTGGTCCATTCTCTTTAAACAGAAATACCTAGAAAGAAGGGGAGAGGGTTGATTAGGTATTTAAAATTAATTTACCTAAACAGTTTTACTGGTCTATGGTAGGGAATAAAATCACATGCTTTAGTTATTTGATAAAGGATTATCACAATCGATTCAAATCGAATATACCTCTGTGGTATATCTTCTTTTCGTCGTTTAATTTAATCAATATAGATAGCAGAATACAAACAAACAATCACACAAGACGAGATTTTTACGTGGAAACCTTAGCTAAGGAAAACCACTGGACCACGTCCAAACGGAAAGTATCACTAACTGGAAAGTTAAACGAAACAAAGGTTACCTACGCAGTATCGTTGTAAATATAGCTTCCAACCTTAGCCAAGGCCTACTGCCGATGCGTCTACATCCTCTAAATCAACACTACAAGTCTACGCGCGCCCTCCCAGCCAAGAAGCCTTGTCCGCTTGTTCAGTTTGGTACACCTCAAACCTACCGTCGATCAGCTACTCCGATCTTAATTCTCAACACTCCAACCTCTGCCGAAGGTGAATGATTCAATACACCCTGAACCCTAGGTTGCTCAATAGGTGTTGAGTCACACTGGTACACTCAGGCTACTAGGTCAAATATCTATGTGGAAGACCTAAGTTGAGTAGTGGATCAAACTCTTGGCTTTGATCTAGAAGAAGAACAAGCTCACAAGATGTTTATGAGATAAAAAACTTCTTGCTCTTCAAATGGACACTCTAATAAATAAGCCTTTCTTCTCTTTATTCAATGTGTATAAAAGTTTCTAGAAGTGTGTTTAGAGAAGGCATAGAAGGGTTATATTTATAGAATTCATAACCCTGAGCCTTTTAGAACGTAGGATAGTGGAAACTAGAATTTTGGATCTGAAAAAGACTTAATCCGCGTGAAGTGCAATCGATTGTACTCTGGGTTCAATCGATTGGGCCAAGTCCAATCGATTGGGTTTTGGGTCCAATCGATTGGCCTTGTACGGATGAATTTTTTTCTTCGTAAATCCAATCGATTGTTCATAGTCCAATCGATCGGACTTAAATAAGTTTCTGTCCCATAGACTCCAATCGATGTTACAGAGGTCTCCAATTGATTGGGCTCTGATCATGTTCTGTCTCGTAGACTCCAATTGATTTTACAAAGGTCTCCAATCGATTGGGCTTTGATGATATTCTGTCTCGGAGACTCCAATCGATTTTACAAAGGTCTCTAATCGATTAGCCCAAATAGTCCAATTGATTGGACTTTCCCAGAAGTTAATAACATTGACTTAGACTCAGGTCTGTCCAATGACTAGGTTTGACCATTATATTTTAATCATTTAAATCTATTCCTATGGCCACTAAGTCACTTACCTTCCTAAGCGAGCTTACACAATCTATAACTGACAAATGGGCAGTTACTCAAATGACTCCTATTGTCAACCGTCTGATTCTTGCTGTCTTTGTCTTCTAGTCTTCATGTAGTCGGCGAAGTATGCGTACCACGACATCTTCACACTACAATGGTGCTCGTAGGAATGGTTACATGAATGTTTTTACGTCATACAGAATCTTTGCCAAACTAGAATATATAAATATTCCTTACAATCTCCCCCTTTGGCAATTCCTTGACAAAAAAATATTTAATCATATAGAAGGTAAACACAAAATAATTATAATCCCATCCTTTTACATGATTCACTCACTATCTTATAATCTCTCGGAGATAATCGAACAGATAATAAAATAGTAGCTTTTGATATGTTCCCTGCACCTTCTGCCAACAACACATACCATGTAATATCATCGGCAAAAATAATCAATAAACCAATAAGTGAGTTAATTATGCACATCACACGCAGAGAAATTAGAAAAATAATGTAAATAATTTTTTTTCCTTAATTTCTCTCCCCGTATCTCATGCATCTACTTGTTTTTACCACTATTATTTTCTATCTCCCTTTTTGTCATAGAATGACAAAAGTACATAAATATAAGTAGATAATAAGCATACATTGGATATCATCATGAAAAATAAGTGCATAAAATATCAACATAATACAAAAAGTATTATGGCATAATCATAAACAAACTGGTTTATACTCTGTAACAGATAATCAATAAAAATAAACAGAGTGTAACCATAAAGTTAACTGAGTTTATCTGTGTACAATAGATCCAATTAAACTAAACAGATAACTCAAACAGAAATCTCTCGCCAAGAGACTAAGAAGATGGTCCTATACCATCATGCGGATTCCAAGCTGGATGCTGTCCAAAGCCCATCTGAGTAAACCGGTACTCCATGTAACATTGCATATCTGACAAGGTGCCTGTCATCCGATTGAAACCTACATCCTGTCACTCCTCTAACAGTCGAAAGCTCTGAGACGTCCACTCCTCATGAGAGCTGAGTCTCTAATCGAAAATATCATCTGATGATGAAAAGACTCTAAAGTATAGGTGCATGCATCTCAGGTGGCTGTACATACGACAACTGTGGCTCAAGAGGATGCATCTCTGTATTAGTCTGATGAGCTCCTGGCTCTGAATTGTCTCCCAAGTCATCATTAAACGTGTCATCGAAACCAGGAGGAACCTCAATGATCCTACGAACCTAAGACATACTCTTCCGAATAGTAGAGGGTCCAATGGGTCCAATGGGTGAACAAACCTCTGAAATAACCCCAGTTTGTTCTCTTTAATCCAATATAACTAGAAGGGGGTTGATTAGGTATTTAAAAATTAATTATACCTACACAGTTTTACTGGTCTATAGTAGGGGAACTAAATCGCATGCCTTAGTTGTTTGATAAAATATTATCATAACCGACTCAAATCAAATATACCTCCATGGTATATTTTCTTTTCGTTGTTTGGTCTAATCAAGATAGATAGCAAAATACAAACAAACAAACAATCACACAAGACAAGAGATTTTTACATGGAAACCTTAGCCAAGGAAAAACTACGGGACCACGTCCAAACGGAAAGTATCACTAACTGAAAAGTTAAACAAAACAAAGGTTACCTATGCAACACCATTGCAAATACAGCTTCCAACCTTAGCCAAGGCCTACTGCCAATGCGTCCACGTCCTCTGAATCAACGCTGCGAATCCACGCATTCCCTTCCAACCAAGAAGCCTTGTCCGCTTGTTCAGTTTGGTACACCCCAAACCCACCGTCGATCAGCTGCTTCGATCTTAATTCTCAACACTCCCGCCTTTGCCGAATGTGAATGATTAAATACACCATAAACCCTAGGTTGCTCAAAGGTGTTGAGTCACACCACTACACCAAAATAGCCAATTTACAATGGTTTTGGACCGTTGCAAACCACTTTTGCAATGGTCCAAAACCATTGTAAATAGTGACGTCTCAAATTCATTTGCAACGGATAAAAACCGTTGCGATAAACTTTAACAACGGTTCTTTTTGTGCTGAATTTAATGGGTTATGGAACAGTTTTGAAACGGTTATGAGCCGTTGTGAACATAGCAACAGTTATAAACCGTTGTAAAGTCTGATTCAGAAACGGTTTAAAGCCATTGCGAAGAATTGAGTAGCAACGGTTGTAAACCATTTCTACAAGACACGGTTCAAAACCGTTGCAACAGTTTGTATTGTAACGGTTTTGCGCCGTTTTTAAATTATGTATTAAATTGCATCTAATTAAGTAAATATTTCGTACCCAACGGTTTTCAACTGTTTCGAATATCACAACTGTTTAAAACCATTGTCCGTCTATTTTAAATAAAGCAAAATGATACTAAAACAAACGGTCTCTTATACTGTTGGAAACGATTGTAAACCGTAGCAAACATTTGATGCGTTTTACCAATAGGTTGCAACGGTTGTGAGCCATTGCAAAACCTGTAAAAAAAATCTAGCTTTTGGATGGCATGCCAGAACCTGTATATAATATCCTTGAAATACCCAAAATCTATATAACAATATACATCAAGAATTTAAGAAGGGTTTCAATGGGAAAGGTGCCTTGCCTAATTTCCACCATCTACAAGTTTTATAAATACACCTACAAACACATTTAGATCTGGGCATTCGAAGTGGGGAATGACAATCTTAATAGTGCCCAATCCACTTTACGAGATTAGACAATATATTTTTATGAACCACAACAATATATCTTAACAGTATAACTGTCCTAAATAATTAAACAATATATCTTAACAGTACCCAATCCTTTTTTTCTTTATAAGCGGACCCCACAATTCGTGTTGCCGGGATCATGTTGTGCAGAACCGGCAACCTAAATGCTGATATATTTTGCGCCACAAACACTGGATTAAGAAATCCCATATGTTGGAACCTGCAAGACCATTTATGCAGTAAAATCACAACATAACGAATCAAGCATTCAGACAATATAGAATTTATCAAGGGAGTGAGGAACAAAGTATTAGGAGGGAATAGAATTCATTTTTGGGAAGATGAATGGTGTTATTGGCAATTATAACCTATGCCCTTGTATTTATTGCTTAGTCCCAAATAAGGCGTTGATGGTTAATATCTATTTTGAGAAGAGGGTGACAAGGTGATGTGGAATCAATATTCTATAGAAATATCCATGCTAGGGAGGTTGAAGAATGCATCTACCTCTTCTCTCTTCTAGAGGTCTTCATTCCAATGGATGGGGCCAATAAGTGTGTATGCTAAAGGTGCATTCATGGTAAAATCATTCTATGAGGTCATTCATGACTTTTCGAAGGAAGACCCCCGATTACCAACATTCGGGGCTATTGAATTCCCTCTAGGGTGGAAGCCTTTGCTAAGACAATAGCTATGGGTAAAAATTTGGTGATAGACTGTCTCATTGACCGGAATTTGGCTATCCCTACTAGATTCATGATGTGGAAGGCAAATCAAGAGAATGTTGAGCATCTATTTTTGCATTGCTCCTCTATTGGAGAAGTGTGGAGCTCCCTTTTATAGAAATTTGGTATTTCCTAAGTCCACCCTAATAGAGTATTGGAAGTTTTTTGAGCTCATCTTTGGCTCCATTCAGAGTTTGGGGGAAGTTCTTTGGGGAATGTTCCCATATGCTTTATTTGGGGGGATTTGGAAGAAGAGGAACTGGTAGATCTTCAACGATGTTTCACGTTCTCTGACACATGTGTTCACTTGTATTAGACTGCATGGAAGAGTTTAGAGGCTTGTCTTTATTAGACTGCATGTGTAGTTGGGACAATGTCATTTGTGGAGGGCTTCTTTAAACTAAGCCGAACCGTAGTTAGAGGAGACAGATAGATGCTTTACTAAACTTAACTTTGATAGCTGTTCCCTTGGTATCCAAGGTCTAAGTGGATTGGAGTTGTATTTAGATATACAATGGTATTATTCTCAAGGCCTACTCTGGCCCACATAGGAAAAGTTGCCACAAAAAATATTCAAATTACAAAAGAAATTGAGAATCTTACCCGGACTATTAGATGTAGCGGTGCCCTGATTGATAAAAAAATGAAGTTGTAGAACAAACTCAGGACTCAAGACCATTGCAAGAATGCAAATTTGTAATTGCAACCTCCCCATCCTCTATTTCAATTGAAATCATTAGAAAAGGAAAATAAAAATTCTAGAATGCAGAATCATTAGAAAAGGAAAATAATTAACAGTAAATGAAACTTACCACACAAAGCAGTATATTTTGTAGATTACTTCATATGCTCCATTTGTTTGTGCCTCGTAATCAAATGTAGAATTTTTAGCTAGTAATACATTATCAATAAATAATATATCTTACTAATGCATGTTTGAATTCCAAGAACTATGGACTTACCAGGGGTTGTAGGTACCATTGGCTGACTACTACTCGCTTCGTCTTTGAAACACCAAGACCATGTGGCATTAGATAAAGATCATCTTCTTTTTTTTCATTGATGAACACGATAGGCAGTGTACGTGCCTCGCAATCAAATATAAAATTTTAGTTAGTAATATGAGCTTCAATAAATACATCATTTTAAGCTAATGTTTTTAAATTATAATAACTAAGGACTTACCAGGGGTTTGTAGGTACCCTCGGTTGACTACTACTCGCTTTGTCTTTGAAACACCAAGAGCACTTAGCATTGGATTTGCATCATCTTCTTATTCTCCATCATCACCATTCCACACACACACACACACATATATATATATATATATATATATATATATATATAAAAGCAAGCATGCATTCTCATATAAACACCATCCATTCCACATATATATAACAATAACAAGCGCAGATTGAATGTACAAAAATCAGAACTCATAACTTATCATTCTAAGCAGGTCAAGTATGATAAAAAGTATCATTACTAAGTTTACATATCATAATAATCTTGAATATGGTAGAATATCATTATCATTTCTTTGATTTTTTAAAATTGATAACCGTCATAGAAACCTCAACATCCTCCGTAGAAGCAACTCGAGCTACTTCTTGGAATAGTCGGGAAAAGTCCACAACATTAGTTGAGGTGAATGTATTTTGACGACCAATCTCCGAAGATGATGATGATGATCCTGATGATGATGCTATTACACCACCATTTGACTTGGCCACATTATCGGTCCACCTAAAGTAACCACAATTCTTATGGCATTTACAAAATGGACGACCCATATTAGGGGTCTCAGCCATCACGATCGTCTACAATGTATGCCCCACATTGCATTTGGAACAACGCTTCTTGGATGGTATTTACCAAAACTCATGTCTTCATTTTGATAAAAAAAAAAAAAAAAAACTAATTCTAGAGAGAGAAAAGGGTTGATTAGAGAGAGAGAGAGAACTAGAAAGATAAAAATAAAGAAGAAAAAATTACCATGAAACTTACCCTTGGAGGATAAGCTGGTGAACGAAGATCGGTCTATGAGAATGGCCATTGCAGGCCATAGGATTGACTGTGTGCATGTTGCTTAGTTGCAGCCCGGCGTTTGGAGAGGAACTCATGGAAGGATGAAGGTATGAGGTGGTTCAAGCCATGTGGCTGTTAGTGCACCGAACTTGGCAGCAAGTGAAAGCTTACCTGCTAGTACGCTGGAGGTGGGGCTGTGGAGTCATGGAGAAGATTAAGCCAGTTGCTAGGCTGAAGACGTCAACACCATTAACGTCAGAGTTGCAGGTCTGCAACTCCAGCGACAAAGGAGAGAAGCGTGGGTCTTTGCAGCGTGTGGCGGAGCTTGATGACAATGATGAGGAGAGTTGCAAGGCGATTTTCGGTTGAGAGAGGATGAGAGTGACGGTGGCAAAGATAGATGCTCTTCTCGTCGGTGATGGAGCAGGAGCCGTTCTCCTTAGAAAGAGGGCGGCTTGGAGAAAGGTGGATGGACGGCTTTGGGCAGATCTGCTGCTACCACCGAACGGTGAGCTCCAATGGTGGAGGGTAGCCCGTGGAAGAGAGCTACGGCTCTCTCATCTTCAGCCTCTCTTTTCTCTTTTTTTTTTTTTTTTTTTTTTAAGTAAAACACTACTTGTCTTTGGGGAATGTCCCCATTAGGTGGACCCCCCATTTTTTAAAATTTAATTAAAATTATTTTGAAATTCACGGGGTCCACTAACTGGTCGGACAGCGGGTCGATGATGATGGGCCCGGCTACTGGCCCACATGGGTTGATGATGTCCATTGTCTCACAAGATGATGTGACAGATAGTCTGATGGCGATCGGATGGATGGTGACTTGATTGGGACCCAGATTGGTAGATCGACGGATCTAGAGAGATCCAATGGTCCGATTAAAGATCCAACGGTCCGATGGAAGATCCAACGGTCAGAAAGCTAAGGGAGATGAGATAGAGTCGAAGGGCAGGAGTTCTGGGGTTAGGTCAGTAGATTCGAGGACCGAGAGATGAAGAGAGAGAGAGAATAAGGAGAGATGAGAGAGAAAGTATCAGAAAATGGAGATAAAAGTATTGGCAGAGGGTCTGGAACCCTGGTCTTCACTGTGACCATCCTCACGCTTCTCCAGTAGAGTAGACTATCATTCCTTGCTGACTCATGTGGCTTTAAACGCTTTGGTCTATCTCTTGGTCATTGGCTCTCCTACTCTATTCGTTCTTTGGGCCGGCTTTTTGGTCCTCTTATTCAGCCCATATTTGGCCCATATCTTCTAGTCATAGCATATGGGCTCTTTAAGCTGTGATAATGGGCTTTCCTGATCGATGTGGGCTCGCAAGTCTCGAGAATTGTCCCATCGGGGTTTCCTGCGACAGAAGAAGCGCGTAATGAGACTTTATCAGAACGACTCAATGTCTAGACTTCCGAAAATGTGTTTAATGCATGCAAATATACCATTTCGTCCAGAAAAGTGTGTTCTACGCAACAAAAGAGACTCTTACATAGAAAAGTAGATAAATAGAGCATTTTAACGTAGGAGAGTGTGAAAACGCTTAGAAGATAACAGTGGAAAATACGCACTTTTAAGCGAATATCAGATGGACAATTGGTATATGTGTGATCAGGTTGTTGACAACCCCAACATATATCTGGAGACATCGTGGTCAACTCACACAGCCTACAGGTAAACAAATATCTTTATGCATAGTACAACTCAGATAAATATAATAATTTAACCCATGCATACAATTAGGATGATAAAAAGAAGTCGATACAAATGTCAAGAATAAAGATCATATCCATGAACTAAAGTATGCATGCGAGATAACTAAAGTATTTATAGTTTAGTACAACTTATTCATAATCAAACAGTTTACTTGGCCTTAATTCGTAGGCCTAAGAAAAGCCAAATGCCATGCAGTAAAACCACCCTATCCTACTTCACCGAGTGTGGTCGCATCCATGTGCTCTACACTCAAAGGTGTATATGGCAGCAAAATCTTGTGAACCTCAACCCTGACCATGCCTTCGGGGAGGGGTTTGCCATGTACGACAGTTATCTCAGACTCCTCATAAGTCGTTGCTACTCTTGCAACATTTCTTTTCCAATCCAGTAGTTCACAACTCATTTTCTTACCAGATGATGGGCCGGCTGGAGTCGTATCTACAATATAGATTAATGACAACATTGAATCATTAGAGATTCCAACGCTTTGCCGAGGTTTATTGATACATCATTGCAACCTGCTAATGGTCCGTAGTACGTACCAAAAGTGCTTTAAGTGTTCTTTCCATGTTCTCCATCTTAGACTTGAGCTCTAACATGCCTTCTGCTTGTGATTCATTTTGCATTTGCTGCTCCATTAATTTGCACGGACTGGAGTAGACGACTAGATTTGTGTCATAGAAATAGTGGTTCCAACACCACAGACATGACCTCTCATATCCTTTCCAAACACTTGAGACATTGGATCAGTCAAGATATCCTCGAAAGAAGATAAACTACATTCACTTCCGGTTTCCAAAATTTTTCTGATTTTGGCCTGTATCATTATGATTGTTTAAAAATATATTTTGAATTCGATAAAATGATGTTTGACTATGAACCCATCATATGTAGAGTGACACTATCAGGTTGAACCGTCTTTTCTAGTGTGAGATTTGATCCATACATCAGTCCTTGTGATGGGTTTGTCACCCTCGGATGTAGTTTTTGTCTGAAATTGTGAAAAAATTTCAATGGCACTAAAAAAGGAGAAATGATTTTAATGAACTAGCAATACTTACTATGTCATACTCCGTTCTTGCACTCCCATGTCTGCCAGTCGTATGATAGACTGTAAGACTCTTCTTATTAATGGCATTTTTTCCTTTACGTTCAAATATTTTTGGGTGAAGCATTAAGATTAACAAACTCAACCTAGTCCTTTGGCCTAACACTTGGAGGACAATTCTTCAGTCTATCATCGTGACTGACTTTGGTATCATAATAATCCTTCCTCAGCTTGGCCTTATATCTACGAAAGACCTCGCACATGCTTTTCATGCAATTGTCCTTAAATGTAGGAGGAATTTCGTATTCATTCTACATGTCAATCCAATATTGAAACTCAATCGTAGTAATTTATTAAACGATTAAGCAAAAATGTCAATTAATTATTGTATGATAGAGTAAATCGCCTGTAGTATGTTCCACACATCATCTTTGTACCTCGATGAAACAACACGCCAGTCGAAAAAAGTAATAGAGATTTGTGAATGAACCAGTTCCCCCCACCTTGAAGCCAACTTGTTTGAGTTTTCTCTGTTTTCTCCTACTGGGAGGCCATTTTCATTAAATTCTACTTTTATCTTCGATTGATTTGTTGAACCAACCGAAGGAAGAGTTTGGGAACTTTGAGTACTTATTGATGCCATCACACCTGTATGTGGACACATTAAGTGGCATTATGGTGTTGCACATAACATAGATATGTTCATATAATTTGTCATGAGCATACTCGGGAGACACTAAACTAAACATCATATAGATCATTCATGTACAATAAAATGGGATCACTTATCATTCTATTCATTTTATAAAATGAATTAATTACATTCCATATATGTTACTCATTGTCCGAGTCAAAATCAAATTCTTTTAGAAGTTCTAATATGTTTGTATTTTCTGTAATAGGGGAGTGATAGAGGGTAGGATCTTCAAGTGCATCCACTCTTCTGGTAAATCTTTGAGGTGCCCTTAAAACAACATACCATCTAGATCTTCGTCGATCCTTGGAGTAAAACACTTGACTTGCTTCAGATGCAAGAATGAACGGCTCATCAACATCCCTATCGTTTCTTTTCAATTTCTCCATGTTTACCATTGTCAACTTTGTCTTAGGATCAACAAAGCATCTATTCGTCTTGTCCTCCACCCTGAACCAGTTGCAGTAGAACACCACTTGATGAAAATCAATGTAATCCAGCTCGATTATTTGTCTCACTACTTCGTAGTACGTGGTATCTGCTTCTTAGAAATTTATATCTTTTCCGCTACCTGAATGAAGTAATGGCTTACATGGAGACCCCACTATTTTGCGTCGTCTTATTTGTTTCGTATCCACTTGTAGCAAATATAAAACCATTGACACGATATTTGTCATATGCTTTTGCCTTGAAAGTAGGTCCATCAGCTAGCCATTTCAATGTCATCTCACCATCATAACTATTTTCCAACTGCATGCAAAAGCCATTTCATTGTCTATCTGGTCTAAGATATAAAGAATAAATATATAACAAATACCTCCTTACGTAGCCAAAGGATAAAACCATCATCCCTTTCCTTCGACAAACTTCCCTTCCTCTTTGAAGCACTCAGACCACTTGATCTTAAATGCGTGTCATATCTTTTACAAGAATGACAATTGCACTAGCATGATGAATAGGCAAATATGGAAATGAACAAGAAATTTGTAATCGTAATGGGCTTACATACTTTATCCAGACGTCGATGTCTTCATGATGGTGTAGAACCCATCTACGGGCTTGTTGGAATTGTACTAGAGAAAGACTTATGTCCTTGCCTTTGTCTAGAGGCCCTTCATTGACATTCTCATCGTCATCATCGTCGAGGAATCTATCACGAGTGTACTTGTGATTTCCTTTATCACCATCTGGCATGTATTCCATGCAATATAGAATAGATTCCTCTACGACATAACGTTTTGCAATACATCCTTCAGGTCTAGCAACATTCCTGACATATCCTTTATAAATTTTCATTAGCCTGCCGAAATGATTGTTCAATTGTTAATGTTATTTTACCAATGCATATGTAATTAAACTGATACTTCACCAAGTTTAAAAGGAACATATCGTTCAAATGGATACATCCAACGATATCTGACTGGACCGCAAGCTATCGATTCATCAGCTAGATGCATCATGAGATGAATGCTAATAACAAAAAATGAAGGTGGGAAAATCTTCTCCAGGAGGCATACTGCCTCTGCCAGGCTACGTTTGATAGCTACCAAGTGCTCTACCCTGACCTCTTTTGTGCATAGTACATTAAAGAAGATAGAAATCCGTTGAATAGCTTTACGGAGATCCGTGTACTTTAGAATGCTATGTTTTAGTAACACAAGCAACAAATGTTGCATGATGATGTGATAATTAATCATGTGATTTTAGCCCCCTAATTTCTAACTTCGCTAAATTCACATGCTATTTCATTGTAGAGCAATACCCAATCAGTACCTTCAAATCATGTAAAGTACGACACAAGACTTCTTTTTCAGAACGATTGAGAGTGTAGGGTGCCTTGGGTTTTGGTTTTTTGCCATCATGTCCACCTTCTTTCATCCACAAACTTTTCTTAATGTTCATGGCCAGTAGATCTTCACGAGCACTTGCTCCATCTTTCGTTTTGTCTTTCACTTCTAAAATCATTGACAATATGTTTTTAGCAACATTCTTCTCAGTGTGCATGACATCCAAGTTATGACAAATATTGATTTCCTTCCAGTATGGCAACTCAAAAAAGATGGACCTTTTGTACCAAGCACTCTTCTCATTGTTCAACACATCTTCACTCATTTTTCATTTTTTCCCCTTCAATCTGCTGACATCCATCTGGATATCGCGCACCTTCTCTTCAACTTCAATCCCAGTCAACCGACGAGGACATCGACCATCTTCAACTTTATTATTGAAATGTGCCTTTTGGGTCCTAAAGACATGAGCAGTTGGAAGAAATATTTGATGACCCATATAGCACATCTTCTTACTATTCTTCAGATGTTCGACAATAGTTCCTTCGCCACATACAGGGCAAGCAAAGTAACCATGTGTTACACAACCTGATAAACTTCCATACGCTGGAAAATCATGAATTGCCCATAGTAGAATAACTCTTAGAATGAAAGTTTCATTACGAAGAACATCGTACACAAATACCCTGTTAGACCACAACTCCTTCAACTCAGCGATCAATGGTTGTAAATAGATGTCAATGTTCCTACCTGACCCTTTTGGACCAGGTATCAGTACGGTCAACATCGAGAACTCTCTTTTCATGCACATCAAGGGGGGTACATTGTATAACACTATGATTATAGGCCAAGTACTGTGAATAGTACTTAGATTGCCAAAAGGATTGACACTATCGATTGTAACTCCTAAACGGACATTACATTTTTCAATAGCAAAATCTGGCCACGTATAATCTATGAATTTTCAAGTTGAGGAATCAACGAGATGTTGCATGACACCACTTGATTGTTCTACTCTCGCGTGCCAAGTCATTTCATTACATATCCATGAAACACTGCACACCAAAATACAATTGAATACTACATATACAAGTAACTATATATAAGAGTCAAATGGTCTCAATCAAGAATGAACTGACATAAAAAATTGAATACTAACCTATAGAGTCTCTTAAGCCGTAGCGCAAGAGGAAAATATCTCAAAACCTTCGTAGGTGATATTCGCTCAAAAGTGCTTATTTTAAGCAATTATCCTTTTAGCGTTATTGCAGTCTCCTACGTTAAAATACTCTATTTTCCACTTTTTTTACGTAAGAGTCTATTTCATGGCGCAGAACACACTTTTCTGGACGAAATGGTATATTTGCATGCATTAAACACATTTTCGGAAGTCTAGGTATGAAGACGTTATGATTGAGACTCATTACGCGTTTTCACTATTGCAGGAAACTCGATCAGATGATTCTCGAGACTGATGGACCCACGATCAATCACAAATGCCTATGTTAACCTTACAATCAATCTAAGGGTGATCAACTTGACCATCGAACTAGGCCAGTGAAGAAAGCAGAGAAGTTGAACATTTCAGAGAGCAAATGAACCTAGCGACTTTGAAGACAAGAGAATGAGAAATCTTGAAGGGCAGCACGAGAAGAGATTCCTACATAGAGCACTAATCGGACAATTTTGATGTAATGCGGGCCCACAATCAACTTCCAGAACCTATGATTAAAGCTCAAGAGCCAACAGGCTGACGACAAGAAGATGTGGGTCAAGTATGGGCCAAGCTTAACCAAAGAAAGCCCAAGAATGATTTTTACAAGCACTATTAGTGGACAATCTTGATCTTGATTTTAAGCGGGCCCGGGTGTGGGCCACGACACAAAGACTAGTTAACAGACCACAATGTTGGACCAAGACATAGATGGGTACATAAGATGATTTCCAATAGATGGACCATTAATTGAAATTGATGGACCACCAACACATAGGCCATGACAATGGGATAAAAGTTAGATCAAGGGTTAGATCACAACAAGTTGGATCATGGTGGGCCATGATGTGGCCATGAGGTGGCAACGAAAGATAGGCCATTAATATTGAAAGATTGCTAGATCTAAATATGGAAGGTGGACCCACATAGCTTGGAGGCTCATTTGGGATATATGGTATAGTTTTGGAAAAACCAAACACTTGCTAAAAGTGGTTTTGGCATGGGTGGTATTGGTGTTGATCAAGAAGGATAGTGGAGATTTTATTTTGGAAAGGCATAAGGTGGCACCTAGACAAGGGAAATTTCTAAGCATGTGGAAGGTTACAAAGGGAATTTTTGCAAAATGTTTAAGGAATGTAGGATTCGTTTGAAGAAAGAGGGGTGAAAGGAATATACAATGGACGGTGGGGATTGAGTGGGAGAACCTCCCACGTCCAGCATATAAGAAGAGGAAACCCTAGCCGTTTTGGTCTCTCTTTTTCTTCTCCCCACATTTTTCCTCTCCTCCATTTTTCTGGAAAAAAACCTTACCGCCCCCATCCACCATCTTCTCCACCTCAACACCAAGCAACCCACCTGCCCTTGCCGCCCCCTTGTCTAAAAACAAAAGGGAACGCCCCTCTCTTTTGGATTTCCTCACTCACGGTGCTGCGCCACCGCCTTAGCCACTGGTCATCACGACCGGCAAGAGCAGCCACCATCTCTTGGGTCGCCACCATCACAAACAGCTCCTCCAGGCGAGTCCCCTTCCACTTGCTTCGGCTGATCACCATCACTGCGCTCACGATCATCTCCGTGTCTGCTGAAGCGCTGCCAACCACGAAGAACAGCAAGCTCGTGATCCATCACATTCCCACCATTAGAGCCGCAGCCCACCTTCTTTGAGCAGATTCGGTGGCTGTTCTTGCAACAGCCACCGTTATCTCATAAAAGAAAAACCCAGAAAATCAAAACACAAAAAAAGAGCTAAAGAAAAATAGAAAAAAAAGAAAGAAGAAGAGAGAAGAAGGAAGAAAGGAGGAGGAGGATCCTCACTTGTTCCCGCTGCTACCAACGTCCTCTACTTCAAGGTGCTGCTGCACCAAATCGTTGCTGCCCTGTCCATCACGACCCCACACAACCAGCTAACGCACCAGTCCGTCTCCTCCTTGCTGTTGCTACTACTGCTGCCTCCTTCTCCTCCACGCCGCCGGTCTGCTCTCACCTGCAACTCCTGTAGCTGCAGCCTTTACTGCCCCCTCTTCTATCATAAAAAATTAAAATAAAAAAAAAAGAAAAGAAAGGAAAAGAAGAGAAGGGCAGGGGGTTGGTCATCCATAACCGTTGGATCCCCCTCCACCATTACAGCCTGCTGCCACCACCATCTATCACCACCACGCACCACCATGTTCTTCACAAAGAAGGAGGGGACTATCCTCCTCTTTGAGGTTGTCATCGAGCCACCAACTCCACTTGGCCGATCATTCACTTGGACCGCCACTTCATGCTAGTTTCCTTCGAGGGCTTCAATCACTCACACTATCTCCGGTAAGTGTTCAAAGGTGAGGATCTAATTTTCTCTCTCTAGATCTTCTTACTCTCTTCCTCTCTCTAGGCCTTTTCTCACTTTCTCTCTCTAGCTCTCTCTTTCTCTCTCTAGCATCCACTTGTTTTACCTCTAGGATAGTTTACTTGTGTTTATTTTCTTTTATTATCAGTGTAAACAGCTTTTGGTGATTTAATAAAAGTAGTTTCCATTCAAATTCGTGTTTGTGAGTTCATTATCATGAATAGTAATTTTAAATTTATTTGTTTAGCAATCCCTGTGATTAATATTCAATCTTCAAAATCAAACATCATGTTTTGAATCCCAACCTCATCACTCTTCTTCTGTCATCATTTCCATCAATTTCTGTGAAGAAAATCCGTCATTTTATGTGTTGAGTTGCGCAAACTAACCCCGAGTGCGGATCGACATCCGACACGAATCCCTATACAATATCTAAAATTTTCCAGGAAATCGGATCAAAATTACAAATCTTGTTGATTTTAGGGTTTCCGTAACCAACGACGCGGAAAAAAACCTACTTTCAAATGGCGCCGCTGCCGCTCGGGTGTTCGGGAGTGCGAAAAAGGACGTAAAGACGGAATTGGAAAGTTGCTGAAGCGAAAAGCTGCTCAATTTGGCCAGCCCGACCTTTTCGGGAAACTTTCTATTTTTTGTTTTTGTTGATTTTTAGCAGTTTTTAAATTACTATTTTTAATGCCTCGGAAGGCCGAGTGCAATTTGTAATAATTTAGGAATTTTACTGCTTTCCATATAACTGCTAGATCTTGTTCTAGGGTTTTTTAAAAACCCTAGATTAAGTGGAAATTACCAAAAAAATAATAAAATCAAAATTCAAAAAAAAAATTTAGGATTTTATATTCTGCAGATTTTTAGAAATCACCAATCAAGGATTTGCGATTTTTGGAAAGATTCCAAAATCTTGAAACTCTGCTTAATTAGGGTTTCCCCTCTTAGAAGTTTCCTCTTTAGAAGAATTTCTATCTTTAGAAATCTTCCGAATTTGGAAAAGTCTGCAAAAGGAAACACCCCAAATCTAGCAGAATTTCAATTTTGGGAAATTTCCCAAAATTATAAGGGATCTCGCAATCAAATCTTTCTTGGAAGATCTCCACAGTTCGGGAAACTTTCCAATCTTAACCCATCTCGAATTTGGAAACTAATTCAAAAACTTGCCTAAATCCAGTGCTTGTTCAGTGAACCCAAAAAAAAGGCAAGGATCTTCCAAATAGAATCCCAAATACCTAGACCGTGCGATCTAACTGTTTCTGCAGGAACACGATCCAGTGTGGGTAGGGAGCGAAAGCTCAAAGAGGTGGAGTCGGGCCCAAGCCCATTAGGATACCCCTCCCTAACCCACGGAGGAGACCCCGTGGCGTGGCCCACGGGAGGTAAGTCCCTATCCTCGCCTTGAGTGCGATACAGAGTAATTTGGGTGAATCATTGCCGCATGTCTATTTGTTTTCTAGCAACAACTTATTCGACTTGCGTGGCATGGCCGTTAATCAATCAACTCTAAGAGAGCAGACCCAGCTCCAAATTGAAACTGGTGGGATTTCATCACCCACCTCATCATTCCAACTGATTTGATCCCAAGGCTCCATTTAATTAAAAAGAATCAAGAAGTAGAGCCAATTAGCCTGGTGTTCGAGGAAAAATCCATACAAAGCGAACCCGCTTAACATCCAATCGAAATAAGACCACGAGCGCGGGTCCCTGTTGTCTAACACACCCATAAGTCCCTGCTACTCAAGTACACTGAGCTCGACGTGGCATCTTGGACTATTCGGCGGTTAGTTACGTGTGGACTAGGAACACGCATCAACCCTAGCTTAACCCGAGGGAACACTCTTCTTATCCACTTGACCAATCCGGTTAGTCTGGGACGTACTTAAGTCAGCCATTGTGCCGCACGTCTGTCTAGGCTTCGGATTGCCTTGTTGTTAACTAGAGTTAGTACTAAAGGATTCGCTCTGAAGAGTGTAGCCTGGTGAGAACCTCTGAGTGCAAAATAGTTAGTACGGCAGTTAAAAGATAAACCAGTGGTCCACCCACTGTCATAATCTACTCTAGCCCCAAAACTAACAAAGATAATTCCTAAAATATATTGAAAGTAGGTTTTTTCCGTGTCGTTGGTTACGGAAACCCTAATCTCAATACATTTTTAATTTCGATCTGATTTAATTCCTGCAAAAGTATGAACTTTGTATAGGGATTCGTGTCGGATGTCGATCCGCACTCGGGATTAGTCAGATTAGCGCGATTCAGAGCAAATAACAAAAT
Source organism: Euptelea pleiosperma (assembly GCA_035048495.1). NCBI lineage: Eukaryota > Viridiplantae > Streptophyta > Magnoliopsida > Ranunculales > Eupteleaceae > Euptelea > Euptelea pleiosperma. The sequence continues at coordinate 31,870,908 of CM068548.1, read as the reverse complement.
TTTCCACAGAAATTGCTAAAAAGAAATGATGGAGGGGTGAGAGTGGTTGTTCGCTTTAAAACATGATATTTTTAGAGAGAGAATTTATGGACCATCGAAAGCATACGAAATAATGAAGACAATAAATTGAACTGAAAATAAACTATTTTATTAATCAAATTAAACTAAAAGAAATACATTGCTTGAATAAAAACATGTCCCAACTAAAAAGCAAACAAATTGGCATGAGAGTTAGAGAGAGAAATTAGGAGGCTAGAGAGAAAAAACTTGAGAGAGAGAAAAAGAGGTCCTATAGAGATACGATGATAGAAATCCTACCTTAGAGCTCACCACGTGCACATGCAAGCCAATGGAGAGTGTGAGGCAGCAATGTGTGGAGATGCTGGCCGGAGTTGGTTGAAGTTGGGTCGGCCCAAGGAGAAGTAGCGGTGTGGAGGATGGACCAGCGAAGGTTTGCTAGTTCTTCCGGTGGTTACACTGGTGGGGGAAGACGGTGTATGGGTGCCGTTGGTCAGCAAGGTAGCAAGGTGGATGGACCACCGGAGTAGCAGATCTATGGTACTGGCGGAGTGTAGGTGGCTGGAGAAAACAGTGATGGAGCCACCTGCAACGATGTTGACTTCCTCTCCTTCCTCCCCTTTTTTTTTTTTGTTTTGTTTCTTTTCCCTTTCTTTTTTTTTGTGTTGAGGAACAAGGTGAAGACGGACTGGAGGAGAATGGATCTAAATGAAGGGGGGACGGTAGCAGCAAGTGATCATTGCTAGCTATTGAAAGGGTGGTGACAGGCAGCAACAACAAGGTGGAGGGATGGTGCAGGCGGTGCAAGAAGGAGACGTTGGAGGAGGCGGCTTGGTGATGGTGAAGGATTTAACGGCCTGCAACTTGCAGGTCGTGGCAGCAGCAGGTGGCGGTGAAGGAGATGGCAACCGGTGAAGATGAGGGAGGCGAGCTGGGCGTGCGCACCAGCAGCAAGGAGGCGCCTCCTCCTTCTTTCTCTTCTCCTTTTCTCTTTTTCTTTTTCTTTTTTTTGTGTGAGAAGATGGCTTAGCGAAGCAGACCTGCAACTCAATGTTGCAGGTCGTGGTGAAGTGATGGAGAGGAGATGTGGAGGAGCAGGTGTTGTTGCTAGAGGTGGGATGCGGCGTGAGAAGATGGTGGGGTTGCTGGTTTCGCCGGAGTTGCGACCTGCAACTCCGGTGATCTCCCTTTTTTTTTTTTTTGCTTTTCTTTTTTGAAGAAAACGGTGAAGAAGGAGGGAAATATGAGAGAGGAGATGGTGGAACGTGGTAGAGAATGGGGGGGATAAAGGCCAGCAAGGTGTGGAACGAACGGCCGGAGTTGCAGGCGCAACTCCGGTGATAAAGATGAAGATGAAGACGGTGATTGAGAAAAAATGGAGGAAAAAACAGTCAAAAACCGAGGAGAAAGAGGGGGCCACGAGTTGGGGAAGAGAATGGAGGAGAAAGGGGGGGGATTAGGGTTCGAACGAACCCTTCTCCCTCCTCTTATAAAGCTCCCTATTTCCATTAATGGAAATAGGGTATTTTTTGAAAATAAAAAATATATATATATATATATATATTTTTTTTAAGTAAAAACCTACTTTATTATGGGGAATCTCCCCAATTAGTGGACCCCCCATTTTTTAATTAAAATTATTTTGAAATTCACGGGGTCCACTAACTGGTCGGACAGCGGGTCGATGATGATGGGCCCGGCTATTGGCCCACATGGACTGATGATGTCCATCGTCTCACAAGATGATGTGACAGACATTCTGATGGCGATCGGATGGATGGTGACTTGATTGGGACCCAGATTGGTAGATCGACGGATCTAGAGAGATCCAACGGTCCGATTGAAGATCCAACGGTCCGATGGAAGATCCAACGGTCAGAAAGCTAAGGGAGATGAGATAGAGCCGAAGGGTAGGAGTTCTAGGGTTAAGTCAGTAGATTCGAGGATCGAGAGATGAAGAGAGAGAGAGAATAAGAAGAGATGAGATAAAAAGTATCAAAAAAATGGAAAAAAGCACTGGCGGAGGGTCTGGAACCCTGGTCTTCACTGTGACCATCCTCACGCTTCTCCAGTAGAGTCGACTATCATTCCTTGCTGACTCATGTGGCTTTAAACGCTTTGATCCGTCTCTTGGTCATTGGCTCTCCTGCTCTCTTCGTTCTTTGGGCCGGCTTTTTGGTCCTCTTATTCAGCCCATATTTGGCCCATATCTTCTAGTCATAGCATGTGGGCTCTTTAAGCTTTGATAATGGGCTTTCATGATCGATTTGGGCCCACAAGTCTCGAGAATCGTCCCATCGGGGTTTCCTGCGACAGAAGAAGCGCGTAATGAGACTTTATCAGAACGACTCAATGTCTAGACTTCTGAAAATGTGTTTAATGCATGCAAATATACCATTTCGTCCAGAAAAGTGTATTCTACGCAACAGAAGAGACTCTTACGTAGAAAAGTAGGTAAATAGAGTATTTTACGTAGGAGAATGCAATAACGCTAACAGGATAATTGCTTAAAATAAGCACTTTTGAGCGAATATCATATGTCCTGATTACTTAGAATAGGATTATCTGTGCTTGGTGTGCATCATTTAGGATAGTGTTCCTCTCTGGCAATTTTTTGCCAAGTATAGAGCTTGCCTCATTCGCGTATGCCCGTTTGGAATCGTCCGAACAAGCGCTTGATTCGATCTGAGAATCACGTCCCTACAGTGGATCCTCCACTGAATTCTTCCCCATCTCTTTCCCCACCCGCCTCCCCCAGTACTACTACCTTTGTAGTCATGGCAGTCGAACGACCTCTTATCGAGACGTTCGCCCCTATCTCTGCGAATCCACCCACTTGCATTATTCTTCCACCTACTACGGCGGTACAGTTTGAGATCAGACCGCAGACGATCCAAATGCTGCCTACCTTTCGTGGTCTCCCAAGAGAAGACCCATATTCCCATATTAGGGAATTCCAACATGTCATCCTACTTTTCAAGAATCAGAACCTCGATGATGACAATGTGCGTCTGCGAGTATTCCCATTCTCGCTCAAAGACCGAGCCTCCGATTGGCTCTACTCCTTACCCGCTGATTCAATCAGCAGTTGGAAAGAATTGATGGGCAAATTCATGTCTAAATTCTACCCCATGACTCGCACCAACCAAATGAAGCAACTCATCCAGGACTTTCGACAGAAGTCCGATGAGAAATTTTTTGAAGCGTGGGATAGATTCCAAGACTACCTGACTAAGTGTCCCCACCATAGCATCGACAAGGGCAATCTTGTCCATGTCTTCTACAAGGGACTTACTGATGAGTCCCAAACCATGGTAGAGTCAATGTGTCAAGGAAAATTCCTGCACCAAACTCCGACCGATGCATACAAATTCTTGGGAGAGTTAGGAGAAAATTCTCAACATTGGACGACTGACTCAGAGTTTAGTCGAACCACTTCGGTCCAAAAGGACAACCAAGGGACATGATGCTACAGCTGATACTGAGCTTCGATCTGTCATACAAGAGTTGAGCAAGTCAGTCTCGGCACTGGCTGTGTCAGTACAAAAGCCTACTCAACAATCCACCCCAGTCATGCATGTGGGACACGAGAGCCCTATGGAATCCTGTACCCTTTGTCTGCAACCATCCCATACTACTGAGCATTGTCCTTTGAATGAAGGATGGTCTAATCCTCTTCAGGAAGAAGTTTGTGCTTTCAGCACATACAAACCACCCACTCAGAACTCGTATAGTCAATCTTATCATCCTGACACGAGAAATCACCCTAACTTCTCTTGGAGGCCTCAGTCTACTCAACCACAAGCTCAACCTCCACGTCAACCTCAGGGCATGTATCCTCCTGGGTTCAATCAACCCAATAGGCAATTCAATCAGGGACAATACCAGCAGAATCAGTACCCATCTACTCAAAACCAACAGTTCCAACAGGGTCAATACTCTGGACAACAGAGCACATTTCAGAATCAGCAAAGAGTTCCCCAGAACTTTCAGAACCAACAGATTGTCCCAACTAATTCTTCCGCCTATAACTATAATGCCCCGATGAGCTCGAGTCGCGAATTGGTGCCTCAGCTCCCATTAGCTGCTCCCCAACAGTCGGTCCCCAAACCCGGTATCGAGGACCTTCTAGCTCAACTCATTACTCAATCTATGCAACGCCTAGAGCAACAGCAACAGCAATCCATGCTTCGTCTAGAGCAACGTCTAGGTAACTTAGAAGCTGAGAAAGCTAAGGGGATCTTTCCTAGCCAACCCATTGCCAACCCTAAAGGAAATGCCAAAGGGGCAGTATATGAGATCGGATCCCAATCTCAAAGCCAGAATGAGAACTGTCAAGGGGAGGTGCAAGCTGTAACCACCCTACGATCTGGAAAAACTGTGGACATGGGAGTCCAACCACCGCCAGTGCCATCTCCACCACCCATCACTCGTACAGAGGAAACTAGTACCAATCCTACCTCTGCTTCCTCTCCCTCTGTGCCCACATCAGATATCCCTGTGCAGAAATCTAAGGCTAAAGACAAATCCATTTGTTGACTAAAGCCTCCCTTCCCGGACAGACTTGTCCAAGATAAGCAGGATCAGCAATTCTTAGAGATCTTAGACGTCTTTAAAGACGTCCAGATCAATATCCCATTTCTTTCTGCTATCAAGCAAATCCCCTCCTATGCCAAATTCCTCAAGGACTTGTGCACAGTTAAGCGGCGTACACATGTACCCAAAGCTGCCTTCTTGGCCGAAAAAGCTACCGCGTTCATTCAACGCAATAGTGTGATCAAACACAAGGATCCAGGTAGCCCAACTGTCCAGTGTGAAATTGGAGACAACTTTAGCTGCACTGCCTTGCTAGATTTAGGGGCTAGCGTTAACCTCATACCATTCTCGGTATATCAACAGTTAGGACTGAAAGATATGAAGCCTACCAATGTCACCCTGAAATTGGTTGATCAGTCCATCAAGATTCCAAGAGGAATCATTGAAGATGTACTAGTAAAAGTTGCTGACTTTTATTATCCTGTGGACTTTATCATTCTAGACACCAAGCCATGTCAGGATAACCGCATTCCGGTCATCTTAGGCCGTCCATTCCTTGCCACCGCGAACGCACACATCGGGTGCCGGGACGGAAACATGTCCATTGCTTTCGGTAACCTCAAAGCTGAGGTCAACATCTTTCGTTTAATGCAACAAGATGCCGATCGCGAAGTGACCGATGAAATGTGTGCCGTTGAGAGTCTAATCCCGGACTCCACCGAAGATATTCTTAAGCAGTGTCTAGAACACTTTGGAGCTGACTTTGCAACAGAGTCAGCCATTTCTGATCTCAATGATCTTTTGGAAACTGCTCCATTACTAGAGATCCCCGCTCCACTCATCGAGTTCGAGCCTCTGATAACCATGGCCAGAGAACCTATCCTTCCTTTACCTACTGAAGTCAAACCTCTTCAATCCGTGTCTTCTGTGACACCTATTTCTACTCCATCTGCTCCAATATTGGAGCTTAAGCCTCTTCCCACAGATCTTTCCTATGCCTATCTTGGTCCTAAGGAAACCTACCCTGTCATTATTGCTTCCGCTTTATCTGCGAGTGAACGTAAGAAAATTCTCGAGCTGCTCAAAGAGCACAAATCTGCGATAGGGTGGACCATAGATGATATTCGCGGCATAGACCCCTCGGTGTGCCAACATCACATCTACCTCGAGGATGAATCCAAAACCTCTCGTGAACACCAGAGGAGGTTGAACCCCGTCTTAAAGGAAGTAGTCAGAGACGAGGTCCTTAAACTGTTAGATGCGGGTATCATTTACCCCATCTCCGATAGCAAATGGGTAAGTCCTATTCATGTCGTCCCTAAAAAGGCAGGATTCACAGTTGTGGAAAATGAGAACAAGGAAATGGTAACTCAGCGCCTGAAAAAAGGGTGGAGAGTCTGCATCGATTACCGACGACTCAACACCAACACTAGGAAGGACCATTTTCCTTTACCCTTCATAGACCAAATGTTGGAGAGACTAGCAGGTCACTCCTATTACTGCTTCCTCGATGGTTACTCAGGGTATAATCAAATACCCATCGCCCCTGAGGATCACGAGAAGACAACTTTCACCTGTCCCTTTGGCACTTTTGCCTACAAGCGCAACCCCTTTGGCCTCTGCAATGCCACGCGACCTTTCAAAGGTGTATGATGAGCATATTCTCTGACATGGTGAAAAAATTCCTCGAAGTCTTTATGGACGACTTCTCAGTCTTTGGGTCATCCTTTGATGACTGTCTGAACCATCTAGGACTTGTACTTTAACGATGTCAGGACAAGCAACTTGTCCTCAATTGGGAGAAATGCCACTTCATGGTGACGAAGGGCATTGTTCTGGGACATGTCATTTCCCATCAGGGCATTGAGGTCGACAAAGCTAAAATCGATATCATCTCGACCTTGCCTACTCCTAAGTCTGTGCGTGACATCCGGTCCTTTTTGGGACACGGAGGATTCTATAGGCGATTCATCAAGGACTTCTCTCAAATCGCTCGACCTCTGTCCCATCTTCTGGCTAAAGATAGTCCTTTCGACTTTAATGCTGACTGTGTCAAGGCCTTTGAGCGTCTCAAATCTGAGCTCACTACCGCGCCCATTATCCGTCCCCCGGATTGGACTATACCTTTCGAGGTAATGTGCGATGCTTCTGACTACGCGTTAGGCGCTGTTCTAGGGTAGAGAATTGACAAAAGATCACATGTGATCTACTACGCGAGCAAAACTCTTAACTCTGCCCAAATGAATTACTCCACCACTGAGAAAGAACTCCTGGCGGTAGTCTTCGCCCTTGATAAATTCTGTCAGTATCTCTTAGCCACTAAGGTGGTCGTGTACACTGATCATGCAGCCCTTCGTTATCTTATGTCGAAAAAGGAAACCAAGCCTCGATTAATTCGATAGATTCTCTTACTGCAAGAATTCGACCTCGAGATTAAGGATAAGAAAGGAACTGAGAATGTAGTGGCTGATCACTTGTCTAGACTGACTTTAGAGTCATCCTTCGACACCCAGCCCATCCCTGAAACCTTTCCAGATGAACAACTGTTCGCTATCTCTGTTAACCCATGGTATGCTGACATTGTCAACTACCTTGTCACCGAAGAAATGCCTTCACACTGGTCCAAACAGGACAAAAGCCAATTCCTAGCAAGAGTTAAGTACTACTCTTGGGATGACCCTTATTTGTATAAATACTGTCCTGATCAGATCATTCGTCTCTGTGTCCCTGAGTCGGACCAACTCAATATCTTGTCCTCGTGTCATGACCAACCTTGTGGTGGTCATTTCAGTACTAAGAAAACTGCAGAAAAAGTTCTGCAATGCGGATTCTACTAGCCCACATTATTTAAAGCTGCCCATATCTACAGCAAAACTTGTCCTAATTGCCAGCATCTAGGCTGCATCTCCCAGAGGAACATGATGCCCCTAACTCCCATCTAGGTCGATGAAATATTTGACATTTGGGGAATCGACTTCATGGGCCCCTTTCCCGTTTCCTATGGTTTTGAGTACATTCTCCTTGCGGTAGACTATGTATCCAAATGGATAGAAGCCATTCCCACCAAGACCAATGACCACAAAGTGGTGGTCAAATTCCTAAAGGAGTTCATCTTCGCCCGATTCGGTGTCCCTAAGGCCATCATTAGTGATGGGGGCACCCATTTCTGCAATAGGATATTCGAGAAATTAATGAAAAAGTATGGGGTAACCCACAAGGTTGCCCTAGCTTATCATCCGCAGACTAGTGGTCAAGTGGAGGTTTCTAATCGTCAGATCAAGCAGATCTTGGAGAAGACAGTCAATACCACACGTAAAGACTGGTCTACTCGTCTCACTGATGCTTTATGGGCATACAGAACCGCCTACAAGACCCCACTCAATATGTCTCCCTATCGTCTCGTCTTTGGGAAACCTTGTCATCTACCGGTGGAGATTGAACATCGTGCCCTGTGGGCCATTAAGAAACTCAACTTCGACCTAGACTCCGCAGGGGAGGAGCGGAAACTTCAAATGAATGAGTTAGAAGAACTCAGAAATGATGCCTACAACTTGTCCAAGAATTACAAAGCAAAAATAAAGTGGATACATGACAAGAGCATCCTCAGGAAAGAGTTCCATCTAGGACAGAAGGTCCTTTTTTATAATTCCCGTCTTCATCTCTTCCCTGGGAAATTAAAATCTAGGTGGACCGGTCCTTATACGGTCACAGCAGTCACACCCTTTGGGGCAATCACTATTGAGGATCCCAAGGATCACTCTTCTTTTCAGGTCAATGGACATCGTCTAAAACAGTTCCATGAACTTGACGTATTGTTCATTCAAACTTTTGAGATCGATCTCATCGATCCTGCCTATGTCGACTGATGATCCACTCAGTCTCCTGAGCTCCAACTTGGTTGGGGGTGCCTGTCACCCCCGTTGTGTCTGGCTGAAGACGTAAAACTTAGCGCTTTCGGAAAGGCAATTCCGGTATTCCTAGAGTACATGAGTCTCATGCATTTGTTATTACTGTGATACCTCTGGAAATGCAGGTACATTCATTCTTTCGATCATCAGATACCACACACTGTCGAGTTTCTGCCGACTTGGTAACATCCTCCCTGAACCTTTGCATCATCATCACTGATTTTTCATCATTTTATGTCCCGGTCATGAGCATCGAGGACGGTGCTGTATTTTGGTTGGGGGTGGGGTATTTACCAAAACTCACATCTTCATTTTGATAAAAAAAAAAAAAAAAAAAACTTTTTATTTTTGGGGTGATTTCCGATGTTCTCCAAAAGTTTTCTAGAATTTAAAAAAATGTGTCAAATACCCTGACTTTGATTAGCTAAAAAAACCTTCGTTAAGTCAGTATTGAGGATGACAATTTTTGTTTAAAGTTAGCGTTGAGTCAAGTCAAGCGTGATTACAGCAGGTTTGAAAACTCAGAAAAACTCATATTCGGCACAATTGTACACTATCAATATCAGAGTCACCCTAAGTTTAGAAATTTTGGAGATCCTGTGAGAATAATTGTGGAGACCTAACCCAGTGAGCTTTCGAGCCTTTAATCAATTCAGAGTGTTATACAACAATTCTGAGTCACAAGATGACTCACTATTCTTCATGCCCGCAATATTCGTTGAGAGATCTCATTATCTTTTGCTTCGATCATAAAACTTGGAACGACATCAACATTGGATTATTACGACAAAACCTTCTCTATATCCAGTCAAGACAGTATACATGATAGTGCAAACCCTAGAAAATGATTTAGGCCATTTTTCTGAACCATTCAGCCTTTTTACTCACCTGAATTATACTTCACTAGAAACCCCTTGAGCCATTCTATAAAAGCCTTTTCTTTGTAAACCCATCAACCTAAAATCTAGTCTAGCTACGAAGCATGACTGTCTACCCTTATTTTGAGATGGACAAAAGAATAACTGATGTGGGTATACCGTAAAAAGAAAAGTAAAGAAGAAGAATCAAAAGGAAAAGAAAGTGGTTCAAGCCAAAAACAAAATATAGAAAGAAAGTATGAAGAAGAGCTGAAAAGAAATTGAGCAGTCTCAGAAATATCAAGAAAAAGAGAAAAATACGAAAAAAGGAAAAAGAACCAGATAATGGTGTTACGCCGCAGGAAAAATTCAAGAAAATGGCAATATCCTCTCAAGATCTTTGAAATCCTGTACTCCTTTATCTCTCTACACCTAACCTAAGCCTCATTACAACCCAGGAAAGTCCTACTTGATTCTAGGATAGTACGATCATAAAATGTGGAGATTGGAGAAAGAGAAGCTATAGAGTTTGATCTGACGTTCCCGAGTGAAGTGGTATTCCAATCATGAGATCTTCTTCTGTTAAAGATGTCCTTCCTTCAAATAAAACATATGTGAGATCTTTTGCCTCTTTATATTAAATACATCTCCTCACATATAAATTGAGAGAAAAGAAGAAAACCCTTCTTGTGTGATTCTATTCTGAGTGCTAAATATGTGAGATTTGAGGTCGAGACAGAAAAACTTAGAGGTGATCTGGAAATCTTTACTGTCGGATGATGAGAATGTTGAGCACACACACACGCAGAGTCTGACTATTCTGGGTCATGATTATCAGTCTGTAGTCTTGCCAAAACTTTCAAACTCTTCGCTAGCATGTAACTGTTTTTGCATCCATTCAATAATTTGACGAACGGTGTTTTCCCGGAGCTAATATGAAAAAGTGTGCAGCATGTGCAGAGCCCTTTTAAGCTCATTTATTTCGCACTAATTGCCAAGGATTGACAATATGCTGGTTGGGGGTTGTGATATTCGCTCAAAAGTGCTTATTTTAAGCAATTATCCTTTTAGCGTTATTGTAGTCTCCTACGTTAAAATACTCTATTTTCCACTTTTTTTACGTAAGAGTCTATTTCATGGCGCAGAACACACTTTTCTGGACGAAATGGTATATTTGCATGCATTAAACACATTTTCGGAAGTCTAGGTATGAAGACGTTATGATTGAGACTCATTACGCGTTTTCACTATTGCAGGAAACCCGATCAGATGATTCTCGAGACTGATGGACCCACGATCAATCACAAATGCCTATGTTAACCTTACAATCAATCTAAGGGTGATCAACTTGACCATCGAACTAGGCCAGTGAAGAAAGCAGAGAAGTTGAACATTTCAGAGAGCAAATGAACCTAGCGACTTTGAAGACAAGAGAATGAGAAATCTTGAAGGGCAGCACGAGAAGAGATTCCTACATGGAGCACTAATCGGACAATTTTGATGTAATGCGGGCCCACAATCAACTTCCAGAACCTATGATTAAAGCTCAAGAGCCAACAGGCTGACGACAAGAAGATGTGGGTCAAGTATGGGCCAAGCTTAACCAAAGAAAGCCCAAGAATGATTTTTACAAGCACTATTAGTGGACAATCTTGATCTTGATTTTAAGCGGGCCCGGGTGTGGGCCACGACACAAAGACTAGTTAACAGACCACAATGTTGGACCAAGACATAGATGGGTACATAAGATGATTTCCAATAGATGGACCATTAATTGAAATTGATGGACCACCAACACATAGGCCATGACAATGGGATAAAAGTCAGATCAAGGGTTAGATCACAACAAGTTGGATCATGGTGGGCCATGATGTGGCCATGAGGTGGCAACGAAAGATAGGCCATTAATATTGAAAGATTGCTAGATCTAAATATGGAAGGTGGACCCACATAGCTTGGAGGCTCATTTGGGATATATGGTATAGTTTTGGAAAAACCAAACACTTGCTAAAAGTGGTTTTGGCATGGGTGGTATTGGTGTTGATCAAGAAGGATAGTGGAGATTTTATTTTGGAAAGGCATGAGGTGGCACCTAGACAAGGGAAATTTCTAAGCATGTGGAAGGTTACAAAGGGAATTTTTGCAAAATGTTTAAGGAATGTAGGATTCGTTTGAAGAAAGAGGGGTGAAAGGAATATACAATGGACGGTGGGGATTGAGTGGGAGAACCTCCCACGTCCAGCATATAAGAAGAGGAAACCCTAGCCGTTTTGGTCTCTCTTTTTCTTCTCCCCACATTTTTCCTCTCCTCCATTTTTCTGGAAAAAAACCTTACCGCCCCCATCCACCATCTTCTCCACCTCAACACCAAGCAACCCACCTGCCCTTGCCGCCCCCTTGTCTAAAAACAAAAGGGAACGCCCCTCTCTTTTGGATTTCCTCACTCACGGTGCTGCGCCACCGCCTTAGCCACTGGTCATCACAACCGGCAAGAGCAGCCACCATCTCTTGGGTCGCCACCATCACAAACAGCTCCTCCAGGCGAGTCCCCTTCCACTTGCTTCGGCTGATCACCATCACTGCGCTCACGATCATCTCCGTGTCTGCTGAAGCGCTGCCAACCACGAAGAACAGCAAGCTCGTGATCCATCACATTCCCACCATTAGAGCCGCAGCCCACCTTCTTTGAGCAGATTCGGTGGCTGTTCTTGCAACAGCACCGTTATCTCATAAAAGAAAAACCCAGAAAATCAAAACACAAAAAAAGAGCTAAAGAAAAACAGAAAAAAAAAGAAGAAGAGAGAAGAAGGAAGAAAGGAGGAGGAGGATCCTCACTTGTTCCCGCTGCTACCAACGTCCTCTACTTCAAGGTGCTGCTGCACCAAATCGTTGCTGCCCTGTCCATCACGACCCCACACAACCAGCTAACGCACCAGTCCGTCTCCTCCTTGCTGTTGCTACTACTGCCGCCTCCTTCTCCTCCACGCCGCCGGTCTGCTCTCACCTGCAACTCCTGTAGCTGCAGCCTTTACCGCCCCCTCTTCTATCATAAAAAATAAAAATAAAAAAAAAAGAAAAGAAAGGAAAAGAAGAGAAGGGCAGGGGGTTGGTCATCCATAACCGTTGGATCCCCCTCCACCATTGCAGCCTGCTGCCACCACCATCTATCACCACCACGCACCACCATGTTCTTCACAAAGAAGGAGGGGACTATCCTCCTCCTTGAGGTTGTCATCGAGCCACCAACTCCACTTGGCCGATCATTCACTTGGACCGCCACTTCATGCTAGTTTCCTTCGAGGGCTTCAATCACTCACACTATCTCCGGTAAGTGTTCAAAGGTGAGGATCTAATTTTCTCTCTCTAGATCTTCTTACTCTCTGCCTCTCTCTAGGCCTTTTCTCACTTTCTCTCTCTAGCTCTCTCTTTCTCTCTCTAGCATCCACTTGTTTTACCTCTAGGATAGTTTACTTGTGTTTATTTTCTTTTATTATCAGTGTAAACAGCTTTTGGTGATTTAATAAAAGTAGTTTCCATTCAAGTTCGTGTTTGTGAGTTCATTATCATGAATAGTAATTTTAAATTTATTTGTTTAGCAATCCCTGTGATTAATATTCAATCTTCAAAATCAAACATCATGTTTTGAATCCCAACCTCATCACTCTTCTTCTGTCATCATTTCCATCAATTTCTGTGAAGAAAATCCGTCATTTTATGTGTTGAGTTGCGCAAACTAACCCCGAGTGCTGATCAACATCCGACACGAATCCCTATACAATATTTAAAATTTTCCAGGAAATCGGATCAAAATTACAAATCTTGTTGATTTTAGGGTTTCCGTAACCAACGACGCGGAAAAAAACCTACTTTCAGTAGGGACTGCTTTACATTGCTTCTGTGCCACATACTCAGACTTCCATCTAGATGCACCGCATACTGGACAACTTTGCTTGTCTTTGTGCTCTTTCTAATATAGAATACAGTCATTCGGACATGCATGTATCTGATCATAAGCCATGCCCAAATCTTTGATCATTTTCTTTGCATCGTAAAATTTTTCTGGTAATGTGTTTCCTCTAGGTAACAACTTCTTAAGCAGCTGAAGGAGGTCACCGAAACTATTGTCTGACGAAGAATGTCGTACCTTCAGGTTATACAACTCAACAATAACTAACTTTGTGAATTCTATTGGGCGTGAAGGGTACAATGGTTGTTTTGTATCATCGAGTAATGACTTATATTTATTCTCTTCATTCACTGGATGATCATGAACATTCGAAGTGCCTTCATTCCAATCTTCAGTTCTTAAGATATCCTCCATAAATGCATCAGCTTGTTCACCAATCCTTCCAAATGCATCGTTCACAAGTTCAACCATCCTAGGATTGTCCACACAATCGTTTTCAACAACAAACTCTATTGTTGATTGGTGTTTATCACTTGAAGGTTTTCTTTTTCCATGAAAATACCACGTAGTGTACGATCGATCGATGCCATTTTCAAACAAATGTTCCGAAATCGTGTGGAGGTCGATGAAAGTAGGGTTTTTCCGCGTCGTTGGTTACGGAAACCCTAGAATCAACAAAATTTGTTTCTTTTCCGATTTAATTCCTGCAAAATATGCGATATTGTATAGGGATTCGTGTCGGATGTCGATCCGCACTCGGGATTAGGAAACGTGCAGTAAAGAACATAAAATGATTCTAATCATAATTTTTGATTTTTTTTGGAGATCGAAAAAATAACTCTAATCACTTAAATAAATAACAACAAAATTAAACTAAAAATAAATGCATAAACAACACTTTACTTTATTCATAAACTGTATGAAAAGATCCTTACAGGAATTTAATTTAAACTAAACAAAAACTAGACTAAAAAGCATTAAAGATAGAACTAGAGAGAGAAATTGAGAGGGTTCTAGAGAGAGAGAGAGAGACAGTAAGGTAGAGAAAGAGACAAGGAAACTAGAGAGAGAAAATGGTGAATGAGAGAGAAATAATGAGAGAGGGAGAAAAACATAGAAAGATCTAGAGAGAGAGGGCTAGAGAGAGAAGAATGAAGGTTTTACCTTTCACACTTACCGAGAGTTGTAGCAATGAGATCAGCCAAGTGAGAGGAGGACTCGGCCATTGACTCGATCATTGATGGAGTGGAGATTGTGGGTGGAGCCAACAAGATGGTGAAGCCTTTGAGGTTGCATTGATGGTGGTAATGATGGAGGGACGAAGGAGGGCTGCAACTTGTGTGGATCTGCTGGTTCAACGGTGGTTTCCGGCGTGTTGCAGGCCGGACTTGAGAGGAAACGGTCAGAACTGTCAAGGACTTACCGTAAAGAGGGCGTGGACATTTGCTGATTCGTGAGGCGGTCACCGGTGTTAATGGAGGTGGAGTGGTGCTGCAGGGTGGTGTTTGCTTGCTGCACTTAGCAGCAAGATTCGGTGGTTGTGGAAGGAGGTGGAGCGCACAGGTACATCCTTTCTTTCCTCTTCTCCTCTTCTTTTGGTTTTTCTTTTTCTTCCATTTTTTTTTCTTTGTTTTTGGGAGAGAGAAGGGGATGAAACGATGGTGGCTGTTGGAAGAACAGCCACCGTCTATCCCAAGGGAAGATGGGCGGTTTAGGAGGAGAAGGTGGAGAGATCGTGGAGAGTAGAGAGGACCTACAGGTGTGGCACGAACGGCCGGAGTTGCAGGCGCAACTCCGGTGAGGGCGGTAGTGGAAGGTGAACCCGCAACTTCGACGGTAGTGGTGTGTGGTTGGCGGTTTGAGGAGTTGCACACGGTGGTGGAGATGGGCAGCAGTCCAAGGAGGATGCTGGGCGGAGATGAGAGGAGCTCACGGATTGAAAAGGGTGGAGGCAGGCGGTGGTTGACGGACTGGTTCAGGCGGTGAAGGGATGATGGAAGACGTGCTGCACACAGTAGCAAAGAGGAAGGAGCAGAAGAGGAAGCAGAAGAGGAAGAAGAAGAAGAAGAAGAAGAAGAAGAAGAAGAGGAGGAGGAAGCCTTACCAGACGGCCGGAGTTGCAGGCAACTCCGGCGAAGACATGAAGAAGATGAAGAAGAGGAGAAAGAGAAAGAAGAAAAAGAAGGAGAAGGATGAGAGGAAAATGTTTGAAAATGATTTTGGGGAGGAGAGAAAGAGATTGGAAGGGGATTAGGGTTCGAACGAACCCTTCTCCCTCCTCTTATAAAGCTCCCTATTTCCTTTAATGGAAATAGGGTATTTTTGAAATAAAAAATATATATATATATATATTTTTTTAAGTAAAAGTCTACTTTTCCTTGGTGAATGTCCCCAATTAGTGGACCCCCCATTTTTTTAAAATTTTAATTAAAATTCTTTGGAAATTCACGGGGTCCACTAACTGGTCGGACAGCGGGTCGATGATGATGGGCCCGGCTACTGGCCCACATGGATTGATGATGTCCATCATCTCACAAGATGATGTGACAGACAGTCTGATGGCGATCTGATGGATGGTGACTTGATTGGGACCCAGATTGGTAAATCGACGGATCTAGAGAGATCCAACGGTCAGAAAGCTAAGGGAGATGAGATAAAGCCGATGGGCAGGAGTTCTGGGGTTAGGTCAGTAGATTCGAGGATCAAGAGATGAAGAGAGAGAGAGAATAAGGAGAGATGAGAGAGAAAGTATAAAAAAAATGGAGAAAAGTATTGGAAGAGGGTCTGGAACCCTGGTCTTCACTGTGACCATCCTCACGCTTCTCCAGTAGAGTAGACTATCATTCCTTGCTGACTCATGTGGCTTTAAACGCTTTGGTCCATCTCTTGGTCATTGGCTCTCCTACTCTCTTCGTTCTTTGGGCTGGCTTTTTGGTCCTCTTATTCAGCCCATATTTGGCCCATATCTTCTAGTCATAGCATGTGGGCTCTTTAAGCTTTGATAATGGGCTTTCCTGATCGATGTGGGCTCGCAAGTCTCGAGAATTGTCCAATCGGGGTTTCCTGTGATAAAAGAAGCGTGTAATGAGACTTAATCAGAACGGCTTAATATCTAGGCTTCTAAAAATGTGTTTAATGCATGCAAATATACCATTTCGTCTAGAAAAGTGTGTTCTACGCAATGAGATAGACTCTTACGTAGAAAAGTGGATAATTAGAGCAGTTTTACGTACGAGAATGCGATAACGCTAAAAGGATAATTGCTTAAAATAAGCACTTTTGAGTGAATATCAGTCGACCATCCATTTTCCATTTCAGCATTTAATACACGGACACGAAAACTTATTATGACCATCACAATTCTACAACGTAAACTCTAGAAATGAAGCAACTCCCTTTGCGTACTTTGCGGCTGTTCGATCGTCCAATGTCATCCACTCTTTACTAATTGATGATGCCATGTAGTGCACTAGGACATACAATGTTTGTTATGTCTTAATTATTTTAGTTTTAATTTGAATACGTAGGTTCAACTGCTGCACGGTCAACCCTAACCCATTCAAGAATTGATCTTGCTATGTGTTGTTCATATAGATGAATTGTATGTACTTGTTCAAAATTCGACAGCATTTCGACGTATTTCTCCAAATATATAGACATTTTTTGTTGATTTTCATGCCAATTCAACTATCGAAGATAGTCAAGGCATAAAAAATAATAAAAAAATCATATATTCGAGGAAATATGACGACATGTTACCAGATTTTGAACAAGTACATATAATTCATCTATACAACAACACATAGCAAATATCAATTCCTACACTGTCCATTCTGGACAATTCAAGGATAATTATTTGTAAGAAGCATATCGTGCTAAAAAATGACATGGACATGTATGGAGAGATTAATGTAACTAGTACATCTCTTCGATACATAAACATCACTGAGCAAGATAAACAACATAACAAATAATAATCCTCAAATGGGTAGCTTATATCTCTAAGGGAGGGGTGACTAGGTCTCTAGTAATTTTCACACAGATATGAACCACCTAGAGTCAATCTAAATCATGTAACATAGACCACAACGACTCGTCATTCACTATAGAGCGGTGTTAGGGCTGTTACAAGTTGATAAATCACAGAATGAATACAATTATACTTGACTATAAATTAAAATAACTTTTCTACAAGTATTCCAATAAAATTGGACAATTCTCACAACAATTATATCGAACACATCTAGCCCATAATGCTAAAAACCAATCGAGGCACACCCATATATGAAATCACTTCTGATTACAATCACACAAACATAAATCATTTGGACCCTTCATATTAAGACGACATGTTAAGAATTTTACATGGAAAACAAATAATTGAAGGTTCTTTGTAGCAATTATCCTGAATTTTTCATAACACAATATAAAATAATAAAAATGATGTAATGTCTTTCATGATAATCAACATGACATGCCAAAGGGACTCCCAAATGGTAGGAATTATCAGTTGTATCAACATAATATATCATAAATTTGAATCAACTCATTTGTATCAACATAATACAAATTAATTTTGAATCAACATAATAGGAATTGTCAATTATATCACATAATGTCACTAATTTTGTATCAACATAATGTCTATTTCTTATATCAACATAATACGGCCAACAATGCTTCAACTCTTTAACTAAATATTCAATTCAACTAGAAAAATTTATGCATCTCTTAAATCAAAATACTATAACTTTTTCTCCACTTGCTGTCCTTATGACGATTTTGCCCCACTTGGCCTAAAGCTCTAGTGTTGTAAGCCTTATTGTGACCTCCTCCAAAGATACAATGATTAGAGACCATTTAAAGTTAGCACAACAATCTTATGGTCCAACAAACAAAACAATATTTATCCCCCCAATTTCATCATAAAAAATTCAGAATATATGAATGAAAGAAAGTAGAAGATGAAAAGAAATTTGTGCACAACATAGGAGATTAGAGCACTTTCTTATGCTTCTAGACAATTAACACTTTCTAAGAAATATGATTCCTTAAGTATGGTCTTTTATCTCCATAGAACTAGAAGTGCAGTTTATTACTCTGTGTTTCAGAGCTAAATGACCACAGATCTAAAATAGCATGGTTATATGGTCTACTTATTGTCAAGCTGAGGTTATTAATTCTTATTTGGCTTAGTAACTGAAATTTCATCTGTCCGTTCTCTTTAACTCAATATACCTAGAAGAGGGAGTTGATTAGGTATTTAAAATTATTTATACTTACACAGTTTTACTAGACGATGGTAAGGGAGTAAAATCGCATGCCTTAATTGTTTGATAAAAGATTATCATAACTGACTCAAATCGAATATACCTCCGTGGTATATTTTTTTTTCGTCGTTTGATTTAATCAGAATAAATTGCGGAATACAAACAAACAATCACACAAGACATGGAATTTTTACTTGGAAACCTTAGCCAATGAAAAATCACGGGATCACGTCCAGACAGAAAGTATTACTAACTGAAAAGTTAAACGAAACAAAGGTTACCTACGCAGCACCGTTGCAAATACAGCTTCCAACCTTAGCCAAGGCCTACTGTCGATGTGTCCACGTCCTCTGAATCAATGCTACAAATCCACGCGCGCCCTTCTAGCTAAGCTTGAACTCGACCCCATCTATGTTATCAGTAATATCATGCATGCATCACTACAAGCAATAGTGATTTTGAAGTGTTACATGACACCAGTTACTTGAGTCCAATCTATCACTAATCTTTGTCACCTTGCTATAATAAGATCACCATTCTGCTCAAATCTTATGCTTAGTCTAGCTTAGGAATGTTGCATCCCATGGTCCATACATTACTTGAATCAGGCTGATTCTATGATGAGATCAGTCAACATTTATGACTATAGGATTCAACAACAAACTGATTATGATCAGTAATACATTTAATAACATCACGTCTGGTACATATTTTGAGAAAAACTCTAAAAAAATTAGAAGGTATAACCAATGTAATCCACATTATAATGATATGAATATCAATTTTTTATTTTGACACCCAAACTGAAGTTGGTGCCGATTGAGCATGGCCATCTCGATACAAGTTGATGCCTAAGGCAAAAACTGTACAGGAGGCCTTTTGATATTTTATATACATATATATATATTAAAAATTAACCATATAATAAAAAAATTTTATTTAACAACTGTTCGTGATGATAAAAAACTATGGAAGAATTTTAGATGGAGAGGACTGAAAGTAGGTGTTTCCACGTCGTTGGTTACGGAAACCCTAGATCTCAACAATATTTATAATTTCTCCGAATTGGTTCACTTAATCTGCAAATAAGCAGACTTGCACAGTGGCTCGTGTCGGATATCGTCCGCACTCGGGATTAGTTAGCACAATAAGAAACAAGAATAATCAAAAAATGCTCAGAATAAATTAAAGGGTGAGAATGGTGGAGGTTGATTTAAAATATGCTTGAGATTGTTGTTAAAACTATTAGAATAAAAAAATATAAGAGAAACGAGAATGAAAAACACAATAAATGAGAACAACTTAAACTTGAATTTAAAACTTGTTCATTAAACTAAAAACAAATGCTTACAATGCTTGTTCAAATGCTTTACAATGGAAATAACATTAAACCAAATTAATCTAGAAAGCCATTAAAATATTACCCTAGAAAGCATGTAAAGGTACAGAGGGAAAGAAGAGAGAGAAAGAAGGTAGGAAGGTTAGAAAGATGAATTAGAAAGAAGCTTACCATTGAAGATGTAGATGGTGCAACTTCGATTGGATCGACCTCAATAGGATTGAGGATTGTAGCCTTTGATTGTGGCGGATGGAATAGACAGCAAGGAGACGTTGCTGTTTGATGCTTTGCACCTCGAGGTGGAGGCGTTAATGGTGAGCTCGGCAGAGTTGCTCGGCGGAGAAGAATGGTGAAGAAGAAGAGAAAGAAAGAAGAAAGAGAGGAAGAGAAGGGGGAGGGAACCAACCCAAGAAGGAGAGATCGAAGATCTCTTATAGACTTTTTTTTTTCTTTTTGCTTGTTGTAAAAATGATGACCGTTAAATCTAGAGAGATCCAATGGTTGGGAATGGGTTAGTTAGATGAGAGAGAGAGTGACTAGGATAGAAAGATATGGGGGAGAGAAGAATCGGTCAAGTGAGACCAATTCTCTCTTGTTGTTGCAAATGGGCATGAGCATGGGTAATGGGCATGGGTCATGGGTATGGGTATGGGCATGGGTATGGGTCATGGGTATGGGCATGGGTCGGTCATGGGCTTAGGTCATGGGCCAAGATAGATAGATAAAGAGAGAAATATGAGAGAGGTGAGAGAAAAATATAAAAATAAAAGCATTGGAGGGTCTTGAACCCTGGTCTTCTTTATTCTCTCTCGTCCGCTCCACCAATAAGTCAAACTTATCCTTTGATGTCAATTGGTGTGGCCTTTAACACCTAAGTCCTTCTCTTGGTCTCCAGTTATTCTCTCTCTTAGTCCTTGTTCCGGCTCTACGATCCTTTAGCTTTGCCCGTATATGTCTTCTATCTTTTTATCCTAGCCTGTTGGCTCTTTAAGCTTTGATAGAAGTCTTCTGTGGTTGATCGTGGGCCCGCCAGTCCTCGAGAATCGCCCGATAGGGTCTCCTACAAATGAAAAAGCGTGTAATGAGATTCAACTAAAACGGCTTGATACTGGACTGTCCGAAATGCATATATTTCATGCAAATAGTCAATTTTTGTCTAAAGAATGCGTTCTACGGAATGGAAGAAACTCTTATATAGAAAAGTCAACAAAAAGACAAGTTTTACGTAGGAGAATGTGACATCGCTATAAGGATAATGGCTTAAAATAAACACTTTTGAGCGAATATCAAGGACTCTTGATGCAATCAATGCAGAAGACTCTAGTGGGACAAATCTAGTATGCAAACATTATATCCACCATTGAATGCTCCTTGAAAAATGTGTTTTTAATTTATAAAATATTCTTTTTTGAAAATGTTGAAATAACACATTTTTCAAGGGACATCCAACAGTACTGACAGTGTTTGTTGCATACTAGATTTGTCCAACTCTAGTGGCCCTATATAGATTATTTTTTGGGCCAACTGTCTTATGGATGTTCAATCCACCTATTAGTAGATTAACACCACACTCAAAATCAGTTTGATTGATGATTTCTAACCATTGTACCAAAAAAAAAACGTGCTTGAATCCAACGGCTAAAATCAATCCTAAAAAAAGTACTAATATTTATAGCTAGAGACAACCAATCAGGTTGAATTTTAGTTCGTATATCCAACATGGGGTGGGGTAAACATCCATCTGGTTAGTGGGCCCAAAAATAGGCAATTATATACACCATTATTTATGCCAAATACTTTAATGTCTAGGACAAAAATGTTACATTTCACAATAATTTGGGCAAATTGGTTCTGTGAATTGAGTTTACGCACAAAAAATATCAGCTATTCAAGCATTTTTTTTCATCAGATGATTTCTAGGCATTGGATCCTAGCATTTTTCAGCCTACTAAAATCCAACCGTTATATTTGTTTTTGCATGTTTTCTCATCAGGTGATATCTAAGTGTCAGATCATAACTTCTTTTGACTCAACCACTGGCTTCACCCAAAAAAAGGAAAAAAAAATTCAACCCCACCTTAGTGAACTAATTGGCTATTGGGCTTATTTAAAAACAAAAACAAATAACTATTCACTTAAATATATTAAAAATATATTTCTTGATAGGCGTAGATGTACTGCGTGTGTGGCATGTGGAGGGGGCCCTTCCTTAGATGGACAGTTGGAGGGGCATTTTCACTAAAATATATAAAAAATTTGAAAGGGCCTCTTAAAAAAATTCAAGAATTTGGGATAGATTTCTGATAATATACAACAACTACATAGTTTATATCAAACAATCAATACAATAATATCATAGTTGGATAAAATCATTTAAGAACCCAAATACCATGTCTCATAAACAAGGAGTAAGGTATAACAGTATCGCATCCCGAATCAATCAAATGCTCATTGTGAAGAGATAATGCATACATAAAAGTCATTCTAGACATTTGATAATCCAAAAGATAATTCATACAGAAAAGTCATACAATGAGCAAGGTATAACAGTATCCCATCCCAAATCAATAAAATGGTCATGAAAAATTTGTATGCAAAAGTCATTCTAGAAATCTTATTTAGGGCAACCATACTTATAGAACCTTAAAGTCTGTTCAAACTAGCATTTGAAGTCAATTGCAATTGGCGAATGTTTTGGTTATGTTATAAACATCATATTCAATAAAGAATCATTATTCAGGAACATGCTTCTTAAAAATCAAGAAAAGAATCATTATTCAAGAACATGCTTCTTAAACACATGTTGGCTTCATAAGGAACTAAACACCAATCGAAAGATCTAGCTCATACGTACAAGCCTTGCACTGATCTTTAACCTTCAAAGATGAAAAGTGCAGAACAGAGATGATCGTTCTTTGGAAGGGTTATTTAACCTGCAAAGAACACAACAAACCCATTAGAAACCCCTAATCAGCTGATCGATTGATTTTAGTCAATCTTAGAGTTTTAACAAATTAAAAAAAACCCTAATCAACTATGATCAACCAAATCTAGATCTTCACTTACAATCGAAGAAGAGAAGGGGGTCAACAAGATCGACAGCAAGAGAGAGAGGACCGATGGCAAGAGAGACGCCCACAGAATCAATGACAAGATTGACGCCAATAGAATCGACAGCAAGAGAGATGCGGTCGAAGGCAAGATCGATTCCAATGTATGAACATTTAGAGAGAGGAGATCTATGTCGATGATCGAGATCCTAAGGTTTCAGAGATGAAGGAGCAAGGGTTTTTGAGGAGCATGATTCTAAGGTTTGAGTGCGATGAAGGAGGAAGGGGTTTTAGAGATCGATATTTGGGGATTTTGGGAGCACGAAATATAAGTGTGCTAAGATTTGGCTTTTATACTCCCACGACTTATATGGTATATTATCGACAATTGTTCCCACGACATATTTTTTTTTTTTGCTTTAAAAAGTTTGAAACGGCTCACAACCATTTTAAAAATTTGGCAACGGTGTTGGATAAACATTTAGAATTGTTAAAAACCATTTTACCCAACCCCAATTACTGTATAAAATTTCAAAACAATTATGTAATTTTGAAACAGTTATGAACCATTCTAAGTGTTTGAAACGGCTATGAACCGTTTCTAACTTTACAACGGTTTTAAACCGTTGCAAATTCTAAAACCTTGACGTTGCAAATTGGCTATTTTGGTGTAGTGCACTAGTACACTCAGGCTATTAGGTCGAATATATAAGTGATGGACCTAAGTTGAGGAATGGATCAAGCACTTGGCTTTAATCAAGAAGAGGAACAAGCTCACAAGATGTGAATGAGAAACAAGCTTATTGATCTTCGAATGGACACTCTAATAAATAAACCTTTTCTTCTCTCTCTTGAAGTATTGAGTCACTCTGTGTCTCTGTTTGTGTTTAGAGAAGGTAAAGAAGGGCTGTATTTATAGAATTCGTGACCCTGAGTCCTGTAGAACATGGGAGAGTGGAACCAAGAATTTTGGATTTGAGAAAGACTGAGATCGTGCAAAGTCCAATCTATTGTACTCTAAGTCCAATCGATTGGGTATAAGTGTCCAATCGATTGGCCTCAAATAAGTTTCTATCCCAAAGGCTCTAATCGATTTCACAGAGGTCTCCAATCGATTGGGCTATGATCATTTCTATCTTACAGACTCCAATCGATTTCACAGAGTCTCCAATCGATTGGGCATATATTTTGTTCTGCCTCGTAGCTTCCAATCGATTTCACAGAGTCCTCCAACCCAATCGATTGGGTATAAGTGTCCAATCGATTGGACTCTCCCATAAGTCAATTTCTTTGATTCAAACTCAGGTCTGTCCAATGACTAGGTTTGACCATTATATTTTATTCATTTTAAACCTATTCCTATGGCCACTAAGTCACTTACTTTCCTAATCGAGCGTACACGATCTATAATTGACAAATGGGCAGTTACTCAAATGATTCTTGTCGTCAACCATCTGATTCTTGCTGTCTTTGTCTTCTAGTCTTCCTGTAGTCGGCGAAGTACGCGTACCACGACATCTCCACACTACACTGGTGCTCGTAGAAACGGTTAAAAGAATGTTTTTATGTCAAACAGAATCTTTGCCAAATTGAATATGAAAATATTCCTTACAACCTCCTCTGATTGTGAAACTGGTACATCGAGATGAAGAAGAATAGAGCTCACAAGTAGAGGAAAAGGCAGACATGGATGATTAGCCAATTGGCTACCAGCTCTGGCCATGGCCCTAAACATGAATCTAGGAAGATCAATGATAAAGCCAGTACCAAGATGATAGAGTAGCTGAAGGCGACAATGTTCACCTGTGCCCCATGGCCAGGTGGATCAATATTGTACCCACAGATCTGGTACAACAACTGATAATCAGGGATAAGAGATATAAGAGGAATATACAATCTCCAATCGAATGACTGACTAGTAAGAGTCTCAGTTAGGATAACTTTGTCAGTCGTCAACGCACGAGTCCTAGGAAGATACTCATGTGGAGCAGATGGATGAGGAATGCTCAACAAAGAAGAAATCAGATCAGGGGTAGTAGTTAAGTGAGCCCCAGAGACACAAGTCTCAAACGATAGCTCACTCTTGACATCACACCGGATAGAATGCATGTTGGCATAAAATATTTTCACTAGAATAGGATAGAAAGAGATGTTCAGACGCATAGCCGAAATTCACTCACGAGAGGTGAAAATAGAATGAACAAATGAACCCATGATAGAGCCAAATTCAACAACTCTCTTAGTAGTGAATTTGCGAATAGTGAAATGATCAAATCTGTCCCTAGCTAAAGCTGAAAGAAATGGAGAAATGGGAGCACTCACCGGAGGAATTTCTACAAGTCCAAATCGACCTCGTGATCGAGCTCTCTTAGGACCTCTAGAAAATTCCCCTCGCTCAGAATGTCTAGATGCACCCAATCTCCCTCCTCGTTTTACGGGAGACTGACTACATAGCACAAGAGGTTCATCATCATCACTCTCAACATCCTAACTAACAATGGTCCTCTGACGATGAGGATTACCCACTATAAGAACAACGAACGGAAGAAAATACCAGAAAAGATCCATTTTGAGCCAAAAAATCCCAAAAACCCATGAAGAAGATGAAGTGAGAAACTTGAGAAATCAAGAGTAACTCACCACAAAATAGTAAAGGAATAGTAAATCGGGCACTTGTGATCGATTGGGAGAAATTTGGGAGGCAGAGGGATCGATTGGAGTTAAAAATGACCCATTTTGGGTTTTATAAAACCGAATGCCGCACTGTTCAATCAATTGGAATAAGTGGCCAATCGATTGGAAAAAATCCGATCAATTGGTCTGTACTATCCAATCGATTGGTCTGTACAATCCAATCGATTGGAATTTTCTGATCGATTGGCCTTTAGAGTCCAATCAATTGGAATCAGACTCGAAAAAAATATTTTTATTTTAAAAATATAGGCTCATTTTCCAAGTCCCGAATCAAATCTTTTCAAATCAATTACCATTTCTTTAAATAGCTTAAGAAAAGATAATAAATCAAGATATTGTTAAAAAAATGTTGAAATTCAATTCATAAATCAATCTTGATAAGCACTAAAATATGAGTATATTTAAGAAAAAGTAACTAAATGCATTAGTTCAATTTTTGCTTTATCAGAAATAACGACTCTTTTAGAAATTAGCGCAAGTCACAAATCACTAGTAATCATAGATTCAAATATCAATAGTAATATCATCAAGTGTAAGTGATCTGATTTTATCTGTGGTACAGGATAGATTTCAGTAATAATTTCTCATAAAATCAGAATCTAGAAGTATCCTGTATTTGATCATAAAATCTTCATTAGAGTTATTAAGGATTCTCATATACACTATTGTATAAGGGTATTTGCTAATGGATAATAATTTTTCTAGCAAATTGGTTATTTTTTATTCCCATTTTTTTATATTTTAAATATTGGTAGCTTTCACACTCCCCGTAGGTAGCCCTTTTTTGCAGCAATAAGAATCAATTTACTTTTTCAAACATGGCCATACAGATGGCTTTCATATTAGTTTTTGGAGGTAGCTTTTCCTATAAGAACTCTCACATTAGAAAGTCAATAGTCGATTATAATGGAGTTTCAAAATCAACTGAAGGCGGAAACACTACTAATTTGAAGTTATAGTCAGTAGAAATTTATTCCTAATTTCGATAATGCAAGATCTCACATCTCTATCAAATCCATTCCCAACAGTAATAATCAGTGTGCATGTGGAATAATATGAGATAAACTGTTTAAATAATCCCCTTAAGCACACTGTTAAAGTTGACCAATCATAATAAATAAAAGATATAATACTTAGATTAGCAAAGCTTTATTAACGAAGTTAAGTTCTAGTTCTTTGAATGTTCTCGTAAATTACTGCTCATCAAAATGGTACTTTAAACAATAATTTTAACATTCTTCTTAACATTGGATCTTTTGATTTTCTAAAAATTTTTAATTTTTATTCTTTAAAAACAAAGCAAAGTAAAAAGAAAAACTTAAAAGAAAACAAAGAGTAAAAAAACAAAAACAATAATCCCTCTACAGATAATAAGAATGGAAAACAAGAAGGGATAATGAGCTCATTGATTAGAGATAAGACAATTTAGAGCAGTTCTCCTTCAGAGAATCTTTTTTAACCCACACAGATGTGATTTTAGTGGATTGACTAATTCTCTTAGGATTTCTCATCTTTTGAGTTAAACTCTGAGGATGTCTGAATTTCTCAAGAGAATCAATCTCCTTGATTAAATCTTTAGACCTTTCCAGTAGGTCTTTCATCTTCCTAGATAGCACATCCAATTTATTTAGCTCATAATGTGTCTTCATGGGAAATTTTTTATTCTTCATATTCTGAGTTGAGTTCACCTCTTTCTCAAGAGAATTTTGATGTCCTCTTCTTAGTTTATGACAATCTCTAATCACATGATCCAAATTTTTGTAGTATGCACAAGAGCGATTGCTTTTGACAATTTTGATTTGATCAATGATCTGAGTAGAAATAGATTGTGCCTTAACAAAACTCATCTTAGAAGTAGACCCCTTTTCTTGATTTGGTTTGTAGCCCAAACCATGTTTGTCTCTATAGACTTTTCCCACACGTAAAATCTATCAAGCTTTGCAGAGCTAGAAGAGAATCCTTACACATCCCTATTAGTTTTAAGAAGCTCATTTTCTAGGGATTCTTTGTGTCATACAAGTTTGGAATTCACATTCCAGTGACCTGTTCATTTTTAACAGGGACTCATTCTCTTGTTCTAAACCAATAATCGACACTTTTAATTTTTCAGCGTCGATCAATAAGGCAGCATTTTTTAGAGTTAAGACATTTAACTCTGTCAGATAAAACTCTATTTGCCTTAATAAATTTTATTGATTCCTTGTACAGTTCTTTCACACCAATTGCCGAGTCTTCCGAACTCTCATTATTACTTCTCTTGGATTCTCCATGAGATCCATATGAACTATCAAACCGAGCAACAAAAGCTGTATACTTATCAGTCTTTTCATTGTTATCAGAATCATCAGAATGATCTTCTGATTCCTCATCCCATGTGGCATTAAAAGCTTTGGCCTTGCCTTTATATTTTTCTTTGTTGGGGCAAATATTAGCAAAGTGACCAAAACCCTGACATTTGAAACATTGGGGTTCGCTTGAGCAGCTTTCCCTTGGGGTCTTTTCACTTCTGCTACCTCTTTCATGAGGTTTGGCATGTTCCTTAGATTTATCAAAAGTTTTATTGTTCTTAAATCTATTATTTTTATAACAAATGTTTTTTTGAACTTTTTTACAAATAAAGGCATTTCAACTTCAGAGTCAACATCTGACTCTGAGTTCGGAGCTTCAGAGACTTTAAGTGCTATACCTTTTGATTTTTTTGGTTGTCTAAAATTCATCTCATAAGTTTGTAGAGACCCAACCAGCTCATCAATTTTGAGAGAGTCAACATCGTTGCTCTCCTCAATAGCTGTTACCTTAACCTGAAACCTATCAGGTAAAGATCTCAAAATTTTTTGAACTACTTTGGGTTCAAGAATACTTTCACCCAAGTTGTGTGCAGAATTTACAGTATCACTGAGTTGGGTATAAAACTTAGTGAATGTGTCATTCTCCTCAATTCTCATGGATTCGAACTTAGTGGTCAGCATTTACAGTTTAGAAATTTTAACTACTGACGTTCCTTCATGGGTGACTTTGAGAATGTCCCATGCTTCTTTAGCCAAAGTGCAGGTAGAGATTCTTTAAAACTCATTCCTATCAACCGCGTTAAAAATAACATTTAGCTTTTTACTATTCAGACAACAATTATCTATGTCTTCTTTGCTCCAGTTGGCTTTTGGTTTAAGGATAGTTTTATCTCCTACTGTCATTGTGGGTGAAATAACCACCGGTCCGTTCTCTTTAATCCAATATACCTAGAAGGGGGGTTGATTAGGTATTTAAAATTAGTTAAACCTAGACAGTTTTACTGGTCTTTAGTAGGTGAGAATATCACATGCATTAGTTGTTTGAAAAATGATTATCACAACCGACTCAATCGAATATATCACAGTGGTATATTTTCTTTTCATCGTTTGGTCTAATCAATATAGATAACGGAATACAATAAAACAATCACACAAGACAAGGGATTTTTATGTGGAAACCTTAGTCAAGGAAAAAACCATGGGACTACGTCCAGACAAAAGTATCACTAATTGAAAAGTTAAATGAAACAAAGTTACCTACACAGCATCGTTGCAAATACAGCTTCTAACCTTAGCCAAGGCCTACTGTCGATGCATCAACGTCCTCTGAATCAATGCTACAAATCCACGTGCGCCCTCCCAGCCAAGAAGCTTTGTCCGCTTGTTCAGTTTGGTACACCCCAAACTTACCGTCGATCGGCCACTCCGATCTTAATTCTCAACACTCCAGACTTTGCCAAAGGTGAATGATTCTGTACACCCTGAGCCCTAGGTTATTCAATGGTATTGAGTCATACTGGTACACTCAAGTTACTAGGTTGAATATCGTTGTGGGAGACCTAAGCCGAGTAATGGATCAAACACTTGGCTTTGATTAAGAAGATGAACAAGCTGACAAGATGTGAATGAGATAACTAGGCTTGTTTCTCTTTGAATAGACACTCTAATACATAAACAATTTCTTTTTTCTCTTGAAGTATATAAGTGTCAATGTGTCACTCTGTGTGTGTTTAGAGAAGGAATAGAAGGGTTGTATTTATAGAATTCATAACCCTGAGCCTCGTAGAACATGGGCTCATGGGAACTAGAATTTCAGATCTGAAATAGACTCAATCCGTGTCAAGTCCAATCAATTGTACTATGGGTCCAATTGATTGGGTTTTGGTTCCAATCAATTGGCCTTGTATGGATGGCAATTTCCTTCGTAAATCCAATCGATTGTACATAGTCCAATCGATCGAACTTAAATAAGTTTCTATCTCGTAGGCTCCAATCGATTTTACAAAGGTCTCTAATCGATTGGGCTATGATCATGTTCTGTCTCGCAGACTCCAATCGATTTTACAGATGTGTCCAATTGATTGGGCTTTGATCATGTTCTACCTCGTAGACTTTAATCGATTTTACAGATGTGTTCAATCGATTAGGCTTTGATCATGTTCTGCCTCGTAGCCTCCAATCGATTTTATAGAGTCCTCACTAAGTCACTTACCTTCCTAAGCGAGCGTACACGATCTATAATCGATAAATGGGCAGTTACTCAGATGACTCCTATCGTCAACCGTTTGATTCTCATTGTCTTTATCTTCTAGTCTTCACGTAGTCAGCGAAATATGCGTACCACGACATTTTCACACTACACTGGTGCTCGTTGAAAGGTTACAAGAATGTTTTTATGTGAAACGAAATCTTTGCCAAATTGAATATGAAAATATTCCTTATAATCTCCCCCTTTGACAATTCCGTGACAAAAAAACATTTATTCATAATGAAGGTAAAAAAATAATTACAAGCCCACCCTCTTACATGATTTACTCACTATCTCACATTCTCTCGGAGATAATTGAACAGATAATTGAATATCTTTTGATCTATTTCTTGTACATTCTACCAACAACACATACCATATAATATCATCGGCAATCAATAAACCAATAAAATGCAGTGAGTAAATTATGCACATCACAAGCAGATAAATTAAAAAAAATAATATCAATAATTTTTCTGCTCCTTAATTTCTCTCCCCCTATCTCGTGCATCTACTTATTTTTACCTCTATGATTTTCTCTCCCCCTTTTTGTCACAGATTGACAAAGGTACAGAAATATAAGCAGATAATAAGCATGCAATGAATATCATCATGAAAAAATAGGTGCATTAGTGCAACATGATAACAAGTATAAAGACTAAAAGATAAGAATGACGCATAGTCTAAATACATCAATGGTTTAAATTTTGGTGAAACCATTTAACCAATCATAAATCTTTTTTAAATGAATTTAAAAATTTTAAATCATCTCTGAAAAGATTTACAACTCACAGAACTCAAATCAGATCAATCCAGATTAATTTGAATAAAAAGGTCAAATCTGAAGTATGCTAAAATACACGAAAAGTCAAGTTAAATGCAATGCATAATGACTTTCAATGTGATTGGCATTAACAAATATCAAACTTAGGATTTTAGACTTAACTACTCAGTTTAATCTTGAATAATTCAAATACAGTCAATCTAGGCCATTCATCAAAGCCAGTCAGTCAAACTAGTTAACTTTAGTTGAATTTTCAATTTCTTTCACTTGAATGTATTGTGATATAACTTTCCACTTCCTAGGGTACAAGACAGATATTAGTAAAATTCTAAATACTTTACTCAAAATCTGGAGGTATCTTGTATTCAATCATGAAATCCTCATTAGAGCTAATAGGTTCTCACTTAACTCTCTATTTTCAAGTGTATTTGCCAATGTGATTTCACATTACTTTTGTAGCAAACATGGCTATTTTTTACTTATTTGTTTTATCAGAATTTTAATTTTTAAGTTCTCATCTTTTGACACTTGGTCGGTATGGTATCCTCTACAGCATTATGTAATCAGATTTTTATATATACCGGGGCCATACAGAAGACATATTGAAAATGTTATTAATTTTGTGTGTTATACTTCTCAAATTGAACAAAAAAATATTTCTGAAGCTCTTACTGAAGAAAATTGGATTAGTGCCATGCAGGAGGAACTAAACCAATTTACTAGAAATGATGTTTGATATTTAGTGCCCAGACCTAAAGATACTAATGTTATTGGCACTGAATGGATTGTCAAAACAAATCTGATGAGAATAGAACTATTGTCAGAAATAAAGCCAAACTTGTAGCTCAAGGCTATACTCAAATTGAAGGCATTGATTTTGATGAAACTTTTGCTCATGTTGCTAGATTGGAATCTATTCGTATCTTGCTTGCTGTTGCATGTCATCTTAAATTCAAATTTTTTTAGATGGATGTTTAGAGTGCCTTCTTGAATGGTGTTCTTCGAGAAGAAGTTTATGTGGAACAACCCAAAGGATTTGAGGATCCAAAATTTCTTAATCAAGTTTATCACCTTAAAAAGGCCCTGTATGGCTTAAAACAAGCTCCCAGGGCTTGGTATGAGAGATTGACCATTTTTTTTCTTCATTAAGGATTCATTAGAGGAAAAGTAGACAAAACTTTATTTGTTAAAACTATTCAGAGAATTTATGTGATTGCTCAAATATATGTTGATGATATTGTATTTGGGTCCAAATCTGTTGATCATGCTCCTATGTTTTCAGAACAAATGAAAAATAAATTTGAAATGAGTATGGTAGGGGAACTGAGTTATTTTCTGGGTCTTCAAGTTAAACAGTTGGATAATGGAATTTTTATTTCTCAATCCAAATATTGCAAAGACCTAGTGAAGAAATTTGGTATGAAATCAGCTAAACATCATCGTACTCCTATGAGTACTACTACTAAGCTGAGTAGAGACATTGAAGGAAAGGATGTCGATCAAACTCTATATATAAACATGATTGGAAGCTTATTATATCTCACTGCTAGTCGTCCTTATATTTCCTTTAGTGTGGGTGTATGTGCTAAATTTCAAGCTAATCCCAAAGAATCGCATATACTAGCAGTTAAATGTATCATCAGATATGTTAGTGGAACTATAGAATATGGTCTCTGATATTCGTTTGATACTACTGCAAAGTTGGTAGGATATTCTGATGCTGATTGGGCTAGAAATGTTGATGATAGAAAAAGCACCAGTGGTGGGTGTTTTTATGTTGGTAACAGTCTTGTTAGTTGGCAAAGCAAGAAACAAAACTATATTTCATTATCTACTGCTGAAGACGAGTATATTGCAGCGGGCAGCTGTTGTACTCCACTACTTTGGATGAAGCAGATGTTGACATATTATGGGATCAATCAATGAATAATGACTATTTATTGTGATAATACTAGTGCTATAAATATATCTAAAAACCCTGTTCAACATTCTAGAACTAAACATATTGACATTCGTCATCATTTTATTTGAGATCTTGTTGAAGAAAAAATTATCACCTTGGAGCATGTTGCTACAGAAAATCAATTAGCTGATATTTTTACAAAACCTCTTGAAGCATGTCTCTTATAAACGTATGTTTCACATACTACACACTGACTGATTTTTCTTCAAGAATAGATATGATTTTAGTATTATTTCTAGTACTTATTTCAGGAATATGGAATAAACTTCTATTAGATATGACTTCAAATTAGCAGTGTTTCTGCCTTCGATTGATTTCGAAATTGCACTATTGTCGACTGTTGGCCTCCCAATGTGAGCTATTGTTATTAAGGAAACAACTACCTCCAAAAGCTAGTGTGAAAGCCATCTGTATGGCCCTGTTTGAAATAGTAATCTGATTCTTTTTGCTGCAGAAAAGGGCTACATATAGGGAGTGTGAAAGCTACCACACAATATAAATAAAAAAAATGGGTGTAAAAGACAGCCAAGTTGCTAAAAATTTTTTTATCCATGAGCAAATACCTTTATACAAGAGTGTGTGTAAGAACCCTTAATAGCTCTAATGAGGATTTCATATCTGGATACAGGATACTTTCGGGATTTTTAAAATTTGATTTCTGGAGTTTTACTAAAATTACTTATCTTACCTTGTTAGCACATTATTCACTACTGGTTCCCAAGAACAATGATTTTATTACTTTCAGTGACTTAGTATTTTTGGCCTAACTGATGAATATAAAATTTTATCTATCTCATGATTGAGTTGGAATTATATCTTACTTGAGTTCAGTATTTTGAGTTACTCTAAGTTAGTACTAATCAACCAAGTTTAAACAACCATTCATTTTTTTTTTCTTCTTATCAACTTTTAGAAATAATTTCATCTTAATTGATATTCTTGTCACGACTCTCCAAGGTTCCATCTAGTGTCAAGATCTTCCATAGTTTGATGATTACTGGTGTTAACTTTCTAGTGGTTTAATGTATATTTATGCACCTATTTTTCATGATGATATCAATTGCATGCTTATTATCTGCTTATATTTTTGTACCTTTGTCATTCTGTGACAAAAAGGGGGAGAGAAAATAAAAAAACTAAAAATAAGTAGATACATGAGATATGGGGAGAGAAAGTAAGGGGGAGAAAAATTGTTTACATTATTTTTTCCAATTTCTCTACTTATGATGTGCATAATTAACTCACTGCATTTTATTGATTTATTGATTATCAATGATATTACATGGTATGTTTTGTTGGTACAATGTGCAGGGAATAGATCAAAAGCCATACAATTATCTATTCGTTTATCTCTGAGAGTTTGTGAGATAGTGAGTGAATCATGTAAGAGGGTGGGATTGTAATTAATTTTTGTTTACCTTTTATATGATTAATATTTTTTTTGTCACGGAATTGCCAAAGGGGAAGATTGTAAGGAATATTTTCATATTCAATTTGGCAAAGATTCTGTGTGACATAAAAATATTCATGTAACAGTTCTACGAGCACCTGTGAAGATGTCGTGGTACGCATACTTTGCCAACTATGTGAAGACTAGAAGACAGAGACAACAAGAATCAGATGATTGACAACAGGAGTCATCTGAGTAACTGCCCATTTGTCAGTTATAGATCGTGTACGCTCGCTTAGGAAGGTAAGTGACTTAGTGGCCATAGGAATAGGTTTAAAATAAATAAAATATAATGGTCAAACCTACTCATTGGACAGACCCGAGTCTTAGTCAAAGTTATTGAATTTTAGGAGAGTCCGATCGATTGGACAAGTTCCAATCGATTGGACATAGCCCAATTGAAAGTAGGGTATTTTCGTGTCGTTGGTTACGAAAACCCTAATCTCAATAATATTTGTAATTTCAGACACTTTTTATCTGCAAAAATAGACAATTCTTGCACAGTGGAAAGTCGGAGTCGAATCCGCACTCGGGATTAGTTTGCGCAAATTAGAACATGAAATGACAGATTTTGCTCAGAAATTGCTAAAAATAAAAGGATGGAAGGGTGAGAATGGTGGTTTCTGTGATTTTTAAAACTTGATTTGATGATTGTAGAGAGAGATACACTACTACTACTAACACAAAAAAAATAAAAATAAAAATGACAAAGATCAAGTGATTGAAAATTTGCAAAACCAAACCTTTCATTAATAATTAAGCAATCTAGTACATTTATTGAAATTTAAATCTACTTAAAATAAACTAAAACATTTAGATCTAGAGAGAGAAAGAGAGGAGAGAGAAAGAAAGGGAGAAAGTCCTAGAGAGAGAAAAGGATGATTTAGAGAGAGAGAAAGAAAATTACCTCCGAGATCATTAGCTTCGAAATCAGATCGTGGAGTTGATGGACTTACGAATCGACCTTCAAATGGTGGAGATCGTTGCCATTGAAATGGTGGAATAACTGAGACGCATTGAAGAAGACCATGGAGGCGTTGGTGTTTCTTCTCGCCGGAGAGGGATGGCAGGGTGTAACTCCACAGTTCGTGAGAGATATGATAGATGTGGTGGCGTGATTTGCCCCAAGAGAACCAGAGAATAACGGCCTTAATAGCTGGGAACGTTGTTCTAGTAGGAGGGCGGCGATCCAAGATAAGATGCTGCTCATGGAAGAGCAGCAACGTGGCTTGGGATGTTGCTGGTGGTGCGCCGGCGAGTTGTAGAGGCGGTGGTGAGGATGGGTTGCTGAACAGCCAACCCCAAGATGGTGAAAACGTGAAGTGGTTGCAGCGGTAGGAGCTTCACGGTGGAGCAGCGGATTCAAGCGACCAAAAGGGTGTTGCAGGCGGTGCAAGACTGGGGTGCGGCACCATTAACGTCGGAGTTGCAGACCTGCAACTCCGGTAATGGAGATTTGTGGGAGCAGGTGGGGGAGACGCTGGGTGGTGATGTGCCAACGTGAGAGAGAGGGGCGGAGCACTGTCAAGAATCACCTGCTGGTGTTCACGTTAAGGGCATCACAGGTTGGAGCTCGTGGCAGTGGAGAAGCATGGTAGGTGGCGGCTCAAGAATGGAGGGGAGAAGATGATGATGGTGCAGGCGGTAATGGAGGTTGCCGGAGTTGCAACCTGCAATTCCGGTGATCTTAAAAAAACTTTTTTTTTTTTTTGTGATTGGCGGCTTGGGTTTTTCAGAGGAATGGAAGAGGGCGGCTTAGAGTGGGAAGAGAGGAGAGATGGTGGCTTGAAGACGACGACGTACAGAGGTCTGCAGCAGGCGGAGGCGGTTCAGATGCTGGCCGGAGTTGCAGGATGCAACTCCGGTGGAAAAAATGGTGAAGAAGATGACGAAGGTGGAAGAGAAGTGGAGGAAAACAGCGGCCAAGAGAGGGGGAAAAGGGGCAAGAGAGTTTTTGGGAGAGAATGGAAGAGATTGGAGGGGGATTAGGGTTCGAACGAACCCTTCTCCCTCCTCTTATAAAGCTCCCTATTTCCTTTAATGGAAATAGGGTATTTTTGAAAATAAAAAAAATATTTTTTTTATGGGGAATCTTCTCAATTAGTGGACCCCCCGTTTTTTTGAAATTTAATTAAAATTCTTTGGAAATTCACGGGGTCCACTAACTGGTCGGACAACGGGTCGATGATGATGGACCCGGCTACTGGCCCACATGGATTTATGATGTCCATTGTCTCACAAGATGATGTGACAGACGGTCTGATGGCGATCGGATGGATGGTGACTTGATTGGGACCCAGATTGGTAGATCGACGGATCTAGAGAGATCCAACGGTCCGATTGAAGATCCAATGGTCCGATGGAAGATCCAACGGTCAGAAAGCTAAGGGAGATGAGATAGAGCCGAAGGGTAGGAGTTCTGGGGTTAGGTCAGTAGATTCGAGGATCGAGAGATGAAGAGAGAGAGAGAATAAGAAGAGATGAGAGAGAAAGTATCAAAAAAATGGAGAAAAGTATTGGCAGAGGGTCTGGAACCCTGGTCTTCACTGTGACCATCCTCACGCTTCTCCAGTAGAGTAGACTATCATTCCTTGCTGACTCATGTGGCTTTAAACGCTTTGGTCCGTCTCTTGGTCATTGGCTCTCCTGTTCTTTTCGTTCTTTGGGCCGGCTTTTTGGTCCTCCTATTCAGCCCATAGTTGGCCCATATCTTTTAGTCATAGCATGTGGGCTCTTTAAGCTTTGATAATGGGCTTTCCTGATCGATGTGGGCTCGCAAGTCTCGAGAATTGTCCCATCGGGGTTTCCTACGACAGAAGAAGCGCGTAATGAGACTTTATTAGAATGACTACATGTCTAGACTTCCAAAAATGTGTTTAATGCATGCAAATATACCATTTCATCCAGAAAAGTGTGTTCTACGCAACACAAGAGACTCTTACGTAGAAAAGTAGATAAATAGAGTATTTTAACGTAGGAGAATGCAATAACGCTAAAAGGATAATTGCTTAAAATAAGCACTTTTGAGCGAATATCACCAATCTATTGGAGGACTCTATAAAATCGATTGGAGGCTACGAGGGAGAACATGATCAAAGCCCAATAGATTGGACACATCTGTAAAATTGATTGGAGTCTACGAGACAGAACATGATCAAAGCCCAATCGATTGGACACATCTATAAAATCGATAGGAGTTTGCGAGACAGAACATGATCATAGCCCAATCGATTGGAAACCTCTGTAAAATCGATTGGAGCCTACGAGATAGAAACTTTTTTAAGTTCGATCGATTGGACTATGTACAATCGATTAGATTTATGAAGGAAATAGTCATCCTTACAAGGCCAATCGATTGGACCCAGAGTACAATCGATTGGACTTGACACGGATTGAGTCTATTTCAGATCCAAAATTCTAGTTCCCACGATCTCACGTTCTACAAGGCTCAGGGTTATGAATTCTATAGATGCAACCCTTCTATACCTTCTCAATACACACATAACACTTTATACACTTCAAGAGAAAGAAGAAAATGTTGATTTATTAGAGTGTCCATTCAAAGAGAAATAAGCCTAGTTATCTTATTCACATCTTGTGAGCTTGTTCATCTTCTTGATTAAAGCCAAGTGCTTGATCATTTTCTCTGCTTAGGTCTCCCACATTGATATTCGACCTAGAAGCCTAAGTGTACCAGTGTGACTCAACACTATTGAGCAAGCTAGGGTTCAAGGTGTATTGAATCCTTCACCTTCGGCAAAGGTTGGAGTGTTGAGAATTAAGATCGGAGTGGCCGATCGACGGTAGGTTTGGGTTGTACCAAATTGAACAAGCGGACAAGGCTTCTTGGCTGGGAGGGCGCACGTGGATTCGTAACGTTGATTCAGAGGACGTGGACGCATCGGTAGTAGGCCTTGGCTAAGGTTGGAAGCTGTATTTGCAACGGTGCTGCGTAGGTAACCTTTGTTTCCTTTAACTTTTCAGTTAGTGATACTTTTCGTCGGGACGAGGTCCTATGGTTTTTCCTTGGCTAAGGTTTTCACGTAAAAATCTCTTGGCTTGGGTGATTATTTGTTTGTATTCCGCTATTCATATTGATTAGAACAAACGTCGAAAGAAAATATACCATGGAGGTATATTCGATTTAAATCGGTTGTGATAATCTTTTATCAAACAACTAAGGCATGCAATTTTCTCCCCTATTATAGACCAGTAAAACTGTTTAGGTATAATTAATTTTAAATACCTAATCAACCCCCCTTCTAGGTATTTTCGATTAAAGAGAACGGACCGTTGGTTATTTAAGAGCTCAGGTGGCAGGGCTACAAGGAGGGCTTTATCTACGTTGCTTTGCTTGAAATGTAGGAGCATGGACAACAATGGTGGCTATAAGAGAGAGGGGTTTAGAGGTTAAGAGAAGAAGGGATTAGAGAAGTGAGGGAGAGAGAACCTAGGGTAAGGTTGTGAGAGGGGGGAGAGAACCGAATCTCACATAGAGTTGGTCCTCCATTTAAACTAAAGGAGGACCTCTCCCAACCGTTGGATTGAAGGGAAGGATAAGGGAGAGATCCTATTTCCTTGAGAGAGAATGGCTTCTTAGGTGGATGATAAGTGAGAATAGGTCAAAGGAGACCTATTCTCTCCTTTAGGAATGGTTTTGTGAAATGGGTAAGTGAATATGGGTCAGTGAAAAATGGGTCAAGATGAGATGGGCTTGTGAGAACCCATAAGTAGTTAGAATAGAAGGCTTATGGGCCAAACATTGAGAATGCCATGTGTCGGCCAGAGGATAGGTAGGCTAGTGAACCAATGGGATAGTAGGCCTTTAGAAAATGCTAATGGGCCAGAGAATAGGAGGGCTTTTACTCATTGAGTATCGGGCCAATTAGTAGGCTAGCATGGTAGCGGGCCTGTGAGAAAGTGGGTTTGGTGTTCCAATAGAGATATTATACGATGTTTAACACAAAGTAACTAGCGGGAGGTATGGACTGAAGTTCGATCATGGCGATGAAGCCGTTAGATTAGCAGAAGGTTAGGATGGATGGTAGGGATTCGATCGGCCAATGTATTAATGATGATCATGATGATCAGATGGCCGATCGGATGGTTAGATGATCTAATGGGAGGATTTGAAGATCTAATGGTCAGATGTTAGAGTTTAGAGAGATAGAGAGAGAATTATGAGATAGGTGAGAGAAAATATAAAAATAAAGAGAATAAGATCTGGTAGAGGGTCTTGAACCCTAGTCTTCTTCATGAGTTTCGTCAATTAAGCAAGCTAGCTTATGATGTCAATTGGTGTAGCTTTTAACACCTTGGTCCTTCTCTTGGTCTTCAACTCTTCCACTCTCTTGGTTCTTTGGATCGGCTCTGCGATCCTTTGGCTTTAACTGTATTTATCTTCTATCTTCTTATCCTAGCCTGCTCGTTCTTTAAGCTTTGATAGAGGGTGGTTTTTGTGGTCGATTGTGGGCCCGCCAGCCTTGAGAATCACCCGATAGGGTCTCCTGCAAGTGAAAAAGCGCGTAATGAGATTCAACTAAAACGACTTGATACTAGACCATCCGAAATACATATATTTCATGCAAATAATTAATTTTCATCTAAAGAATGTATTCTACGCAATGGAAGAAACTCTTACGTGGAAAAGTCAATGAAAAGATAAGTTTTACGTAAGAAAATATGATATCACTAAAAGAATAATGGCTTAAAATAAGCACTTTTGAGTGAATATCACAACCCCCAACTAGCATATTGCCAATCCTTGGTAATTATTACGAAATAAGTGAGTTAAAAAGGGCTTGGCATAATATGCTAGAAAACTTATTTGCATTACTCAGAAAAAACTTTATTTTGTAATATTATTTCAAAGATGCAAGAAATCATTCACAAATAAGAGCTAATCAGCAAAATAAAACACTTCTACAAATCAACATTCAAACAAAAGATTACTCAGACTTAGCGTGTATGTGTTCAACATCATCCTTATCTGGCAGTAAAGATATCTCGATCGTCGTAGAGACTGTATGCCTTGACCTCAATCCTTACTTGTATTCCACTCAGAAGTGAATCACTCAGAAATGGTTTTATACTTTTCTTTCAAATTATATGTAAGGAGATGAATATAGGAACTGGCAAACGTATCACATATAGTTTTTGAATGGAGGATATTAGAAGTTTTAAGAAGATCTCATGATTGGAATATGATATCACTTAAGAACGTCGGATCAAACTTTATAATTTCTCTTTTCTCCATTCTCCACATTTGATGATGGTACTAATCTAGAATCAAATAGGACTTGTATAGGTTGTATTGAGGTTTAGGATAGGTTCAGAAAAGAAGAATATTCTGAAATTCAAAAATTCTGAGAGGGTATCTCACTATTCTTTGCAACTTTTCCCCAAGTGCAGCATTTCCTTGATTTTTTTCTTCTTTTCTTTTGTCTTTTCGGATATTGTTCTATCAGCCTTCTTTTTCAGATTCTTTTTTTCTTTCTTTCTGATCATGTTTCTTTTCAGCTCGAACCATTTATTTTTCTTTTCTTTTCTTGGTTTCTATCTTTTCATGGTGTAATCATACCAAATACTCTTTGAACCCAATTAGAAATAGGTTATTGTGTTGAACTCTTTTTGGGATAGGGTTTTTGGTTGATGGGTTAACAATAAAAGTTTTTCATCAAAAGGTTCAAAAAGGGTTTCTAGCGGTATAGATGTTAGGTAAGCTAAAAAATCTTATTGGTTAGAAAGATGGCCTATATCATTTTCTAGAGTTTGCACTTTCATCTGTGATGTCCCGAATAGATATAAAGAAGGTTATTTATGTACTAATCCAAATTTGATGTCGTTCCGAGTTCTGTGACCAAAGCAAGGGTTAATGAGATCACTCAATGAAAATATTTGGGGACTAGAAGAATTGTGAGTCATCTTGTGACTCAGAATAATTTTATAACCCTCTGAAATGATAAAAAGTTTAAAAGCTCACTAGGTTAGGTCTCCACAATTATTTTTCTTGGATCTCTAGATAATCTAAACTTCAGATAATTTTGACGTTGATATGTGAAAATTGTTGCTGAATATGAGTTTTTCAAGATTTTTCAATCCACTGTAGTAATGTTTGCTTTCAAACTGAATGAAGAACTAATAAGTGATTTTTCAAAACAGACATCCTTTTCAATAAATAAACTTTTCGAAAAGTTTTTATTCATCGTTGTAAAGGATTTGAAAAACATTTCAAAAGTACTTAGAAAACTTTTGTAAAACACAGGACTTAACCTCAAAGTATATCTTTTTCTCATTTTTCTCATGTTTTTTTTTTTGAAATGAAGACATGAGTTTTGATAAATCCCCACCCCTAACTTAAATACAGCACCATCCTCGGTGCTCATGACCGGGACAAAAATTTATGAAAACTCTGAATGTGATGCAAGTTATGAGGAAGGGTTATATTAGTTTGGTTGAGATTTAACAGTTGGTGGTACCTGATGAGTGTCAGAGGGATTGTACTTGCATAGTCATAATAATGTTTGAAATATAAGAAATTATGCATGTGACTCTATCCAGGTTAAAACGCATAGAGACTAATTGAATCATCAGTCTTCTCTTCTCCTTAGGTGGAGTTGAAATAGCTATCCTATCCCTCATTTAGGTATAGCGTTGTAGGAAGCTCTTTTTCACTGTAAATTGAGAGAGTAGAAGTTAATTCTCTAAATGTGGTTAGCAGAGCCGCAAGAACATTTAGTTCAACGGGGATGGATCGAAGTTTCTCCGTAAAAACTGAGAGGATCGAGTTGGTGGGTTCTCTGACCATGGTTAGCAGAGCCACAAACTCATTGAGTTTAGTGGGAATGTATTTGAATAGAGTAGACTCTAGCAGATCAGTAAATTCATATTGGTCTAACTCCAATTTGAAGTCAGGCGAAAAGTGTTCTTGACACATATCTAATATTTCCTTTAGAGAGTCTGGAAGTAGACTCACTACGGCACAAGGTTCATTGACAATGTCGACGTCGGTTGGCTGTTGAAAAATGGTAACCTCTGCCTTGAGGTTGTCAAATGTCGACGACACATCCTCGTCCCTACACCCGATGTGTGCATCAATGATGGTGAGGAACAGTGGGGCCAGGACAATTGGGACCATACTATCAAGACACGGCTCAGTGTCAGGAATGTCTACTTTAGGTGCAGATGGTAAAGCATCAGAGGTAGATGATTCCTCTAAGCTAGGTTCATAAGTCGGTGCTTTGAAAGACACCGAAGATGGAGACTAGCTCTGGCTCATCAATATTGTTGTCTGATCCATTATTTGTAACAACCTTAATTTCCTCTTGTAAAGTTTGGTACTGGGTCCAATTGTGCGACTCCTCATTATGGACTGTGGCCATGGTATGTCCCTCTGGATAAGCTATAAGTTGGTTTGTGAAGTTGACTTCCTCTCTCTTAGATTCTAACTCACCTAGACGGTGTTCCAAGATCTCCATGGAGTACTATTGTTGGATGATATATTGAGAGATGAGTTCCTTTAGACTAGGTTTAGTAGCAGACTGTGGCGGTTTAGCTAAGGGAAGATGACGTGCCAACTCTTGAATGTAGTCCATCTGAGTATGAAAGTTATAGGATGGAAGTGAGTCTAGGACTATCTGCTGACTCTGAAAATCCTGCGGGGTCCATTGTTGACCAAAATATCCAGTCTGTGGATCAGGCTGGTATTGCGAGTACTGTCCATTATATTTTTTATAGGGTTGGTGAAACTCGAAATGATATATATCCTGTTACAGTTGCTGCTAGGGAAAAGATTATTGTTCCCATGAAAAGTTATTATGACTCATAGTGTCCCGATAATACGTGTTATTGTAGGAGGTCTGCAGTGGAGGTTTAAAGAGACTAAAAGTGCAGACCTCTTCTTGGACATGAGGAAAATATCTCATAGATTTGGAGTGATAAATAGGCTTCTAGACCGCGACATCAAGGGCGGAGACTAATTTTGTCAAATCCTTAAGAAGGCATTTAAGCGTTGGATCGTCATTTGCTTCATATCCCATGGAAGTCTGTGAGACTGGAGTGTCGTGACGACACTCAGGATAGGTATACCAGTGGTCACAGTTATCGCCTAGATCTTCAAAGAAATTGTGGTAGGTCTCGAATAGAGGTCGTTCAGCTGCCATCAAAGAGATGTGAGTTTCTTAGAGGAGGGAGATGGATTAGGTGAAAGAAATTGGTGTGGTATGCTGACTCTCAGATCGAATCAGTCTCGGGTTGGATCAAATCTAAATGGGCATATGCTTGAAAAAGCAAGCCCTAGAGTTGGCAAAAGTCTGAAAACTACGAAACCTAATGAGCATAGATGATGTACACAGAGCAACAGATAATCCTATGTAATACCCTAAACTTTTGGTTAAGGGTATTATGGTAAGATCACCCTAAGAGGAAAATCTGAACCTTTTTCAGACTTTTGTTGTTATATTTATGTTCAGATATCATGCATGAACATGTGTATCAATTTTGGTTGCATTCTATGAACTTCAAAAATTAGGGTTTTATTGGACCCGCAAGAGTAGACTAAAACTCTTCTAGAAAATTTATTTGCCTTTCGATCGATGAACGGACAATTCCAGCACGATCGTATACATATATAGATCCTAAATATTCAATAATATGACCAACTTTATTTTTCTTATTTTTAGGCTAAATTTTAGGTGGGACCTTGTAAGGGGACTTTAAAACTATAACAAACATTTTTGGCAAAAAAATGTTTTTTTGTAATTTTCTCGCCATTTTATATTTTTAAATAAATTTGAAATGAGTACGGGACCCATCGAATAAGTTTCGTGTCAATCCGACGAAAGGTTGACCCTTTTTCGGGACTTTGATCAATTGTTAAAATTTTGTGTATTAGAATATTTTATTTGAATTTTAAGTGTGTGACAA
This sequence comes from Euptelea pleiosperma, assembly GCA_035048495.1. Lineage (NCBI taxonomy): Eukaryota > Viridiplantae > Streptophyta > Magnoliopsida > Ranunculales > Eupteleaceae > Euptelea > Euptelea pleiosperma. The sequence goes on along the minus strand of CM068548.1, from coordinate 31,826,672 downwards.
GGGTCAGCATCCTATTAGTTATGAACTTTTAAATTATATGATATGATTGATATGAATTATTGAATGAATGCTATGTATTAATATATTATAAAGTATAGTTTAATGCTCACATATATTAATTATATAAAACCATCACATTTAAGGAAATATGACATAACTATAATTAATAACTATTTTAATTATTAATATACGTAATTATATAATTAATTAAATTATAATTGTTGGGTTGGCTCGTATGACAAATTTAGATGCCTTTTGGGCTTAATACTAACCTTAATTGAAGCCCAGTTGATACCCATGGGTCTTGGGCCCATTTCTAACCCATTAGTAATTCAAAATATGAGTTTTGGAGGGTTGAAAAAGTCACCCCTTTGAAAGCTATGAATTTCACTCATTCCCTTTTGTTGCTCAACAACTTGAGAGAAACTCTCTCAATTCAAATTTCAAACCTTCCTCCCTTATGTTATTAAACAAGACAACCCTATAGAGTTCCCAATAGTCAATATTTTTGGAGCCCATTCTTGTTTTCAAAAACCTTCTATTCTCTTTCCTAAATTCTTTCCCCTTTTATCTTTTTAAGCTTCAATTAAAAACCCATCACTAAACTCCATTAAAGAAGTAGGAGAGCTTCGATTAAGCCTTCATCTGAACTCTGATTGAACTCGAGATAGAAGAGAAAATTGAATGGGACACCGAGCAGAACAACATACTCCGAGGAGAGTCCGATCTGACAACCTTCTAAATTGACGAATTGCAAACCTCCATTAAAGAGAACCAAAGAAAAGGTGAGTGGTTCTAACCACGTCTATTTTATAATTCTGTAATTATTTACCTATGTGATGTGTATGTTTAAATTATCTATTTTCCATGATATCTGAGTGATGTTGATCATATGTGATTATTGCTTTTAATGGAACAAGATAATGAGATGATAATTTTGTAAGGAATATTTTCATATTCAATTTGGCAAAGATTCTATTTGACATAAAAACATTCTTGTAACCGTTCCTACGAGCACAAGTGTAGCGTAAAAATGTCGTGGTACGCTTACTTCGCCAACTACGTGAAGACTAAAAGACAGAGACAGCAAGAATCAGACGATTGACGATAAGAGTCATCTGAGAAACTGCGGATTTGTCAGTTAACAATCGTGTACGCTCGATTAGGAAGGTATGTGATTTAGTGGCCATAGGAGTTGATTAAAATAAACAAAATATAATGGTCAGACTTAGTCATTGGACAGACCCGAGTCAAAGTTAATTTTATTGACTACTGGGAAAGTCCATTCGATTGGACATAGCCCAATCGATTGAAGACACTGTGTAATCGATTGGAGAATACGGGATAGAAATCTTTCTGAGTCAAATCGATTGGAGACTCTGATTAATTGATTGGAGCCTTCGGGACAGAAAGTTATAAATGTCAAATTAATTGGAGACTCTGATTAATTGATTGGAGCCTTCGAGACAGAAAGTTATAAATGTTAAATCGATTAGAGCCTTCGAGACAAAAAGTTATAAATGTCAAATCGATTAGAGAACCCTGTGCAATCGATTGGTGCCTTCGGAACAGAAAACTTATTTAGCCCAATCGATGGACACTTGTCCCCAATCGATTGGACATGGCCCATTCGATTGGATCAATTGTACAATCGATTGGACTTTGAACAGAATCAGTTTTATCAGATCCAAAATTCATGGTTCCATTATCCCTCGTTCCACACGACTCAAGGTCTTGGAATTCTATAAATATAACCCATCTATGCCTTCTCTAAACACACACAGAGACACAGAGTGACTCAATCTTCAAGAGAGAGAAGCAAAAGCTATATTTAGTAGAGTGTCTATTTTGAAGAGCAAGAAGCTTGTTTTCATTCACATCTTGTGAGCTTGTTCTCTTCTCGATCAAAGTCAAGAGCTTGATCTTTACTCAGCCTAGGTTTTCCACTTCTATATTTAACCTAGTAAGCCTGAGAATACCAGTGTGACTCAAACACCTTTTGAGCAACTTGGGGTTCAGGGTGTACTGAATCCTTCACCTTCTGCAAAGGCGGGAGTGTTGAGAATTATGATCGGAGGAGCCGATCGAAGGTAGGTTTGGGGTGTACCAAACTGAACAAGCGGATAAGGCTTCTTGGTTGAAAGGGCGCCCGTGGATTCGTGGCATTGACTCAGAGGACGTGGACGCATCGACAGGTTGCCTTGGCTAAGGTTGGATGCTGTATTTACAACGGTGCTGCGTAGGTAACCTTTGTTTCGTTTAACTTTTCAGTTAGTGATACTTTCCGTCTGGACGTGGTCCTGTGGTTTTTCCTTGGCTAAGGTTTCCACGTAAAAATATCTTGTCTTGTGTGATTGTTTATTTGTGTTCCGCATTATATCCTAATTAGATCAAACGACAAAAAGACAATATGCCACGGAGGTATATTTGATTTGAGTTGGTTGTAATAATCCTTTTCAAACAAGCAAGGCATGAGATTTTATCCCCATGCCATAGACGAGTAAAATTGTATAGGTATATTTAATTTAAATACCTAATCAACCCCCCATTCTAGGTATATTAAGTTAAAGAGAACGGACCGGTGGAATTTCAAATTTTTGCATGATTATGTAATAATTTTATTATGAGCTTGCAATGAGCATGATTGGAGGGATTTGCCAATGATAAGTTTCACAATGGACTGTACGGCCATACCCTATGGATCTATATATCATTTGGAGTATTATGATGGCCTATAACCTCATTCTTGCATCGGGCATCTTGGAGGGAGTTGTGCATTGTGATGAAGTTATATTATTTAGACCAGTGAGGGAAAGAGATGGAAACCCTATGTGGTTGGATGTCTAAAAATTAAGAAGGGCCTGGAGCCCTAGGGTGCAAGACCCCAAACTTTATATTTTCTACAGAAGGGCCCTCGTGTGGTCAATCTCCCCATGGTAGGGAAGGAGTTGGAGACCCGTGTGTGGTTTGAGTGAATGAGGGTGAGTGCATCTATCATGCATGTTACCGATTCTTATTTTTCTTTGTTCATGATTTAGATTATTTGACATGTGCTTAGCATGATAAATTATTATGGCATTATAAAATACATGTTGGACTACACATGGTATACTGAGTCCTTTTGGACTTACGGCATTTGCCAACATATTTTTAGATTTGACCGACGATGCCCTTGAAGACTCGGATGATTGGGTGATCCGGATTTTGAGTATCTACATGACGATGCTTGTGAGGATGAGGACATTTATGTTGAGGATGGCTAGGTAGCCTTAGATTCATTGTAGACACCTTTATATGCTTTGGTTACTTAGAATAAAAATAAGCTTGTTCTGGCTCAATTTTTAAGGGTTTGTCCTCATCTTATTTTATAATATGTTTGAGTTATTGTGAACATGATTTAATTGTATTTATGTTATGATTGTTCTTTATATTTTTGATGATTATGAACATGTGTTAAATAATAAAACGAACTCCATAGTACATTCCCATTTGGATCGATATACATATCGGGTTCCAAAAGACTTAATTACCAAAATGTAAAACAAGACAACAACCAGTAAGTTAGCTTTCTAGAACAATTTTTGGAATTCAGTAATTCGATCAGAATAGAGAGTTATGACCAAAATACTAAATATATCTTGAATCTGCCCGATTTACATTTCTAAATTGCAGTCCAATTTCAGATATACAGATGACCTTTCTAGACTTTGGACCAGAAGAATTTTTTAAAGATCTTCGAGTTAGCTTTCTGGATATATTTACGTCTGGATATATTTACGGTTTCTGCAGATTCGATCTGTGCTAAAAGTTATAATCAAAACACAGGCAGTAAGCAAATCTGACAAATTCATGATTATATATTGCAATGCATATACAGGCAGGGAGATGGAATTTCTAGGATTTTTCCCAAAATGACATTATCGATGTGCTGTGAATTAGATTTCCAGAACATTCAATGGATCCTAAAAATTCTATCTGTGCTAAAAGTTATGGTCAAAACAGCATCTTGCTACCTTAGTTGGACTTAGTCAAATTCTGGCTATTTTGCCTTAGCCAAATTTTGTGACCTGATTGAGTAAACTGGGTTGACTCATACCTAGACCATATGGACTTAATAGGTTATCCTAGACTTGACTTAAGAAAGTTAAATCTATTTAATTAATTCATAATGAACCTCACATAGATTGTAGAACAACCTAGTTGATTAACGAACTTAACGCAACTCTGATAATTGAACAATCGTGTATGATCATTCTAGAGTTATTTCCGCACCTAGATATTGTTATACTTAATAAGTTTTCGAATAAACCTTAGTAGTCTAATTTACCTAATTGGACCACTAGGGGACATTCATTGATCACCTTTGGGTTCGGGTATAGGTCGATTCATGGATTTTTGGGTCGTATCTGGGTATCCGGAATCGGGGTATGACATCCTACTTCTAAACAATCAGGATATTTTATGAATTATCTTGTTAGTGTAGGGATAGTGTAGAATATGACAGTGGGCGGACCACTGGTTTATCTTCTATTATTCGTCGGACTAACTTTTCACTTTGTAGGTTCTCACCAGCTCTTTTCAAAGCAAATTCGCTAGTACTAACTCAAGTTGACTACAAGATAATACAAAGTCTAGACAGACGTGCGGCACAATGGCTGACTTAAGTACTCCCCAGACTAACTGGATTTATTAAGCGATTAAGATGAGTTTTCACAGAATATGAGTTAGGGTTGGTTCATGTTCCTAATCCGACACCAAGCTAACCGACAAATAATTAAGGAGGCCACTTATGAGCTTGGTATACTTGAAGTAGTAGGGACCTATGGGTGTGTTAGGATACAGTGACCCGCACTCATGGACTTAATCGACTTGATCTTTGATGGAGTCGCTTTATGTGGAGTTTTCCTCAAACACCGATTTATGTGGGCTATACTTCTTGGTTTCTTTTAATTTTTGGCTGTGGGTACACAAAAGCTGGAATGGCGAGGTGGGTGATGAAATTCCACCAGTTTCAAGTTAGAGATGGGTTTGCTCTTTAATGTAATTTTTACAGCCAATCCACGCAGTTCCGATAATGATTGCAAAAGCAAATAAACAATCAGCACAGTGTTTGCACAATGATCAATATCGCACTCAAGGCGAGGTGTAGAAACTTATCTACCCGTTTGGCTACGGAACGGGGTCTCCTCTGTGAGATAGGGAGGGGTATGCAAATGGGCTCAGGCCCGACTCCTCTCTGATCTTTCGCTCCCTACTCACTTGATAATCGCAATTTGCAATCACGTTAGTTCACGATGGTCTATGGTTTTGATTTGGAAGGTATACCACCTTAGGGGTTTCAAGAAATAACGCAATTTGTTTTGGGCAGGTATGTTGAATTAGTTCCACTTTAGGGTTTGAAATTCAAACTTAGTTATTCTCGAATTAGGGTTCGAAAATATCTACTTTTGAATTACCCGGAGTTGGAAATCTTCCACGATTTCAAACTTTTTAAATCTCGGTCAAATTGCTTATTCCCCAAATTAAGGAATTTTGTTGAAAGTGAACTCTATCCAACTTTAGAGTTATCCAATTCAAAGTCTCTAGATCTAGAAACTCTAAGGATTGAATGGTCTAAAAAGAGAAAGATGCTCAAATTTCAAAATTCAAAATTTGAAAAAATACTCCAAGATGATACAAATAATCAATATAGTGATCTAACTAGAAATAGCAGAATTGAAATTTAACCATAATATTTTTTTTAATTAAAATTAACCTAACAATTATTCTAAAAATAGATAAAAACAAATTCTTAAGTTTTACAACTTTGCACTCGGTCGTTCGAGGCATTAAAATAATAAGTGAATAATTTAAAAAAGAAAATTGAAAGTTTCTGATTTGGATCGGATCTTCACGATTAGGCAGCTTTTCAATTTCTTGTTCGTCTTTTTGCAATCCCATCAACCGAGGGGCAACGGCGCCATTTGAAATTAGATTTTTTTCGTGTCGTCGGATCGAAAATCCTAGATTTCAACAATATTTGTAATTTCAGTTCACTTTAAATCCTGCAAAAATACAGACTTTGTATAGCAATATGTCGGATGTCTAATCCGCACTCGGGGTTAGGGAACACAATTTATCGGAACATTAGAACGATAGAAAGTGTTTGAAAATATGGATGGAAGGGTGAGAGTAGTGATTAATGATTAAGATTTAAAATAATCTTTTGGAGAGATTTCTATCAACTAATTAACATAACTAAAGAGAAAGAAACACTATAAACGGAAAATAGAAACTTTTTTATTAAAATAATGCAAATTATAATGCATAAATCTAATTTATTTATAAAAGAAAATAAAAAAAACAACCATCACTCTAGAAAGCATTATAAGAGAAGAAATATAAAGATAAAGAACAAGATTTTAGAGAGAGAAAATGAAAGAGAAGATAGGTAGAGAGAGAAATTGGTGGAATGACCTAGAGAGAGAAAGTGGTTACCTTGAGTGGCTTACCTAGAATGAGTGGCTGAAATCAGCTCTTGATCATCTTGATCAATGGTTGATCTTGTTGGAGATGAGATCACCCAGGTGGATGTGGAGGAGCTCAGGTGGTAGGGTTGCAAGGAGGGCTTTATCCATGTTGCTTTGCTTGAAAGGTAAGAGCACGGACAACAATGGTGGCAATGAGAGAGAGGGGTTTAGAAGTTAAGAGAAGAAGGGATTAGAGAAGTGAGTTGGGAGAGAACCTAGGGTTAGGTTGTGAGAGGAGGGAGAGAATCGAATCTCACATGGGGTTGGTCCTCCTTTTAAACTAAAGGAGGACCTCTCCCAACTGTTAAATTGAAGGGAAGGATAAGGGAGAGATCCCATTTTCTTGAAAGAGAATGGCTTCCTAGGTGGATGATAACTGAGAATAGGTCAAAGGAGACCTATTCTCTCCTTTAGGAATGGTTTTGTGAAATAGGTAAATGAAAATGGGTCAGTGAAAAATGTGTCAGGATGAGATGGGCTTGTGAGAGCCCATAGGTAGTTAGAATAGAAAGCTTATGGGCCAAACATTGAGAATGCCATGTGTCAGCCAGAGGATAGGTGGGCTAGTGAACCAATTGGATAGTGGGCCTCTAGAAAATGCTAATGGGCCAGAGAATAGGAGGGCTTTTACTCATTGAGTATCGAGCCAATTAGTGGGCTTGCATGGTAGCGGGCCTGTGAGAAAGTGGGTTTGGTATTCTAATAGAGATATTATACGATGTTTGGCACAAAGTAATTGGTGGGAGATATGGGCTGAAATTAGATCATGGCGATGAAGCCATTAGATTAGCAAAAGGTTAGGATGGATGGTAGGGATTCGATCGGCCAATGTATTAATGATGATCATGATGATCAGATGGCCGATCGGATGGTTAGAAGATCTAATGTGAGGATTTGATGATCTAATGGTCAGATGTTAGAGTTTAGAGAAATAGAGAGAGAATTAGGAGAGAAGTGAAAGAAAATATAAAAATAAAGAGAAAAAGATCTAGTAGAGGGTCTTGAACCCTGGTCTTCTTCATTCTTCTTCATGAGCTTCGCCAATTAAGCAAGCTAGCTTGTGATGTCAATTGGTGTAGCTTTTAACACCTTGGTCCTTCTCTTGGTCTTCAACTCTTCCGCTCTCTTGGTTCTTTGGATCGGCTCTATGATCCTCTGGCTTTGCTCGTACTTATCTTCTATCTTATTGTCCTAGCCTGCTAGTTCTTTAAGCTTCGATAGAGGGTTTCTGTGGTCGATCGTGGGCCCGCCAACCTTGAGAATCGCTCGATAAGGTCTCCTGCAAGTGAAAAAGTGCGTAATGAGATTCAACTAAAACGGCTTGATACTAGACCTTCCAAAACGTGTATATTCATGCAAATAGTTGATTTTCGTCTAAAGAATGTGTTCTATACAATGGAAGAAACTCTTACGTGGAAAAGTTAACGAAAAGACAAGTTTTACATAGGAGAATGTGATATCGCTAAAAGGATAATGGTTTAAAATAAACACTTTTGAGCAAATATCAGCATGGCAGTCTACGCTGTCTAGCTCAATATGGCGACTTTTAGCTCAATAGCACTTATGAAGTGATTGATGGGTTTCATTTAAATTGCTTGTTTTATGCATTTTGTGTGTTTTGTACGTTATTTCATTATTGGGATCCATAATATGTAATTCAAAATATATTATTTGCATTAAGTGAGCCAAAATAACAACTACTGTCTTTGTTTTGAATATAAGGGTATTCTTGACATTTTGACAAAATCAAGCAGCTCACAGATGGTTTTGCCAAATAACAATACCAGATTCTATACATGGAACAACACTTCTCCAGCATAGTTTGCCAAACGTTGTTCTAGAAAAAAGCACTTCTCAGCAATTTTTTCCAGGACTTCTGTAGAAGCGCTTTTTCGTAGTGCTTCTGTAGAAGCATTCCCAAATAGGGCCTAAGCCTTTCTCAAAGTGACCTACACTTTGATACCAATTGAAATTCCCTCTAAATTACCATGATAAGTCCTAGAGGGGGTGAATAGAAAAATTATAATTTCTCTGCGGATTAAAATTAGATTTAAATTTAATGATCTCAAAAGGCAAAAAATGATCAATAAACCAAATTCAAATCAACCACAAAGCAAAGAGATAGGTAATTATAAGACAAGATGTGCAAACAATCACAATTACATGAGACAAAGATTTATAGTGTTTCGGTGACTCTGCACCTATATCTACTGTCCAATACTCAACATGAGTAATATTATATTATTTCAATCATGCATTACAACATATCCAATTGAAAAAATAATTGACCAACTAAGATAACACTTAGTCTCAACTAATGAGAATTATTTCTCGCTCACCTAGAGAGTCAGCCTAGGCTAGTCGACTTTTAAAGAAACACCTTTCTCACGGATTTATAATTTACAACTCATCCAATACGAGAATCACTTCTCGATCCACCTAGAGAGTCAAACTATGCCCATAGTATTTTAGAAAAATAAATTTCTCAAGGATTCCACAATCCTCAACTCAATATAATGAGTAAATACTCATCCACCAATCTCAAACACTCAGATTTGATAAATTTGAATTCTATCTAAAGGGTTTGTTCATGTATCTTACCTTTGGATGAATTTGATAAAATGGAGAATCTTCAGAGAAGAATTCGCCACATAGACACACTGCCAAAGATGATCATCTTCTTGGTAGAAGATGATTGCATGAATCACATAGATTGTAGTCTCTCAAACAAATAGAGCATTCACAAAATGATGCACTAGGTTTGTTCAGGTGAAGCTCTCACAAATTCCAAATCTTTAGAACGCAGGAGATGTTAATCAAAGAATGAGAGTCAAAGAGATAACTTGATTGGTATTCTCTATTGATGTTTTTAGTTTCTAATAGAACCGTAGGCTTCGCACGGTGGACCCTAAGATGCAACCAAGTGCTAAAGTCACAAGATTAAGATAGTTGAACGTCCATTAAGTGAGGATGCAAGCTGTCTTGAGTTCCAAATCTTCATGCTGACTTTAACTTTGTCTTCTACTGAACTACTTCTCTTGGGTTGGTCTTCTTCAGCTTTTTCTCTTTTGTGATTTGTTAATAAAGTTCACTTAATTGTTGACACTTCATTCTTCAGAGATCAGCTACCGATCGAGAACAATAACTAAAGAACTAATGGATTGATAACAAAGACTTTTCACCTTCTACTAGACGGATGTCAGTTGGACCGCCCTTCCACCAGACGACATTCAACTAACTCAAAAGCGGACATACCACAGATGTTCCATAGCTAGACCATCTGTCCCATAGACGACACTCAGCCAATTCGACAGGTTGCAGTTGCTCAAAAATGGGTTAATAATGGCTCTTGGCAATATGACATAAGAGTGGGCCCATATGCACGCATCGCTCAATAAAGTCCCAAGACCAGATTTGGGCCACTATCACCAGATGGCATGAAAAATTAGTATCAAACAAACCTGATAGGTGGCAGTTGTCTCTGACAGCAAATGGCCAATTAGAAGGGCTAGAACACCAGTCGGCGAGGCACGCCTTAGATCTGAGCAAGGAGCCCACTAACGGGTGTAAGTAAGAGGATTTCCCACAACAAAAGGAGACCAGGGGAGAATCTTCTAGAAGGGACGAAGATTCCCAATAGACAGTAGGCAAAAACTACATATAAAGCAACCCCCTCTGTAAGAAAGGATCCAATCCAAATATAGGTGGTAGGTTTTAAGTTACATCTTACTTATATTTATCTTACTTAGATCTTTAAGTTTAGTTTTCAAATATAGGTGGTAGGTTTTATAACACCAAATACCGATTTGTAGGAATTTTCTACGAGGCAAATGTGTTTTGTTGATTTTTAATATTAATTTTTTTTTCATATTTATTGTTTGTTTGCATGCCTTAGCTTGTTTTCTGAATTTTCACTTATTTGTCGAGATTTATTAATGATGTTTTTTTAATTTAATATGGCTTACAAGAATGAGCTTTTATTAATTAATTGTGTAACTTGGAACTTAACAACTACATTACTAGTTGGGCAAAGTATAATGGATCAGGTTGTAGATTATGGGTTTGGCTGAAGTATCATAGGTCAGGTTCGGTAACTCGAGATCGAGGCATGATAATCTTAGTCACCATCTCTCTTTTCAAAAAGCAAGTTAGCTTGCCGCTTCCCATAGATGTCGTTAGAAATGTGCGATGGGGATTTCTCCTAAGGTTTTTGACCAAAAGACTCGATAGTTTGACTTTGAATCTCATCTGATTATTATTATCGACAAACTGGATAGTCTGAGATTCTAAGTCATGAGCAGATTGGTGAGAGAGAAAGGCAGTGAGAGTATACCTTCCTTTTCCTACCAACCTCATTTTCTAGTGAGGAGGATCCATATATATGTATAAAATATGTTGGGGATCACCAGGTCAACACACAAACAACATATCATATGGCTTCATTAATACATTGTTGACATGTTGGATCATTTATCCAATGTGTTGTTGGCATATTGGCTGGCTGATATATGGTGTCTCCTACATGTCGTGAACGTCTATAACACAGTACCATTGCGTGTCCAAAGACAATGATTATCATTCTCTTGTCATGATCCCAAGTAGGTAGGTCATGTTTCATCCAAGATAGGGGATGTCAAGACCTTCCCTTGGGGTCATGTCAACTTATCCACGAGGATCTTGTCTCCTTCGCTTGAGCTGGTATTCCTCAAAAAATCAGGTCTCCCTACCACCAAACCGAAGTCTCGATGTAAGGGCTTAATAAAGTCAATGAAGCGTCTAAGTAAGAATGACAGGGTCCGACTTACACTAATTCGCTAGAGTAGGAAACATGCTTTTCTTTGCGTATATCGAGGTGACACATGGATGGAAAACCTACATTTTAGGTACACACACCTACCTACAGCATAAGCATGTTGAGGTCGCCCCGGCCCCCTATCAAGTGTCCTGCCAGGGATAGTATATAGGTCTCTCTAGAGAATGTGCTTATGCTAGGTTATGGGATCCCCAAATATAAGAGAGAAGACCAAAGAGTTTGAGGGGGGTTCAGATTTAATTGGGTAGCCCACTTTCCAGGCTACGTACCCATAACCGTCTGCTCCATCCTTGTGCAGGACACAGTGACAGGGGTATCCAAGTGTTTTGATGAGCTTTACAATGGCTTCAGGGTTGTGGTTGCGGATGTGAGATTTGGGTGCTCGGACTGTTGTGGGTTTCCCACTCCCACAATTGTTCCAAGCCAAAATTTGGGGTGGATAAGGACCCACCACCCATGTCCATTTATGGGGTTTGGAAGGATGAATTGAATAAGATGAAAAGGAAGAGAGTGGAAGAAGTTCCTGATTCAGATTCTCCTCAAGATGTCGATGTCTATGAGATAATGACCAATGAAGTGAGGTGTGGTTCATGCATAATGCATCCCTTTCTCATTCACATACAATAAGGACCTTTGGTCGAGTGTTTCTATACGATTCTCACTCTTTTCTATGCTTGCTTTTGCTTTGGGATATATCTCTTAGGCCGTGTTTGATTGCATGAAAAATTTTCCTGAGAAAATACATCTAGGATATGCCTTTAATGGCTGATTGATAGCAAGGATGATCTCTATGGTGAGGAGATCATCCTCACAAAAATTCAAACAATTTCGATATTCGTAGAGTGGTTTAGAAGTTGAAGAATTATGGACCGTCTATTTTTACGATAACTTGAAAACCACATTTGATGGGGTTAGAAATTTCAGAATGGGCTATTTTTTGTTGGGGTGATCTATACGGTGCCAAAAAGCAGCCATTGATTCATCTTCTATGTGGGTACGCCAAAATTGTTGTCAAATTTGTTGTAAAAAATTGTTGTCCCCCGCTCCCGACCCTTCAAAATTTAGCAAAATCCATACCAATGGCCCATTTACATTTGCTAATTAGCCTTGAAAGAAACTAAGGGTTGACCTGAAAATTGCCTCATCAACTACCCTCATCTGTGAAGAGAACGATGTCTTTTTCAGTGCAAGTTGGAATAAAGCGATTTATTAGCCTCACACACTTTCGGTTTTGAGAGAGACATGTTTGCAAATATAAATTCCACTCTCTCCAATCTCTTTCAATCTTAATCCAATAAACAAATTCTCGCTTTATGATGGAGAACTCTACTTATATCAACCATCCATCCTTTGAATCCTACGACTCATTATTAGCACTGTTCGAACAATCATATCCATTCGATCAAAAATTTCCATTACAATTGTTTTGAGTACAAAGTCAATGAGCAAAGTGCATGGATGAGATTGCTAGGATTGTTCGACGATGTGAATTCGAACTGTCATCAATTTTATGGGTGGATTACATCTTGGACGATCTAGATTCATTAGAACACTAGGAATCAATAGCCCATGCTTAGCACGGGCATAGTAAAAATAAATTATATGAAAACAATATTTTTTTGACGTATACAATTCCATTTTCTTATACTTATATAATGAAATAATTTTTTTTATTATGTTCGAATAGGAATAGTTGTGAAGAGGTAGAGAGAAATGAGAAAATAGATTTCGTTGTAGAGGGTCAGAATCGCATTTCACAATGATAACAAAGTGTGCTATTCATGGCAGCCACAATAAGTTGCAATTTATATTTATTGATCAGATATTTCTTTTATAAATTAGGCTGTTATTCACTTCACTCTTTTATAATAAGTAGGATTTCCTCATAGTTTAAAAATTCAGCTAATACTTCATGGTTATCTACTCTCTAGCAAAAAATTTATTAAAGATCATATTTACTAAACAAACTTAGATGAAAAAGTGTATCATTGTTACTACTTATTTTTAGGGTTTAGGGTCCGTTGTAGAGAAATTTTTGTCGTTTCTACAAGATTCGTAATGGAGAAGAAAATGGCAAAGGGAAGAAGTGTGAGATTGAGAGACTTGTTGAGTTAGTTATTTACTTGAAGGGGAGAAATTAAGTATTTGAGGGTGAGAAATTAAGAAAATAAATTAAAAATTATTAGGAGAGAGAGAGAGAGAGAGAGAGAGAGAGAGAGAGAGTTGTTTATGAAAATGGAAGAAATTTAAGAAGGAAAGGAATGGGGCACATTGCAAATTACAAAGATTTGAGAATTTTAACCGGTGAAATTCAAGATTGACAGTAAAAAAATGTTTTTCAATACTCCAATAATTAAAATTTGTGAAAAGTGAGAATAAGGTTTTAAATAACCCGGCATAACGATCTCATAACATTATCGTAAGGACGTTAAAAGGGGGGCACTTTTTAGTCATTTCTATATAGGAAAAGTTGAGAAAATTAGTATTTTATATTTATTTTTTCAAAATACCTTGCTAACGATGAAAAAATGTTTTTTTTTCAAATTAACTGCATTTATAATAGAAATAATAGGTGTTATAACGGATCCCATTTTTTCGGTTTTGTGCATTACAATCAGTTTTGGGCATTATTAAGAGGAAAAAATGTAACAGAGTCGGGGGTGTTACCCTTATAACTACATTTCCATTATAACAACACATTTTAAACCATGGTGAGAAGTAATGATGTGTGAGAAGTAATTTTTGCAACTTATAGGCTTTTAGCTACATCACATAATTATAAATTTTCTTATGACATTCAATCCATCTGATGAACGGGATTTTTAGGATTTTAATGATGTAGTCGTTGTTTAAATCCCAATCGATCAACAATTTTATATAATATTTGCAACAAGAATACAATTAGTACAAAGGCAAGTAAGAGTCAAACCCACAAGGACTTGTTGAAAATCTATTCCAAACCAAAAATTAATAAATAAACTAGGATAAAAAGTCTTCGTAGAGATAAGATGAAATTTGCACTAATTTACTAACTTGAATTAAAACGAAGCAAAATCAATTAAAGATAGTTGAATAAACAAATAAAGAGAAAACTAGGGTATTAGATTCCACCAAAAATAAATATTTATAATTAAGATATTACTATCTCTAATTTATTTTCTCACTTTTTTAACTCAAATCATGAATAATCCAATATTCTTGATTCAAAAAATTCAATTTTTGATAATAATATTTTTTTTCTAAAATAAATCACGTTTAATGATTACATGTCAACCGCAGCACACACCATCAAAGATAATAATCTAAGCATGTCGTGTCAATGCTTCGAAGAACATGTAATAAAAAATTATGAAAAAATAGACTTTATAATCACGTTACGGGAATTAATATACTAGAAAAGTGATCTAAAAATTAAATATTTACCTCGGTGAAATCCTCAACCCTAGTAGGAAAATTAGCCAACCATTTTATTGAAACAAAAGAGATGAATATAATGAAAATCTTATTTATTAAATGCTACGCCACTTCTTTTTCTTATCACCCTTGATCAATGAAGCCCAGTTCTTCTTGGCCAATTACAGAGAAAAAGAAATAAAATAAAAAAATTAATAGATGGAGTGAGAGAGAGCTCCAGGCACCAAAATGAGAGAATAGGGGTGTCTTTTTATAGGCCAAGCGATGTGGAATGAAAATAAGGAAACATGAAAATGATTCCTAAAATATATTAGGGCAAAAAGGAAGGGGATTAATGACAAAGATTTATGACAAAGGAAAAGAAGGAAAGAGAATAAAGAGAGAATAAAAGAAGAATAATAAATTTAAGGAAAGAAAATAAGGGGAGATTGTGCCACATACGATGAGAATTGTGGAGGAAAAGTTGGGAGGAGAGAAAAGATTCTCTCATAAATGTGATATTTTGCATTACAACTTTGCCCCTTTCTTTTGGTTTAGTTACACTCTCATGCCCTTGTCTTAATTAAATAGCTCATACGCGATGTCTACCATTGATCTTGATCAAGCTGATGATGACTTTGATTGGGCTTGATCTCTTGTGACCATGGGCTTGATGCGTTCCTCACTTTGCATTTTTGTCTTCAATTGGGCCCTCAAGCTTTGTTCTCGTTGATCTAGATCTCCTCGGGATACTTGATCTTGATCATGATGATGATCATTAATGTTGATGGATGTGATCTAGGCTTCCTAATGGCCTTCGGATCTCGAGAATTTGGCCAAAAGTGATCCTACAAGAGAAAATACCCGTAATTAAAATCTTAATCAGAATTGCTCTACATGTAGGTCATCAGGACTCAATAATGCCTATTTTAAAGATGATAATTATACACTTTTAGGCAATTATCACCATCCGTCTATCTTTCTAGAAAATGGTAAGGGACCCTCCATCCAACAGGCCTCACCTGAGTAGATCTTCTAGGTTAAAAATTCAACGTGATTTGCTAAATGATCATAACCATATGTTCTAGATTTCTTTTGAAGGGTTATATTATTTCAAAGAGAAGTCTACAGATCATCTGACGGTTATGATACCTTAATAAGGTCAATTTTGAAAGCCTAGTCCAACTTACATGTGCATCACATGGACTACGGATGGTGTATGCAGTGTCACATACGGCAAGTGACCTTTTTAAATAGACTGGTTTAAGGGCCTACCGTTTAATGCTTCACCAAGTATCACCATGATGGGATGATCAAGACCATCAAAATAATCACGTTTGTTCTAAAATACTACAGTTTGATGGTTGTGATCATCATCCATGTGTCGGCTGATTTTTAAAAGGCAAGGAACAGTGGCACCGGCTTTTCGTCGATCATTTGCTTGTCTTTCCCAAAGTGGTGATTGGATGCGCTATAATCTATATAAAATTGAACGATGCATCAAAATTTTGATACAAAATTCACTAAAATTGTTACACACCAGCTGTTATCGTGGTTGGTGATTTTTAGCCATTAGATTTGAGCATATCCACCAATGAGTGGACTAAACATCCATCCGGTCAGTGACCCAAAAACATGGACCTAAATAGAAATAAGACAGGCCAATGGATGGAATGTACAAATCGAATTAATTATAGTAAAAAAATTCCACCGAATTGTTTTGGATAGTTGTAATAGGTGAAATACAAAAGTAGCTAAAAATTTTAGCACCAATGTTCAGATTTGAACCCACGCTATCTTCTTGCATGTCCTCTGTCGACATTTTTGGCACCTGTCTTCTTGGATGGGGCGACAGGTAGTACAAAGAAGAAGAAGATAAGCTGTAGCGACGTAGAGCAGAGCACCGTAAAAAGTTGCTTCGGGGGCTCTATTCGTTGATCTCTAGTGCCCCTGGATTGCAGGATGATGCCGTTGATGAAGAGGTTACCAACATCGAGTGGTTCTTCCTGATCTCAATGACTAATTTGTTCATCAACAGTTGTGGGCTTCATAGTCACGCACTCAGGGGTTCTTCACTTCGACTCCTCTGTGGATCGCCGGGAGGGATATGATTTAATTTCCAACAAAATCCATAATAGAATGTAATAAATTAGTAATCTATTATTCTCCTTGATGGGATGTTCATTGTCGATAAGGAAGCACAATCCGACAATGTTAAAATCATCTTGTACAAAGCGGGAAGAAGATAAAAACACGACGTGTAGATGGAATAAGATGGAAAAACCTTTATAGTTGTGGAAGAAGATGGAAAGGCCATTGGGGCAATACGTTATTGATGGAAGAAGAGACGTTTTGGTGTGAAGGATACGTCTCAAATGGAATGATCACAAATGTCAATCGACATACGTACGTAAATGGAAGGGGAGACCTAAATGGAAGATGGAGAGGTACAGTTGGAATTGGAAAGAGTTGTTGTCGTTTTTGGGAAGAGAGGCCTAAATGGAAAATTGAATGGGACGGTTGGATATGTAAAGTTTTTATTACCTTTTCTCTAAAGAGTTTTTGGAAAGATGATTTTTATGGAATGGAGAAGAGATCGATTGCGTATTGATAAGGGTATTTTTGGAAAAATTGATGAAAAAAAGATTGTGAGAGCGCCACCTCAGCAGGGCCGAGCTTTAGTATAGATAATAGATAGATGCCCATGGAATCCATCGAGATCCCGAGATCTATATGATTCAATTCCGAGCCACCGAGTCAACTCACCCTAATAATCACTAGGTCCAAATTCCAATTTGAGGAGTATTATGTCATAGTTGTGTTTCACGAGTAAATCTAGTATACCTACTTTTGTACAAAAATGTTTTATACAGACATACACCAAAAGGCCATATGATACTCTTTCAGGCCATATGATTGGTATTTTCTTGTCCTTCGATTTGAGCATTTTTTTTCTTTTTGGGCTCGGAATTCATTCATGCACTTGCTCACGATCAGTCCATGAGAAAAAAAAAAAAGAAGCCTCAAATCGAATGGCTAGAAATCACCAATCAGGTTGACTTTTGATGTGTAAGACCACTGAGGGATGGACAAAACGTTCATGGGGTGGTCAATGGGTCCAAAAACGTACCACGTGCCATTGAGTGATATCTATCTAAAACATTATAGAGTACACAAACATTGGTCTGCTATATTCTTTCGTGTTTCATCCATAAATATAGGAACAAATCTAGTCTGCAACTATTTGCAAGAATTAAAAGTATTGAAACAATGTCAGTACTATTGGATGTCCCTTGAAAAATGTGTTATTTTCAATGATTTCAAAAAACAATATTTCATGAATTAAAAACACATTTTTCAAGGAGCATTTAATGGTGGATACATTGTTTGCATACTTTTAAGTCTGCAAACAGCTGCAGACTAGATTTGTCCTAAATCTAGGCTTGTATATCACTTATCAGTGTCAATAATGTCGATGTCACACATATCAGCCAGGACAACGGAGGACCCACTTATAAGCATACATATCCTCGATCTGGTGCATAAATCATGACCTAAGGACACGCCACGTGTTGGATGGATGTTATTAAACAAAGTTGTCAACCACGTGGTACATCTCATGGGACCATTCCGCACTTGCGATGCCTTAGAATGTCGAATAGATTGCTAAATAGAACAACATGCATTAATCAACCCCCATGAACTCGTGGCCCGCCATGCCTCCTCCGCATTTTGGATTTCTTTACCCATGTGGAACAGATGAATATGGTCAGTAAGTCGCTTGGGAGTAAAACTTAGCTGACAGGGCCCTGTCATCGAGGCCGTTGACAAGGCGCAATGTGAGCCACGTGGCACACTATTGGAGAACTCTGACCGTATAGATGTTTTTCCAATGCCGAGGTGGACCTACAAACCAAAAATCAGCTCAATTAGTGATTTCTAGGCGTTGGATTGGAGTTTTTCATGGGTTGATTTTAACCGTGTGAATTTTACCATTATTTCAAATCTTCGGATCTTTGTCCATCAAAGAATGGTCAATAATGCTAAAATTCACACGGTTAAAATCAACCCATGAAAATAACTCCAATCCAACGCCTAGAAATCACTAATCGAGTTGATTTTTGGTTTGTGGGTCCACATAGGAATTGGAAAAACATCCATATAGTCATAGTCCTCTAAAAGTGTGCCACATGGCTCATATGGTGCCCTATCATCGGCTTCAATGACAGAGCCCTGTCACCAAAGTTTTACTCGTCGCTTGGGTAGTTTGTAAGCTAAAAGGGTCCCAAAAGGGGCCCCAACACTCAGTCTAGACTTCTTTATCTGCACTCGCGGAAATTTTCTTTCATTGGGCAAACATGACTTAATCCGGACCATATGTGTCACGCCCCGAATCCGGTCACCCGGATCCAACCCGAATGCCTAAAAAAATGATGCGTTTGTCCAAGATCTAGGGTGTGATAAAAATAAAAAATAAAATAAAATACTCTAAAATAATTTTTAAAAATGACCATAATTCATAATATATTAAATTAAAAATCTTTTGTAAAAATATTTTGGCTGAAACTTCTGTTTGATAGGCTTTTGAATTAACTTTTCAGAATTTAAGCGAATAGGCGTAATTTTTCAAAAATAAAATTTCAATAAAAAATTATTTTTATTAATTCTCTATTATTAAAAATTATTTTAAGTATCTTTTGTAAAAACACTTTACCTAAAAATATTATTTATTATTTTATTTTAACAAATTTTCACCCTCAACTAGCCCTATCGAATTTTGTTGAAAGGAACAGAATTTGATTTATGGCAAAAACACTACATGTGGGTCAGATTATACATTTTATTGAAACACAAATAATAAAACAAAAGTACTAAATCAATCAATTCGGGTTCAAAATAGACCAATAAAGTCAAGATTCAATTTATTATAATTATAAAATAAAAATAAATAAATAAAACTATGTGTCTTCAATGAATACTTTAATATTATTTGGTACACCGTCTTTTAGTCCATCGTTTCTTTCATTCTCAAATAATCTGAAAAATATTATCGGTTGAACCGTGAGCTTTTGAAAGCCTAATAAGATTTAATCACTACATCATATCTATGACAGTTCTATTAATCAAAAGTTCATACGCAGATTATAGGTATGTAACAAGAATAAAAAGTATTTCAAAATAAACTATGATTCAAAATTAATATGCACATGCAACCACCATGGGTCTCATTCTCCTTCCCACACAGGGAGCAGTTCAACTAAGAACTCTTCGGCAGGGGTTTAGGGCTTTGCACACAAAGGCTCCAGACCTTTCTTGCTTAAAAATTTTCAACCATAAAGATCAATCTCACACTTTAAAATTGTATGCAATTCAATATCCAATCATTCAATAGATCTCTAAAATTTTAATAATACAGTAAGAATAGTAAAATCAAGATAATCATGTCAAAATATTAAGTTTATAAAAAAGATTCGGG
Organism: Euptelea pleiosperma; assembly: GCA_035048495.1. Taxonomy (NCBI): domain Eukaryota; kingdom Viridiplantae; phylum Streptophyta; class Magnoliopsida; order Ranunculales; family Eupteleaceae; genus Euptelea; species Euptelea pleiosperma. The sequence goes on along the minus strand of CM068548.1, from coordinate 31,806,481 downwards.
TACAATACATATACAAAGAATATAACCAAAATTAATTAATCAAAAAATCATAAAATAGTGTACATACCTTAATGGAGAGTTGATCTAACTCTTGATCAAGGCTGACGATCCACGACTCTTAATTATTTAAGAGAAATCAAAATAAAAAACTCTATCTTACATGAACTTAGAGAATCGACTAATTTTTTTAGCTTTTCTCTCTTGAAAAGAACGTTTTCTCCTCTTAAATTAAGAGGCTTTCAACGATTTTTAGAATCCCAAAAGCCTTATGCCTTCACTCCTATTTATGGGCATTCAAAATCCTCAGCTTTCTCACATATCCGATATAGGACTAATATTCTAACAACTAATTAATATTAATTTTTGTCACTTTAAAAAGTGTAAATTTATCAACCTGTTAAAAGTCTTATATTAAGATAGATATGGGCTAAAAATGGGCCAACTTGATGGCTTTAAATAAGATTATTTTTGGGCCCAAAAGGTCTCTAAATTGGACTGAAAGGCTAACCAAATAAATAACTCAACTATACGTAAATAAGCATTAATAATAAAATTTAATATGAATAAATAAATTATCGTAATTTTTTTTAAATACCCTAAAAATGTTCAGGGTATTACAATATGTCCATACCATATATAACATGCTAATTCTGGTTGGTTGTACATGTGTCACCACATTTGTTAAGGCACAAATGCGTGGGACAACACGTGACAATTGGGCCTCTGCCTAATACTGTGGGACACAAATAATATAACATTTTAATTTTTTTGAATATATTCCAGAAAGATTTTATGCCAACTACAGACATGCCAACATAGTCAAAATCTTGTGGAGTCAGCACAAAAGTACGCTTTTATATGAAAGAGGACTTTCAGATTATCGGCTACCAATAGTAGAAGAATTTCGAAGAGAAACCCAATTCCTCATAGAATTAGACTCCCTTTGAATTGCAAGATGAGAAAAAGACTTTTCCTAGTTGAACAAGCCAAGGGATAGAATGTAACACCCCAGATTTTTATAGACCCAAATTGGTGTAGTCCTTAAAATTGAGGCCCATTAGAATTTAGGTCAGATTTTTCTGAGATAATTAAAATCCTTTTAGGGCAACCATTGATAATGAAGAAATTAAACCATACCACTACTAGACGAGAGGGATTTGGCATCGGTGCTAAAAATGTGAATACCGTCGATTTTATGAAATCAGACACGGTAAGTTCTGGAAAAAATTTGCCTCAATTTTTGGCAAAACCGATGCGAAATTGCGTTGATTATAGAAAAATTGATGCTAAATGTCTCTCTATATAAACCCTTGATCCCAACGCATTTTTCATTTTCAACTTGAACTTAATCCGAGAACAACAGACAACCGAGCATGAATAGCAGAAGAAGATTTAGAACGCTCTCACTTAGGCTGAAGTTGACTTGGCGGCTGCATAAGATGCAAAAAGGAAGGCTGAAAAGGCAAAGATAGAGGCTAAAACTCAACATGCCATCTCTCAGAGAGTTTATTAATGGCGAAGAACAAAGCATTTGACGTTGATATCATTCTAAGGTTTGAACAGGGAATTTTTGAGAACCATTTGAAGAGGATCACCGAGCTAGATACGAAACTCGAAGCTGTCTAGACAACTTCAACAACTCTCCAAGAAGAAGCCTATCATAGAGGCTACAAGCTTGACTTCAAGGTAGAAGTTCCTGAATATGAGGATAGCCAATTGCTAGCTAACCGAATAGAGCTCCATGACTTTCAAACTATCATTTTCTTCTTCTCATGTTTGTCAAGCCCAACCTTGTAACAACCATTCTTTGTTTAAAAATGAAACCTAAAATACTATATTTCCCCTACAAGTTCCCTAAAAGATTGTGTCCTTGTCACACCTTGAATCTAGTATGTTGGACTCGGTCTGACTCGCAGTTTACAACCCAGACCCAATTTCTTGGACGTGAGGATGAAAAGTTTATATTGACAGGTTCCATTATATATCGAATTAATAGGTTTCAACTCATTCCATCACAATATACAAAAAATTCATATTCTCATAACATAACCCATGAATCATAATCCAAAACATGAAATTAACTTAGTGTCAATATATAACATTATTAATCATTAAATCAATCCTAATACTGTATGCCTAATTAAAGTAAAGCATAATAAAGATTAATCTTCCATTGGCATCAAATAAGCTAAGTACCCGCTTTATCGGGCAAATATGAAACATGATAAGTAGGGGGTGAGTTGGGAAGCTCAATAGGCACACTCCAATATCCATGTGTCCATGGATACGAGTGACTAAACACGATAAATCAATATGGGTACATCTATATAACAAAACATGACGGTTGTCTCCCCCTCTTATCCGGCTTCATAAAGGATGGCCGAGATCTTATCACACCAAATGGATGGTGGATCATAGCCATTCACACCCAATTTTTACAAACGCTTTGTCGATGAGTGCCGTGGGCATGGGTCACCTACTTTTTACCTACGTATAAGGAATGAAATGGGTTGGATTTACATATAGCCCAAGGGTCAGGCTCAGGATCCCCACTTTTTATGCCTCGAGAGGGGTGTTACCGTTAAAACGGATTGAAACTGCCAGGGGAAAAAATAGATTTTAACGAATTTTAATGATTTTAATGGAAAAAAGTGGTGTTGAAATTCAAAATTAAAAATTTGAAAATTAAAAATTAAAAAAAAAAAGAATTTAACAGAAATTTAATGGTTTTCTTATAACCCTCTTATCTTATATGGCTTCAATAATGAGTGGCTGAGATCCACTATGCTTCATATCGATGGCTGAGATTAACTCCCACCCGATTTTGACAAACACTTTATCGGAAAGTGCCACGGGCACGGGCCACCCATGCATATATCAAGACAACTCAGTTGTATTCTCTTATCTTATCCATCATCTAATGTGGACGGTTAGATAAAGAGTGGTTGAGATCAAATCCATCGATCTAATGTGGACAGTTAGATTTCAGCCACTCAATCCGCCTCATTTGACCTCAATTTATTCAAAATTTAAATTTCAACTCCATTATTTTTTGTTATTTCTGTTATTTTCCCATTTCTCCCTCTGTGCGTTACAATCCGTTATAATAGCTGTTATAATGGAAAAAACAGTAACGCCCCAGTCCGTTATATTGTGAGTGCTGAAGGCACCCAATTTTTGCAAATGTTTTTGTCGGAGAGTGCCGTGGGCATGGGCCATTTACTATTCTATATAACAAAACACATTGGTTCTCTCCCTACTTATACCTCCTCTTATAAGCATCAACAAAGAAGGGCCGAGATCTAATCCTCCCCCAAATGGATGGTGGATCTCCGCCACTCACCTGATTTTGGCAAATTCTTTGTCGAGGAGTGTCGATGGCACGGGGCACCCACTAGTATTATACATATGCAATGTATGGCACAATTATGAAGTATAAGATTATTGATAAATAAAATTTAATCAAACTTATTAGAATAGAGCATTCGATAAATATGCATGTATTAGTAAAACCCACATGGTTGCTTGTTACAAGTAGGCCAAAATATTACCACATAGTACTAAGGGGGGGCCTTTGTACCTAAGGGCTCTAGGCGCCCTTTGCGCTTATGGGATCACGACCCAATAGGATATTGATACGGTAAGTCACAAACTCATGACCATGAGTCTATGTGCCCATTCAACTTTTCTTCTCCAATTATTCAAAGGGGGAGTTTCTTTGGAGGATGGTCCCATATGCGACTAGATCTAGTATTTGGTTAGAGAGAAATATTCTTAGAGACAAGAGATCGGATCAGGTTAGATTTCGGTTATGTGTTACTAAACATAATAATTTCATTACACTCAAAATCTACGTTGATCTAAACTTAGAAGGGGTCCAAATGCCCCCACAAGTTTCTGATTTTTGGGTAAACCTAAAACCCCGAAAAGATATAAAAATATACAAAATGATCCAAAACTATAAATATACTTTGAAAAACTAGAAGGCAAGTATTATTATAAATATATGAGATTTTCATAATCATAATAAAAATATAAAATTAAATAAACACATGCATATATAATAATGGTTTAATAGAAAATAACTATAGAAACCTCGGGATGAAGATCAACTTACCTTATATGCTTAAATATCAAATTTTTGTAGTTTGTTCTTTTCTTCTCTCTTAATCTCCTTCTTGCTCTATGCTCTTTTGCCAATTCTTTCATAGAAAATATGATTTAAAGTGGTAAAATGTCCCTAAACAAACTCATAGTTTGGGTAATTGGAGGTGAAAAGTTGTTGGATTTTTAGAGAGGGACTACACAAGGAGAGGGCAACACCCTATAAGAGAAAGGTTAAGGTATTGAGAGGAAGAGGGGGAGCCAACACAAGAGAAGATGAGAGAGTTTTAACCAAAACTCTAATAATTTGATGAGAGGAATATGTCCCCTATGAGCATTATATAACTTTACAAAGGCTTAAGTTAGTAAGGTCAGATTTATGTTAACAAAGGGGTTTCTAATTAAGGAGTAAAATTTATTAGTTACTAAAGAGGAGTTTCTAAACTTAATAATAAGAGTTGCAGATTTTTAAAAAGGGGTGGTTCACCTTCATAAAACATTTAATAATTTCTATGGAAGGGGAAAGAAAAATCTCTTCTCTCTTAGGTGGCACTTTTAAAAGTCAAAGATGGATTATTAAATATGGTGTATTAATCACAAATTATTTTTTATTAGTACATGTGGCAGTCACATAAGTAAGGAAATTTTTTAATAAATAACTAAATATAGCTAGCTTAGTCATGAGAAATTTTTTGAAGCAGTGGAAGTTTAGAAGTGGCGAAGATGCGCCAATGGGATTCCACCAACTAAACTCGGGTTAAGCAATAAAAAAAAAGGAAAATCCTTTTCTCTCTCTTTCACAACCGACTAAAAGGGAAACTGCTCACCCTTTTGACCGATTCTTCCTGTGTTAGACGAAAAAGATAAAAATGCCCTTCTATCTTTTTCAACCCAAAGAACAAAAAAACCAAAAGTAATTCTTACCTTAGTGGAGGAAAGGGTCGTGATGTAACAAGGTATACCGGAGATCTTTTCATTTGCGAAAGCGGCATTTTTGGTAGTCACCGCTGCCATTGGGCCCACTGACCGCATGGATATTTAGCTCACTCCTTAATAGACAATCATACCAAAAATCAGCTTGTTTAATGATTTTTAGCCGTTGGTTTTAGTACTCAAAAAATGGTTGCATTCAACGGCTATAAAAATGCCTTAAAAAGTGCTAAAAAGTGTTAAAATCTAATGGTTATAGATTACCAATCAGGGTGATTTTTGGTCTGTATATCCACAAAGGGGTGGGACAAACATCCATGCGGTCAGTGGACCCAAATGACAGTGGTGACTACCAAAAATGCTGCTTCCACAAATGAAACACTTTCCGGCATACCTTGTTACATCTTTTTCCTGGAGGAAAAAGAGTAAAAATTCTATCACAACACACAATACGAACCACATGGCACACTCTTAGTGGACATTGAGGGTATGGATGTTTGGCTAGAAATCAGCCTGATTAGTGATTTCTAAAGCGATTCGATTGAAGTTATTTTCTAGGTTGATTTTAACGGTAGGAATTTGAGCATTATTGATAGTTATTTGGGTGCAAAGATCCAAAGGTTGTAAATTACTAATCAGGTTGAATTTTGGTTTGCACGTCCACCCAGGGACTGGCCAAACATCCGTACGGTCAGCGTCCACTAAGAGTGTGCCATGTGGCTCATATTGTTCAGTTTGATAGAAGTTTTACTCAATTAGCCCCCTTTTACAACGCACATATCTGCTTGTGCTTGATCCGTTAGGTAGAAAAAAATAACGGAAATCTCAAGAACCGAAGAGGTTGTGCTTGTTCTCTAAGGATTAATTAGGAAGACAACAATCTGCATCCTCTTGCTCTGTTTGTCTTTCCCATGGTTTGTCACGGTTAGGAAGAAGAGTTCAAAAGGTGAAGTAAAGAAAGATTGGTCAAAAGGGTAAGTAGTTTTCCTTTTAGTCGGTTGTTGAAGAGAGAGAAAATGCTTTTTCTTTTTATTTAAAAAACCTTTTTCAAAAGTATACGTATGGTTAACAACTGCTTAACCCGAGTTTAGTTGGTGGAATCCCATTGGCGCATCTTTGCCACTTCTAAACTTCCATCACTTCAAAAAATTTCTCCTTAGTCATCACCCTCTTGAATGTTAGGAGTAAGGTGTATGACACACATAATCATTTAAATGTATACACACTATTTATATGTACTTTAAAAATAAGTAATTAATCAATTAAAATCATAGGTTATGTATATATTTTTAATTAAATAATTACAAAATTAATATCAGAATTAAAATTTAGATATATAGGCTTCAAAATAGTTACAAAATCATGGGCCTTACCATGCCCATGTGGTCCCACATGAAAATCACAAAAAAATTTCAAAATTTCTCGAAAGTTAAAAATAATCTTCTAATGGTTAAATATAATCAACATAAATATAAATGAAGCATAACAAGTCAAAATTATATTAGTTTATCAAAATAACAAAAATGCCCTTAACGAAATTTCAGAGTTTTACAGTCCTTATCACAATTATTTTCAAAAAGTTCATTTGTTTACATCTCCTTTTATAAGTTATAATTATTGGTATAACAACCATTTTATGTTTAAAAACACAACTTAAAACACTCTCTTTCCTTTAAAATGCCCCTTCTCTCTCTCTCTCTCTATATATATATATATATATGGGTCAGGATCGGGGGACAACAATTTCATACAAAGTTTTTGACAACAAAAATTGGTGCGGGCCAATTTATAAATTATAAGTATTGGAATGGGATGATTTTTGGCGAGGACAGTCTCTATGGTGAGGAGATCATCCTCACAAAAATTCAACTCATTATGATATTCGTAGACTGGTTTACAAGTTGAAGAATTATGGACCATTTATTTTTATTGTTAACATGAAAACCACATTTGATAGGGTTAGATTTTTCAGAATATGCTGATTTTTTGTGGGGACGATCTATATGGTGAGGAGATCTTCCTCACCAAAAATCATCCATTGATTCATCTTCCAAGTGGATACAACAAAATTGTTGTCAAAAACTTTGTATGAAATTGTTGTCCCCCGATCCTAACCCTATATATATATATACATACATGCGCGTATGAGATAATGATTGTTCATTTGTTTATTTTTTTTATTTTTGATAAGTCAAAGAGATTTGATTAAAAGAAGGAGATCGAGAAGATCTCAAAGTACAAAAAGAGAAGAAAATTAAAGAAAAGGAAGATAACACTCAAACTATCTAGACAACAAAGCTTCAAATCTAAATACCATTTCAGAAAAGAAACAACCCCTCATCTCATGTGTGATACTTCCCCAACTGTAAATAAAAGCCTTGATGTTAATTACTGTATCCTGAAGTGTGCCTTCTTCTCTTCTGAATATCCTTCTATTTCTTTCCCACCACAATCCCCATATGACTCCATACGGTATCATCCTCCATATAATTTTTTCCCTATTAGAAAGCTCAATCTTTGGCCAACCTCCCAGCAATGTCCCGATTTTCTCCAGCATAACCCAAGAGATACCCACCTACACTAAAAAGTATGACCATATCTGTGTAGCAAAATCACAATGCCAGAGTAAGTGATCTGTCTTTTCCCCTTGAATTTACACATAGTACAGAAATTAACCAAAATCAACTTTTGTGCAATCAAATTTTCCGCAGTAAGTATCTTGTTTAGGGAGGAGGTCCATGCAAAGAATTTGAGTTTGGATGGCACTTTGGCTTTCTAGATTTTTGCATAACCATTTTCTCTATGAAATTCAGGACATTTGTTTTCTTTATATGTTGACATTGATTTAACAAAAGAGACAAAAGGACGCAAACAAAAGAGTGAGAATCGTTTGGTAATACTTAGCCATATGTCCCAATTGTATGTGAATAGAAAGTGATGCATAACCACACGACACTTCATTAGTCGTTGTCTCATAGGCATCTTGATTCTTATAAGGACTCCTTTTTTTTTTTTTTTTGAGTCTCTTTTAGTGATGATGGAAGAAAGAAAGGAAATGATCTATATATAGGGAATATTGTACGCTCTCTTACTCCTTTCAACGACGTTATTCAAATTTCAAATGATCAATATAATTCTTATCTGCACTTGCTGTTGATTTTTCTTCTCACAAGTGGAGACCGTGATCGTTATCAACTGTTAACCTGGGGATGGATCGACAGAGGCAAGATTTGGTCAAAATGCAAATGGATGAGTAGAGTGTGGAGCACATAGCTTCATCTACCTCTTGATAGGGACGAAACAGTTGAGTTCGGTATGACCCATGGGCATATACACCTTTGAAACAAATTTATTGATTTATATACGATTTTGTTTCTCTTTATTGAGCACAAGCATTGCCAACAGAGAAGATGAAGACAGAGAGGGAAATTTTTATTTGCCTTTTCCCTTGATGGAGCTACACACCAAAAACCAGCCTGATTGGTGATCCCTAGCTATTCGATCATTGCACACAAATTACTCATCCAACTAGTAAAATTCTCCTCAGTAATCAGCCTGATTTTTTGTGTGCAGTTCTATCAAGGGTGGGCCATCATTCATGGGTCAGTGGGTCCAAACTTCAAATCTATCCCAACATGAGCTTCATACCATTTGGCATTTAACTAGGGGTGTAAAATTGGCCAGCTGGGGGCCGGGATTAGGCCGAGGATGTGGTGGCCAGGTCGCGGGCCGGGCCTGTTGGATTTGAACATTTTTTATACTAAAATATAACTATTAGAAATCATCGATGAAGCTGATTTTTGGTTTCAAAGGTGGACCAAACATCCATAAGGTGAATGGGTTCTAAAGGGAGGGTGACTTCAAAATTTGTTGTCCCCCGGGACATCAACTATTTTCTCGGGTAGAGGGGTGGGCTTAGCGTGCTGAGTGGCCCGTTAAGGAAGTTTCACAGGCCAGTTCGCGGGCTGGGCTACGGGCATGTGGCCCAAGCTAGCGGACTACACAGTCGGGCCTGCTGCTTGTCCCACAGGCTCAACTTAAAAGCACAAGCCCAGCCTGGATGCTTAGCAAGCCGGGCCTCGGGCCCCCTAGGTTGGGCTTGATATGCACAATCAAGATGCAGATGACTTATCGGAACTCAGTTTGAGTTGGTCAGCAATTAGTCACATCATTCTCATGATACATACGTGTAACCTGAATCGATGATGGACGGTCCAGATTGGACCCACTCATCTCTCCCGCTCGAACTCTCCATTTAAAATTTTGGATACCGCGCGCACTCTTCACGTTCTTCAACTACCTGCACTCTTCACGCTCTCCACTTTCTCTCGCCTCGCGCTGCAACCCCCACCTCTCCTCTCTCTATCAAAATTTTCGGGTCCACTAACCCATGAATATTTTGTGCACAAACTTGGTGATTGATGATTTTTCAGTTGTTGGATACGGGCTATGAACCAACCAAAAGTTTTCATACGAAGCCCATGATGAAAGAGAGCTGAAATCCAACGGCTAAAAAAAATCAAAGATCACGCTTATTTTGTTTGCAAGTCCACCATCATGGATTAGGAACATCTTGAGAGATTTCTGTATCAAACTTTTGATACAAGATACTGTATCATATATTTTCCCCAATTTCTTCTTGGGGAACTAACAAATACTGAAGTTGTACACGCCCGCTCGCCCCCATTGGTCATCTGAACACGCCGAAAAGACCAATCCTTTCATTTCGCAACATTACTACAAGTTGGCCGAATCCTAGACGAAAACTGAAGCCTCAATGTTCCCAAATGTCCCCCTAGGATAACATATATTACAAAAAATAACATTCTTAAAATGTAAAATCATTTCGATGTAAAATCATTTCTATGTAAAATCATTTCTAGAAAACTTATTAATTTCTTCCTTGAGACAATTTTTTTCTAATCCTACTTTTAATTAATTTTTGACCATGTGTAAAGATACGTGGCGGAGCCTGCACGGCTGCACCCACTACCACTAGTACAACAGAAACATTTATATGCAAAAATCATTTCTAGAAAACTTCTTCAAAGTAACTGGAGCCTAAGCCTTATTATTTCTGTAAGTTCATGAAACCTTGAGGGTAATTTAGGAATTCTAACAAAAATATAACTACTACTCATTACTAAACTCAACGGTCTCTCCATCCCATCTGTTCCCTTGTCATCTTCCTTAATTTTGTTGTGAGCTCAACCACCTGGTCCACCGCATGGTCAGATCTAGTAGAAGCCAGAAAGCTAAGATTCCAGAGCGATTCGATGACGCGGAGCTAACCCCATGAGTAGCAGTAGAATAAAAAGTACTTCCCCTAAGTCCACCCATTCACTGCAGTCCCCACAGGAGACCCATTAATTCCAAGCTCAAACTCATCAACAAATCCTTGACCCATCTCACAATTCATCATTTTCCTGGATGTTAATCGCTGCTTCAAGGCCATTAGCAAGCTGTGTTAGACGCTGAAACTGAATCTAGAATGGAAGGAGTGAAGGGTCCAGGTGATCGAATTGAGCGAAGAGACACCTACAACATCGCGTATATAATTCATTTTGTGCTTGGCGCAGGCAATTTGCTTCCATGGAACACTTTAATTACAGCTATTGATTACTTTGGCTATCTTTATCCGGCGAAGCATGTCAACAAGGTGTTCTCTGTAGCTTACATGGTTTCTTCGTTGCCAGTTCTTGTCCTTTTGATGAGCTCGGGTAGTTGGAGTAAGAGACCAAGTTTTAGATTGAGGATGAACTTGGGCATGTCTATGTTTGTTCTCTCTTTGATGGTGACCCCCCTTATGAACTGGACTTGTGGCACTTGTGGACACCTAGGGAGACCGGATGGAGCCTATAGTATTACAGTTGTGGCGGTCGCAGTCTGTGGTTTGGCTGATGGGTTGATAGGAGGAAGCTTGATAGGGTCCACTGGAAAGCTACCTGAACGGTATATGCAGGCGCTTTTTGCAGGAACTGCTTCTTCAGGTACTCTGAAAATGGATAATTTTCTCTGTTTTTTTTTCTGGATTGATAAAAAAATTGAAGGTTTTAGAGTCAGTAAGTTGAAACACAAAACATGTGTAAAAACTCAATTAAGCAATTCAAAAAATTTATCAAATGGAGAAAAAAACGACTGTTATGAATATTCGATCGTGCGCTAAAAAGGAACTTGGATAACTACAACAGTAGACTTGAATGAAGCTAAGGATGAAATTCAGTCAGTTGAAACACAAAACGTGTGTAAGAATCAATTAAGCAATTCAAAAAATTTATCAAATGAAGAGAAAAACGACTGTTTTTCATTGCTTTGTATTGAGAAACATTGAAAATATTTTGCCCATTTTATCTTGGGATTCATGTCGAGCCAAGGCCCAAGGGTGAACCAAAACTCTTTGGCAATTATCTTTCCTTGCATTTTGATGCAACCCCGACATGAAAGGGAGAGAACCCGGAGCATATTGGGTCCATCCAGCTCACAATGATGCTATAATTTCTAAAGTTTAAATTCTGATTCCATGCAAGTCCCTCGTTCATCTCCCCTGATTAAATCTATCTTCATGTTACAGGTGTTTTCGTGTCCATCTTGAGGATCATAACAAAGGCATCACTTCCCTCGAATCCACAGGGTATCCGAACGAGTGCCAACCTCTATTTTGTAGTCAGCATTCTTATCATGCTGGGGTGCATTGTCTGTTGCAATCTTTTAGACAGGTTGCCTGTCATGCAACATTACCGACAAAAGAGAACATTGGCCACCGGAGCCCAGATATCAGGAATCTCAGATGATCTGCAAAGTTCCACAGGCATAATTTGTAATGTGAATGAGCCTAATGAAGGGCCAAAATTTTGGGATGTGGCAAAAAGAATCCGATGGTCAGCTTTTGGAATTCTCATGATTTACATAGTAACTCTCTCCATTTTCCCCGGATACATAACTGACGATGTAGAATCCAAGCTTTTTCGAGATTGGTATCCTATCTTGCTGATCACAATGTACAATATTTCAGATTTAGTGGGGAAGTCCATGACTGCAGTATATGTTCTGAAGAGTATTAGAAAGGCTACAGTGGCATGCATTGTTAGGCTTCTATTCTATCCACTTTTCACAGCTTGCCTCCATGGACCGAAATGGTTCAGAACTGAGGTCCCAGTGGTATTTCTGACTACTGTGCTCGGATTGACCAATGGATATCTTACAAGTGTCCTTATGATCCTTGCTCCTAAATCAGTACCAGTCGCAGAAGCAGAAACAGCTGGAATTGTGATGGCTTTGTTCTTGGGAATTGGGTTAGTAGGAGGTTCAGTTCTTGGGTGGTTCTGGATCATTTGAGCCTTGTGGGCTCTCCTGAGAGTATGGCCAAGTTGATCTTAATGGAATTTATGTTTACTACGATGTATGAATCAGGGACCCTTATCAAGTGGATACTTTCTAAGTTCATCACCCTTTCTATCTCAAAATCTGAAGAGGGAATAATTTTTTTTTACAAATAAGAATGATGATGCAAAATTGCAAAAACCAAATCATTTCAGTCAGAGGGAACATCTGTAATGTTGGTCAAGAACTTCCAACAGTAATTTAATTAATTTCTAGTTTCCTTAAAACTAGATTCTTTTTAGACAATAGCTTATTCCTTTTGTACTAGTCTTGAGAAGGATGAGGATTACTATTCAAAATCTTGATCGAGTGATTTGATTCGACCAAGACCTTGGTTGGGTAAGAAAGTAAACTTAGTTTCAACGCCTCTGAACCCCCACCCCTCGAAAGAAGAAATGAAGAAGGAAAACCCTCCCGATGGGGTACCTCCATAAATTCAGTTAAGTACTCAAAATTTTAAAAAAATGTGACTACAATGAGTTTCAAACCAATTAGACTTGGACCCACATCAGATATACTAAGAGTAAGACAGAGTTAATGGGGTGTGCCGGCTCTTCGACAACCCCCAAAAGACTTGCTCAGTACTCATAAAAGTTGATCAAGCATTAAGAGTACTTGAAAAGAGAAGCTTCACTATAAGTGAAATCCAATGGATAGAATGGGTTATTTGCATCCTTGCATCTGACGTAAGTATTCCTCGAAACTGATATAGCAAGCAAGAACAGATATAAAAATTAGAAAGGAAGTTAGAAGTAATAACATGGATCGAATATGGAATAAAGCTTTTGTAATGGATATTATGAAAAACTTGAACTTTTATGGCACAATGAATTTGAACAATATACAGAGAGGTTAAATATGAAACCTTTGTAGAAAGAACTGATTCATCCTTGGAAGCTCTGAATCTGTGTGGCTGTTATCTTCATCGTTAGTAAATAGCTAGCTTCTGTTATCTTGGCCCTGATAGACGCACAGCTGAAAGGTACGCATCGCTATTGCAATCCGAAAGTCCTGATGAAGTGCCCCCCTCACTGATTGATTTGTAGAAACTCGAGTAAAGGCGAGACCCCATTTGAGTAGAAGTCGGGGGCTGAGGTACAGCACAGAGACCTTCGAGCATTTGGACTACTTTACTCATGGATGGTCTTAGATACATGTCCTCCTGTATACACCATAAAGCAACCTTAACTGCCGTAAGAACCCTCTCATCTTCTTCATCAATCTCTAGCTTTGAGTCAAGGATCTCTTTCAATTTCCCTTCTTCCACCATCTTGAAGGCGTAGGTGGGGAAATGGGCTTTCTCCGAACTCTCCGCCGGATCAAAGTTCTTTCTTCCCCCAATGATCTCAAGCAAGACCATGCCAAAGCTGTACACGTCACTCTTCTCCGATATGGCATAGTTTGTGATCCACTCAGGTGCCAGGTATCCCCTGGTACCCCTTAGCGTTGTAAACACATGGCTTTGTTCCCTGGTCATCAGCTTTGCCAAACCAAAATCCGAGACTTTGGCTTGGTAGTTGTCATCTAGAAGCACATTCTCAGGCTTTATGTCACAGTGGACAATCTTCACATCACAGTCCTCATGGAGATAAGCCAATCCTTTTGCTGTACCCAGAGCTATACCGAATCTACTTTCCCAGTCCAACTTGAAATCTTCTTCGTTTTTCTTGAAGATCCATTTATCCAGAGAACCATTTGCCATGTACTCATACGCAAGAAGCCGGTGGCTCCCCTCTGCACAGAAGCCTTTCAACCTGACCAAATGGACATGGTGGATGCTGCCTATGATGCTAACTTCAGCTCGAAACTCTTTCTTACCCTGACCAATTCCCTCCAATTTCTTCACAGCTAGTCGAGTTCCATCTTTGAGCACCCCTTGGTAGACCGAGCCGAACCCGCCCTGACCGAGCTTCACACAGAAGTTATTAGTGGCATCTTGTAGTTCTTTGTAACTGAAACGAACAGGCATCCCAGATAAGATCTCCAAGAAATTATCATCTTCCGAAGATTCTTCCGGAGGCTCTGGCAATCTCTTCTTTTTCCGGTGGTATAGAAGTCCCAGATAAACCAGACCGGCTATAACTATTACTGTTGCAACAGCTATGATCACGACGATAGGAAAGTGCTTTCGGCCATTGCTGCTTCTGGACTGATTCCCATTGTCTCCATTACTCGAGACCTTAACATATGAAACAAATCCAGCAGAGCCCTCGTCGGGCTGTTGCAAGCTTCCTATCTGGTCAAACAGAAAGCAATTCCCTGAACTGGTTTCAAAGAACAGCACAAGGCAGGAACAGTTCTTAAGACACACATCTTTGCAACCACTTAAATCAGATCTGGAAACTGGTGGAACAAACCCAAGAGCAAAATAGTCCAGTTTATCCCCAACATTTACAAGCTCCATTGAACCCTTCGAGGTATTACATGGAGAGACAACCCCCGGTTTGCAATTTGGACGAGAGCTAAGAACTGCAGGGCACTGGCATCGGTTGCTGCTATAACAGACATAATACGAATCACAGGGCTCAGGTGTGCTACATGAATCTCGAGGTATCTTTGTTGTCTCCGCAGCACTTGATCCTCCATTTTGAAGATTGTAGAACGAAATCAGCCCATCTGTGCCTAAAACCGCAGCCCATGTGACATTCTGGTCAGAATTGCCTGAGAAAATGAATTGCCATAGTAGGCCTTGGTTCCGATCGAAGAACCTCCATGAATTAGAAACTAGAGATGCAGAGGAGACAACCCCATCAACTTTATTAATAGTTCTTCGGCTCTCCTTACCCATAGACCAGTAAGGTTGAGGAGTTAGGAAACCCGCGTAGAGAATCAAGTCTCCAGACTCAATTTTGAGATTGTAGCTCAAGTTATTGGAGTTGGAATTGCTTACAAGTCGCATTCCGTCGAAGAAATCCTGACCAGATAAAAGGGTGTCTGTAGGATGGCTAAAACTCTGCCAAACAGGTCTACGATCATTTCCGATCAAAACCAAGTTCCCCGAATCCTGCAACTCCATGGAAGTAACTCCTTTGCCTGCAGTATCAGTAGACCAAACCTTGCCTCCCCCACTTTCTAAGTAGACGTTCCCATTGTCGTCAAACACAAATTTATCAGAATTTCCAATGAGGGACCCTCTGTTAGCAGTCCAGACTATTCTTGAACTAGCCATATGGACGACAACTAATAGAAACGAAGTGACATCCTGGATATTGGTAAATCCAAAAGCAAAATTCGAGTTATTCGACAATAGAAACAACCCATCGTTATCGATCCAATTCATCTGAGACCCTTGGAACCCTGGATAAATCTGACCAAATTGTCGAGTGCTGGCGATACAGGTTTCATATAGAAGGAAAGTAAACAAAAATATGGAACGGGTTGAACGGAAGGAATCCCGAGTTTTCATAGCTACACACCAAGAACTTGAATTCGGCTAAGAGACCTACAATTGGAAGTAATTGAAGAAGAGAAGAGATTATGACAAAGAAAGGAGTAATAAAAGAAGGAAGATTGGAAGAAAAATATCCCTTGAACTGCTATTTATGAACTAGTTCAATTTCATTTCCTGTGATCCAAACTACCCAACTCTTCTTGAATCCTAATTTAAAAAAACTCTGCATGAAACGATACCATACTAAAAGGCCCATAATGGAAAATAAATTTCAAACAATTGATGGGTTCTCTTCAACAACAAACCATGAAAAGGAAGAGATACGGAGTACATACAGACTACAGAGACGTAACAACTTACCTTATTTCATGTTTCTGTTGCATAAACAAGTGGATTTGCAGAGATGGGTTCTTGGATTTTTCCTGTATTAAGACCAAAACAGAGAGGATCAGTTGAATATCTTTTGTTCTGTACTTCTGTTGTGTTCTCTTTATCACAGATGGAGGGGCCTTATTTCTTGTTTCTGTTGCAGAAACAAATGGATTTGCAGGAGTGGGTTCTTGGATGTTTCCTGAATTAAGAGCAGAACAGAGGATCGGAGGAATCTCTTTTGTTCTGTTCTCTCTATCACAGCTGGAAGGAGAGATCTGTGATGGAGGGGTTTAATACAAGTGAAGGCTCGTTTTTTTATTTTAGTTGGGATTTGGAGTACATATTTTTAAATGGAATTGAAATGAATGCTGGTGGGAGATAGATGGGTGGCATGTTGGCTGAAAGAGAGGAAAAGTCAATGGTTTCGCAACGCCACCACCAATTGTATCGAGGGTCAGGCTCAGCGGACACATATTTTCACACAAAAAAATCGTCGGTTAGAAGTTTTGGAATGGGATGATTTTTGGTGAGGATGGTCTCTATGCTCAGGAGATCACCCTCACAAAAATTCAAATTATTCTGATAATCATAGCACGGTTTACAAGTTGAAGAATTATGAACCGTCTATTTTTTACCGTTATCGACCCACATTAGATGGTGTTAGAAATTTCAGAATGGGCTGATTTTTTGTAGAGGTGATCTATATGGTGAGGAGATCATCCTCACCAAAAATCAGCCATTGATTTATCTTCCATGTACACCAAAATTGTGTGTGAAAATATGTGTCCGCTGAGCCTGTTTGCTTGGCGAATTTTACTTTTGCCATTTTGAAATTATGGGTCCCACAGAAATGAAATTTTCTTAGAGTACCCTCGCTCTTGGATGGTAGAACAATATTGATTATTGACCCGAGTTTTGGAAGCAACGGATTTGCAGTTCATAAGGGGCAAAGGGGTAAAACTTTTGTCACAAAGCACAATGCGAGCCATGTGGAACACTCGTAGTGGTCGCTGACCGTATGAATGTTTGGCCAGTCCCTCGGTGGACCTGTAAACCAAAAATCAGCCTGATTAGTGATTTCTAAGTGTTTGATTGAAGTTATTTTCATGGGTTGATTATAACAAAAAATCAGCCGTTATTTTCTGGGCGTTTTAACGGTACATAATGTAACGGGGGAGGTCCAAATCCGTTATAACAGCCATTTTTTAAACCATGGCTGACACAAACATTTGCAAAATTGACGGCTGTTTGTTGGATACACTAAACAACTGAAAATCGCACAAACATTCTCTTGCAAATGTTTGCAAGGCAAGCAAGCAGGGCTTTACTCTATTGATTTAAAATAACCAAACTTTGAATTGGTCATGGCCCCAATATCTTATTATTATTATTATTATTATTATTTATAAATATTTTATATATTGGGGAAAATTTTACTTGGCCTCTCATGGTCTAGCTGTCTTTTTTTATTTGGGAGAGGTTCTCTCACAGGCAGAGGAGGGAAGAAGTCTACATAGTCAGGGTTTTCTTACACATGGTTGCTTTTGCTTCACCCAAATTTCATGTGGCAACTGTCAGTCCAATAGCCCTTCACCACATGTCAAAAAGAAGCAACTTTTAATATCATTTTAAATAATAAAATATTAAAAGATGTCAGCCTCTTTTGCCACATGGTAGAGCGCTATTGGGTTGAATCTTGTCACATGAGACAGGGTGAGGTAGCAGCACCTCATCAACTATTGTAAACAAACTTTATCAACAGCCGGAGGAGGAATTCTTTTCCCTATTTTATTATAAGCTGATTTTAGTGGTGAATTTTTTGAATATGCAATGCGTGACTGAAAGGTCGTCACTGTTCACGCGGAACAAGTGCAACTAGGGGTGTCAATTTTACCCGACCAAATGGGAACCGGAACCGGTTCCATATTTTTGGGAACCGATTAAAAAGTAACAGGAACCGGAACTGAACCAACAATAACGGTTCTAGTTTTGGGTAGCCTAATATGGAACCGAAACCGATAAGAATCGGAACAGAACCAATAAAAACCGGTACCAATAAATAAATATAGTGTAAAAATTCTCATATTCTCAAGATTTGGCCTAATATACCCGAAACCGGAATTGGAACTGAAATGTATCACTTTGAGAACCGGAACCGTTAAGGAACCGAACCAATAAGAACTGGAACCAATTGTTCCGGTTCTGGCCACCTTAGGAACCGAACTGGAACCAACCCATTGACACCCCTTCAAATGATCTCCTCACCATATAGATCACCCTTGCAAAAAAAAAAAAATGCCATTCTGAAATTTCTAACCCCATTAAATGTAGTTTTCAAGTTGACGGTAAATGGTCCATGATTCCTCACCACAGAGAGCATCCTCACCAAAAATCATCGCAGTCCCCAATACTTCTAATGTATACATTCCAATATATACTCATGCTATTCTTACTATTAGAATGTCTAATGGATGTGGGGCCCACATGCAGATGAGTTAATAGCTAACTTTTGGTGAGAAAATTCTTCTAAACATCGATATCAATCACAAAAAAAAATCAGCCCATTCCAACATTTGCAGCCTTGAGAAAAGTGGATTGCAAATTGAAACAATTTGGACCATCCATTTTCACCGTAAAATTGAAGTCCTTATTTGATACGGTCGGAAGTTTTACAAATGACCAATTTTTGGTGACCACGAAGATCATCCTCACCAAAAGTCAGCTATTGATTCATCTTCCACATGGGTACGCCAAAATCATTGTCAAAAATGTATATGTCCGATTATCCATGTGGTAGCACGTACCACTCAAAGAAAAAAGTTTTTTCAAACTTAAGTTCGGAAGCATTTTTCAAACAAAAAAAAGTTTGGAAGTTCTATATTTCAAGGAGTATTCAACGGTGGATACAATATTTGCATACTTTTGAGTCTGCAAACGTACGCAGACTAGATTTTTCCCATAAATACTCTATTTTAAAGTCAAAACCTGGGTTGACTGGGGTTGTCCAGCACGCCAAAGTCGTTGATGAGGGACCATAGTATAAGCCACGTGGCGCACTCGTAGCGACATCTGACCGTACAGATGTTTTCCCATACCTAGGCTGACCTATAACCAAATATCAACCTAATTAGTGATTTCAAACCTTTGGATGTGAATACCCAAAATAATGCTCAAAATCTACAGTTAAAAATGACTCCAATAAAATATCCTTAAAAATCACTAATCAGGCTGATTTTTTGCATGTATGTCTACCTAGGGATGGGCCAAACATCGATAGGTCCAGTGATCTCTAAGAGTGTACCACATGTAAGGTGCTGCCATGTGTGTAAGGTGCATGTGCATGGTACGCACGGTTTCCCCTAGTATATGTAACATGACTCAAAAAAGTTTTTTCAACCTTAAGTTTAGAAGCATTTACTTGAATATTTCAACATCAATCTGGACCATCGGGCCAAATTCATTCTCGGGACAACTGATGGTTTCATGAACTGGCCTAAAAGTGCTCAAATGAGCTTAACCGTATGGATGTCTGGCCCATGCCAGGAAGCCAGCCTGATTTCCGCGATTGAAATCAACCCATGCAATGATTTTAAACCTTTGCATCCTTGTACCCCAATAATGGTCAATAATGCTCAAATTCCTACGGTTAAAATCAACTCATGAAAATGACTCCAATCCAATGCTTATAAATCATTGATCAGGTTGATTTTTGGTTTGTCTGCCCATCTAGGATTGGCCAAATATCCATACGGTCAACATCCTCTAAAACTGTGTCACATGGCTCCAGGGAGATGTGCACTTTTTCAGTCCCATTGAGGGCAGAGTTTCAATGGATGATTTTGACCGTCAAATCAATTTGATTATGTGGTTAGGCTTAACATTCATAACTTATATGTGTGGCCCAGATGTAAAAAGATGACTTAGAGCTTCCATATGAAAGGTGTCATATTTGAGTTCATATTCCACTATATATACGTAAATAACTAGTGGGTGGCCTGTGCCCACGGCATTCCCCGGCAAAGCATATGTCAAAATCAGGTGTGACGGGCTGAGATCCACAGTCCAATTGGGTGGATATGGGACCGTTCTTTGTTGAAACCGATAAGAGGGGGCGCTATAAGTGAGGAGACAACTTCCCTGTTTTTCCCAAATGGATGGTAGATCTCAGCCACTCATACCCGATTTTGGCATATGCTTTGTCGGAGAGTGCCGAGGGTACGGGTCACCAACTAGTTATATATAACAGATAGACAGCCACTGTAACAGTCATTATTTTGAAAATAAATCATTTTTTAGTGTTAAATACCAGATAAGCGTAACGTGATTGAGTATTTGTTATAAACAATTTTCTAAACCATGTGTTGAATTTTTGTGAGGATGATCTCCTCACCATAGAGAGAATCCTCGCCAAAAATCATTCAATTCCAAACTTATAACTTATATATTAGCCTGCGCCAATTTTTTGTTGTGAAAAATGCTGCCCGAGAACTGGTCTCTAGGTTTCTCAAGTACATGTGGTCCAATTTTACTTGGGATTGGACGATTTTGTGTAAACCAGTGTACCGATGCTATAATTATCCAACAAAAGAAGTATTTGCATTGGTAACCAAACCATACTCAATCCGAAGAGGAAAACATATCCCAATATAATTCTTAATTCTTGATTCTTGATATCCGTGTTTTTTCGGATCTCTCTTTCGTTCATTGGAGTTTCCATCAACCAATAAGATTTCATTTCATCTTCCAAGATGTGAGGAATAAAACTAAATTAAGCCACGTGGCACATAATAACAGCACGGCGCTGACGTGTATATGTCATAATATGGGAAGACATGAAAGGATCCTTGGGGGATGATGCCACGTGTTCCACAATTTAAATTTTTTTATTTTTTGGGGTGGGCGGGGTTAAGCATGTTACTAATTAATTCTTAAGTCACACTTAATTAAGTGATTTTAAACTCAAAATGATATCATGTACACAGGGCAAACACAAGTTGAGGCCTAAGGCGAAAACTCTATTTGCGGTCTTTTTATAATTAATATATTAATATGTATGATACTAATTTTAAAAAATTAAACTCTATATTATTGGAAACCTTTATATAAAAATTATTCTTGATAATTAAAATCTTCGAAAAAATTTAGATGCAGAGGACTCCCATTGATGGAGAGGACTCTCGTGGCCCTAGATAGATCTTTTATTGGGCCCAATGACTGCATGCATAGATGTTCAATTCACCTATTGATGAATAAACATACTCAAAATCAGCTTGATTGATGATTTCTAGCCATTGGATTTACTACCCAGAAACGTACTTGAATCCAAAGGCCAGATTCATGTCCTAAAAAATACTAAAATATATAGCTAGAGATAATCAACCAGGTTGATTTTTGGTTTGTATATCCAGTAAAGGCTGGGCTAAAAATCCATGTGGTTAGTGGGACCTGGGGGCCTTCTCTCACCAGGAGGCCTTAGGCGACCGCCTTAATAGCCTTGAGGTAGAGCCGACCCTGATACACGTTGTTTATGACTCCAATCCATCAAGATGTCATGACAGTTGGATGGATTGGTCAAATCCCAAAAATCGCTTCAATCCCATGATACTAACCACTTCATCTTGTGTTAAGACATCTATGTGGGCGATTTGCGAGGAAAAAAAGTGTCCTTGCATCATATGATTACTATTCTTTCGCCATCAAAGGTTGGAATTTGCACAGAAAAAAGTAAAATATCATGAACAATTTGTGAAGGGCTGTCAACAAAATGTGTAGTGATCCAATATGGGCCCTGCATCCAATAATCCACATTAAATACATGCCAGCTGTTTTTCTTGCATGGAGGCTTGGAGCACAAGAGGCCGGCCACATTCTGCCCAATGAAAATATCCATGTTTTTTGTATGAATCATGCATGTAACAAGGTATACCTCACTCTTTTTGGCCATTTTTGTTATTCACCCCTGCCATCTGGGCCCACTGACCGCATGGATGTTTAGCCCACCCCTTAATAAGCATATTAATACAAAAAATCAACTTGTTTGGTTGATTTTTAGCCATTAGGTTTAATACTCAAAAAATAAGGGTTGAATCCAACGGCTACAATCACTCCTTAAAAAGTATTAGGATCTAATGGTTAGGGATTACCAATCAGGATAATTTTTGGTGCGTATAGCCACAAACGGGTAGGCACACACATGCGGTCATTGGGCCCAGATGGCAGAGCGGTGAACCCAAAAAGCGTGAGGTATGCCTTGTTACGTCTTTCTTCCTAAAGTATAACCTACTTACAGAGAGAAAACTTTTTTTTTCTGGTCAACCAATACCTCTTACCAGGTGCAAAATGACTGTCAATCAATGTTACCCAGACACGGAACGAATACGGTGTGGATATGGTATTTACACTTAAAATGGGAGTATCCAATACAGATATCAAACAGATATGGCACCGATAGATTTTGAAGTATATATCCGACATGAAGTCACCGGCCCCACTGGATATTTTCTTACAAATCAACACTTATTGGGTTCACTTGACATTCGACCGCATGTCGTAAAAACAATTTGAGAAAAAAAGATAGGAAAAAAAATTGCTAGCTGCATGTAAAGACATAGAATCTAAAAAAATTGGTATAAAAAATAATTATAAAAAATTTGGTTTCAACGCAGTGAATACATGTCGAAGCCTAACACGTTCTCGACTTAAATGTTCTCGAAATAATTAAATTCTTGTAGATGAAGAACAACAATAAGACAATTTACTCAAATTAATTTTATTTTTATTCTAGAAGAAAGTGGGCCCACAAGTGACCCATGCACCTATGACAAAAAAGGCAAAAAAAAACTCTAAAAAAATATATTAAAAAAAATTAAAGAAATAAGGAGTTGAATAACCATAGAAAAATAAACAAAAAGGTCTTGACTTAAAGAGACCCAGGTAGTAAAGAAGGATTTAACAACTTGGGCTTTGTGTTGGGCATTGAAAAAAGATTGATTTTTTGGGACTTTGCTTATCAACCACTCTTCAAATTAAGTTGTGGTTCTTGGAAAATATTCATCAACTTCACTTGAAATATGGATTAGGGGTGACCTCAAAACGTCTAAATTTCAACATACAGGATTCAAATTGGCTCTACTTCATGTATCCCTTTTACTTTTTTTTTTTTTTTTTTTGGTGGGAGTGTCGTGATTCCTTGCTGGTTGGTAATCTCGAAACCAAACCTCCAAATCTTACTTAAAATATGGATACACAGCTAAATCCATCAATCACACAAGCGAGATTTACGTGGTTCATGCTCAAAGCCTACATCCACGGACGTAGACGGCAAGAGATTTCACTATGGATGACGAAGATTACAACTGGAATCTCTCTCAAAACCCTAGCTAGCCTCGAAATGCACCCTACCTAATAAAAAATCATCAATCACTTTAAACTAGGTCTTCTCTTCATAAAATAAAATCCCTAAGGACCCCTTATATATCCAGCTCACTAAAGATATACAAATCCAGTCAAAACACCCAACCTAGTTCGTGTCAGGTTGAATTCGATACACCCATATAACTAGGGCTGCAACTTGGGTGGGTTGGGCAGGATTGGGGGTCCACCCTAGCCCAACCCAACCTTAAAGGCTGTCAACCCTAATCCAACCCAACCCAAGGTCAGGCCTAGATTTTCCAACCCTAGCCAAACCCTATCGGGTTGGTTGGGTAAATTGGGTTGGTTGGGTTGATCAACTTCTTCAATTTTTTTTTGTTAGTTAGAAGGATTGCTATTTCTTTTTTTTTTTTTTTTTTTTATATTAGAATAATTTATTGGTCAATACAATAACCATCATGCTAACCATTAAAAAATAGCTTCATTTTCAACATCTCATGAAAGAAAAAATGATATTTTCATAATAAGTGAAAAGTTTTATTAACTCAAATGCATGATAAAAGTTACTAATTAAGGCCGTGTTTGATTACCAAGTGGAAAAATTACGTTTTCCTTAGGAAAGCAAAAACACAACTGTCCATTGTTAGATAGCCAATATAAATCTGTATAATTTTCCTTAACAAGCCATTCAAATCTGGATAATTTTTCCTATTAAGCCCGGAATTCATTTCCCATTCAAAGAGGTGAGAATTCATTTCCACCTGAAAATACACCTTTATTTTCTCGCATGATTGAAATATGTGCTCTCAGTTGCAATCAATCAACCATTTAAGGCATATCCCAGATGTATTTTCTCGGAAAAATTTTCCGTGCATTCGAACACGGCCTAAGGAAATAACAAAAAACAGTCGTCAGAAGGTGCCAGCTTGCTCAGTTGGTAAAGTTTGTGGGTGATGATACCATAGACCCAAACCCACCTTCACCGAGATCATATAAAATGCCAAATTAAAATGTATTTTGAAGGGCATTTTGTAATCTTACACAAGGGTTGTAGTTTACTAAGGACAAACATCCACTGGTTGTTGCATTTGCCATGGATGTTTGTCGGTATACTAATACATATATGTAGTTTATATGTCGGGCTCGGGTTGGGCCTAGCCAAAATCCTATTTGATCGGGTTACAAAAAATCAGACCGAGCCCAACCCGAGTTCTGAAAGGGCGAACCCAACCCAACCCCAACGTCGGGTTCAACCCATTGGGCTCAGGTTGAGCCCGCCCAAGTCTCTCTCTCTCTCTCTCTCTCTCTACTAGTATTAGTAGATCACTTAGAAGAAATATAAAACCTTAATGGCATTGGTAGCACATGGCTGAGTGTGCTAGAGGTAGGAATTTAAGGTCCCTGATGTGAAAGAAAAACAGGGGTGCATGCCTCACTGTCCTCTCTTCATTAGTATTTCTAACGTGAATGCAATCCAAGTTAGGTGGTAATGCATGTGCTGTGAGAATGCTAATCGCTGTGAAGTGGAACACAAGTAATAATAGATCGAATATTAAATATATTAGGAGCGAAGGGATGTCAACAGACCCCTTGTTCTAAGTATATATATCCAGACCCGGTCTTTAGTACAGAATTTTGAATGAAAACTTTTATAAAGAAATCCCTTAATTACCATGTCGCACTCTTTTCTGGGTCCGCTGACTCACCAATGTTTGGTTCACTCTTGGTGGACACTACACACCAAAATCCAGCCTTATTGGTTAATTCTAGCCTTCTGATTCCAGCACTTTATTCATAACTAGGGTAATGCCATGTGGAATCACCTTACACGTGGAACACTCTTAGAGATCATTGACCATATGGATGGTAGGCCCATCCCTAAATAGACCTACATGTAAAAAATCAGCCCGATTAGTGATTTCTAAACATTCGATTGGAGTCATTTTTAGGAGTTGATTTTTAACCGTGGATTTTGAGCATTATTTGGGTTCCTCAAATCCAAAGGTTAAAATCATTAATCAGGCTGATTTTTGTTTGTAGTTTTACCTAGAAAAAGATCAAACACCCAATCAATTAGTGTCTTCTCAGTGGTACGTTTTTTTATTTATTTAGTGTTGTTGACTTGAGGGAAGTTTTTTTATATTTTTTTTTGGCCTGCAGTGATGGGAAAACAGAGGTGACGTATGCCTTTCGAAACAAAAAGACAAAAAACCCCTCTTGAAAAACTAAAAAAAAATTAAAAAATCTTTTCAAAGTAAGTACTTTAAAAAAAATTAAAGAGAAAATATAGGGGTATTTTCGAAATTATAAAGATGTAATTGAAGCCCTTGTCATAGCCCAACTCAAGGTCTTGCTTTATAATAAGATAATAGTATATATTAAAGAGAAAATATAGGGGCATTTTCGAAATTATAAAGATGCCATTGAAGCCCTTGTCATCGCCCAACTCAAGTTCTTGCTTTATAATAGTATAGATGGACTTCGAACCATCCAAAGCAAACCTGATTACTAATCGGACAAAGTCATATCATTAGCTAATATCAACTAATAATAGATTGCTTAAATAGATCTAATCTATCTACTTATTAGAGAGGACAAGATTGTAGTTTTAACCCAATATGTGCTGGTCATAATTCACAAGAACATTTTATAGTCGTATCCCCAATCGATTGGACATGGCCCAATCGATTGGACCTAGTGTACAAATCGATTGGACCTTGAACAGAATTGGTCTTTCTTAGATCCAAAATTCTAGGTTCCATCATCCCACATTCCACACAACTCAGGGTCTTGGAATTCTATAAATAGAATCCTTCTATGCCTTCTCTAAACACACACAGAGACACAGAATGACTCAATCTTCAAGAGAGAGAAGCAAATGCTTTATTTATTAGAGTGTCTATTCGAAGAGTAAGAAGCTTGTTTTCCATTCACATCTTGTGAGCTTGTCCTTTTTTTTATCAAAGTCAAGAGCTTGATCCTTTACTCAGCTTAGGTTTTCCACTTCTATATTCAACCTAGTAAGCCTGAGTATACCAGTGTGACTCAACACCTTTTGAGCAACTTGAGGTTCAGGGTGTACTGAATCTTTCATCTTCTGCAAAGGCGGGAGTGTTGAGAATTAAGATCGGAGGAGCCGGTCGAAGGTAGGTTTGGGGTGTACCGAACTGAACAAGCGGATAAGGCTTCTTGGCTGGAAGGGCACGCGTAGATTCGTGGCATTGATTCAGAGGATGTGGACGCATCGGCAATAGGCATTGGCTAAGGTTGGAAGCTGTATTTGCAACGGTGCTGCGTAGGTATCCTTTGTTTCATTTAACTTTTCAGTTAGTGATACTTTCCGTTTGGACGTGGTCCTATGGTTTTTCTTTGGCTAAGGTTTCCACGTAAAAATCTTTTGTCTTGTGTGATTGTTTGTTTGTATTCTATAATCTATCTTAATTAGATCAAACGACAAAAAGACAATATACCACGGATGTATATTTGATTTGAGTCGGTTGTGATAATCTTTTATCAAATAACCAAGACATGCAATTTTATTCCCTTACCATCGACCAGTAAAACTGTGTAGGTATAATTAATTTTAAATACTTAATCAACCCCCCCTTCTAGGTATACTGAGTTAAAGAAAACGGACCGGTGAAATTTCATGATATAGTAGTTTCTCCCATGATTCTTTGCTTTCTCTATGATTGTTATGTCTTTGAGGATTTCCATACTTGTTCCTTATGATATGTTGTGTTATGGACTGATCTCATTCTTTATCATTCATACTATATGATATTTACAATGATTTCATACTATCTTGGTATGATTAAAAGCATGTGTTAGGTTTTGTAGGTATCCCAATGTTTTCTCTATGAAAAATCTAGATTTCTCCTTGGCTTTGATCTTATACATGATTTTAGTCTAATATATCTAATATGAACATTTTTTCTAGTATTTTTCATTAAAAATTGAGTTTGTCTGGGTTCCAACATTTTTTTAATCGTATTTTTTTGATGTTTTTAGAATTATTAGCGAATTTCGCAAGTTGTTGGGTTTTCTACGTTGGCGTGCAGAACTCCAATCGATTGGACTGGATGCGCAATCGATTAGAGGGTGTTCAATTGATATTCATTTAAAAGTGTTTATTTTAAGCTATTATCCTTTTAGGGTCTGTTTGACAAATCAATGAAAGCAAAAAAATAACTTCTAAATTAAGTTGTTGAATTTAAAAGTTACCATTTTGAAGCAAAAGTTTGTTTGGTGAAACATCGACTTATAAATCAAAAAGTAAAAAAGTTAGTTTGGCATGAATTAAGTTAAAAAGTCATTTTCATATAATTTTATATAAATATTATATTCTAATAAACCATTAATAAAGATTATAAACTAATATAACAAATGTTATTTTTTTAAATTTTTTTTAATTATAAATGGTCAGTAATAAACGACGCACCAGGTGAGTCATTTTATAGGTAATTACTCCTTAACAAACAATCCATGCTGTTTCTCCTTCATAAGATATTTTCTATCTACACTTCATAATGTGAAGTTTACAAGGGTAAAATTGGCATTTGAATAGGTTCACTTAAAATTAGAAGTGTCGGTTCCGCAATTTTTTTTGACTTTTGCTTCCACTAGAAGCAAGAAGCAAAAAAATTTTACTTTCACAAAAAGCAAGTTTTTGACTTTTGAGAAGCAATTCCCAAATGGATACCCAAACAAACTTTTCAACTTTTTTGCTTTTGAAAGCAAAAAAGCAACTTATTTCGATGTTGCCAAATGGGCCCTTAACGTTATCGCACTTTCCTACGTAAAACTTCATTTTTTATCAACTTTTCTACGTAAGAGTTTCTTCTATTGCGTAGAACATACTTTTATGGGGAAAATGCTATATTCACATACATTTATTTGACTTACATGTGAAACCATTTTGTAGAAGTCTCATTATGTGTTTTCACTGTTGTAGGAAACCCAATCGGACAATTCTCGAGACTCACTAGCCCACGATCGACCACAAGAGCCCATTATCAAAGCTTAAAGAGCCAGTAGGCTATGAAGAGAAGATATTGGCCAAATACAGGCTAGGCTAGATAATCACAGAGTTGGATGTGATCGCTTAAAAGAATACCAGATGCATGACTTGATCGTTTGATCTTCATTAAAATGAACTATGATGATTATTTCGCCACACGATGTGTACAGTGATGAAATCAATGGTTGGACGATGATCACTACATGCTTGAACATCACTCGATAACGATCGATTGCTAAAAATGCATTTGTAGGCAAAATTCCCATGCGATAGTTAATCTGGCCATAGAAGTTGGCTCTTCATATTGTGGTTCGTTCATGAAAGCGATAGGTGTCAACTAGCACTACCTTGATAGTGATTGGTGGGCCTCAACATTCTCACCAACATGATGCTCTACTATATATACGTAAGAGCCAGTCCCATGTACGGGGAGTCAGGGGTCGACCTCACGAGCCCGATAACGATGATGGAATCGATGATCTTCTTGCCGATGATGAGGTTCCTCCAGTAGGAGATCTGCCTATCGATGCAGAGATTAGACCTCTAGTCACTCTAGAGTCTCTTCATCAGAAGATGGATAGATTTGATCAGAGACTTGGCAGTTTTGAGCAGATGACATCCCAGCATCTCCAGCGCATAGAGGATCGTCAGACCTCAGGGTTCGCTGACATGAGAGGGACAATATCCAGCATGCAAAGATTTATGGACTATCAGTTTACTCATTTTGGATTCGGTCTGAGACCTCCATTTATAGAACCCAGATCCTCCACAGGATGGTGTAGGACCGTTATATAGACCATTTTCTTGAGATGATTATGGAGTATTTTTGAGTTATTTGTCTATTATTTTGGATTGTATTGTATACAAATAAACTCATGGTTTTTATTTATGGTTATATCTGCTATTTTTATTTTCTCTACTACGTATCAGAGTATAAACCATTGTGATATATATATATATATATATATGACATTATTCTATTTACGTTTGTTATATCTGATTGTTGCACTTGTTCTTAAAATCCAAATTTCATGCACGCTAGTTCTTGCTTGTATTTTCTATATTTTTGTCATTCTGTGACAAAAAGAGGGAGAGAAAAATCAAAAGAGTTAAGCAAGTAAATGCATAAGATAGGGGAGAGAAATTTAGGGGAGAACAATTCTGATTATTTTTCCAATTTTTCTACCATGTTCGTTAGTACATGATAATCCGATGTGCAACTTAATCTCACTGCATTACTTAAATTCTTTATCTATTATTGCCAATGATGATATTACATGGTATGTATTATTAGTGGATGTACATGAAACATATCAAATGTTAACTATATTATCTGTTTGTTATCTCTGAGTGATTGTGAGATAGTGAATGTATCATATAAAAGGGTTGGTATTTTTTTTTATATGCTTACTCTTTAGATGATTAATGTTTTTTTGTCAAGGAATTGCCAAAGGAGGAGATTATAAAGAATATTTTCATATTCTAGTTTTGACAAATATTCCGTTTGACATAAAACATTCTTGTAACCATTCCCACGAGCACTAATGTAGCGTTGAGGATGTTGTGGTACGCATACTTCTCCGACTACGTGAAAACTAAAAGACGAAGATCGCAAGAATCAGATGGTTGGCGACTTGAGTAATATGAGTAACCGCTATTTTTGTCCGTTGAAGATCGTATTCACTCGCTTAGGAAGGTAAATGACTTAGTGACCGTAGGAATAGAATCTTAAAAGATAAAATCTAATAGTTGAACCTTGTCACAGGATAGACCCAGGTCAAGACAAATGCAAAGTTCTAAAATTGACTAAGGGGAAGTCCAATCGGTTGAACCTCTGTGTAAAACCGATTAGACCTTACGAGACAGATCATTCCTAAAGTACAATCGATCAGACCTTTATATACAATCGATCGGACCTCTGAGTACAATCGATTGCACTCATGAACAGAAAACCCATCTGGAATAGTACAATCGATTGGAATGTAGTCCAATCGATTGGACTACGCAAAAAGTCTTTTATCAGATTCGATTTTCATCTTCCTATGATCCACCCTTGCACGACCTTGGGCTTCAAAAGTCTTATAAATAAAGCATTATTGAGCTTTAATATGCATACAACTATAGACAACAAGAGAGATTTATTAGAGAAGAGTTGTCCCAGTTGATGAGCAGAAACCCCAGTTTCCATCTTTATTCGTGAAAGGTTTTTTTCTTCCTTTTCGATCAAAGCTAGCCTAGAGCTTGATTTTCCATCTGCTTAGATTTGCAACTAGAATCATAACCTAGTAAGACAGAGAGTACCTTGTGTGTCTCAACACTATTTCAGCAACGATAGGGTTAGGGTGTACTGAATCCTTTACCATTGATAGAGATTGGTGGACGAGAATAAAGATCGGGGTGTACTGATCGACGGTAGATTTGGGGAGTACCAAATAGAACAAGCGGCAAAGGCTTTGTGATTGGAAGGTCGCGTGAGTAACTTGTAGCGTGGAGCCAGAGGACGTGGACGCGCCAACAGTAGGCCTTGACTAAGGTTGAAAGTTATATTTGAAATGGTGTTGCGTAGGTAATTTCTGTACGTAACTCGAAACTTTCCAGTTAATGATACTTTTCATCTGGACGTGGTCCCGTGGTTTTTCCTTGGCTAAGTTTTCTACGTAAAAACTTACATGCGTTATGGTTGTTTGAATTCCACACATTTGTTAGATTAACCAAAACGATAAAGAGACAATATATCACGGAGATATATTCTGTAATACCCTGAACCTGTGGTCAAGGTTATTAGTGTAAATCACCATTACGAGGTAACTTAGTCATTTCGATCGATAATGCTTGCAATTCTTTATTCTATTTCATTGCGTGATCGACATTTAATAAAATTTGCATAACTTAAATGAGATCTTTTATATCTTGTCACGTAGGAATTTCTCAAACAGTTGACACCCACAAACAAACGATTGCATGTTTACACTAGTGCACACACACATTAATGTCGGATCATTCTGGAGAGCTACTAATAACAAACTTGATGTATTGGAAGCATAATGAACTCTAAGACGGGCCTATGACCCTAATTCACATATATTAACCACATTTTTTTAATAATCCATATTTGGTGGGCCCGTAGTGAATAATTGTACACCTTGTGTAGACATTTCGGACATTAGGGTCTCACCTACAACGACTTGGATAATTGAGGGCGACTTTGTACAGTAGACCATAAAATGTTAACTAGGCTTAATTCGACGTTAACTATATAAGTAGGATACTATCTGATGCATCCTAAGGAGTACCCATACGCATGGGCGCACCTTTCATTCACCATACTCCTAATACACAACAATACATAAAGATTTCTTTTAAAAAAATAAAAAAATAGAAATAAATAGTACATTTGTAATTTCACAAAATAAGTCATTGTTTTGTTTATTAAATAATAAATCTTTGATTGTGTTGGCCGTGTGCCACTATGGCCCACATGTTCACACTTTTATATTTAGAGTAGAAATCGCCAATATTTTCAAATCTGCCACATAGGAATCCACCACCAAGATTAAGGTAAGTATGATATGTATATAGAAGAGAAATAAATTCCCTAGATCACACACACAAACCAGAATTTGCTAACATGGTGGGGCCCATTTAACAAGTGAAGAACCATAGAGGTTGAGGATTGACAACTAACACCTACACATACATAGAAAATCCCACAAGGAAGGAAATTGTAGGAGTGGTTGCTAGATGTCAACCAAGGGAAGAGTATGGGAGAATTGGTGTTGGAGATTTTGTAAATCTCCTCAAATTGAGAGAAATGTGGAGCATTTCCCCATTGGGATTAGCAACATGTATTAGATGGTGTAAGGTTAGGAAAACATATAAAAAGAAGGACAACTAATGGGCTAGGTAATGTAAGAAATTAGTCAACACTGTGTAGGAAACTAATTAAATGGTTTCTAATTGAGAATCTAGAGGTACATTAGGGTAGAAATCATAAAAGGAAAATATTGTATGTACGCAAGGGATTGACATCAACGATCACAGCATAGCATTCCAACCATTGGTCGTATGCACGCATGGTATACTAACCCGTTCATTAGAGATCTATATGAGGGAAGTCGTGTGTATCATTGTGGGACCCACAGCCTACAACCCAAACAACCACTTATGAGAACCTCTTAAGTGACCTTAAAGACATACCCGTTTCATCATTGAAGCCATATTTTTCTGGAGGAAGCTCGACAGGATTCAAACCAGCGTAACCACACATTCCAACCCAGCCGTCAACACCATCAAGAGCAAGTTTGTGCGATCTCATCAAGATCGAAGTGAAGAAGAACGAGGAGAAGGGAACATCATCAACTTGGAGATCCATCACTGAGATCTCACCAAACCATAGAAGCAAGATCGCTAGAAGGTCGTACAAACTTCTACCTCTACCACATCTTCGACTTAGAGATCGATCACATACTACAGGTAGGTGCACTCCCTACTGCTAAATAAATTGATTATTTTACCCTTATGATGTGTGTTATTCTTGAGATTTAATTTTTGGGATGAATGGATAAATAATAGTTTTTTTATCCGAGATGATTGCATTGATGAGTATTGATCACTGATTAAATAATATATCCTTCTTGCATGAAATCCTTTGTAAGCATACTAATCTGTGAATTTATTTGATGATAATGCTATTTGACGCATTTGTGAAAGATTGTGTTTCACTTAAGAGTAATGGATGTATCATGCCTATTAGAAGTGCTTCGGAATTCCATAACTAAGTAGGGCCCGGTGCCCTTGGGTGAAAAACCCTGAACCCCTGAAGAAGTGCTCTCGGCCGAGCTACTCCCAGCGTGCGAAGGAGATGGAGACCTGGAGATGGGTTACTGTTGCATTCATTTTTTTACCATATTGCATATTGCCATGATTGAAATTCCATGAATTGATCTGTGTATTCCCTCTTTATTATGCAATTACTTCTCATAGATGATAGATGATTGTAAGTCTAAAGTAATGGACTATCATTAGCGCTAGGAGTGTACGGTGGTTTGTCTATTGGGCCTCGGCTCATAGTGTTTATCAAAAAAATTTCAGATCTTGTAGAGGACGAGGCAAATATCGGAGTTGATACGTTTGACGAGCGGTATAATGTCGGAGTGATCGATGAGGCGTTCGAGGATGCCAACATGGGAAATGACGAAGCATAGATTCTCTTATTTTGATTATTAGTAGATCTGGAACTTTAAGTATGATTTCAATATAATTATTTGAGATATTACTTGGTAGTCGTAACTATGCGATTGATGGTATTTAATCGGTATTATGAAACCATAAATTTTACCTTGATGATGTACAGCAGTGATGACTGTGCTAGCATGTTTGAAAGATGATATTTCATTCATATGATTCTTATATGTTAAGATAATAGTAGTGAAAATTTCAAGATTAATGGTTATAAATAGATGTATAAAATGACGTTTTAAGCGATGAAATCGCTAAAAACTTAAATGGACAGCTTCTATTTCGCAGACTTGCAGCGCCTTTTTCGTCAGGAAGATGACAGAATAAAACTTTTGAGAAAAAAGATAAATCGAAGCTTGTTCTGTCATATTTCCGAACATATAAGGTGCGTTGTGAGATTCGATCTATGCTGTCCTAGGGGGCCAAAACACTATACCTATATCGAATTTGTCTGGACTTGTGTTCCAACTTGCAGCACGTATTCGGATCACTAAACAGTAGAATCTGACTTTAGACCGAACTAGAACAATGATGCTCTTTCTGTTTGTTTTCCAGAAATGTAAAGTGCGTCAGGTGATTCAAATTGTGCTGTCTTAGGCAGCCAAATCATTGAACCTATGTCAAACCAATCTGGTTTTGTTAACAGACTTAGAACACCTTTTTCACGTAGTAACTTGTAGAATCTAACCTTGGAAAAAAAGTAGGAAGGTCGGAGCTTATTGAATTAGCTTCCCGACGATATAAAGTGCGTAAGTAGATTCAATCGGGACTGATCTACACGGTCAAATTACTGTGCGTAGGTCTGAATCGACTGAGTCACTAGACTTGGAAAAATCAACTAATACCCCGATCTTACCAAATTAGGATGTAGCGCGTGACCCATTAATATTTGAAATCATGTATATAGACCAATGATTAATAGGTTAATTTCATAGACTACTTTTATTGAAATTATTATTAATGCTTCCGCTTAGTTGATAACATGCGTTTATACTTAATGCCTTAATGGGCTTAAGGGGTAAATTATAATTGACTGGTTCACTCATTATATTGGCTTTAAGGACAATTTTATTCTCATGTCAGGGTTCAGGTATGGGTGGACCCATGGATAATTGGGTCAGATCCGGGTGCCCGAATTCGGGGCGTGACATATTTGATTTGAGTCAATTGTGATAATCATCTTTTGATCCATCAAATATTTATGATTGTGGCATGCGGTTTAGTTTACCCCTACCGGACCAATAAACGTGTTAGGTTAAAAAGAATTTTAATACCTAATCAACCCCCTCTTCTAGGTATTTGGAATAAAGATAACGGACTGAATTTCAGGAGTCATTTTATCAAAGGTAAAAATGAGGGATTTTGTAAGATTAGAGGTGACAAGAATTATATTTCGGTCCCAGAGGAACCAAAATCCTTGTCTTCATTTGTGACAGGTTTTTAATGGCTTCTAGGGCATCATAATCCCTTGTACTTCTTTAGATATTCAAAAATAGTAGTATTACTTCATTGGCAAAATTGAAGCACTTGGTAAAATTCAAGTTCTTTGATATGTGTGAATGTTTTCTCAATTGTTGCCCAAGCAACATGCTAACTTCAGAGTCCTACAACTTGGCTCATCGCATCTTCAGAAAGAATGACATTAATTTTGCTGAAGACAAATTGATCGTAATCTCGCTATTAAGACTTTGGATTTATTTCAACATTCCCATCATCTAAATAATGGTCGATTTGAGAAAGAAAGATAACTTTGGATAATTTTTCCTTCTAGCTTTTAAGAAGAGGGACGTTGATTTCGCTAAAGAAGATAATTCCTAGTGTTTAGTTTCACTGAGACTAATTAAATTGATGATAATAGAAAGAGAAAGAGAAAGAGAGTGATTAAAGGGAGGAACATATAAATTAATTGATTTGAAGGCAGTCTAGAGGTTGAAGACAAAGTGAGGAGTCTTGATCTTATGCGATCAATGGCTCTGATATCAAAAGACATTTTTGGAGTGTATGTGCTATGTTGAATTTTACAAACTTGGAAAGGATTGTATAGTAGTTGATTTTTACTAAAAATCTATTACTACAATTATCTATAAAAGTAAACTCTCTTTCCTCAATGAATCAGATGAGCTGGGCAAATTCTTAAAAGCCAAGTTCACAAAAAAATCAAGAGTTATAGTCAATTATCACAAGAATTCATCTTTTTGGTCAGGTATCAAATGGGCTTTGAATTCCATGGAGAACAATCTTGGATGGCTTGTGGGCAATGGAGAAAGAATTGAACTACGGAGAGATAATAGGGGAGGCTCAGGAGCGATTAGGGACATTCTAGAGATCGACAAAGGATGCTTAAACCAGTGTCACTCAAAGCTCTCAGCGATCATCACATCTGGTAGATGGGATATCCCTCACGCTGTTAACATGGTCTTGCAGCAAGTTGGCATAAATTCCATGCCTACCTTGAACAGTCATATGCAAGATCATAGTGTGGAAGTCTAATGTATCAGGTACTTTTTCGGTGAAATCGGGGTACGATTCAGCTAGAGCTAAAGGAGATAAGGTGTGGTGGGATTCCTGGGTGTGGAGGTCATCAATCCACCCGAGAGAAAAAGCCAACTGTTGGAAGCTCATCCATGGGTGTGCTGCGACAAATCACGTCCTCAAAAGGAAGGGCTTCTCCATGGCATCTAGATGTCCATTGTGCCAAAAAGAGGAAGAAACGCTAGACCACATTCTTTGGAGCTGCAAAGTGACCAACCAGATGTGGACTTGGATAGCGGCTATGTTCAACACTAAGAAGAACTTTGGATCCTTTAAGGAAGCTCTTTCATGGTGCAATCAGCTCAGTCCGTACGTCCCTGAAAGACATGTGGGGTATTGCAGTTATTTCAACGACTAACCTCATTTGGAGAATGAGAAATGGCATTATCTTCGAAGAAGGTATAGCAATATTGGGAGTCTAGTAAAAGGGTGATTCTTATAGCTATAAAGGATGCTGGAAAGCTATCCCGAAAGACCATGTTCAACAACGTGCAAGTTGCTTATTCTCTCCGGGCTTGGTGTGGGTTGCAAACCATGCCAAGCCCCTAAACTCAAGGAATGCCTATGGCAAACACATCTTCCTGATTACATTAAGGTCAACTGTGATGGGGCTGCCAAAGGCAACCCAGGTAGAGGTGGTCTTGGAGGTATTTTTCGTGATCATTAGGGAGCTTTTCGGGGAGCTTACCGTAAAGGCCTGGGGATTACAACCAACTACATTGCTGAATGCAAGGCAATAGCAGATGGAGTGGAATTGGCTGCCAAGCAATGCTGGAGAAAGCTTTGGATTGAGACTGACTCAAAGGCAGTTGTCATCGCCTTCGGGACGTGCATGATCCCATGCCAAGTGAGATCTCAATGGGAAGCGGCTATCAAATTCATGACCCATTGCTTCATTACATCAACATGGAGGGAAGCTAACTTTTCTGCTGACTTTATATCACGGCACATCGCTAGCTAAAGATCACTCTATTTTTTTTGTAGAGTGACCTCCATTCCTTTACAAGATGGAGGATCCTCATTATAAATATTATAGATTTGATTGACTTTTTGTTTCCTCCTTGGGCTCGGGGTCTCTTTCCTAGGGGTGCCTACCTAGTTGGGACGTTGTAGGATGGGGTGCCTCGCCCTTGTGCGCCTTGTATAGTTCTTTTTTCCTTTCAATATAATCTTTACTTAGCGAAAAAAAAAACTCTCTTGCCTAAGAGATAACTTTCCTAGAACAAAGGTCATTGCAAGTATTGTTGCGTGCCTTGATAGAATATCTTGCATTCCATTTTTGGGAGATCTATCTTCAAATGCAACTTGTCAACTATCTCTTTAACAAAAAAAAATCCTTTATTTCCTATATTAATGACAGTAGATTATGTTTTTCAGTCCAAGTCAACTGCCAATACGTAAATGATGTATTTGAATCTTTGCCACAAAAATCAATTACCTTCATCTCCCATATTTTTGTAAAGAAATTATTCCTAAGAAGATCCATGCTCTTATGCGTTTGCTTTAGTTAATGACAAACAAAAGATGAATGGTGAACGGGTGAACGGATGAACGGATTACAGTTTTGTGAAGAATTGGGCGTTTCCCTTGGAGTTTTTTCTGGCTATTAGGTTGCGGTAATGGCATCTAAATCATTCATTCTCAGGTGGAAATGTCTAGGGGCTGAGGAAGCCCTAGAAGTAGTTAGGTCAGAGGACGTTGAGGTGGAGTTTTCCCAAGAGAACAAACCATTGAAGAAAGCTGTGGAAGAACCAACCAAGACAGAGGCAGTGGGTAAGAAGCCCTCTTATGCATCGGTTGCATCTGGTCCCCACAGAAATCTGACGAATGTTCTTGACCACCCTGCTCTAGGTAGAAAAGGTGAGTTTCCTTCCATCAGAATACCCGACTCTACTCTCCGGAGAGGGTTAGACTACTGCAAGTATGCCCTAGTTGGAAGGTTAGATATGCAAAAAATAAATCTATCTGAAATCTCTAAGAGAGCATCCGAACTCTGGAAAGTAGCAGGGGATTGGAAAATCACTCCCCTGGGAAAGGGGTACCTCACGATCAGATTTGCCTCCGAAGAGGATATGGCCAAAATTTGGGGAGTAGGCCCTTGGTTCTTTGGCAAGCAGCTTTTGAGGCTTTCCCAGTGGTCCCCAAATTTCAGCCCAGATAAGCAGTCCCATTCGCATGCTTTGGTTTGGGTTCGCTTCCTAGGACTTAGCTTGGAGTATTGGGAATTTGAAACACTAATGGCCATGGGTAGAACTATTGGGAGGCCTGTTCAAGTGGATGCAAATACTCTACAGTGAAATCTAGGCTATTATGCATATGTTCTTGTTGACATTGATCTAGCTAAGCCAGTTCCAGAAAAAATTCTGGTGGAAGGGGGGATAGTGAATTCTGGTAGAGAGTAGAGCTAGGGCAAATCCCTAAATTCTGTCAACATTGTAAGACTATAGGACATCTGGTTTCTAAATGTAGGCTAATCAAAAAACCCTTAGAAGATGGGATCTAGAAGGTCAATGCTAACTGGAGAGTCAGAGGCCCTAGCAAATATTGAAAACAAGAAAGCTAAAAGAAAGGAGAAGCAGAAGAAAAATAGAGAAAGGAAAAGAGCATCAACCAAAACTCCAGTCAATGAAGTTGGGGTAGGGGCAGTCATGGAGACTCAACTAATAAGGCTACATCGGGAGTGGCTAAAGCACCAGTTATGGCTGAAGCCCCAGAAGAGGAGCTGGATAAGTCCTCTCCAGCTGTAAATACCATAGAGGATCCTGCCTTGCCCATACTAGCAGGGGAGTATACAGGAGAAACAAGTGGGATATCCTTATCTGTGGTTATGGAAACACCCCTCGAACCCATGGCAAGCGCCACAGACAATGATGAAGACCAGGACCTGCAGCTAGTTGTTGCGGAGGCTGAGACTCTAAAAGCCCTTTGTTGGGGAGATAGAGATGAGGTTGATGATGAGAAAGTAAAGGCAGGGGAATGGATTATGCAGACCAAGAAAGGCAAGTTGCCGCTTCCTCAGTGGCAGCAACAACAAGTTTCGCCACCTTATACGAGGTCCAAATCAGGGGCTCGAACCTGAATCGGTAACTCTGTTCCTTCCCTTTTATGAATTTTGTTTTTTTACTTTCTAGTTCTTATTCTTAAAGGTTGGATTATGGCTTCTGTAAAGAAGGAATTGAGGCCTATAGGCCTTTTTTTGAGGACAGTCATTAGGTCTGCCATTTTGTTTACTATATAGGAGCGGAACGGACTCTTGCATGCAAGGTTAGTCTATGCTCTAATTTTCCTTTGTCCTAACTTCTGTTTGGTATGAAGATCTTATTTTGGAACATTCGAGGGATAGGCAATCCTAAATCTCGCAATCAGCTTAAGAGATTGGTTTCTTCTCATCTCCCAGACCTGGTCTGTATTGCTGAACCGATGATCAAAGCGTCTTCGATATTGGCCAGTTTCCTCAAATCTCTTAACATGGAGTGTGATGTTATCTCTAATGACTCTGACGAAAGGCTGGGTAATCTGTGGATTTTGTGGCATTCTAGAGTGGTGAAACCAGTGGTGATTACTAGGTCTAGACAATAGATCTCTGTCTTGGTTGATCAAGACATTGTTACTTGCGTCCATGCTTCCTCTTTAGTGGTGGGCAGAAGGCCTCTCTGGCAAGAACTATCCCTTCTCAGCCAGCAAGGCTTGCCGTGGCTGACAATAGGGGACTTCAATGCGATTCTACATGAGGATGAAAGAGTGGGGGCCAGGAAGTCAAATCCTTCATCAATGGGAGATTTTCGTGCCATGGTTGACTCTTGTGGCCTTATTGAAAGCCTTTATACTGGATTGCGTTTCTCTTGGTCTAATAATCAGATGGGTAGTAGGAGGATTCTCAGTAAACTTGATCGTTGCTTCTACAACCATGACTGGTTACTTAAGACAGGGGATTGGCAGTGCAAAAATCTATCTAGACTCTGTTCGGATCATTCTCCTATGCTCGGATAGAAATCAGAGATAGTCAAACCCCTTAACATCCCCTTCCGATTCCACAAGATGTGTATTTCCCACCCTTCCTTCAAGGAGGTTGTCAGGAAGAGTTGGGAAACAGTGGCATGGGGTAGCCCCATTCAAATCATGGTGCAGAAGTTCAAGAGACTCAAGGGAGAGTTGAAAGTGTGGAATAGAGAAGTATTTGGCTTCTTGCCTTCCATAATTAAAAAGGCCTCTGAGGAGATGGCAGTGATGCAAGGTATGTTGGATGCCGATCCTCTTAAAGACACTTTAGGCCAAGAAATTGGTTGTAAGGAAGAGGTTCTATCTAATGCTCAACTTCAAGAAGAAACAATGTGGAGACAAAAACCACGTATTAAATGGCTCAAAGAGGGGGATCGCAACACGAACTTTTTCCACTCGATGGCCAAGATTAGAAAGGGGAAGGCTATGATCAAAGAAAGTAAGAAGGATGATGGTTCTATCATATCCAATCAAGAGGACATTAAGTCTTATATTGTTGAATCTTACTAGGATAAGTTTGCAGTAACTCCTAACTCTCTTGACGAGGGGCTCCTTTCTTTAGTCCCTAACTTAGTGAAACAGGAGGAGAACGAAGAGCTCACCAAAATTCCTGATGTAGATGAAGTCAAGAGAGCAGTTTTTAGCCTTAATTAATCCGGATAGTGCTCCTAGTCCTGATGGGTTCCAAGGATGCTTTTTCCAAGAATGTTGGAGTATAGTGGGTCCTGATGTTACGAGAGCAGTCATATCCTTTTTCAAGGAGGGGAAAATGCCGAAAGAACTAAATTCCAATTTCATTGTCCTGATCCCGAAAGAAGACAATGCGACTTCTCTGAAGCAATTTAGGCCCATTTGTTTGAGCAACTTTTTGTACAAAGTCATCACTAAACTTCTGACCATTAGATTGAGACCGGTTGCAAACAGAATCATCTCTAAGGAACAATGTGCCTTTCTTCAGGGTCGGAGTATTCAAAGCAACATTGCCATGGCGTCAGAAATGATTAATGAATTGAGGAGCAAGAGGTTTGGGGGTAATCTGGGCTTGAAAATCGACATTTCCCAAGCCTATGATTCCCTTAATTGGGATTTCCTTTGGGATGTTCTGCAGAGGTTTGGTTTCCATAGAAATTGGTGCAATTGGATCATTGAGCTGGTCACTACAGCACACCTATCGATCATAGTTAATGGTGGGCCTTGCGGTTTCTTTGCAGTGAAAAGGGGCCTTAGACAAGGCAACCCCATTTCTCCTCTTCTCTTTGCTATTGCTGAGGATGTTCTAAGTAGGGGCCTTAACCGGATGCGTGATCAGGGCAACTTTCTTCCAATGGTGTCATCCACTAGGACAACAGGCCCTTCTCATCTACTTTTTGTTGATGATATTTTCATCTTCACCAATGGTCAAAGGAAGGGGTTGAAGCATCTTTCTAAGGGGTTGGATAGATACCAAAACTCCGCGGGCCAAATCATCAACAAGCACAAAAGCAAAGTCTTCCTTGGAGGGATGAGTGCTTCTAGGAAAAGAAGGAATGTAGAGTTTATGGGAATCAAGGAAGACTTGCTTCCTGAGAGATACTTGGGAGTCCCTTTAATTCAAGGTAAAGCTACTAGTACGGTTATGAGACCGCTAGTTGAGAAGATTTGCAAGAGGGCTGTAGGATGGATTGGGAGGCTTATATCCTTTCAAGGAAGGGTCGTCTTGGCTAGATCAATTCTGAGCAGCATGCCTATTTACAATATGGCAATCTACAAATGGCCCTCTAGCACTATTAATGATTGTGAAAGGATAATCAGGAACTTCATTTGGTCAGGGGATCCTAACAAGAAAAAACTAGTAACCGTAGCTTGGGACAAAATTTGCAAGCCTAAGGAGGAGGGAGGTCTTGGCCTTAGAAGGCTTAGTAAAGTCAACCTGTCACTCCTTATGAAACTAGCTTGGTACATGTGGAATTGCAATGATGAGTGGGCCAAATTCCTGAGAGGAGAATTCTTCACGGCTCAAGGTGATCCTAAATCTTACTACATTCGCTCCTCCATTTGGCCAGGCATCCGATGGGCTTGGACGGAGTTGAAAAAGCACTCTGGTTGGATCATAGGGTCAGGGGCTAACATTGATATTTGGAGGGAAGCTTGGGCGGGCAGCTATGCGGTTAAAGATGTAATCCAAGTGCCCAAGGCAATATGGAAGAAATGCATAGCCATGGTTGCGGACCTGATTGTTGATAAGGTGTGGCATATCCCTCCTCAAGTGCAATAGCTCTTTGCAAGAGTGGGCCTTCAAATCCCCCAAATTGCCTTGGGCAGCCAAGATGAGAAGATTTAGAAACCTTCAGTCAAGGGTTCTTTCTCAATTAAATCGGCTTTTGAAGTAGTAAGGGAAGAAAAATTCAACAGTATCTTGGAATAAATGGGTGTGGTCTAAAATCACTCAGCCTAGACAAGCTGCGACTACTTGGAAACTTGTCCAAGGAGCTCTCCCCACGGATGATCAGCTGCAGAAACGAGGAATTCAGATGGCATCTCGGTGTGGTTTATGCAATCGTAGTGAGGAATCAACTCATCACCTTTTTTTCAGTTGTTGGGTTGCATCCAATATCTGGAATCAAGTGATGTTTTGGTTTCAAGTTCACAGGACTTGGGTTGGGCTGAATGAGTTGATAGCCTTGAGTAAACACCGAAGCCCCATCATTAAAGACCTATGGAGCACAGCCGTAATCTCTTGCTTGCATGGCATATGGACCACAAGGAACAAGGGCCTTTGGGAAAATGGAGTTTGCAATGAGGGGGAGATGATTCGGAAGATTCGCCGGGACATCAAGGACGCAAGCCACCTCTCAACTAAATGTATGCATAACAACATCGAAGATTTGTTGGTGTTGAGGAATTTTGGTATAGGAGCTAAATCAAGGAAAGCCCCAAACATCTAGGAATGCTCGTGGTTGGCTCCTCCTGTGGGGTATATAAAGATAAATTGTGACGGGGCAGCTAGGGGCAACCCAGGTAAAGGCGAGCTTGGTGTGGTGTTTAGAAATCACGAAGGTTTTGTCTTGGGGGTGCTAAGTGGAGGTTTGGGTGTGGTGACCAATTATGTTGCTGAATGTGAAGCTATCATCCATGGCGCCATTTGGACAATATCTAAAGGCTGGGATAAGATTTGGATAGAATCAGACTCTGAAGCGGCGGCCAAAGCTTTCATCAAGAATGAAGTCCCTTGGGTCGTGAAAGCTAGATGGGAGACAATCAGGCAAGATTTCTCCTCACTTCGTATTAGTACAACGTGGAGAGAAGTCAACTTTAGCGCTGACTGTTTGGCTAAGAAGGGGTCCTTTCTTGATAATGGGGAGGTCCAATGGTGGGATGGTAGGCTGGCTTTCCTCAATTATATAGAGGAACCGGATAAGCTTTACTACAGGTTTGTTTTGTAATTCTCGGGGAGTGCGCAAATGATGGGTGGTTGTTGGGGTGCCAACCTAGTTGGGACGCCTTCAATCTATGTGATGTGATCCATCCCCTCTGGTTGTTTTGTTGTTTGTTGTTTCCCTTTTAATAAAATTTTCATTTAGCAAAAAATAAAGACAAACAAAAGATAAAGGTCAATTAGAGATGCCTCGTCCCATTCATATCTCGATCTTTTCTGAAGAAGTTTGGTGTAATGTTCTAAAAATGAGACAAATTCTCATCTCTAGCCCAACCTACCTTCAAGGCCGTGAATCCTGACCCAACCCAAACGAACGTCGGGCTTAGATTTCTCTGCCCAAGCCCAAGCCTATCGGGTTGGTCGGGTTAGGGTTGCTCAATTTATTAATTTTTTTTATTAGTTAGAAAGGTTTATTATTTTTTTTCATATTACAATTGTTTGTTGGTCAATATAATGACCTTTATCCAAGCCATTAAATGATAGCTTCATTTTCGTATCCTATTAAATAGGACCAAATTAACAAAATATATATATACACACATTATATTCGTCATCTTTACAGATTTATTCATACAAGAATTACAAGTTCAAAATTCTCCATGTAATCTTGTTATACTAATGTAAAATATGTATATATATGTGGGTTATATTAACGTGTGTGTGTGTGTCTATACATTAGCCCAACCCAATTTGATCAGGTTGTCAAAATCCAGGCCGAGCCCAACACAAGTACTGAAGGGCCCAACCCAACCCTAGCCCCCAAGTTGCAGCCCTACTTGCATTTGTGCATATACAGTGGAAATTCTCCAAATATATCCCATGACTAAAGTTATGTAAAAAATCTGAACATAACAAAATTTTCCTGCCAATTAATTA
This sequence comes from Euptelea pleiosperma, assembly GCA_035048495.1. Classification (NCBI taxonomy): domain Eukaryota; kingdom Viridiplantae; phylum Streptophyta; class Magnoliopsida; order Ranunculales; family Eupteleaceae; genus Euptelea; species Euptelea pleiosperma. The sequence goes on along the minus strand of CM068548.1, from coordinate 31,761,853 downwards.
ATATTTTGACTTACATGATCAAACTATGATGTACTGACAAATCAATTAGTTCCTCGATTTCATTTTCTAGAAAGGGTTTCGAAAGAAACGGAACATATCAAGTAAAAGAAAGTTTTATTTAGTTAGTTTTCTTTTTCCTAACCGTTTGCCCAATATCTGGTATGGAAATTCAAGGACAACTTTGAGTATGGCTAGTAAACCAGACTCAATTATGGAGATTATTTAGTCATTTCATTCATTGGGAGAATGCAGATTGATAAACATGGTAAAATTAACGACATTATTTTACGTAACATCTCCTGATCAACTAGAACAAATACATCGAAGACGACAAGCTAAAGTTTTCATCTCCTTCTACAACACAGAAGTACTTATAAAATTTCAGGCTTATTTTACTTCTAGTACTTGAATATGATTGAGCTTTGCAAAGTCAAGACTTCCTCATTTGTTTAATAATGCAGCCTTTGTCATTAGATGGCTCCCAGATCCCTGCAAACATCAAGCTCAATAAAATTAGCTCGGACATACAGATTCCTTACTACAATGAGTAGAGTTCATCAAATGGGTTTTTCACCAAATTCATAGCTTGTAGCAGCCTATGTAATGCATTCAATTCTTCTGGGGACCTGTACAAGAGTTGGGATTTTGATAACTTTGATTTGATGCTCAGCCATAGAATAATGATTATAAGGTGAGATCCTCAATCAAGGTTACTGAGATGCAATTCATAAATGTTGGTAGAATTTCGTATTTCCTTTTATTATTTAAAGCTTCCGTTTCATTCTTTTCATGGGAGTCCATGTGGTGATTCCTAAGAAGGATCGAAGAGGGAAGTGCATGAGTGGATATTCTTTCTTCTAGTAAAAATCAGCTACCAGCCTACCACAAATACCAAGTGGTCCGTGGTATATATGAGGATTTATCTGGGATCTATACAAGAAGTACTCCTTTTAGTGAAAACAACTGGATACGCATGAAGTTTTTCACTATTAGGTCATGTTCTTACCTCGTCTATTTCAGCTTGATTGTTGGTCTCCAACATCAGCCCAAAATGAATATGGGGAAAGTGTGCCCACTAGCAGAGAGAGATCATAAGTTATCATCAGTCCAATATGATATATGAAGCAATGGATCATCTTGGGTTGTTATGTTGCCTACTCACATTTTTGGCTGCTGTGCTGAATGCTTCCTTGTGGCTGATATCGGGATTATTGGCCTTGATCCTCTGAATCTCTTCTCTGCACCCCCCACATTTGTACCAACAATGGATGAGTTAATACTTGAAGCTTTCTCACTAAAAAAGTTGTTTAAATATTTGAAGGATGATCCATAACAGTTTCATTACTTTATGAACTGATTATAGGCAGAAGGTGCTCGCTGCCTCTTCTCTGGAGCTGCATAGATATATAAATTAGAGCTGCTAATAATGCACATAAACTAGCCCTTGTAGATGTTTGAAGAGGAAAACTCACGACGATTTATGATCCTTTCCTCGTTATTAGTAGTCGATGGAAGCATTGAGATCTTATTGCATTTTGAAGAGGAGCCGAAATGGATCCTGGAATCCGAAGAAGCGAAGCTTGGTGTCTGCGAAATTGCGAATAGGCCACATAAGCTTTAAAACTAGAAAAGGAAAGTAAAAGGGGGTAAGAATGTTCCTATTTCACGTACCAAAAACTGAATAGGAGAGAGCTTTGAAATGACTGAATTACTAGGAATGATTTTTACGGAAAAGAAAACCAGCTTGAAGTGACTGAATCAGTTGTGTCTAGGAAAAGAAAACCTGATTGACAGTATAGGGATTTGAGGGATCTCCAAGGTGATTTTCAGACTTGTTCCCGCCGTAGAAGACAAAGCTGATTAAAACCAAACGGGAAAACCCCAGAGCTTCGTTCGGCTGTCAATCAATCAAAGGGGAAAAGAAGACTGGCTGTAAAGTATAAAGCATAAATCCTTGGAAGTGGGTTTACGACGTTTTGGGACAAAACCTGTCTCAGATACATCTGTTGTCGAAAACTCGCTCTACCAAAAAGCAAAATTCGACGTTTTAGGGTTGACAATGGCAACTGCCAGGGTTATAGTCTCGTCAGAAGCGAGAGAGTTGCTTCAAAAGACTAGATCTTCCAACCCAGAAGGCTCACCTTCCTATTCCTCAAGAAATCTGAGAAACCCTATTTTTCAGAATTATTGTACTAGATGGACAGATTATATGATCTCCATCCCCCCTTAAAACAAGCTGGAAAAAATATATATATTAACAAATTTCTTTTCACCTGGAGATCTTGCCACGGCAGCGTTTGGAACGCTCCTGCCATGTTCACAGACAATAGATTGGCACAATGCCCGCAACGAACAGTCACGTTGTCGAACAAGCTACTGCATGGAACACTCACCTGCAAAAGCAAAACCGAAATTGAAGCAAGATAAGTAAAAAATAAATGGAAAACCCCAATCAGAAATAGGTTTAAACTTCAGAATCTCCATAATGGGTTTCTTTCTCTTTCAGCTAAATCTAGATCATCAGATAACGAAAATGAGAATAAAATAGACAACCCAGTCACATATATTACAAAAATAATCTAATTTTCTAGAGTTTTTGGTGTTGTGGGGAGAACCCATTTCGTTCTCTTCATTCTAAGACGAGAGTTACAAAGAAACCCTATCTTCCTTTCTTGTGTTGTAACAAAAATGATGTTCGTCGGCTCCCATAATCTAATTTTTTGTGGATCTGAAGCGGCAAACCCATTTCTTCCTCGTCTTAGTAGGATAATTATTTGAAAGAAAATACAGTTGAGATTTCTTTCATTTTTTCCTCTCCTGCACTCTCCAGCTGCTAGTTTTGACAGATTCCAGTAATTTTTGCAGTAAGGGAAAGACATGTTACAGGGATTAGAAATTAAGGGTGGAAGAAGAATTATGGTCGTCGGTGTATCATCGAAATATTGTTTCTTGAAGTTAAAAAGCCACTCTTTCTTCTCTCTCACTAGTTAGTACAGTCTCTAGCACTACAAATATGACTTTACTTTGACAGCAAAATAAGAAAAAAAAGAAAGTCTAACGATGGAGACTTGACTGTTACAAAAACGAGAAGCCAGAAAGAAGTTAATATAACAAGTAATTACAAAAACCACCCAGATCTCAGATCAAAGATATGATATTTTCTTAATATATAAAGAAAGAAAAAGAAAAACAAAAGGGTTTGATGAGATATTAAAAAAGTGAAATCTTCAAGGAGTGCTTTAAGATCAGATACCGCCAGAACGATATTGCAAAAGTTGCAAGGGATGTAGCAGACTTTCTCAGACGGGACATCGATGCAGCTTGACATGTCTATCAAGAAAGCTAATTTCTCAAAACCAGGAGAAAAAGAAAAAGCTTCTTTAAACAACGAAGGATAAAGCAAGTTGGACTGTGAGATGAGAGTTTATGTTTTTTTCTCGTTTTAAAGACGAGCAATTGAGTGATCTCAACTGTTTAAATGGTTGAGAGAGAGAGAGAGAGAGGAAAATGATATAGGATCCAAAGCAGCGAGATCCATAATCTGAACTATGGACTGGAAATGGGAAGAGAGCGGTAAGGTTGAGTACATTGATGACGGACGTCCGTCCCCAAAGTGGATGACCGACCACATTAAGAGCCACGTGGAAGACTCTTAGAGACTACTGGCAGTATGGATGTTTGGCTTGGCCCATCCCTATCTGGACCTACATACCAAAAATTTAGCCTGATTAGTAATTTAAATTTTCTAACACTTGGATCTTTGTACCAGAAATAATGCTACCATGAAAACGACTCCAATCCAAGGCTTAGAAATCACCGATGAGGCTAATTTTTGGTTGTAGGTCCACCTAGGGTTTGGCCAAACATCCATACAGTTATCGATCTTTAACATTGTGACACGTGGCTCATACTGTAGTCCTTCATCAAAGTATTACTCGGTAGGGTTTGGACCTAGGAAAGATGTTCCCCTCATGAGGATGACATCAACACAGCTCAGCCCAGTTGTGGATGAAAAGCACAGCTCAGACGTTCAACCTTTTGGCTGTATTTCCCATTCAAGACCAGACGAAGGCTATTTTGAATAAACGAGTACGACCACTCCCCCTATTAAATCTGCGGACGAGGGGGGCGATATTCAATCCCAAATTTATAATTACTAGCATCTCTATTTCCAGACCCAATTTGCTTCTTCTAGAACTCCAATGTTTTCAGTGGAATGGACGAAGCAAAATGTGCTCGGGAAATAGTAACTCCATCTACTCCACGGATAATTCAAGGGTCCAACGGCGTTTGACTCAAACGAACGTTGTGGGGCCCACTTTGGTTAGCCCCTGGGGTTGATTTTGAGTGACGATGATCTCCTCACCATTGGGATCATCCTCCAAAAAAATTAGGGCACTACGAGTTTTCTGACCCCACCAAAATTTGCTCTTCGTTCTGAGCCAGTTTATTTTTGAAGAGCAAATTTGGTGGGATCAGAAACTTTAGAATAGTCAGATTTTACTAGGGTGAGATCATCCTCACCCAAAATCAGCACTAGGGGCTCTCCCATGTGGGCCCCACAGTGCTCGTTTGAGTCAAACCACCGGTGACCTTATAACAACCCTAATTCAATAGTACAGGCACTTATAAACTGGATTTTAGTCTGAAATATCAAAGAGGACAAACATAATAAAGGCCCCATGATATAGAACATTGTTTAAAAACGGCCGTTATATTCGGATTGGGACCTTCCCCATTATGTTATGTACCATTTAAAGCTCAAAATATCAGCCGTTATTTTCGTTTTAATGACCTTTATTTTTGTGTTATAACGAAAATAACAACCGTTATTTTCTGAAAAAAATTGTTAACAAAACGTCCACTATTTTCCATTATAAATTTGATTGAAATTTAAAATTCAAATTTTGAATTTTGAATATTAGCACTGTTTTTTCCGTTACTTTTCATTTTTGCCTCTGTGTGTTACAATCCGTTATAATGGAAAAAACGGTAACACCTCCAATCCGTTACTAGCATCTCTATTTCCAGGCCCAATTTGCTTCTTCTAGAACTCGAATGTTTTCAGTGGAATGGACGAAGCAAAATGTGCTCGGGAAATAGTAACTCCATCTATTTAACTTGATGGATAATTCAAGTGTCCAACGGTGTTTGACTCAAACGAACGCTGTGGGATCCACATGGGTGAGCCCCTAGGGCTGATTTTGGACGAGGATGATCTCCTCACCATTGAGATCATCCTCCAAAAAATTCAGGGCAGTATGAGTTTTCTGACCCCACCAAAATGTGCTCTTCATTCTGAGTAGTTCATTTTGCCAAGAACAAATTTGGTCGGGTCAGAAACTTCAGAATAGTCAGATTTTTTTTAGGGTGAGATCAACCTCACCCAAAATCAGCCCTAGGGGCTCTCCCATGTGGGCCCCACAGTGCTCGTTTGAATCAAACCACCGGTGACCTTATAACAACCCTAACTCAATAGTACAAGCACATATAAACTGGATTCTAGTATGATATATCAAACACAAACATAATAAAAGCCCCATGATATAGAACAATATTGTTTAAAAACGGCCGTTACAAAGAAAATAAAATGGTCATTATAACGGATTCGGACCTCACCCATTATGTTATGTACCGTTTTAATGCTTAAAATAACGGCTGTTATTTTCGTTATAATGACCGTTATGTCTGCGTTATAACGAAAATAACAACCGTAATTTCCTGACGCTTTAAACCCCCAGTCCATTATAACGGCCCCTTTTAAACTTTAATATAGAAACGGAAAAGAAATGTGACAAGGTAGACTCTGACACTTTTTGGCATAAGGTAGCGCGATTTAAGTTACCACTGACGTCTCGGCCCACTGAGCGCATGGATGTTTAGCCCATTCCTTGGTGGTATACACACAACAAACCACGCTGATCGATAATCTTTAGCCATTAGATTTTAGTACCTTTTAAGGCGTGATTCTAGCAGTTGGATTCAAGAGTACTAAACCCAAAGGCTAAAAATCATCAAACGAACTGATTTTTGGTATGAATGTCTACCAAGGGGTGGGCTAAACATCCATGCGGTCAGTAGATCGACCGAGAGTAGCAAAAATCTAGGTACCAGACGCCAAAAAGCGTCATGTCTACCTTGTTACATCACGAGTTCACGACCCTATAGAAAAGCAGTGAAGAAAAATGAGAAAAACAAAACACAAACATTATCAGGATCTCTTCTTTGTCGGATTAGTCGACCTTATGGGTGAGGTGAGTGTGCTCCTTCAGCTTAGGTCCTTTTCCATATGTCTGAAATAATAAATAGCCTTTAACTCGATCTCTTTTTTTATTTGCTATATCGCCTGTGAATTAGTTTTATCTTTATCTCTAGAAAGTGAGTACTGAACCCAAAGTTTTAAATATGATGTTTTGGAAAAAACTATGAAGAAAATGAATCAAACATGTGTAACCACTTGATGAAGAGAAGCCCAATCAATGGTGTCAGTTTGAAAGAAACAGGTAAGTGATACATCTTTTTCTTTTCTCTTGTCCTTTTAACCTCATTTCTCTTCTCATTAATGGTGAATCAAGCAAGTGGAAAATGGATTGCCTACTTCATAGGGCATTTGTATAGGATTGAAGGTTCTGGGTCCCTCATCTATTTGATTTTTTGACAACTACGTACCCACCAATCTCTCTAGTCGCATTTCCGTGTTCTTCAGACACTAATCTTCTGGGCTTCCATTAATTCCTTCTTAGGAGCTAGATTCACCTGAAGCACCACTAACAGATAACATTTTTTTGTTAGTATAACCTAAGGCAGATGTGCTGTTCTGGCATTCACTTTTGTCGAAGCACAACCACCGTTGGATTCTCGAAATCTACCCCGAGAGCAAACGTGAACTTGTTGGTTCAGTTTTGTCAATGCACGGATCCCTACCAGTGAATGCCAGTTTCGATATCTATAGCAATTGTTTCCTTAAACTAGGCGAACATAGTTGGTGCGAAGAACATGCAAACATGTCACACTCATACTTCACTCATATTGCCATTCCTGGTATGCTAACTTCTGACGGGAGTATTGGCTTGAACGACCTTTCTCTTGTTCTAATCTCTTCGTTGAGTAATCCCATATCTACCAAGACTTATCTTATACTAGTGGGTGCAGGGCCGTCTTGATGCAAGTTTAGGCCTTAGGCAAAAATTCCATATATATAAGGCTTTTTTTGCTAAATATAAGGCCTAAAAATTCCATATATATTAGGCTTTTTTTGCTAAATAAGCATTGTATTAAAAGAAAAGAAACAGTTACAAGAAAATCGTTCAAGGAGTGGTTCAAAATATGCCTCACCATGGCATTAGGTATCCCAACCAGGTTGGCTCCCCCAATTCCATCAGTCATTTGCATTCCCGCCTCCCAACGATCTGTCACTTAATTCACAAATCTAATGTATATATGACTTGTCCGGTTCTTCTAAACATGGAATACAATCAGGCCTGTGATTCCACCATTGCTTGCTACCCAAAGCAAGTGAGCAAGCATAATTAGCACAGGAATCTTAGTTGAAATTAGCCTCCCACCAGGTAGAGGAGAATTTGACCCACTCAATCTAGTTACAAGATTTCTCCCATGAGTCCTTACCCCTCCATGGAATTTTACCTTGTTTGAAAGCTCTAATAGCCGCTTCGGAATCCGATTCTATCCATAGCCGCCTCCATACTTCCTCAATGGCTCATTGCACACTATACGCTATGGCCATATATTCCGCAGTGACATTCGTGACAATCCCAAGGTTCTCAGCCATCACCCCAACCACCTGAGTGTTCGAGTCTCTGAACACCGCTCCAAGACCGCCCATCCCTGGGTGCCTTTCCCTACTCCATCATAATTAATCTTAATCACCCCACTACAAGGAGCACTCCAATGGCACTCCAGAATTCTAGGCGCTTTCCTTGGTTTAGTTTCCAAACCCAGGTTTTTCAAAATGAGTAGGTCTTCCAGGGTATTTTCCATTGGTTAATTATTATTGTTAGTAGCGTATGTTATTTCCTCTTTAACCTCTGGAACAATTTTCCGTGGGTCCCAGTGCACATTGTTAAAGACAAGGTTGTTTCTAGCCTTCCAAATAACAACCATGGTTGCTATAACTACCGCCGTTCAAAGTTCCACAATCCAGGGGCTTCCACCCTTATAGTAATCAAATCATTCCTGCCAAGATTCACCAATTAAAGGTCCGGCCATGGCAGCAGAACCACCGAGTGATGTCTTCGCATATCCTCCTAGGCTGATCACAAGTGAACAAAATGTGTTTTTGATTTTCGCTCGTCCCTAAGCACATAGAGCATCTAGATGAAAGGGAAATGCCTCTTTTCTGAAATAATCATCAGTAGCTAGAACCCCGTGAATGATTTTCCATGCATTAGCTGTCGTTCTAGGATGGACCCTTTTACTCAAAATCTTAGTCGACCAAGCATTCTTAGGATTTCGTTTCCAGATCTCCTCGAACCCAGACTTGACCGTGAAGACTCCAGTGGTGGAAGATTTCCAAACTCTCAAATCGTTAGCTCCCCTAGGAAGAGATTCCATATTATCCAAAGGTAGTCCAACAACTTAGAACACCTCTTTCACCCTGTCGGGTATCATCCATTGTCCATTCTTAACGTAGAACACACAGCAGAAGAATTCATGGAGCGTTTGGATCGTCAAAAGTCCAAACGGTGTTAAAAGGACGTAATGGGCATTAACGCTAAAGAAACACTAAAAAGGACATAATAAGCATTAATGTAATTGTCTTTAGTGTCGGAATTGTGCGGGGCCGGACTTCTTTGAAAGGAAACGATGAGATCTTCGAAAGCCATTAGCTTTGCTTATGATGTACGCCTAATTTTGACCAAATTTCATCGTCTAGTGGGTCAAAACGGCATTTTGGCTATTTTTGGAGAATTTCATTTTGGCAATAACTTGAGCCGTGGAAGTCAAAATCACTCCCCGTCGATTCTGACGTGTTTTTAAGATCTGTGACTATCCATTCTATGATTAGTGAGAATTTCTATTTTTTTTTGTCTTTTTTCCTATTTTAGCCGTTTTAGACTTTTAGTAAGTTTCTAAGTCTCTTTACTGCTTTGCCCTATTTAAGAGGGTTGTAGTTGGACGAAAGGATGGATGAAGTTATTGTTTAAGTCTTCTTTTACTCTCTTCCTTATGGATTCAGGGTTTATTTCCGGTTGAAGACGGTGTTCTTCTTCCCAGTTCATTTTCGTGATTAACTTTGTGCTCCCGCTACGTCAAATTGGTATCAGAGCGAGAATTTTCTTTGTTCTATAGTTGCAAATGACAAACTCGATTCGGCAAACCTCGTGGATGGTGCTCCCGAGAATCAATCCGTATCGGCATCTATGTTTGAGGCCTTCTAATGGGAGACTCAACAATCACTACAGGATATGCATGCCGCGATTGCACAGTTAACTCTGGCTTACGGTAGAAATCAGATTCAGGGTAATGAACGACCGATACCCAACAATAGAAATATGCGTGATCGTGATCCAATGATCGAGAATAATCGTAGACGAGGCTATGATAGTGAGTCTAGCGATGAAGAGATCGATAATTTTGTTCTTCAACAATGAGGGTGAAGGAATACCTCGTAAGATCGTGATTTTCATCTCAAGGTTGACCTTCCTTCGATGGCCTTCTCCATATTGAGGATTTTCTCGATTGGCTTTTGGAGGTCAAACGGTTCTTTGAATATATGGAGATCGTTGAAGAAAAGAGGGATAAGCTCGTAGCCTACAAGCTTAAAGGAGGAGCCTCGGCTTGGTGGGAGCAGTTACGGCTATCGCGAACCCGTCAGGCCAAAGTCCCAATCCGATCATGGCTACGGATGAAGCAATTGTTGAGGGCGCGTTTCCTTCCCACCGATTATGATGAGGTACTATTTCAGCAATATCAAAATTGTCATTAAGGAAATCGCATAGTCCGAGATTATATTGCAGAATTCTACCGGCTATCAGCACGCAATGATCTGGCTGAATCTAAGTCACAGCTAATGGTGAGATTCCTGAGAGGATTGCAATGACCATCCAGGACCAGGTCGCGATGCAACATGTGTACATGCTGACTGACGTAGTACATCTAGCAACCAGGGCTGAAACCCAACTTGATCGCCTAGGGTTACGAAGTCAAACCATGGGGAAGTCCTTTGCACCTGCGATTCTGGCGTCAGAATCACTCCCCGTTGATTCCGTCGTGTTTCTAAGATCTACGACTATCCATTCTGTGATTAGTGGGAATTTTTATTTTTTGTATTTTTTTCTTATTTTAGCCGTTTTAGACTTTTAGTAAGATTCCAAGTCTCTTTACTAATTTTCCCTATTTAAGAGGATTGTAGTTTGATGAAAAGATGGATGAAGTTATTGTTTAATGCTTCTTTTACTATCTTCCTTGTGGATTCAAGGTTTATTTCCGGTTGAAGACGGTGTTCTTTCCAAGTTCGTTTTCATGATTAACTTCACGCGTCCGCTACGTCAATTCTCCACAATATTTTCTACTCGAGCTTTGAGCCTACTCCATACACTAGCAGAAGTGGATAACGTGTCCTAAACTACCCCAATTTCCTCTGCAAAGGCAAAGAGAAGAGGGGATAACGCGCGGGTCACCTTTTATAAGACCTCTACCCGCAACAAAATAGCCACAAGGTCTACCATTAATCATAATGGAGATATATGAGCACTGCTTTTCGAGGCACTGTTAGCATCATTTCCTATAACGGGGAGTACAACTTGCTTCACCAATGGTCATTGACCGTCACTCACAGTTAGAGCCACGTGGCACATTATTAGAGGACACTGACCGTATGGATGTTTGGCCAATCCCAAGGAGGACCTACTAACCAAAAATCAATGATTTCTAAGTGTTGGATTAGAGTCATTTTCATGGGTTGATTTTAACTATGAGAATTTAAGCATAATTTGGTTACAAGATCGAAAGGTTTGAAATAACTAGTGAAACTTCTATCATAAGATGTTGTGACCAAAGCCGGTGACAACCCACAATACGAGCCACATGGGACACTATTAGAGGGCAATGACTGTATGGATGTTTGGCCAGTCCCTCGGTGGACCTACAAAACAAAAATCAGCCTGATTAGTCATTTCTAAGTGTTGGATTGAAGTTATTTTCATGGGTTGATTTTAACCCACTACACCAAAGTCATTTCCAAGCGTTGGATTGAAGTTACTCTGGTACGCAACAAATTGCAAATGTTATTATCTCAAGAATAATCTAGATCACAATCCTCTCAAGAATAATCTAGATCACAATCAAAGCTTACCATGTATATATACCTTGTTACCTTATATTGTAAAATCCCTCTTCTATATAAATGATACATTGGTCTCTCCTCAAATCACCAAGGAAGAGAGAATCATCTCTAATCACTACAAGAAATTCGGCTTATAGCGACGGACTTTTAGTGACTGCCAGGAAAAACCGTCTCTAAATAAGAATATAGCGATGGTAAAATGCCCAACCATCGGTACATGGATTTGGCTCCAAAAACTACATTATATATAACGACGGCCAGATATAATCCGTCGCTAAAACTATATAAAGCGACGGCCAGATGCTGACCCTCGTTATAAGGCACATTTATCGACGGTTTTTGGCCGTCGCTATATACAATTTTAGCGAGGGTCAAGTGGTGGCTGTCGCTATAAGTCAGGTTATAAAAAAAATTTTGGGTTTTCGAATCCGCGCGAAAACCCCTCCTCTTCTTGCTGTGTGCGAAACCCCCTTCACCGCCCTCTCCTCCTCCCTTCACCCCTTTGCCCTCTCCTCCACCGGAGTGCTTCGAACGCTATGTGCGAAACCCCCTTCACCGCTCGTCCATTGTTCGTTTGTCGCCGTTGCCGTCGCTGTCGCCGTCGCCGCCCTCCGTTCATCTTCCGCCGTTCGTCGAAGCTGCAGGTATGTTATGGTTTTTTAATTTTTTTCGTATCTCTCCTCCCCCATATGGCCGAATGGTTGTTTTTACCACTCCTTAGTGGATATATATAGCAAAAATCACCCTGATTCATAATCTCTAACCCCTTTTAGTTTTGAAACCCTCTTTTGAGGGTTTAGGGATAAAACCCTTGAAAACGACTACAATCCAATGCTTAGAAATCTCTGATCAAGCAAATGTTTGGTCTGTTTTCCCCAAATTTTTGGTCTGTAATCTAATTTGTGGTCCGTAAGTCTACCTTCCTAAAATTTTAAACCCTCTGATCAAGCTGATTAGTGATTTCTGAGCGTTGGATTGGAGTTGTTTCCATGGGCATAGTTCGTGGTAATTGCTTAAGGGTTGGGCTCCGTTAACAGATATAAAATGACAGGTAAAATGATAGGGACACAATATAAGCCATGTGGCACACTGTTACAGGACTCGGACCATATGGATGTTTGTCCTATCCCATGCGTTGATTTGAGTCATTTTCATGCGTTGATTTTAACATGAGAATTTGAGCAACAATTGGGGTTCAAGATCGAAAGGTTTGAAACCACTAATCAAGCAGACTTTTGGTTTGTAGGTCCACCTAGGGATTGGCCAAACATCCATACGGTCAGCATCCTCTAAAAAAGTGACATGTGGACTGCTTATCAGCCAATCATATGCTAATTTTAGCCGTGGGATATTGAGCATTATTTAGGGTACAAGATCCAAAGGTATAAATAGTCCAAAGAGTCAAACCAAAAAAGCTGTCATAAAGCTGCCATATGCTAAATTATAGCATATGCCATATCCTGTGCCAAATATAGCACAGGATATAGCATATGATATAATTTAGCATTGAGGTAGCACAGCGTTGGAGCACCTATTTTTGACCCACCGTGCTAAATTTTAGGATAGCACGGTGGAATAGCATAGCGTTGGAGATGCTCTTACAAACCACAAATTAGCCTGATTAGTGATTTATAAGTGTTGCATCTTTGTACCTCAAATATTGCTCAAATTCCCACGGTTGAGATCAGCCCATGAAAATAAGTCCAATCCCATGGTGGACTTACAAACCACAAATCAGCCTGATTAGTGATTTATAAGTGTTGCATCTGTGTACCTCAAATTCCCACAATTGAGATCAGCCCATGAAAATAAGTCCAATCCCATGGTGGACTTACAAACCACAAATCAGCCTGATTAGTGATTTAATAAGTATTGCATCTTTGTACCTCAAATACTGCTCAAATTCCCACAGTTGAGATCAGCCCATGAAAATAAGTCCAACCCAAAGCCTATAAATCACTAATCAGGCTGATTTTTGGTTTGTAGGTCCACCATGGGATAAGACAAACATCCATATGGTCCGAGTCCTGTAACAGTGTGCCACGTGGCTTATATTGTGTCCCTGTCATTTTATCTGTCATTTTAGATCTGTCAACGGGGCCCGACCCATGCCTTAAATGGCTGACTGATTGCACCTGAGAACACATTTTTGAAACCCATTTTGGTGTACCCATATAGAAGATGAATCAATGGCTGATTTTTGGTGAATTAATGGCTGATTTTAGTGGATACTAACCGTAAGGATGTGTGATAATCAAGTAAAGCTCAACACTATTTATCAGCACCTTTTCCAAGGAAGCTTGCATGTTCACAAGTATTTACAAAATGTTGGAACCCATGATTAATAACAAAGAACTGCTTGCATTAAGGTTCATCATTATGGAATACAAAATAAGGATAAGTTTACACTCGCCTTTCTATTCTTGTGTATCTTGTGTATCTTTTTAGATTCATCATTAGCCTGCTTATGTTTAATGCATATACAAAATAAGTTTAATGCATATACATCATGCATGTATATGCATTAAACTTTAAGAATCTGTAGTCAATTATAGGTTTAAGCGTTTACAAGTTTTAAGTTAAGTCAAATTTAGGACCTCGACGTCTAAATCGGGCAAACGCGGTCCGAATCTCCTGAAATTTATTACAACATTTCTATTGTGTTGAAACAAATATGCTGGAAGAAACGGAATAAAAAACAGATGTCCGGTTAGGAATCTGTAGTCAGTTATAGGTTTAGGCATTTATAGGTTTTAAGCTAAGTCAAATTTAGGACTCCGATGCTCAAATCAGGCAAACGAGGTTCGAATCTCCCGAAACCTGTTACAACACTTCTATTGTGTTGAGCATTTATAAGTTTTAAGTTAAGTCATATTTAGGACTCCGACGCCCAAATCGGGCAAACGAAGTCCGAATCTCCCAAAATTTATTACAACACTAATATTGTGTTGAAACAAATATGCTGGAAGAGACGGGCTAAAAATAGACGTCCGGTTAGGAATCTGTAGTCAGTTAGACATTTCAAGATTTTTAAGTTTAACTTTAATTCTTTATTTCGTTTACACTGAATCGTAACATTTTATATATTAATTATTTTACTTTTATTTGTTTTGCAAGGCCTAGATGCTGATTGATCATGTCTTCTACTCTTTCAGATTGATTTTTCAAACTTTTATAACATTGTTAAATTTGAAACAGTCAATATTGTAGAAATTTAATTATTTAAGATATTGAATTTTTTATTTTCTTTACATTTTGATTTGATTAAATGGACATGGAATAAGGAAATGCGGTATTATATACATTACAGGTACAGGTACAACAAATTATGCAAAAAAATTAAAAAAAGATTTTATACTACCGAACCTTTTAGCGACGACCGGTGACCGTCGCTATAACATGTATGTAGCGACGGCCAGAACACTGACCCTCGCTATATATGACCTATAGCGACGGTCGGCTTAGCTGACCCTCGCTATATATATCTTATAGCGACGGGGAAATGTTCTGGCCGTCGCTACATACATGTTATAGCGACGGTCACCGGCCGTCGCTAAAAGGTTCGGTAGTATAACACAAATTGAGATACACCGACGGGCATTTTTGAGGTGGCCGTCGGTAATAACTTTTACCGACGAAATTTATAGCGACGGTCATCCTGGCCGTCGGTATAACATATAGCGATGAATTTTGCCCTACACCGACGGTCGGCGGCCGTCGCTGAAAGTCTTTTTTCCTGTAGTGAATATTACTTTTCAATCATAAGTTCTTATGGTATCAAAGCCTCTCTAAGAGCCTATTTCTTGTTTGCAACCAGCAACCCGTTTCCCATCTGCAACCTGCAATAATACTCATGGCACCCTCAATAACCTACTCATATCCCTCTCATATCAACATCTCGAGTTTCATTACTTTGAAACTCAAACAGTCCAATTATCTCATGTGGAGAACACAATTAGAATCCTTGATTGAAAGCCAAGAAGTAATTTGCTTTCTCAATGGAGACACAATCATGCCGGCTCAAACCATCACCTCCGACGATGGAAAAACCTCCGCCAATCCAGACTTTACGACATGGATAAAAACTGACAGGTTAATCAAAGCTTCGATTACAAGCTCGCTTTCCGAAGAAGTGCTGGGCCTTGTTGTTGGTCTAGCTTCTTCCAAAGATGTTTGGACTACCTTAGAAGATGCTTTTGCACGAGATTCAGAAGCTCGAGAGTATGAACTTCTTCAGCAACTTCGAGTTCTCAAAAAGGTACGTTGACATTATCAGAATATCTACACCAATTCAAATTAATTTGTGATGAACTTAACGTTATTGGCAAGCCCCTTCCCGATAGGAAAAATATTTTTAACTTACTTACAGGTCTTGGACCACGATACGAAGCCTTCACCACTACCTCCTATTCCATCATATAGTGAGGTTCTACCACTGTTGCAAAGCCATGAACTTCGCAATAAAGAGTATGGTACAAATGATCTTAACCCTTCAATGGCCTTTATTGGCTAACGCTTCCATGGGGGCAATCAAAATTTTTGAGGCAGAGGTAGAGGCTTCAATTCACGAGGACGAGGCTTCACCCAGGCAGGTCAACATGGAGGACCTCAACAATCGCCCATTCCATTTGCACAAGACGCTTCAAAGGCATTAGAAGTGCTGATCTGGAGAACAAATGTGAACTTGTTGGTTCAGTTTTGTCAATGCATGGTACCCTACTAGTGAATGCCAGCCAGTTTCGAGATCTACAGCAATTGTTTCCTTAAACTAGGCGAACATAGTTGGTGCTAAAAACATGCAAACATATCACACTCATACTTCACTCATATATCAAGGCATTTCTCAATTAACGTTCATAATAATTAACCGATCAACCTACATTTTAATAATCGAGCTCAGGGATACCTTCGACCTCCCGATCCAATGATTAGGCGGTGACCTTTGCGACATTACTTGCCTTTATACTTAAAAACTGAGCTGTCCTAATACAAATAGAAGACGACCACCGGCACGTATTTGGAACTCTTGTTGAGTTCTTATATAGCCTTGATTAGCTTAATTTAAGCATCCAATCATACCACCAAATTCAGTTCTTATCATGGTATGAAAGCAGGTCATCCAAGGACTTGTGCTCTACTTATTGCCATTCCTAGCTAGTATGCTAACTTTTGACGGGAGTATTGCTGGTACCCGTTGGGCTTGAATGACCTTTCTCTTGTTTTAATCTCTTTGTTGAGTAATCCATATCTACCAAGTCTTATCTTATACTAGTGTGTGCAGGGCCATCTTGATGCAAGTTTAGGCCTTAGGCGAAAATTCCATATATATAATCTTTTTTTTGTTAAATAAGCATTGTATTAAAAGAAAAGATATAGTTACAAGAAATCGTTCAAGGAGTGGTTCAAAATATGCATGACCATGGCATTAGGCATCCCAACCAAATTGGCACCCCCAATTCCATCAATCATTTGCATTCCCGCCTCCCAACTCTGTCACTTAATTGACAAATCTAATGTATGACTTGTCCGGATCTTCTAAACATGGAATACAATCAGGCCTGTGATTCCACCATTGCCTGCTACCCAAAGCAAGTGAGCAAGCATAATAGCTTCAGAATCCAATTCTATCCATACCCGCCTCCATCCTTCCTCAATGGCTCGTTGCACACCATACGCTATTGCCATATATTCCACAATGAAATTCGTGACAATCCCAAGGTTCTCAGTCATCACCCAACCACCTGACTGTTCGAGTCTCTGAACACCGCTCCAAGACCGCACATCCCTGGGTTGCCTTTCGCTGCATCGTATGTTGTTTCCTCTTTAACCTCTAGAACAATTTTCCCCGGGTCCCATTGCACAATGTTAAAGACAAGGTTGTTTCTAGCCTTTCAAATAGCAACCATGGTTGCTATATCTGTCGCCGTCCAAAGTTCCACAATCAAGGGGCCTCCACCCTTATAGTAATCAAATCATTCCTGCCAAGATTCACCAAAGGTCCGGCCATGGCAGCAGAACCATCGAGTGATGTCTTCCCATATCCTCCTAGGCCGATCACAAGTGAACAAAATGTGTTTTTGATTTTTGTTCATCCCTAAGCACATAGGGCATCTAGATGCACTACTAGAAAATTGACTTTCAGCGACGGCCACCGGCCGTCGCTGAAAAGCAAAAACCCGTCGCTAAAACATACAGCGACGGTCGACCTGGCTGTCGCATACCGTCGCTGTATAGTACCGTCACTAATAGTTATAGCAACGGCCACATAGAGATTGACCGTCGCTATAAAGTTTTTCCCGCCAAAAAAAGATGGTATCAGAAACTATTTTAGTGACCATCTAGAACCCCTACAGTGACGGTTATGGCCGTCTCTAAAAGTACCAATCAGTGACGGTCAGAGTCTGACCGTCGCTATATAGTAGGTTCTTTTATTATTAGCGACGGTCGGTGGCCGTCGCTAAAACCTCTTTTTTTTTTTTTGATTTTTTTGCTGTAATCTTTTTTTTTGTGTAAATTCCCCTGTAATACCTGTGACCTGCCTTCATTCAAAAATATACTACGAAGCAAATATAATATAAAACATACATTATCTAATCCAAAATTGGCTAAATAGTAAAATGTCCAAATCTTCCAAAGTAACTATACAAAATTTCAAAATATTCCATAATTAATGTTATCAGCACCAAAAAAGATACGAGTAGGATAAGAAGATGACACATGACTGCATCATATCAATCAGCACCTAGTCCCTGCAAAACGAATAGAAAAATAATTAGAACTGTAAATATTAAAACTTAGTTTAAACAAAATTGAAAGTTCTAATTAAACTCGACATAAGTTAAAACTTTAAAATTTCTAAACCTATTTACTATAGATTTCTAACTAGACATCTATTTTGGCGTTGTCTATTCTAACAAATTTGAATGAACATATTATAAGTGTTAGATAAGGTTTCAGAATATTCAAATCTCGTTTGCCTGATTTAGGTATCGACTTAAGTTAATACCTTAAAATTCCCTAACCATATAATTCACTATGGATTCCCAACCGGACATCTATGTTTTATGTCGTCTTTTCCAACAAATTTATTTCAATATATTATCAGTGTTAGAAGAGATTTCATGAGATTCAGACCTCATTTGCCCGATTTGAGCGTTGTGTTTCCGAAATTGACTTAAGTTAAAACCTTCAAAATCTTTAAATACATAACTCCCTATTGATTCCAAAATTGACACTTGTTTTTTATGCTGTCTCTTCTAACTGATTTCTTTCAAGATATTAAATGTATTAGAAGAGGTTGAAGGAGTTTCAAAACTTGTTTGCCTGATTTGGACGTCGAGTTCAAAATCGACTCAAGTAGTTAAAACTTTAAAATCTCTAAACATTTAACTTATTACAAATTCCCAACTGAACCTCCATTTTTTACATTGTCTTTTTTCGCATATTTGTTTTCACTCACTAAATGTGTTGGAAGAGATTTTTGAAGATTTAGACCTCATTTGCTCAATTTGAGCGTCGAGTTCCAAAATTGACTTAAGTTAAAATCTTGAAATCCCTAAACTTTTAACTTATTACAGATTCCTAACAGAACCTCCATTTTTTACATCGTCTCTTTCCACATGTTTGTTTTACCTCTCTAAATGTGTTAGAAGAGGCTTTTGAAGATTTAGACTTCATTTGCTTGATTTGGGCTTCGAGTTTCAAAATTGACTCAAGTTAAAACCTTGAAATTCCTAAACTTTGAACTCATTACAGATTCCTAACAGAACCTCCATTTTTTACATCGTCTCTTTCCACATGTTTGTTTTACCTCCCTAAATGTGTTGGAAAAGGCTTTTGAAGATTTAGACTTCATTTGCCCGATTTGGGCGTCGAGGTCTAAAATTGACTTAAGTTAAAAACTTGAAATCCCTAAACTTTGAACTCATTACAGATTCTTAACAGAACCTCCATTTTTTACATCGTCTCTTTCCACATGTTTGTTTTACCTCCCTAAATGTGTTGGAAAAGGCTTTTGAAGATTTAGACTTCATTTGCCCGATTTGGGCGTCGAGTTCCAAAATTGACTTAAGTTAAAAACTTGAAATCCCTAAACTTTGAACTCATTACAGATTCCTAACAGAACCTCCATTTTTTATATTGTCTTTTTCCACATGTTTGTTTTACCTCCCTAAATGTGTTAGAAGAGGCTTTTGAAGATTTAGACTTCATTTGCCCGATTTGGGCGTCGAGTTCCAAAATTGACTTAAGTTAAAACCTTGAAATCCCTAAACTTTTAACTTATTACAGATTCCTAACAGAACCTCCATTTTATACATCGTCTTTTTCAACATATTTGTTTTAACTCACTAAATGCGTTGGAAGAGGTTTTTGAAAATTTAGACCTCATTTGCCCGATTTGGACGTCGAGTTTCAAAATTGACTTAAGTTAAAACCTTGAAATCCCTAAACTTTGAACTCATTACAGATTCCTAACAGAACCTCCAATTTTTACATCGTCTCTTTCTACATGTTTGTTTTACATCCCTAAATGTGTTAGAAGAGGCTTTTGAAGATTTAGACCTCATTTGTCCGATTTGGGCTTCGAGTTCCAAAATTGACTCAAGTTTAAACCTTAAAATCCCTAAACTTTGAACTCATTACAGATTCCTAACAGAACCTCCATTTTTTACATCGTCTCTTTCCACATGTTTGTTTTACCTCTCTAAATGTGTTAGAAGAGGCTTTTGAAGATTTAGACTTCATTTGCTTGATTTGGGCTTCGAGTTTCAAAATTGACTCAAGTTAAAACCTTGAAATTCCTATAATTTGAACTCATTACAGATTCCTAACAGAACCTCCATTTTTTACATCGTCTCTTTCCACATGTTTGTTTTACCTCCCTAAATGTGTTGGAAAAGGCTTTTGAAGATTTAGACTTCATTTGCCCGATTTGGGCGTCGAGGTCTAAAATTGACTTAAGTTAAAAACTTGAAATCCCTAAACTTTGAACTCATTACAGATTCTTAACAGAACCTCCATTTTTTACATCGTCTCTTTCCACATGTTTGTTTTACCTCCCTAAATGTGTTGGAAAAGGCTTTTGAAGATTTAGACTTCATTTGCCCGATTTGGGCGTCGAGTTCCAAAATTGACTTAAGTTAAAAACTTGAAATCCCTAAACTTTGAACTCATTACAGATTCCTAACAGAACCTCCATTTTTTATATTGTCTTTTTCCACATGTTTGTTTTACCTCCCTAAATGTGTTAGAAGAGGCTTTTGAAGATTTAGACCTCATATTCCCAACTTGACATATTCCCAACTTGACATCTATTTTTGGCGCCATCTTTTAGGCATGGACAACTAACTAATAGTAGTAGACAGCTAAGACAACTAATTCTTATTAAACAACAAACCATAAACAAATCGATGATAATTCAGTAATTGAATGCAATAATCTTAAAAAGAGTATGGACATACCAAATCCTCCTCATCGTCTGAACGGTGTTGAGCTTGGCTGGGAGGCGGTATGGTGTGCGTGGAGTTCAAAAATTGTTGCATCTGCTCATGCAACAGCTTCTGTACCTGCTCTTGCACCTGCTGTTGTACCGTCTCCTGTTGCCTCTGCATCTGCTCTTGCATATTCTGCATCGCTTGTTGTAGGTCCTTTACTTCATTTTGAAGATTCATATAACTAGAACCAGTAGACGAACTAGATGATGAGCCAAAGACTGAAGTCGGCGTTGGGCCTAGGCCTAGGCCGCGTACACGACCGTGTCGCTCTCGACCCACCACAGTGGTATATATGTCGTCGGGTGTAAGTGCAGGAGTAGAAGACTCACCACTCTGTACAATCTCAGAAAGTTCCTTAAATTTTGACTGCATTCAAAACAAATTTATTAGTAAAAGTCAATTATATTTGAAATAAACATTTTACATACGTACCATGATGCCGGCAGATACCGAATCAACTGGTGACCCATCTTTTCTTGTATGAGTTCGGATATACAAACCAATTCGGGTCGGTGGAGTACCATCTTCCTGAGTCTATCCTTGAGGAAAATATAAAAATATGTTACACAATTATAAATCATTGTGACTTCAAAAGACTAAGCCAAATAATGAAACCATATACATACCTCTTCCTCTCTATAGCGTGCGAAGCTCTTCGTCCCCCCCGTATGTTTAACGGTAAGCTTACTACGGTTCTCCTTATTTGTTTTTGCCACAGCCTGCAGAAATTCAATAACATTATAAAAATTTCTTGACATGAAAAAAAGATTATAATCAAATTTTATATTTTTCATACTTGGGCCTCAGAAGAACTCCAGTATTTGACAAGCCATGCCCAATCTGCATCTGTGACCCCGTTAGGTTTATTTTGTAACCGACGCTCATCTGTATCCATGGCACTGTAGTTTTTTTTCAATTTTGCTTTCCATCCTTTGTATTTTGTTCCCAATGACTGCATGACCCACTTCTTTCTGTCATCCCCAATATCAGCATGTGCCTGAAAAGTCCAAAAAAAAAGTAAACACAGATTACATCTTCAACTAAAAGTGAAGATAATAAGTAAACCAAAATATTAACTTGTTTTTACCTTTATCTCCTCCCACAACCTGTCCTTTGCATGGACAGGAATCTTACCCCAGTCCTTGGCCCGCAACGAGATGTGACCAGACTGCCTAAGAGTCACCCCCAATATGTTGCTAAATTTTCCACAAGTTTTGCCTACTGGTTGGCCAATTTCATTCCATTCGACTTGCAATTTTTGGCCAGCCTGAATGCCGAAATGACCCACGCCTCGCGTGTGTCCTCTCCTCCGAATGCTAGTAATAGCTGTTTTGAAAAATTTAAAACAAAACAAAAAACACGTAATGAGTATACACTATTTGAATAACACCATACAATAATAATCAGTAACTTATCATACATGTGCTACTACTCCCGGGCTGAGTCGATGGGGGATTTGCTCTCACTAAATGCGAGGCCCCCAAAGTCGATGGGGGATTCGCCCCCTCTTGTCTGGCTGAGGCATTTGCCCCCTCTGACTGCTTAGACTTTTGATGTCGTAACATTTTTAAATTCCTACATGAATATTGAATTATATAAGTTACATATATGCATGCATCATCAAGATTGACAAAGAATAAGTCAACATAGAAAAATAAGTCAACGTAGAAGAATAAGTCAATTTCATTAATCAAACATCTTACATAACCTTACATTTCATTAATCAAATTAATCATCCCCATCATCAATAAAGGCTTGATCTCCTTCATAACCTTCGACAGAAACTCCAGCAATATCACTCCTAGTCCAAGTGAGGTCATCATCATTGGAGTCGGTTGAATCTTGGTGTAACCCAGCTTCATTATCTTGAAACGGCTCATCTTCTAGGTCCTCGGTCGACTCCATATGATATGTGTCTCGTGGTTGTGTCTTTAATGCAATGCGCCAATCATCACTAGTGATGTCTTGGATATAAAAAACTTGTTGTGCCTGATTTGCAAGAATGAATGGTTCATTGGTATTTAAGGTTCGCGTGACATTCACACAGTTGAACCCATACTCATCTACTTTGAATCCCCCACTATTCATGACATCATACCAATGGCATTTAAATAACACGATCCGATTTTGACAAGGATATTGTAACTCTAGAACATCATTTAAGATGCCATAATATCCAACATTGCCTATCATTGGGTTCGTGTCTCTTGCACTTGCAAAGCTATTAGTGGTTGCAGTTACAAAAATTCCACTATTCTGAGTTTTCCTTTGTTTCTCTCTATCTTGTGTGTGAAATCTAAAGCCATTTACAATGTACCCCTTAAAATATTTCCCTGTCCAGGAAGGACCCAAAGATAACAATTCGAGAGATTCATTTACTTCCTCATCATTAGATCGCATGTGCATAACCTATTCAAATTGAAAAATGAAGTTAATACATTTAAAACTATATAATTACGCTTAAAATTTAAAATTTTTTGAATGATATCTAACCCTTACATGATCTTTAAACCACGAAGGAAACTCCTTAATATGTTTCCGCTCCAGATCCCTAGGACCCATACGTTTATTATTGACATTGATTATTTGTTTGTGCTGCCTGTACAATAAATAATTTGATTATAATCCAAACCCAAGAAAAGCATTAAGTACCAATGTATAGGAAATACATATCGGACATATATTTAAAACGATTAGTCTTACTCAATAAACGGAGCGACTTCAGGGCAGTTAATGAGCACATAGAGATGAGCTTGTTCCCACTCAAAGTTGCTTAGCAAGTGTGATGTAGCCTTCCCTACAGTACGTCCAGTTCCTGCAAAAATAGATAACTTCCCATTTGGTTCCGCATCAACAGCATCGCTATTCCTCGCTAGTCGGTTGAACCTTGTCTCGATCCCATGCAAGTACCTCGAGCAAAATGTCAAAGATTCTTCACAAATATACCCTTCCGCAATTGAACCCTCAGGATAATTTCTATTTCGGACATATGTCTTCAGCCTATGCAAATACCTCTCAATTGGATACATCCATCGATATTGCACTGGTCCGGCCACCTTGGCCTCACCAGCTAGATGAATGGGCAAGTGCACCATAATATCGAAAAAAGCTGGCGGAAAGATCATTTCCATTTTGCAAAGTGTTAGAGCAATTCGTGATTCAAGTTGTTCTAGTTCACTCACATTCAATACCTTCGAACATAACTGTCTGAAAAACGTGGATAACTCGATTAAAACTGAACATACATTCTTAGGTAAGTTACCACGTATTGCAAGCGGTAGAAATTGTTGCATAAGAACATGACAGTCGTGACTCTTGAGCCCAGAAATCTTGCACTGTTTGACTTGAATACACCGTGAGAAGTTCGATGAATAATTATCTGGAACCTTGATCTCCTTCAAGATTTGACAGAACTTTCTTTTCTCAAGCAAAGACATCGTATGGCATGCAGGGGGTAGTAAAAGTTTTTTCCCATCTGGTATCGGGTGAAGTTCTTTCCTTATACCCATTAACTTCATATCTACACGAGCTTTTAAGTTGTCTTTTGAACCCTCCATGTTTAACAGTGTCCCGATCACATTATCACAGACATTTTTTTCAATATGCATAACATCCAAATTATGTCGCAACAAGAGATCTTTCCAATACGGCAATTCAAAGAAAATACTCTTTTTCTTCCAGTTCTTTGGTAAATTACAATCATCCCTCTTTCTCTTCCTCCCGGTTTTATCTTTATCTGCCTTACCAAATGTAATCTGCTCATAGTCACGCAATTGATCGAGCACATCCCCTCCAGTCAACGGTATTGGTGCACTTTTCAATTCCTTTTTGCCATCAAACGATTTCTTATTCTGTCGAAATTTATGATCAAGTGGAAGGAATCGACGATGTCCCAAGTAACATTCTTTATGTCCTTTTTCCAATCTAACCGAATAAGTGTCTTTGTGGCAAGATGGACAAGCAAGTTTTCCTTTAGTGCTCCACCCTGATAAGTTCGCAAATGCAGGGTAGTCATTAATAGTCCATATGACTCCTGCATGACACCGAAAATTCTGCTTTAAAGAGGCATCATATGTATCAAATCCATCTGTCCATAATTCCTTCAATTCCTCTATCAGTGGTTGCAAGTACACATCGATGTTGTTCCCAGGAGCTTTGGGGCCAGGAATAAGCAACGTCAACATGAAAGATGTTTGCTTCATACACATCCACGGCGGCAAATTGTATGGAATAAGAATTACGGGCCATGTGCTGTGAGGAGTACTCGTATAACTAAAAGGAGTGAAGCCATCGCTCGCTACCCCAAGTCTAACATTTCTTGATTCAGAACCGAATGCCGGGTATTGCTGGTCTAATGCTTCCCACGACTTAGAGTCTGCAGGATGCCTTAGCATACCATCTTTTATACGACCCTCGGCATGCCATCTCATGTGTTCGGCTGTTTTTGAACACATAAACAACCTTTGAAGCCTCGGTTTTAACGGAAAATAACGTAAAATCTTTGCAGGTATTTTCTTTTCCACTGTGGACGAAGCGGAAGCATCTTCAGTAAAACGACGTGAAACCGATTTCCGCCTGGACTCACCACATACAATACATTCATTTGCGTTCTCATGTTCCTTCCAAAATAACATGCAGTCATTTGGACACGCATCTATCTTCGTGTAATGCAGGCCAAGATCTCGAAGCATTTTTTTTGATTCGTAATGATTCTTAGGTAACTTTTCACCAACCGGAAGTGCCTCTTTTAATAACTCAAGCAACATGTCGAATGATTTGTTACTCCATCCATTAAGACACTTCAAGTGCAACAATCGTACAAGGAAAGATAATTTCGAAAATTTAGTGCAACCTGGGTACAGTTCATTCTCAGCATCCTTCAACATTTCGTAAAATTTACTCGCTTCTTCATTTGGCTCAGTTGATCCGATCTCATCCGATTCGTTCTCCTCTTCACGATCAAGATGGGGTATTCCAAATGCATCATGTAGCAAGCCTTGCATATCATCACCCTCATCATGCTCATCACTCGTATATTCAACATCATACATACTCTCTCCATGGCGCAACCAGATGGTGTAATTCGGATTCATCCCATTAAATACCAAGTCAGTATATACTTCTAGTCGATTCTTTACGAACGCATTGCAACAATTTTTACATGGACACTGGATCTTATCCCCAAATCTTGTACGAGAAAATGCAAAATCCAAGAATTTGTCTACTCCAGCTAGATACTCAGGGCTATTTTTCGGCTTTCCAATCCAACTTTTATCAATCGACATATCTGATTCAAAGCGAAGCCACCTTCAACCAAAAGCACATTGTCACACACAACTCAAATGCATATACATCATACTTCCTATCTCCTCTCTATCGGGTGGGTTGATCCTATCCCATTCAGAAATGCATAATCTCTGTTACACTCAATAGCCAAATGATTATTTTTATTTGAAGAATAATTTCGGCAGCATTTCCCCATAGCTCTCCAAGTACACGACTTAGACTAGGAGCAAAAATGCTACCTTGTCTAAATATGTACCCAGAGAACAAGAGGAATGCTTGCTGAAACTATTCTTCAAATAGAAATAAGCACTTGAACTATTGACTGTACCAGAGATTATGCATTCCCAAACTGTCCGAACGGACAATTCAAGAATTAACAGTAGACAATTACTCTTCATCACAAATAAGACAAAAATAATTGTTAACTTGATCAAATTTAGTCCTACATGAGAACCAAAGGTCAGAGTTTACAATTAATTTGTCTCAAATAAGTGATAAGGAAAATAATTGTCACACAATGATTCTTGAACGGGAGATCTAAGGTTTAATGCATGTATATGCATGATGCGTAAATTTCTAACCGATCAACTAAGAATTAAAGAAATCGATATAATAGATTCAAAAAAGATATGAAGAATAATAGACAATATAAGCAAAGACACCATAAAATTAATCACAATAAAAATTCTACCATCCTAAATATTAGTAATTAAAATGCATTATAATAAAAGAACAAAATAGAATAGATTGATAAATTATTTAGACTATCCAATTCAATACTATTCCACATACACATTCTATAGAAAATGGGAAATGAGTGTATGCCCTATACCTAAATGTAAGAAGCCGCAACAAGAATGATTTGATGAAACTTTTTTAACTAAAGTTCCTTAGCCGGCCACTCTCTTTTAGCCTAAAAAAGTGATTTGATTTCGTTAAAAAACTCAATCTTGTGTTTTCAATTCAAGTAGGTTGAATGAGGTGATTCTTTACCTCTTCAATTAGGTTTTGTTTATTTTCATAATAAACAAAAATGTGATGAACTTACTAAAAACTGTCTTTTATTTACATCGGATAGGTATAGAAAAGGCCCCAACTAACTCCTCTAACGCCTTGATAGCCTTCTCCCAAAGAATAACACCACCACTAATAGCCTTTTTTAAACCTTGTTTAAAATCTTGATATATACAACCATGTTTAGATAACTCATGTATTTAGGACCTGATTAGATCAAGGATGGAAGAACTAGTTCAGTGTTACAAGATACAATTTTTCTTCACAAAGCAACACATCTTTATGACCAAATATGAAAAAGTGAAGCTCAAAATGTGAGCCTCGAATCGTTACTTCAAAATTCAAAGTCTTCCCCCACCATGACTTTTTATAAGTCAATTCTTCATTTAATGTCTTTGGGAAAGAAAGTCTTTAGGGTTTTCAATTCAAATCAAATGCTTTTGCTTTTGTCCTCTAAAGCAAGAAAATGGTGATCTCGATCCATTTTAGATATTTCATGTGCATTAAAGCTATCTTTAGCTTAATTTGTTGCACATGTAATTCTTGTTTACTTAACCATGCCATCTTAACTCTTAACTAATGATGCTATTCTTCTCCTACGTCACAAGTAATTAAGAAGAAAAAGTAAAAAAAGAAAAAGAGTACTTGTTCTTAATTATCGAACCCAAAATTTAGTTATCTTATTGGTAATGTAGAAATAAAAAAATTCGATAAGAAAGGTCATTTTTTCATTATTGTTACAACACTTAATGCTAACTTTGCAAACAAGATACTGATTTGTACATGGGTTAAGCACTAAAACTTTATTTCATAGAAGATTCAGAACTTTTCTATCAAGGTTTGTAAAAGCTCTAGTGGTCAACGTACCTCCTAAGAATCACCAAGGTTCCTAGCACATTCTTCTAAAATTGATAGCCCATTAGTTCAAGTTATTCTATTACTCTGTTCTAAAATTGAATGCATTCAAATTAGTTTTTGTAGTAGATCCATATTTATATGATTATGCATGTCACAAGATGTTAATTGCAACTTATATAGTATTCACATCCTGTGCCTAGCTATGTCACTAAGGCCTTCATTCTGCCTTTCTCCAACATGTGTTTAGCAACATAAACACAACTTATAGCAATTGTTTTAGACTATTTAATATTAGCTTTGACACAAACACAACATGATTGAAGAAGATAGAGTTAAAGACACAACCTAGAATTAATATTGCCTCAAACAATGTCAAAGTAAATATTTCCTAACCGTCCTCTATATATTTGATGTTTTAAAGCTCTAGAGAGCATTTTACTAGAGCTAGCATATTGGGTTTGGGGTTTGGATTTTCACTTGATAACTAATAAAAATGGGAAATGGAAAAACAATGATATCGTGCCATGTGTCGCATGCCTTTTAACCATCCAAAGTAAGTCAAGATGAGACCATCAGTTGACACTGCGATTTCTTACTAGTTTATGTAAACAACCCATGCAAGTAGAAAGACTCATCATTTAATAATAATAAAAAAATAACCTGTCCAAAATCAGCAAGGAGGACAGAAATATAGATTCAGATATCACAAGAAATTCCAAGATATATTGATCACAAGAAACTTATAAATGATGTACAGATCACAACTTTTTTACCTTATAAATTTCCAAATCACAAGAAAGTCCAAGATCTAATACCCTCCAACACTAATCTCCTCTTAGCAGATTTACCTTCTTGAAATTCTTACGAAAATGACAATAAGCAATCTTTGAGTAACTAGAAACTAAAAGACCTAAAGTGATTCGGGAAAAAAAATTAATCAAATCAAATCTCGGCCTCAAGCATGAGCTCCTCATTCTAAGGTCGGTATGACAAAAGATAATGAGTCTATAGAAAGCCGTACATACTAAAGAAGCAGCCATTAATAGATCCAGTAAGATGACCAGTCTAAAAAAATGTACGAAAGATTAAACAAAAATAAAAAAATATTAGCTTTAACAACTAAGAAGTCTCTCAAACATCAAAACCAAAATAAACTAAGTCGAAATAAAGTCTAGAACGTCAAAGAAGCACGGATTTTGCAACACTAACCTCTGGACATTAAAATAAAATCTCAACTACGAAACAGTCCATGGTGTTAAGCATTCATAGAATGATCACTAAGCAGACTCTCAAGATCATTATTAAGAAATCCAGTTTTGAATCCGAGAAAACAAAGAAACAAGAGATGAAACATAACAATTTACACAAATCATCATCTAAATCCATCACAAAGCCTTAGAAAATTCAATCAAATAACCGATCTCTAAACCAAAATCTGCCTGATTAGTGATTTTTAAGCGATTTTATTGAAGTTATTTTCACGGGTTGATTTTAACAGTAGGAATTTGAGCATTATTGAGCGTTATTTGGGTACCAAGATACAAAGGTTGTAACACTAATCATGCTGATTTTTGGTTTATAGATCCACTGAGGGACTGGCTTAACAGTAGGAATTTGAGCATTATTGAGCGTTATTTGGGTACCAAGATACAAAGGTTGTAAATCACTAATCATGCTGATTTTTGGTTTATAGATCCACTGAGGGACTGGCTTAACAGTAGGAATTTGAGCATTATTGAGCGTTATTTGGGTACCAAGATACAAAGGTTGTAAATCACTAATCATGCTGATTTTTGGTTTATAGGTCCACTGAGGGACTGGCCAATCATCCATACGATCAGCATCCACTAAGAGTGTGCCACATGGCTCGTATTTTGCTTTGTGACAGATGCTGTGACAGAAGTTTAATCCAACAAAAACCCCAAAACTACCATTAATCCAGAAAAAATAAAAAAAAAACAAGAAAAAATTGGTTTATTTGTAGGCCAAACCATTGCTTTGGGTACTCTGATCTAGGGTTAGGACAAAACATCCATATAAACATAACCCATTAACAATCCACTTAGAGGGGTTATGCCAAACATCCAAAAGTTCAGAAATTGAGCAAAACAGTATGCATTGAAGCATTTTTTGGGTGCTAAATCCAACGTCGAGATAGCATCACGAGAAGAAAAGAAATTAGAACAAAACTTACCTGAAACGGCTGAAAACCTCGGGGCTCCTTACAGCTACAAAACCCAGCAATCACACCCTTCGATCCACCTACACACTCAAAATCAGTTTGATTGGAGATCTATAGCCTTCTCACCATTTGGGTGAATCACAAAACAGAAAAAAAAAATAAAAAACAAGACGTAATCGGTGAGAAAACTCACCTGAGATGGAAGAACAAGGTTTCCGCCGCCTTGAAGCACCGCCGGAATGAAACAACACCGGCGTGAAGCACCGGCGTGAAGCACAGGCGTGGAGTTCGTCGGGCAGCAACGGCAGCGACTGGAGGAGGATTGGAGGGGAGGTTTTCCTAACGGGAGGAAAAAAGGGTTTCGCGCCAAAGAGAAGGGGGTTTTCACCCTCGCGCCCTTTTTTTTTTCTTATATTCCTACTTTATAGAGACGGCCAGGGTTTTGACCGTCCCTAAATGGACTTTTTAGCCACGGCCCAATAACTGGCCGTCGCTAGTTTCGTGACTATAAAATAGAATTTCCCGGGAAAACTTCATACTAGACTTTCTGTGACGGTCATACTTTGGCCGTAGCTAAAAGTCACCTTCAGTGACTGTTTTACTTGACCGTCACTAGTAGGTCGTCGCTAAATCTTAATTTTCTTGTAGTGATGAAAGGGAAATGCCTATTTTCTGAAATAATCATCAGTAGCTAGAACCCCGTGAATGATTTTCCATGCATTAGGCTGTCGTTCTAAGATGGACCTCTTTACTCCAAATCTTAGTCGACCAAGCATTCTTAGGATTTCGTTTCCGGATCGCCTCGAACCCAAACTTGACCGTGAAGACTCCAGTGGTGGAAGATTTCCAAACTGTCAAGTCGTTAGCTCCCCTACGAAGAGATTCCATATTATCCAACGATAGTCCAACAACTTAATTAGAACACCTCTTTCACCCCGTCGGGTATCATCCACTGTCCATTCTCCGTAATATTTTCCACTCGAGCTTTGAGCCTACTCCATACACTAGCGGAAGCGGATACGGTGTCCTGAACTGACCAATCTCCAGCCCAAGCCCCGCTCCACAAATTGATATCTTTACCTGTCCCAATGATCTAGCCCATGAATTGCTTCATAGCCGAGAGTGCCCAATGAATCCCAAGCCAAATGGACGAGCTCATATAGTATGTCACATGATCTCCGTTTTTTTTTTAAATTCGCTTCATATAAGCCACCCATTCATCTTTGCCTTCCATGAGCTTCCATGCCAACTTCACGAGAAGGGATAAGTTGATCTCTTCTAAACTACGGATTTCCAGGCCTCCTTCCTTCACAGGTTTGCAAAGTTTGTCCCAAGCCAGATCGACTAACCATCTTCCGTTTAGAAGGGTCCCCTGACCAGAGAAAGTTACGAGTGATAGTTTCACATTCCTTGATAGTGGAGGAAGACCATTTGTAAACAGCCATATTGTAGATAGGAATGCTTTCCAGGATTGACCGAATAAGAATGACTCTCCCTTGGAAAGATATGATATGACCACCCACCCTGAGGCCCTCTTCCTAATCATCTCGACAAGAGGCCGTAATGCTGCCTTTGTGACCGTCCTTGCATCAAGGGCACCCCCAGGTATTTCTCAGGAAGCGTACCCTCTTTCATATTTAACAGATCTTCAATTCTACATCTTTTTGCATGACTCATATTGCCCATAAACAACCTACTTTTTTGCTTGTTGACCCGCATAGGTTTGATATTTATTGAGAAGGTCCAACAAATATTTGAGACCTTTCCTCTTACCATTTACAAAATGAAGATATCGTCTGCGAAACGTAGGTGATCGAGATTGTCTGGGTCCAATCCTAGAGGATGACATAGGCTTGATCTTCTTTTCTACCATAAGCTGTGTAATACCTCTACTGAGAATTTCCTCTACAAAGGCAAAGAGAAGAGGGGATAACGTGCGGGTCACCTTTTCTAAGACGTACCTTTACCCGCAACAAAAATAGCCACAAGGTCCACCATTAATCATAATGGAGATATGAGCATTGCTTTTCGAGGCACTGTTCGCATCATTTCCTATAACCGGGAGTACAACTTGCCTGACCAGCGGTCATTGACCGTCGCTCACAATTAGAGCCACGTGGCACATTATTAGAGGACACTGACCGTATGTATGTTTGGCCAATCCCAAGGAGGACCTACTAACCAAAAATCAATGATTTCTAAGCGTTGGATTGGAGTCATTTTCATGGGTTGATTTTAATTGTGGGAATTTTAGCATTATTTGGTCACAAGATCGAAAGGTTTGAAATAACTAGTAAAACTTCTATCATAAGATATTGTGACCCAAGCCGGTCACAACCCACAATACGAACCACATTGCACACTATTAAAGGGCGATGACTGTATGGATGTTTGGCCAGTCACTCGGTGGACCTGCAAAACAAAAATCAGCCTGATTAGTCATTTCTAAGCGTTGGATTGAAGTTATTTTCATGGGTTGATTTTAACCCACTACACCAAAGTCATTTCCAAGCGTTGGATTGAAGTTACTCTGGTACGCAACAGATTGCACTTGTTATTATTTGTATATCAACGGGCGTAGTCCGACTCTCGTATCCCCTAGGGTGTACCACTAAGGTTCATCAAACTTAATTATCTTGATAGTTTATATGTTTTGCTCTTAGCCATTATTATTCTCGATTATTCGGCATTTTGTAACACTTCTCCGTGGTAACGTTTTATTCTACAAGGTGGTTAGTTGTTACTTGTGGGACTTACAATTTATGTGAGCATTTATATTATGGTTAGTGACGTGGGTGTACATAATTCCATGAGGCAGGGGAAATAATTAGGTTTTGGTTGCTCTTTAGAAATTATCAAAAGTTTACGGATGTACACACATATATATTATGAAGTATGATCAAACATTGGAAAGTGAAAAGAATTTAATTCTAAGATTAGAATTTTACAAAAATGTCCCTGGTGCAGGTCAGGGTATTGCAAAAATGGTCCGGCATCGTCTTCTCCTTCGCGACTCAGATGCATTGGGCGTCGTCTTCTCCTTCAGCTCTTCTACTCAACTGAGGTTTCTGAGATGTGTCGGGCGTCCTCTTCTCCTTCTAGCTCTTATGCTCTCCTTATGCCGAATTAGGTCAACAGCGGGGACTTGCGAAGCAAACCGAAGAGAGAGTCGGGGGTCATTTGTTTTGTTGTTTTACTAAAATTACGACAAAGTCCTTTGTTCCTCGTGTCGTTAATTTGTTATTTTGGTGTAGCGACTATAGGCATTTGAGCATTATTGAGCGCTATTTGGGTGCAAAGATCCAAAGGTTGTAAATCACTAATCGGGCTGATTTTTGGTTTGCAGGTCCACCAAGGGACTAGCCAAACATCCATTTGGTCAGCGCCCTCTAATAGTGTGGCAACATCTTGCGACAGAAGTTTTACTCTTTGGTTTGTAGGTGGGCGCAAATCTCTGTCGCTTTTCGAGGCAGTGTTAGCATCATTTCCTATAGCCATCATCCTTACTATTGTCATAGACATGTTTTAAAAACGGCCGTTTAAACGGTAACGCCCCAAGCTCATTTTGTTAAAACCCGTTTTGAAGCTTTGAATTTAATGATCGTTAAAATCGTTTTAACAGCCATTAAATTCTGAAAATTTTTGTTAAATTCTATTTTTTTTTTGTTTTTGAAAATCAAATTTCAAATTTCAGCGCCTTTTTCCATTATTTTCGTTAAAATCCGTCAAACATTTTTTTCATTTTTGCCTCTGGCTGTTTTTTTGGTTTTAATGGTAACGCCCCCAGTCTGTTATGCCGTTAAAACGGCCTCCTTTAAACCTTGGTCCTAGGCTATAGACCACTGTAGTCCTCGGGATTTGTACTTCCTAAGAGCATCCAACGGTCTAAATTGAGGGACGGATCATTTCCCGCTCCTTTTTATCTGCCCATTCCCGCGCAAACTTTACAGAGATGACGTCATATCACTGCGCGCCCGCGTTACAGGATGGGGAGAGTGGAAGCAGAACCAATCCAGACACGAAACCAATATTTCAAGGAAAAAGATATAAAAAGGTATGCTGAAACTTTTTCAAATGCGGAAGCGCGATTTCTGTTTCTAAAACAGTGTTTTAAAACTCGTCGAGTTAACTCGAAACTCGGCCGAGTTGAATCGACTCGACTGGTTTTCGAGTTGACCCGGCAAAAACTCGGTTAGAATTAAACTCGATCGAGTTTTGGGTTGACTCGTCGATTTTCTCGGAAAATCGACGACTCGACTCGACTCGATCGAGTATATTTTTAACTCTTCCTTTGGCTTCAATATAATAAAAAAGAACAACAAAAAAATCAAAAATCAAAGAAACCCTATCCCTCTTCTTTATACCACTGTTCTACCAGCCATCCCTCATCGTTATTCCGTCACGTCGCCGTCCCTGTTCACACTTCACAGTCGTCGTCGCAATCACCTTCCCATCTTGCCCAAGGTGCTCTCTCCCTCTCTCATGATTTTTGCCGGAGAACCAAACCCCCTTCCTTTCTTTCTATCCCCACGGTGGCTCTGCGTTTTCGTTTATTCTTTTCACGGACCGGGTGGGAACAAAACCCCCACCCTTTCCCCTGATGTCGTTCTGTCTTTAGTTATTAATAAAATATTTCTCAGTCCTGATGTAACAAGGTCTACCTTTTCTTGTACGCCACGATTTGTGTTACCCACCGCCGCCATCTGGGCCCACTGACCGTATTAGACATTCAGACCAAAAATCAACTTGTTTTGTTGCTTTTTAGCCGTTGGTTTTAGTACTAAAATATAATGGTTGAATCCAACAGTTATAACTACGTCTTAAAAAGTACTAAAATCTAATGGTTAGAGATTACCAATCAGATTGACCGTATTAGACATTCAGACCAAAAATCAACTTGTTTTGTTGCTTTTTAGCCGTTGGTTTTAGTACTAAAATATAATGGTTGAATCCAACAGTTATAATCACGTCTTAAAAAGTACTAAAATCTAAAGGTTAGAGATTACCAATCAGATTGATTTTTGGTGCGTATATCCACCAAGGGGTGGGCTAAGCATCCATGCGGTTAGTGAGCTCAGATGGAAGCGGTGAATAACACAAATTCAAAAAAGTGAGGTATACCTTGTTACATCTTTTTTCATATCATAAACAATAATGTTAAGATACGAGAATAATGTATATTATATTAACTTAGCTAATATATATACTTTAATAATTTGTCAAGAAACCTTTTAAATCCTCCCATTTTAGTTAGGAACAAATTTTTATTGTATAATATATTATAATAAGTTATAATAATTAATAACATACAACCTCATTTTATTTTTATTTGTTATTTTTGTAAAAAAAAAAATCTACATCTATGAACAACTTTACTACACAAATATATATATATATATATATATATATTTAATTAAAATATTTTTATTTTCTCGAGTCGAGTTGTTTCGAGTCGAGTTAAGTCTCCGAGTTAACTCAACTCGTCAGACTTTCGAGTCGAGTCGAATTTTCGAGGTTTTGAACACTGGTCTAAAATCATCAAATAAGCTGAGTTTTGGTACGAGTCTCTATGTTAAACATCCATCATCCATGCGGTCAGTGGGTCCAAATGGCAGCGGTAAGTAACAAAAATGCGCTTCCGCATTTAAAATGATCTCAGGTATACGTTGTTGTATCATTACCCTATTTCAATTCAGGGCATCTCCAACAGCTATCTATGACTATTTTCATGTTTGGCTAACAATCAGTCTTTTTTTTTTTTTAATACCGATGAGAGCTTTCTACAAAAGGTATTATCTCCATTTGCTTCTTTAAAATGGCGAGGAGATTTAAGAAAGTTACCACTTTGTCCTTTTGTACAAATAACTTACTACTTTCTCAGTTCTTCGGTTTTCAAACAGTGATTCTCTCGCTCTTATGTCGTTGATTTTGGGGCTTTTTCATATTTTTTTTAAGGCAAAACCGATCGTTCGATTGGAAATCAAACACTAGTCTACAGTCAAAATGACACCCATTTCATCCATTGTTGGAACCCTACTCCTCTTTCTCTTTCTATAGCTTTGAAAATCCCTTTGAAAACCCACTAGCTTTGAAAACCTAATCATGTTCTTCTTATTATTTCATACACTGGAGTTTTCCTGCGTGTTTTGGCTGGAGAATGGCGTATACCGTCAACAACAACAGCGGGTCGTCCGTCCGTGTCAACCCCTTCTCTCTAAGCCCATGGGATGGAACCCAGCAACCCATCACCAATCCTCCATCTTTCGGGTTCGATCTCGTTAGCGTTGGATTGTCTGACCCATTTTCCGTCGGTGGGACGTCACATACCAGCGACACTGTCCTCTCCTTCCCTCACTTGGAGTACCATTAATCAACTGGGTTTAGGCTCTCCATTTGGGTGGAAGCTCTAGTGGGGATGACTAGGGTTTTTAAAAGGAGATTGATAGAACGAAGACAAGTCAAGGATCAAACACAAGAAAAGAGGATCAAGCACACTGATTTGAATCAGCGAAAAACAAATCCAAATCCTGCAACTTTTCAACACAAATGTAGAGATGAACAAGAAACGATGATCAAACAACTTATATTCCAAAATGGACTAACCCATATCAGAATTTGAAGAGAAAATAAGCAATAATACGATCTGACGCCATTAAACTTCATAGATCTGTGAAAAAAGCTCGTAAATCTTCACTGGTTGGAAAGTATCCATGGTAAGCAACATCAGCGGCGAGAAATAGAACAAAAACACGAAAGGGTAAAATGGTTAGTTTTAGATGGCGGGAAGATATGGCGAAAGAAAATTTTCGCCATTATTGGTAGGATAGGGAGGTTTTTTAGCTGACCCTTCAAAATAGCTAATGCGTTAGTAGCGACCCTGGTGGTGGACGAAAGTGGGGGTTTGTTAGCCAAATATGGTCTGGAGAAGGAAGATGACGATGAGTTGGAGATGCTCTTAGGCGGGGAACTTGAGGAGAGTGATCCAAACTGTGCCGGTACTGGCGCACGTGTCCGTCAAGCCAATGAGTTCTCGGCACGTACACAAGAGCTGTTACAACATACCATGTGCTTTTTTAGGTGTACGTGCCGAGAATTCATTGGCTGTGTTTGTGTGATTTGCAATCCGATTGTGACAGAAGTTTTACTCACTTCTTTGTTTTCTTTTCGTTCTCTCCAAACTCCAAATCGAACTAAAGTTTTTATTTCTCAGACCTTTGCTCTCCCTCCGAGTGAGTAAAACTTCTGTCACAATCGGATTGCAAATCACACAAACACAGATAATGAGTTCTCGGCACGTACACTTAAAACAAAGTACATGGGTACGTTGTAAAAGCACTTGTGTACGTGCTGAGAACTCATTGGCTTGTGATTGTGTGATTTACAATTTCGTGTGATAGAAGTTTTACTCTAGAGAAGGGGTTGTTGGTGAGGAGAGTTCGTACACAATAGACAGCAAATCAATCTCTCAATTAAAAGCGTGTCTGTGTATCCTGTTATTACTTGTCATATCTTCAGGTCTGTTCTTGTTTCGAACTTATAAACAGAGACAAAAAGACAAAATCCAAGCATTTGCACTCTCTCTCTCTCTCTCTCTCTCTCTCTCTCTCTGTGTTACAGTTTCGCCTCCGTTCTTCGTTCTGTCTCTTGTGTTCTTCAAATCTTTGGAGAATTCAGAAATGGCGAGCGAAGTCGTCTCTGTAGAACTCCCAACTCCTCCTGGTTGGAAGAAGAAGGTTTCCCCTCTCTCTTTACTAGACCTAATGTTTATTTCTTATGAGCTTATTTTTTTTGTAAATTTTTTTTTTTTGGGTTTGTTTGTTTTCCTAATCTTTTGTGCTTTTAGAGTAGAAATTCGATAATTAATGAAGGTTCGCCTGCTAGGGTTTGTGGAAAAATCATGTTTTCGGTTGTTTTATGTTCTGTTTTTCTTATTATGGCAATGTTTTGGCTGTTAGTGTTTGTTGAAAGGTCCCACGTTTCAGAGGTAAAAATGGTAAATGGTGAAAATCACCGTGATTGGGAATCTCTAGCCATTAGATTTTAGTACATTTTAAGGCGGGATTCTTGCCGCGTTGGATTCAACCATTGTTTTGAGGTCTAAACCCAATGGCTAAAAATCATCAAACAAGTTAATTTTTGGTGTGAATGTCAAGGGGGCTAAACATCCATGCGGTCAGTGGGCCCAGATGGCAGCTGTGAGTAACAAAAATGGTGCTAGCTTGGGCCAAAATCGTGAGCTACAGCTTGTTAAATCCCCACCCAAATGGTAAATGGTAATGTTGTTTTCTTTGTGGAATTTTTCTATTTTCTGGTTTGGTTAGTCTGTTCTGTTCTGGGGATTCCCACCCCTTCGCTTGATTTGAAGCCTACGGACTTCTTCTGAGAGCAAAATATCTTCTTGTTTATTTCCTATGATGAATTTGTGGAAATGGAGGTAGTGGGTATTGCTAATATTTTTCTTTCCTCTTTACGTCGTTTTGTTTGTATTCTGGAATTCTCCTGTAGAAATCGTTTAAATGATGATGGTATGGTTACTAGGATTTGTAAAAAGGTCAAGGTCCCACCTTTTGGGGGGTGCTTTGTGAATCGTTTCATAACTTTTGTTTTGTAGTTTTTTTCTGGAATTATTAATTATGTGAATTTTTGATGTCATTCCATATGCTCTACTCCTTTGCTTTTTTTTTTTTCTTCAGTAAAGGTGTTCTTGATAAGTACTTTTCAGTGGAATTAAAAACTAGTAAAGTTGGAGTCCATATAATTCTGTTTGGGGTGCAGTTTCATTGAAATTTCACTTCTGAGACGAGTGTGCTGAAAATAAAGTACTTGAGTTTACATTGAATTCTTTACTTTATGAATTTGTGGTTGTGATTCTGTGTTGAATTCTTAGTGAGACTGACCCTATTTATCTCGTTGGTTTTGATGATAATCTTTTGGTGTCTCTTAGTTTTTCTATTGGCTGCTTGTGATAAGGCTTTCATAGCCAGCATCGGAAGATTGATTTTTTCACTTATTCCCACTTTGTAGTGTTGGTTCTGGTTTTTGTTTGAGAAAATGGAAAGATTTCTTTGGCCTGAGTAACCGAAAAGGAACTTGCACCTGATTAGCATGAATAATGGAATAAGAAATTATCATGGGAACGACATGTTTAATTTAGTTAGCAGCATAGAAAATAAAACTAAAAATGAGAGTTACAAACGAAATAAAGACGAGAGATAGAAATGAGGGCATTAAGTTGAATGACTACTTTTATGAGGACTTAAATCAACACTAACCTTAGGTCTTCTAGTTGATGGAATGAAGACCACCCAAAAGCGAGCTTGTACCTCTTAAAGCAGCTAGCTTTTATGGAAACAAATAAGAAAACAGTGTTTCAGTTCTTCGTAAAATTGGAGTACACGGGAGTATTTATGGGGCCTAGACAGCAGCCTTTAGGAACTCATAATTACTCGTAGACTTTCTAAATAATGAAATAAAGACTAAGTTGGGACACATGATTTTCCTAAGTTTAGTTTAACTTTGCAAAATAAAGTCTTACACCTGATTCAAAGAAATTTATGAAAAACAAAAAAATAAAAACTTTCGAAGTGCAAAATTTGGAATTGTCCCAAGCTTTGGACATCTAGAAACTAGACTCATTCTGAAAGTACAAATGGACTCAGCATAGGAACTATACCTAACACCTAGTAACTCAAAATAGAAAGTAAAACTGTCACAAATAGAACCTAAACATGGACTGAAGTTCATCCGTACGGTCTAGATTAGGAAACCAACAATGGGCTGAAACCTAGGCCTGCACGAGGGCTACTCGTGCTGGTCAGGCAAAAATCTAGTCTGTGATTGGATTTTAGGTCTAAAAGTCCCACTTGCTAATGGCCCACAAGCTAGTGTGTTTGGCCCCCAAATTGGGCTGAATGCTGTTGGGTATGGGTCTGCTTGACGGTCCTTTCCCTCTTCGTTTCTCCATTCATTTGTCCAAAGTGGATGTTGCTTTTTGTCCCATGCATAAGCTTGGTCCTCATAAATTACCCCAGCCTGAAAAAAACTCTACTCTGTAGAGTGTATAGGAATAAACATTGTGCTTACCATGAACCTTCATTGACGCCAAACGCACGATGATGTCTTTCGAACGTGGTTTGAGTATTCTTGGCTTGGTTTTTGTTGTCCTTCTTGAATTGTTGTGGCCTAGGGGTAATGA
Source organism: Euptelea pleiosperma (assembly GCA_035048495.1). NCBI lineage: Eukaryota > Viridiplantae > Streptophyta > Magnoliopsida > Ranunculales > Eupteleaceae > Euptelea > Euptelea pleiosperma. Next base: position 31,721,519 of record CM068548.1, on the reverse strand, counting down.
GTGTGCAATTAGTTTTGAAAGTTTTCTTTGCCATCATGCTTCATGCTTTGATTTTATATCCAAGGCCTCCAAGATATAAAACACCTTAATTGGAAGGATAACTACGTTTCTATTGAATAGGAAACAAGTATCACTGTTTTTTAGTAGAAATCAAGCATTTCTTGCTTACTAAAAGTGATCCATTGTTGATCCATTCAACCTTGTATTATTTGGATCGCACCGTTCATGCGGCTCCACTATCAATGACAAGGCTGCAAACTTTCCGTCACTGGTTAGAAATATGTTGGTTTGAACCCATCCCTTAGGAACAGGTTATAAGCATTGAATAACCCAACAAGGATCTCCTTCCAGGTTATCTAGCATTATGCTCAAGTTCTTCACTGGTTCTCTAATGATCAATTTTTTTAGTCTCTTCATCCTAGATGTTTGTTTGGGCACTGAGCGATGAGCCATTCTTCTTTTTAATACTTTTTTTTTTCAATCTAGAGGGCAATTGATGTGCTTCTTCAATACATGGTTGAAAGTATTGTTCAATCATGGAATGTCTCGATTTAGACGTCCCTTTTTGGTAATGTATCGATACTATACATGGAGACTAAGATCTTGACTGAGTCAATGATCATTGCGGGGGTAACAAGGTTGTAGAAGCATACCTATAATCATTAATAGTATCACTTTACCCTTTTTGTATGCGTGGTAGTGCAATTTGCATGTATAACCATCGTGAACAATCCCTTGTGACATACTTTTGGAAAATAGGGTTTTTCATCTTACGCCATATATCATTGGACCTAGGCCTGGATCTTTGATTAGTTTCTTGTATTATGTCCGATCAAATTATAGTTGGTATCCTTAGATTGGTTCTAACTATAGAAACCCACCGTGATTAGGAGTCCAATCACGGTGGATCTTTCTCTTGTAGTTTGAATAGGTCTCTCTCTTGTAGTTATAGTTTAAATAGGACTCTCTTCCCATGTAATTAGCAACTAATCCACTAATTCAAAGGATCAATCAGTGTATCACTTTAGCTATAAATAGAATGGTCTATCACACATTCAAAGTGTGGAGAAACTTACAAACTTCTCGTGGTATCAGCCTAACCCACGATCCAATCTTCTCTCAATCTTGTGGGAGCCCTAGCAGCCCCTTCTTGTGTGCCAACAACCACTACTGCAACTCCAAAGAGTAGCTTCTCTTGCTGCCATTGCATATCTCCACGACTCAAGAACCCGGCTCACCCCACCAATCCAACTGATCCGTATTCTCTTGCTCTAATGAACAATGGCAACTGTTTCCTCTCCCTCCATCATCAACGAAACTGCAGCATCACCACCTCTCTCTCATTCTCCCTCATCCCTTCCAATAGCAAATATAACCATGCCCTCTCAAGCCCTCCATATCACCCATATCCATCACCTCATCTGGATCCAACTACCTAATTTGGCGCACACAGTTCATGCCTTTATTGATCGGATACGATCTTGAAGGGTACGTTGATGGGTCCATTCAATCCCCCTTATATCTTCCCCAATGGTGATGGTTCCACCAATCCGAACTACCTCGCATGGCGCAAAAATGATCAAGTTCTTCTTGGATGGCTCCTCTTGTCCCTCTTTGAGGCCGTTCTATCACAAGTCGTGGGTGTCTCATCAACTCGAGTGGTGTGGCTTCATCTTGAGAAGCTTTCTGCATCCCGCTCCAAGGCCCATATTATGCAACTCTGCCGCGAGTTATAAACTATGCGCAAGGAGTCGCTTTCGATGATAGACTACTACCATCGTGCTAAACAACTTGTCGATAGCCTTGCGGCCTTTGGCAAACTAATGTCGAATTCCGTTCTCCAACAACTTTTATTGAATGGACTCGACTCGGCCTATGGTACAATTGTCACTGCTCTCACAGCTACTATTGATGAGTCACCCATAGATGACTTTTGAGCACATCGCCTTGCATTTGATATGCTTCTTGAGGCCTAGAATTCGGCCCTCCTTGGAGCCCCCGTGGCCAATGTTGCTAGAATAAACCGCTCCACTCAAAACTACTCCCAAGTCCGATACAACAACACCAACCATGACCAACCCAATCAGACTAATTGTCGGTCCAATGGTCATCGTTCAGGGGCTCCCCACTCCTCTCTTGCCCCATGCCAGATTTGTGGTCGTAAGAACCATAATGCTACTAATTGTTGGCATCGCTTTGATCAGCAGTTCAAGGCTGGATTCCATCCCTCTCCAACTCCCACGGCTATGCTTGCCTCTTCCGCTCCAGTGTATGATCCCAATTGGCATCCGGATAGTGGTGCAACTAACCACGTGACTTCCGATCTATCTAACCTCCATCTTTGGACTGAATATACATCCCCCGATCAACTACGAATTGGCAATGGTAATGGTCTTCCTATCTCTCATGCCAATAAGTCCACCCTCACCACCCTTAGACGTACCTTTAAACTTAATGGTATCCTGCATGTTCCAAATATTTCTACCCATCTTTTATCTGTTTCAAAATTTACACGTGACAATAATGTGCTCTTTCAATTTTATCTTGAATTTTTTGTTGTTAAGGATCGTTGCACGGGGACTGTGGTTCTGCTAGGGCGGACTAGGAATGGCCTCTACTGCCTTGATCATGCTAGTAGCTCTTCCTCTACCTCTATCTCTCCTCTAGTTGCTTGTATCGGTGAACGAACTTCTATGGACACATGGCACCAACGTCTAGGATAAGCAATAGTCAAAGCTCATTTTCTATCGGTGACATAAAATTTTTCATTTTTGTAGTTCCATGTCAGTCTAGCAAGTCATAAATTGTCTTTCCCTTCTAGTAGCACTATTTATTCCGCTCCCTTACACCTCCGATATTTGGGGCCCCACTCCTGTGGTTTCTAATAAAGGCTTTCCTTATTATTTGTTGTTTATGGATGCATTTAGTCGTTTTGTATGGATTTTGCCGCTTCATAAACATTCGGATGCTCTTACAGCATTTGTTGCCTTTAAAAATAGAGGTGAAAATCTTTTTGATCGCAAAATTAAATGTTTTGAATCTGATAATGGTGGTGAGTTCCTTGCCTTCAAAACATTCTTAGCAACCCAGGGAATTGAACATCGCTTCTCTTGCTTCCATACACTTGAACAAAATGGGCTTGCCGAGAGATGTCATAAGCACATTGTTGAAATCGGCCTTACCCTCCTTTCTAGTGCCTCTGTTCCACTTCATCGCTGGGATGATGCTTTTCAAACGGCGTGCTACTTGGTCAATCGTCTTCCCTCTCCAATTCTCTAGCATAAGAATCCACTTGAACTCATCTTTAACCGTCTTCTGGATTATACTCATTCGTAATGCTTCTTCCATCTTCGTCCTTACAACGCATATAAATTACTTCATTGGTCTGTTTCTTGCATCTTTTTGGGCTATAGTGCATATCGTCACAAAGGTTACATGTGTCTTCATCTACCTACCAACCGTGTTTGCCATGTGATCATCAACGAAGGGGCCTCTCCATTTGCCACTATGCAGAACCGCGCTCCACCACGTGACACTTACAATATGACTCAGGTATGTTCCCCCCTTTGTTGCATACCCCATCTATGCACCCACCATTGGCTACTACATTAGAGCCATCAGTCCCTACCCCTTCTCAAGCCCCCCTATCACTTCCCACAACCTAATCCCACTCTTCCACCCTTGGAATCCATCCAATTGGTTCCTCAACTTCCACAGCTAAACGAAACAAATCCTCCATTGAACCCATCTCATCTCATAACCACTAGATCTAAGAATGGCATCTACAAAGCTAAGGCCCTCACTACTACAAAACACCCTTTATCGACTGATGAGATTGATGAACCAACGTGTTTCTCAAGCCAATCAAGATTTGAATTGGCGCAATGTCATGGGTAGTGAACTGAATGCCCTTATTTGAAATGGCACATGGAGCCTTGTTGCCATTAACTCTCACATGAATGTGGTTGGCAATAAATGGGTCTTCAAATTAAAGAGAAAAGTAGATGGTTCTATTGATAGGTACAAAGCCCGCTTAGTTGCTAAAGGCTTCCACAACAATGAAGGTATTGATTATGGTGAGACATTTAGTCTTGTTGTTAAACCTTGTACTATACGCGCTGTCTTGAGCATTGCCATCTCCAAAGGGTGACCTCTTCACCAACTTGATGTTTAGAATGCATTCCTTCATGGCATACTTGAAGAGGAAGTCTACATGAAGCAAGCCCCTGGCTTTACTAATCCTCAGTTTCCTACCCATGTATGCCATCTCCATGAGTCCTTATATGGCCTCAAGCAAGTTCCTCATGCATGGTACCATCACCTAAGTAGCTTTCTATTACAGATTGGTTTTACAACTCCAAAGCGGATACATCATTGTTTGTGAAGCTCACTTCCCATGTTACTTTGTGTGTATTGGTGTATGTTGATGGCATCATCATCAGTGGTTCTGATATGATATGCACCCAAGAAGTCATTACTCAACTCCAATCCACCTTTGTCATCAAAGACTTGGGGTCCACTTCATTACTTCTTTGGGATAGAGGCTCATCGACATTCGAAAGGACTCTTTCTATCTCAACGTAAGTACACTATTGATCTTTTCAAGAAGACAAAGCTAGATGGTGTCAAGCCCAGACTACTCTTATGTGCACTTAGACCAAGTTGTCCAAGTATGATGGTACTAAATTCCCGGATCCCACCTCGTATAGAAGTGTTGTTGGTGCCTTACAGTATTTGACTCTCACCCCCCCCCGGACATTGCCTTTGCTGTCAACAAGGTATGTCAATTTATGCAAAACCCTATAGAGGACCATTGGGTTGCGGTTAAGAGAATCCTCTGATATCTCAAGCATACACCACACTTTGGACTTTACCTACGAGTTGTCCCTTGTCTTGTATTGTGTGCTTGAGTGCTTGTGCTTTTTCTGGTGTTGATTGGGCTGGTTGTCCTGATGATAGGAGATCTACTAGTGGTTATTGTGTGTTTCTTGGACCCAACATCATCTCATGGAGTGCTCGGAAGCAGAAGACTATCTCTCGCTCTAGTACTGAAGCAGAATACCGTGGCATTGCCATTGCCACTATCGAGCTCAAATAGATTCAGTTGTTGCTCACTGAACTTGGGGTCCATCTTCCTTCTCCCCCGTTATTATGGTGTGACAACCTTGGTGCAACTTATCTCACCGCCAACCCTATCTTCCATGCGCGCACGAAGCATATTGGGATTGACTATCACTTTATACGTGAGAAGGTTGCCAAGAAAGAACTCGATGTTCGATTCATTTCCTCCAAAGATCAGATTGCCGACATCTTCACTAAGGGACTTCGTTCTCAACAGTTTACCATTCTAAGGGACAAGTTGACCGTTCGAGATAGATCGCTCAACTTGCAGGGACGTATAGAAACCCACCGTGATTAGGAGTCCAATCATGGTGGATCTTTCTCTTGTAGTTTGAATAGGTCTCTCTCTTGTAGTTTGAATTGGACTCTCTTCCCATGTAATTAGCAACTAATCCCCTTAGTTAAAGGATGAATCAATGTATCACTTTAGCTATAAATAGAATGGTCTCTCTCACACATTCAAAGTGTGGAGAAACTTACAAAGTTCTCACTAACAAGTTGGACTTTTCTTACTCCTGACAATAGATACCACCCAAATTTTGTTTTCCAAACTTGCTATCCAATTCAAGAATGGCTTTGCGTCATCTTGCCATAAAGTTCTCCCACGTCGAGTTTTAGTCTTTGCTCAATCACATTGTAGTAATTACAATCGGCTTTCTCAGGGTTATAGGCTTGTAGGATTCCTTGGTATTCTCTTCTTGAAGCATACACATGATTCTGGTCTCCATGTAAATGAATCCCATAATCATAAACAGCTGGTACCGGATTAACATACATTGGAACATACACAATAAGATCGAGTGCTCTATATTCCACTAATTTGGATGCATTAGTTCCAATTTATGGTCACTATGTTTAGTGAAATCTGCATATGAGGGATGGATTTTGGGCTGTGCTTCAACTTCATTCGCACCCTCACCACTCTCTTGAGTAACCATAGGATTCGATTCATTGGTTTTACTATTTAAAGTAGATGAATCATTAGTTATACCTTTGAAGGGATGGAAACCTGCATATTTTCTTTCCCCGTATTCTTCCAAATCAGCAATTGTCCTAGGACTTTAGGCTTTCAGAAACTAGGCTTGTATTTGGTAACTACTAATGGACCAAAATACAAAATTAACTCATAATTTTATAATGTTTACAAATGTAAACCTGCATATTTCATAGTTTCATAGTTTTATAACTCATAATACCTTTGTAGGGATGGAAACCTGCATATTTTCATAAATGGTTGTGTAAAATGTCATGTTCCTAGTTACAATATGAATACTGGTACATGAAACAGGGATTCAAGTCTTCATTTCCTAAAATTTAGGACATATACATGTACGTGTATTCCATCCAATACGTTGATCCCGTGGTTTAATCTTTAGTTTTTAATTTAAGTAGCATTTGTTTTTACTATTTACTATTGGTTAGTTTTCTGGCATCATTTCTTTTTAGTATTTCCGTCTTTCCAAATATAGTGATACTTCTACTGTTGAAAGATTTTTTATAGTAAGATTTATTAAAACAAACGATTTATATATATTTTGTTGACAAAAAATTAAGGATTTTATTAGGAACTAAGAAATTAAATAATATTTCAATAGGAAATGAATAAATTTTAATGTAGATGGGAGTCCATTATGCCAAGGGGTAACTAGGCCTTTTGTTTTTACTTTTTAGTCTTTTGGGGAGCTCTTCTCGACCTCCAGTTTCCTCTCTTTGTTGTAATCTTGGTTCTCTCTCTAATACCGTTTAATCTTATAACAAAAATATTGTAATGTAGAAATGTCCATGTAGTACATGTTTGTTTAGCCACCTCTGATTGCAGCAGCTGGGACAATCTTGGATCAACCAGTTCAGGCAGCATCATACTGGAGGATTGATACGCAGTCCGTGCAATCATTGTGGGAGAGAGTGACTATACTATTCTGAGATGAGAGGCTTTTTGCTTTGGTTTGGGATGCTGGATCTGTTGATCACTGGAATAGTTCCCTTCCTGAATGTTGCTTTATAGGCCATTGGGTGACATATTTCTTGAGAATTATCTAGAATCTTGATGTCTCTCGTCTCAAGGGAAAAGCTATAGTCCTCATCTCATGAATCATATCTGTGGTTCAACTAGGAGATTTCCCAAGTCAAAAATAAATCTAATAGAAGATTATAACTCTTCAAGTCTCTAAATATTCTTTTGGACAATAAAAAGAATTGGAAGAGGACAAGAAAAAGTGTAGATCCAATGGTGGCAATCATAGCAATGGTTTTTATACCTCCGAAATCTAGATTGAAGTCATTAATTGTTTAATCTTACCCCACTGCATTCCACTTATTTACGACAATAAAAGAAATGGAATTTGTATGACTCACGATTTAATATGGTAGAAACCAAATCAGTCATTGGCTGGAGTTTTTAAGCAATGCAATTGCAGTAGTAACTTAGCTACTGCTTTCTATTTCAACAACAGAAGAGAATAAAAAACATGCACTTTCTTTTACTATTTATTTAATGGATGAGTAGAGACAGAAAAGTAGATGTGATTGTATTCAAATTGTTTTGATTTTCTCTTTCCTCTTTTTTTTTATAAATTTCTTCATTTTTTGTGTTTTGTCCATTTTGTCTCATATTACTTTTATATCTATATTTTTCTATACAGCACTATCCTACTATTGACATTTCAATTTGATGATTTAATCAACACCACTCAGAAGATTCAACAAGGATAGTGAAGTCACACAATAGTTAAACTTAGTCCATGCTATGCTAGCGAACTGGATAAGGGGCCCATAGATAAACCCTAATGTTAAAGTGAGGTGTGATGATATCTAGACTTCAGATTTCTAGGTAAACTCTCTTGCTGAGAATGTGGCTAGCAAGGTGGAAATGACACTTTTGGTGGTACTTGATTTCTCTGTCCACAACAAAGCAGGTGCCCATTACACGTGTTTAACAAGATATTTAATTTTCACCCGTTTTATTTTTTATTTCTTGCCCTTTTTTAGTGATCCGAGTTTAATTGCTCAATGTAGTTCTACACTTGTTAGTATAGGTCTTACCGTAAGGACTCAGGTGCACCGTACACTCGAGGGCCACTGGAGTCCATGCTGTACATCTGAGGTATCACCGCTTCTGAATGGTCCCCTTTCCAGACATGCGGCATATCTCTGTTGTACTCAAGCTAACAGTGCACCTCAGGCACACGCTAGAACAGCTCTATAATAAGTTTGGAAAATTCAAAGGTTTAGAAGAACAAGCGGGGATACCAAGAACACCAACAGAATGTGTTGCTGAAGAGTAGGCTATAGTAGTTGTAGTGAAAAAATGGCTGACAGCCTAGAATTTCATGCATCCATTGACATTATTAGTTAAGCAGTTTCCAATTTTCATTTCGTATGTGAATTGTGTCTTTCATCTATTATCATTATCATTATCTTTTTAGCAGCTTCTATTTTTCAATCTGGTAACTTCATGCATCCCTCCATACACTAGTTAAGTGGTCTAAACTTGCCTCATTCTGTGGTGTAACATGTTGCCCCCGTGTTCTTCTGCAGTTCATGCCAAAGAAAGGAGGGACACCGAAGAAGAATGAGATCATTTTCATTGCTCCAACAGGGGAGGAGATCAGTAACCGAAAGCTGTTGGAACAGTACCTCAAATCACACCCTGACAGCCCTGCAAAATCAGAGTTCGATTGGGGCACTGGTGAAAGCTCAAGGAGATCATCAAGGATCAGTGAAAGGCAAAGTCAACTCCACCACCTGAAAGTGAGCCCCCAATGAAGCGGAGCAGAAAATCATCATCGGGGTCAATGAATGATAAAGAGAGAGAAATTGCCCCCCCTGGAATCTGAAGGAGACAAGGAAACAGAAATTTCCTCTCTAGAATCTGAAGGAGAGATTGAAGTTCACATGAAAGATACCGAGCCAACCCAAAGAAACCAAAATGTCAATACTGAAACGGAAATAGATCCTGCTGCTGCCAAAGAAACCCAAGGGGGGAACAGATGACAAAATAGGAACTGAAGCTGCTGCTCCTGAAGCAACTCAAAATGAGGAACGGGAGCAGCTACAACTAGATGCAGAGAAAGGTGATGGCTTAAAGCAAGAGGAAGAGAAAGAGAAGACAGAAAGCGAGGTCGTCGAGAATGGCAGTCATGATGGAGGTGCTGGCGAGACCAAGCCTGGAGAGAGGTTAATCAAATGGGGCGAGGCGACACACAGCAACCTCCAGCTCCATCTCCAGTTAGCTGCTGAATCTATTTCCCCTCTTCATGACATTTTTGGCCATTTTTTTGAGTTCTTTTGGATGACTGTAATTTCAATGTTGATGTTCATGTGAAAATATACGTTCCTAGTAGAGTAGGCCTTTGATGCCGCTTTAGTTGTATCGAAATGACTTAGATTGTAGCTTGTAGCAACCAATGTAATCTTATGGTGCCCAACACTGCTAATATTCTATGTATATAAACTGTGTATCCAGTTACTAATTCCCTAAACTAGGTATTTCTGATACTCCTTGCTTATTTTTGTGTAGCAGGAGAGAATGGCTTGGTTCCAATGTTACTTCTCGGGTGGTTAAAGTATGTTTCCTTAATGGGGAGAATAGTTTGCTGAGCAGGTGAATCATGCCGGTAGCATCCTCTTTGTTATAAACTGCTGTGGAATGGGTATGGCAATATTGAAGAACCCTATTTGAGCGACTTAGGGTTCAGGATGTACTGAATCCTTCGCCTTCAGCAAAGGCTGGATAGTTGAGAATTAAGATCGGAGTGGCTGATTGAAGGTAGGTTTGGGGTTTACCAAACTGAACAAGCGAACAAGGCTTTTTGGCTGGGAGGGTGCACGTGGATTCGTAGCGTTGATTCAGAGGACGTGAACGCATCGGAAGTAGGTCTTGGCTAAGGTTGGAAGCTGCATTTGCCACGGTGCTGCATAGGTAACCTTTGTTTCGTTTAACTTTTCAGTTAGTGATACTTTTCGTCTGGACGTGGTCTCGTGGTTTTTCTTGGCTAAGGTTTTCACGCTTAAACTCTTTGTCTAGTGGATGTTTGATTGTTATTCCGTTAAATCTATTGATTAGACCAAATGACGAAAAAACAATATACCATGGAGGTATATTTGATTTGAGTTGGTTGTGATAATCATTTTATCAATCAACGAAGGCATGCGAGTTTATCACCTTACCTTGAATAGTAAACTTGTGATAGGTTAGATTAATTTTTGAATAATATAATCACCCCTCCCTTCTAAGTATTTTCGATTAAAGAGAACGGACCAGTTATTTTTTCAGTAATATTTTTAAAAAGAAATTAGAATTTCTAAAGAAAAAGGAAGAGAATGATCTAAAAATTTATAAGGAAACCAAGAAACTAAACAAACTAAATGAACTATTTAAAAAATTAGCATATTTAAATGCTAAAGCTAAAAATAGAAAAGAAAACCTTAATGACTCTTAGATCAATCAGAATGATAATGTTCTCATAAAAAGATGGAATAAGAAACATGTTGAAAAATATTTAGTTATTCATACTGCTCTAATTGCAAATGAAACTTTTAAGTGGTATTTGGATAGTGGATGCTCCAAACACATGACTGGAGAAAGATTTCATTTTTGTTTCTTTGATGAATGTCATGATGGCGAGGTTATATTTGGTGATGGCAGTAGTGCTAAAATAATTGGCAGATAGACTATTCAAGGTCTAGGAATACCTAAGATTGAGAATGTTTTCTGTGTGGATGGTCTAAAACATAACTACTTAAGTATTAGTCAAATCTATGACAAAGGTCATATATGCAAGTTCTCGAAACATAAATGTGAAATCATAGACAAAACTTTCAACAAAGTAATAATTCGAGGAAAAAGAAATACTGATAATTGCTATGTCATTGAGAATGGTGGTTCGATTAAGTGCAACATGGCACAAACAAATGAAATCGAACTATGGCACTAACGTCTAGGACACATTAACTTTAAAGACTTAGCCAAGATCGGTAGGAAATAATTAATAGGAGGTATTTCAAAACTCAATAAGAATTATCAAACTATTTGTGGGTCTTGCCTAAAAGGAAAACAAACTAAAAACTCACACAAAAAGATAAAAAATATTAGTACTTCTAGAATTCTTGAATTGTTACATATGGACTCAATTGGACCTAATAGAATAGAAAGTCTTGGTAGAAAAAGATATTTTTTAACTGTTGTTGATGATTTATCCAGATTTACTTAGGTAGCTTTTCTTAGAGAAAAATCATAAGCATTTGATGAACTCATGAAAATCTGTAAAAATGTTTAAAATAAAAAAGGTTTGTCTATTCTCAGGATTAAAAGTGACAATGGGAGAGAATTTGATAATCACAAGTTTGATGAATATTATGAGGAGAATGTGATTAAGCATGAATTCTCTGCAGCCAAAATAGCTCGGTAGAATGGTGTAGCTGAAAGAAAAAATAGGACTCTTGAGAAAATGGGTAGAGTTATGCTTACCAGCAAAAATCTTACAGTAAATTTGTGGGTTGAAGTAGTTAATACTGCATGCTATACGATCAATTGTGTTTATTTGAGAACAGGAACCTTGCAGACAGACTATGAAACTTGGAATGGAGTTAAACCAAATGTAAAATATTTCAGGATCTTTGGAAGTACATGCTATATGCTTAAAGATAGGGAAAATCTTAGAAAGTTTGAACCCAAAAGTGATGAAGATATTTTTCGAGGATATTCCACCAGAAGCAGAGCTTATAGGATTTTTAACAAAAGAACCTTCACCATAGAAGAATCTGTTAATGTCGTCATTAATGATGAATCTCTAGAAATTGGTGATAATTCAAATGAGATGGTAGAATCTACAAATATTGAAAAAGGTGCAACAAATGTTCAAAACCCAAAAAAATCTAAAGAATAAAAATACATTAATAATCATCCTAGTTCAGAGATTATTGGAAACAAGAATAGTGGTGTGCGTACAAGAAGTCAATTGGAAAATATATCCAGTCATTTATGTTTTACCTCTAAAATTAAATAAAGAAACATTAAAGAAGCTCTTTTAGATGAACATTGGATAAATGCTATGTAAGAGGAGTTAAATCAATTTAAAAGAAATGATATTTGGTTTCTAACCCCTATAACCCTTGGATAAAAATGTAATAGGAACTAAATCAATATATAAAAATAAACTTGATGAGAACGGAGTAATAACTAGAAACAAAGCCAGATTAGTGGCTCAAGGGTACTCACAAGTTGAAAAGATTGACTTTGATCAAAATTTTGCCCTAGTGACTAGACTAGAATTTATTAGGATTTTTTTAGCATTAGCATGTGTCCTAAAATTTAAACTCTATCAAATGGATGTTAAGAGTGCTTTTTAAATGGGATTCTGGAAGAATAAGTTTATGTAGAACAACCTAAAGGTTTCGAAGACCCTCATAAAAGTAATCATGTCTATATGCTTAAGAAAACCTTATATGGGTTGAAACAAGCACCAAGAGCTTGGTATGAAAGATTAACTCAATTTCTATTAAAAAATAGATTCACAAGAGGAACTATTGATAAAACATTATTTATTAAGAAAAAAGATAATGGTATTCTGATATCCCAAATATTTGTTGATGATATTGTCTTTGGCTCAACCACTGAGATGTATACTTTAGAATTTGCTCAAGCTATGAAATTCGAATTTGAGATGAGCATGGAAGGTGAACTGAACTTCTTTATAGACTTCAACTTAAACAATTAGAAAATAAAATTTTTCTTTCTCAATCTAAATATTCTAAAGAATTGCTTAAAAAATTTGGCCTAGAATCACCTAAATCTTCACATACTCCTTTGAGGACTAGCATTAAACTTACCAAGGATTTAAGTGGGAAATCAGTTGATCAGACTCTGTACAGGAGCATGGTTGGTAGTCTTCTCTATCTCATAGCTAGCTAACCCGATATTGCCTTTAGTGTAGGAGCCCGTGCTAGGTATCAATCTGACCCGAAAGAATCTCATATCTCGGCTGTTAAAAGAATCATTCAATATGTCAATGGTATCATTGAATACGATCTCTAGTATTCTCTTGAGACTAACAGTGAAATTGTCGGTTATTCAGATGTCGATTGGGTAGAAAATACTAATGATCGTAAAAGCACCAATGGTGGGTGTTTCTATATTAGAAATTATTTAGTAGCTTGGCACAGCAAAAAATAGAATACTATATCTTTGTTTACTGCTGAAGTAGAATATATTGTTGCTGGCAGTTGCTATGCCCAGTTAATTTGGATGAAGCAAATGTTCTTAGATTATAAAATTAATTATGGATTTATGAATTTATTCTATGATAACATGAGTACGATTTGTATTTCTAAAAATCATGTCCAACACTCTAGAACCAAGCACATAGATATTAGACATCACTTTATTAAAGAATTGGTTGAAGAACAGATAATTTCATTAGAATATGTGAACACAAAAATTCAACTTGCTGATATTTTGACTAAACCTTTAGATTCACTCAGATATGAATATTTGAGAAAATCTATCGGAGTTTGTCCATTGATTAATTGTTGTTGGTACTGACTGAAATATTTGAGTTAATATTGAATATCCTATCTTTAGTATTTCAGTTAGTCTTATAGTCTAATTATTCAAATAATTATTAGTTAGTTTTGTTAGTGAAAATTTTAGTGATATTATTGAAGATATGATTGTTTGGCAAATTGGTGATATTTTGGGATGATTGAGTTTTTAAAATTGGCATTTCCAAAGTCGGGCCAATCGAAGTAATTGTCTGGTCGACCGACCGAATATATTGTCGAGGCGATTAGGTTTTTCAAAAAGTAGTTTTTGTGAAGACGGGTCGACTGAAGATATTGACCGGCCGACCGAAGTAAATTCTTTTTGGGGTTTTGAAATTGGTATCTTGTGGGCTTGGGCCGACCGAACAAAAGGTCATGTCCAGTCGACCGAACATGTCCAGTCGACCAACCATTATGATCGGTCGACCGCGCTTCGCACCTGAACTTAACATTACTTTCGTGGTCGGGTCAACCCATGTCCGGTCCGCCGCCCTCGGTTATAAATTATTTAAAATAGACTTTGGGTCATTTGCAAACCTTTGGAACCCTAGAAATTTCCTTTTACTCTCTCGTTTCTATTTGAGAAACCTTCTAGCCCTCAAATCTAATATCTTTCTAGAGATTTCTACTCTCACCATTACCCAAATTTTTGGTAAAATCTCTTTGTTTTGTTCTAATGGCTCCACGAGAAAAAAGAGCAAGAGGTGAATCATCTTCTAGTGATCCCTATCCTCTTAGCCTTTTCATCAATCCCATGGCTAGGGCTAGCTTCTTGAAGAACTACATTAAAAGAGCCATTGCGGTTGAACGTGGGGTAATAAAAAAGGAAGTGACCATGATTGAAATCCCCAATCTTCTGAATTCGGTAGGTTGGTCTAAACTTTTTTTCATTTCTGGTGTTGCCTAACTTGAGTTAGTCAGAATATTTTATTGCAACCTGAACAATTATGATCCAGAAAATCCATTTCTTTCTTCTGAGGTTTGAGGAGTTAGGTTCAAAATCACTTTATCTTTGATTTCAAAGATTACTGGTCTTCCTCGTGTACCTAATAGAGGAATTTTCCCCCCTTCCCTACCATTAAAAAGTAAAAAGGCTATCTCTAAAGCCATTTGTGGGAAGGTAGTTCATTGGAACTCAGATTTATCTACTCGAGAAATACTTCCCATGTACCATTTGCTAGGGTTGATATTCTCCTACAATTTGGTCTTAAAGGCCGGACATCGTAGTGAGATCGGACCTTATATTCAGTACATTTTGTATTGTGTCTCTCAAGTCACACGTATCTGTGGTCCTTGAGTTATTTTTCATCTGATGGTCGAAAATTTGGCGATTGAGAATCGCAAGCAGTCTTTGCCTCTTAGCATTCTGGTTTCAAAAATTCTGAGTCATTACAAAGTCCCTATTATTGACTCCATTGAAACACTGCATCCCATCTCACCTATCAGTCAAGCTACATTTAGTAAAATGTTAGTAAGTGACTTTTTTGCTTCTGCTTCGAGTTCCGTATCTCGGCGTCCCTCTGTATCTGCATCCATTGTAGGTCTTTCGTCCAAGTTAGACAATTTTTGAGCGTCGATTGACAAATTTTCTCGACAACAACAGCGTATGACTTCATTTCTTAGGTCTCATCACCCTGACTATCCAGAGTCTTCACCTGAGAAGACCACCATGCCTTCTGCGGTTGAAAACGATGAAGATGAAGACAAGGACGAAGATCAAGAAGAAGAAAAAGGAGATGATGCAGATGATGATGATGATGATGATGATGATGCCGATGAGGACGACAACTATGATTAGAGCATGTTTTGCTCTCTCTCCTTGTAGATCAGTAGTACATTTTTCTTTGGGATGTATTATTTGATACTATTGGTCTGTACTATTTGCTATTGAGATACTTTGTTTCTTTGGTGTGAGATGATAGACAGTGTGGTGTATTTTGCTCAATTTGTTGGCCATATATATTTGGATTATATCTTGTTTTGATATATTGTGCTATGGGATTTTTTTTCTTAATAATTTATTACCATACCATAATATTGTTTATCATCATAGGTTGGAAGTCTTCCCTTTGTCAATGTATGACAAAAGGGGGAGAAATCAATTATATTGGGATTAAATATTGATAGATCTTGAGAGATCTTGATACACTTGTTGCTATCTATTCTTTTATTGATTTACTTGTCATAAAATATCTGTGATTCTTACTATCTTTTGGTTTTATTAGACTAATGTACTGAGGAGACATTTTTGGTATTATTGGACTAATATACTAATGAGAAGCTTTGTCAAAGATTCTTTTTGTTAAGTTGATTATTTTGTAGCAACAGGTTATTACAAAAATTTTGGTACTAATCGCGAGCTATTATGCTGCCCTTTGCTCCTTGATCCTTTAAGATCATTTATTTTGGTAGTTATTGTACTTAGGGGGAGCATTATTAATTTGTTTTTTATGGACAAAAATTATAATATAATTGGGTAGTTATTTGTTTTTGTCCTGGCATTGACAAAGGGGGAGATTGAAAAGTCTTGGTTGTCAATCCCATGAATACTTAGTTCTACGAAAATATATATATATCGTTGTGTTTATGAATCCGCTGAAGACTGAAGTGTCAAAGATCAAGTGGACTTCGACAAAATTAAATCAAAGAAAAATTAAAGCTGAAGAAAATCAACTCGTGTTCAAGATCAAGCTCAACAGAAGACAAAGTCAAGCTCAAGCTTGAAGATTTAAATGATCAAAGTACGTTCTCACTCAATAAACATTTAAATATAAGGAATCTCGTGTTGCAGTTACTTACGTACATCTAAGGGTACACCGTGCGTTGCCAGCAGATCAAGATTTACCCTAGATAGTTCATTGATAATTAGGTATGATGTGTATGTGAACAAATACTTAAAATAAGTATTGTTCGGTGCTTGACTAAGAGGTCCGGCTGACCGACCATTTTGAGCGGGTGAGCGGATGTCCGGTCGACTGGCCAAAAAGGTGCGGCTGACCGAAACTCTCGGCTTCAAAAAAATTGTTGCTGACCTGAGCGGGCGACGAACCAAAAGGTTCGGTCGACTGACCAAACATGCGGTTGACCCCCTTCCTTTTGGATCTCGTTTTAACTCAATCTCTTATGCGATTTTAGGCGTACTTTGGCCCTTCAAACTGCTATATTTGGTTCGGTTCTATTGATAGATGGCTTGCTTATAAATTATGAAAATAACCACTGGTCCGTTCTCTTTAATCGAAAATACCTAAAAGGGGGGTTGATTAAGTATTTAAAATTAATTATACCTAAACAGTTTTACTGGTCTATGGTTGGGGAACAAAATCGCATGCCTTAGTTGTTTGATAAGAAATTATCACAACAGACTCAAATCGAATATACCTCCGTGGTATATCTTCTTTTCGTCGTTTGTTCTAATTAAAATAGATAGCGGAATACAAACAAACAATCACACAAGACAAGAGATTTTTACGTGGAAACCTTAGCCAAGAAAAACCATAGGACCACGTCTAGACGGAAAGTATCACTAACTGAAAAGTTAAACAAAACAAAGGTTACCTACGCAGCACCATTGCAAATACAGCTTCCAACCTTAGCCAAGGCCAACTGCCGATGCGTCCACATCATCTGAATCAATGCTACGAGTCCACGCACGCCCTCCCAACCAAGAAGCACCATTCGCTTATTCAGTTTGGTACACCCCAAACCTACTGTCGATCAGCCACTCCGATCTTAATTCTCAACACTCAGCCTTTGCCAAAGGTGAAGGATTCAGTGCACCCTGACCCTAACTTGCTTAATGGGTATTGAGTCACACTAGTACACTCAGGTTACTAGGTCAAATATCTATGTGGAAAACCTAAGCTGAGTAATTGATCAAGCTCTTGGCTTTGATCTAGAAGAGGAACAAGCTCACAAGCTATTTATGAGATAAAAAGCTTCTTGCTCTTCGATGGACACTATAATAAATAAACTTTTTCTTCCTTCTATAGAAGTATAGAAGTATATTAGAGAAGATATAAAAGGGTTATATTTATAAAATTCGTAAGAGCCTTGTACAACGTGGGAGAGTGGAAACTAAAATTTTAGATCTTAGAAAGACTCAATCCGTGTGAAGTCTAATCGATTGTACTCTGGGTCCAATCGATTGGGCTAGGTCCAATCGATTGGGTTTTGGGTCTAATCGATTGGCTTTGTACGAATGGGTTTTTCCTTCGTAAATCCAATCGATTGTTCATAGTCCAATAAATTGGACTTAAATAAGTTTCTATCCCGTAGGCTACAATCGATTTTACAGAGGTCTCCAATCAATTGGGCTCTGATTATGTTCTGTCTTGTAGACTTCAATCGATTTTACAGAGGTCTCCAATCGATTGGGCTCTGATCATGTTCTGTCTCATAGACTTCAATCGATTTTACAGAGGTCTCCAATCGATTGGGCTTTGATCATGTTCTGTCTCGTAGACTCTGATCGATTTTACAGAGGTCTCCAATCGATTGGTCCAAATAGTCCAATCGATTGGACTCTCCCAAAAGTCAATAACATTGACTTAGACTCAGGTCTGTCCAATGACTAGGTTTGACCATTATATTTTATTCGTTTAAACCTATTCCTTTGGCTTCTAAGTCACTTACCTTCTTAAGCGAGCGTACACGATTTATAACCGACAAATAGACAGTTACTCAGATGACTCATGTCGTCAACCGTCTGATTCTTGTTGTCTCTGTCTTCTAGTCTTTACGTAGTCGACAAAGTATGCGGACCACGACAACTTCACACTACACTGGTGCTCGTAGAAACGGTTACATGAATGTTTTTATGTCATACGAAATCTTTGCCAAACTTAGAATATAAAAATATTCCTTACAAATTAAAGCCCTCTCCTCTCATAAAAATCAACCCAATCAAGAGATCTCTAATCTCATATTCTTTAATTATCATTATTTGAGTCCAGAGATCTGAAATTACTGAGAGCTTCACCAGAGCAAAGTTGTGTATTCATTATGAATGCTCTAAGTGTTTGAAGAGACTATTAGCTATTATTATTCTATAAGCATCTTCTTCCAAGAAGAGAATTACTCTTGGTAGAGTGTCTCTCAGGCGAATTCTTCTACAAATAATTTTTCGTTTGATCGAATTCATCAAAAGGTAAGTGACTCTATGATCAAATGCATTTTTGACAGAATTCAAAATTTATGAACACTGAATATTTCGTGATTGGTGGATGAATGAGGACTCATCTAACTGAGTTGAGGCTTGTAGATCCATGAGAAAAAAATTTCTTTAAATAGACTATTGGCCTAGGCTAACTCTTTAGGTGAGCGAAAAGTGATTCTCGTTATATTAAAACTAAGTGATATCTTAGTTAGTGGATTATTTATTTCAATTAGATATGTTGTAATGCTTGATTGAGATAATATAATATTACTCGTGTTGAGTATTGGACAGTGGACGTAGGTGCGGAGTCGCTGAACCACTATAAATCTGAGTCTCGTGTGATTGTGATTGTTTGCATATTTTATCTCAGATTTTCCCATATCTATGTTATGTGGATGATTCATATTTTAATTGCTTGATCTTTTTCCGCCTTGTGTGATTATTAATTTTTAAATCAATATAGAATTTGCAGAGAAATTAAAAATTATTCTATTCACCCCCCCCCCCCCCCATCTAGGACTTAACATGGTAATTAAAAGGGAAATTTCAATAGTCTCTTTGTTCTTTAAAGGCATACAAATGCAATCAACAGTACGTACCCATCCGTAAACTATGTTGCCTAAATAATTTAGCAAAAGCTTAAGCATGTGAAAGACCACGTTAGACCCAATCTCCATTTCTAGCTGATTCCACCACCGTATTTCAGGTAGCTAACAACAATGAAATTAGTAAATTGAATTAAAGTATGGAAAGGAATAAGACTGAGTCCATTCAAATTCTGCATTTTTTGGGTTTTGTGAAGGAAATACACAGGAAGGAACCTGACTTGTCTCTTTGTTGGATGAGTTGATGACTCCTTGTCTCTCGAGCCTCTTCTTTATGTCCCTCTTAAGCCTCCCTAAGATCTCTTCATCGTGGTCAGCCTCTAAGATAGCAACGCTAGCGTCCAAGATGCATTTATGAGCTAGGGAGAGAGTGAGAGTGGATACTCAGGTTGCAACTTGGGCATGATCAACCCGAGCATGACGTTGGTCTTGGGTTAGGTTGACCCCTTCAGTACTTGGGTTCGGCTTGGGCCTTGATTTTGACGACCCAGTCAAAATCGGGTTGGACGGGGCTGAAGTTTTGGGTAACCTAACCCAACTCAGACCCGGCAATACATCACTATAAGAGCATCTTCAACCAGGGACTTCAAATTGGGTCTTCAAAATAGCATGTTCTTCATATTTGAAGATAGAGACAGCCTCCAAAAAATGTTGAACTCCAATTAGCCCTCCTTGGAGTTGCATTTTACAACTTTATCGTCAAATATGAAGATAGAGACGATGGGTTGGAGATGTTCTAAATGTATATATTTTGTTAATGTGTTTTATGTTTCCTAGCCTATATTTTAGCCTACAAATATAGCAGGTTGGGCTCGGGATGACCCCAAACCCGACCTAACCTTCCCAAGTTGCAGCCCTAGCAGATAGCAATACTTTTTTGTCATAATTGAAAAGGGACTTGGAGACTAGAGGCTGCCTTGCATAGAGGTAAAGAATTGGGATCACTACCCTCTAGGCCCATTGATCGCATGGATGTTTAGCCCACCCCTAGTTAGATTTTATTACTTTTTAAGGCATTATTCTAGCCATTGTATTCAACAAATTTTTTGGGTACTAAATCCAATGGCTAAAAATCATCGAACACTATTCATATTTCTGGTATGAAAGTCTACCACAAGATGGGCTAAATATCTATGCGGTCAGGCCCATATGGCAGTTGTGACTTGTGAGTAATAAAAAATTAAAAATTGCTATACCTGATACCTTGTTAATCACGACCCTTCCAAAAATACCCTTTTAACCTATAGTTAAAGGGGGAATGACAATCCTCTCTCAAATCTCGCCTGGGACTTTCCCTTAAAGGCTTTCGACGCCCGCCGCAGTGCATGTGCACCTGCCCCACTTTGACAGTTACTTGCCGACTTGCCACCCTTAAACAAAATCCTGGCTCCGCCAGTGCTCGTGTGAGGATAAATATCCGTTGTTGTTGAAGAAGAAAAAGTAGATGGAAGAGAAGAGAGGAAGGTTGTTACCATTTTTCTCTTCTAGTTTTTCGGTGGGAAATATGCACCCGCAGTTGAGCAGTTTGGACATTGAATGATTAAACTACGAGATTTTATGGTCTGGTCGACAGTCATTTTTCAAATATTTAAGCATACTTTTGTCCAATGTTTAACATGGACAGATATAGTGGAATAAATCTTTGATGATATGAATGTCCACTATCAACGTTGATGATGGACCACAGTATGAGCCACATGGCACACTCTTAGCTAGAGATCACCGACCGTATGGATGTTCTGCCACGCGGCTCATACTGTGGTCTGTCATCATCATTGAAGACGGACGGACGTCATCAAAGTTCTACTCGTTAGAACGGACTCCATGGTAGGATTCACTAGATATTGAGTTCACAATAGGGGGGTGCAAACTTGAGTCGGGCCCAACTCAACTTTGACTAGCCAAACTGACCTTGGGTAATTTTTCCAACTCGGGTTGGAAAATCAACATAACCAAGGGTCAAGTTGGGCTTGGATTTAGGCTTTGGACAACCCGAGGCATCATTTTCTCACCTTCTGTGTCCATGGAGTTGTTGCAAGCTATAACCAACCTCAAGTAGGGCCCTTTTTATTTGCATTTATTTTTTTTAAAATCGGAATTGCCTTTCAAGGGAAAAAAAAAAAATTCAAGCTCATACATCTGGGGCCCTTACGAAATGTAAAGAGAGGGGAATTGGGGGCCTTAGGCTGACGTGGGGCCTAATGGCTGAGCAGGCGCCCATGGACGAAGCTAGCTACTAAAAAATTAAATTTTTGTTTGCCATTTTCTTTCGTCACATTTTGTTTTCACATCGCCATCGACCTTGTCGATTCTCGTTTTCCTTTATATAACTTATACATGTTGCCAAAAATCACCGTGTAATAACGTCCCCATCCACCAGTGCAATAATCGCGCGTTATTGTCAATGTCCATTCAACTCGGTTTACAAATAGAACTCCATGCAGTATGCTAAGGGGGTGTTTCATTGCCAATTTTCCATAGTTTGATAACCCTTTTATATCGGAGAAATTTTCTTGAGAAAATGAGATTTTTCCCTTCCAAGCCAGATATTCATTTCTGTTCCACATAGGTGAGAAATCTTTTCCATGCGATAATACTCCCTTATTTCCTCACATAATTTCGAAATGCATATTTTCTCAGGTGCAGTCAAACATCCATTTAAGGCATTTTCCCAGATGTATTTCTCAAGAAAACTTCTCCTAGAGGATATTCTGATGATGAAAATTCTACGTGCAGTGGCCCCCTCTTTTGGGCCCATTGATCCCAATGAATGATTGGCCACCTCTTGCTGTACCTACACACCAACAGTTGAGCCAATCTGTGATATCTAGCCATTCAATCTGAGGACCCAAAGAATACTCAAATCAAACCACTCCCTATAAGAAAAATGTTCAAATCCATTGGCTAGATCACCAACAAGCGGATTGTTGGTGTGTAGGAGTGGTGATCATGCGCCAATGATTGCGCGCCACATATACCCATGGTTACTTTTTAAAACCAAATCCTAAACCCAGGTATATGTGACACGCGTGCGATCATTGGGCGCTTCAAAAATCCTGCCGCTTCAAAAAACACTCTGTGTGGCACGCGAATTACTTGTGGCTAGTGTGTGAGACCTTTTGGTTCCACTGTTGGTGCTTTTGGCCACTGAATCATATTTCGTTACTGCTGTCTGTTGAAGAACACCAACTAGCTAGGTAATGAGCATTTACCAGGTACACTTTCCATGAGAAATCAGTAGTGAGGTTCTGGAAAAATGATGGGATCAAATGACTTATAAGATGAGATCAATGATGTATCCCAACAACCATTAGGTAAGTGCCACCGCTTTTCCCAATCAATCAACTTGTAATGTATCCTAAACTAATTTTTTGGTAAATAGGTCCACCAAGGGTTCCATAAACATCCATAGGTCAGTGGGCCCAGAATTAAAGATCCAGAAAAAAAATCTCCAATAAGAAAAGAAAAGCCTTGATGAATCGGATTAACCTTAATAATAACTTTATCTCTGTAGTCAGCTTTAAGGATAACCTAAAGTTGGATGTAGTACCAAGTTAGATCCCTGGTCCCAATCAAACATATCTCTTTAAGCAAAAAAGAGAATCTTTTCAGGAAAGAGGAACATTTTCTCGAAACATCTTCAAAGCATCTCCTCCTAACTTTTTTTCAACTTATTTTTTGCACTCTGTATCTTTTCACTCGTGCTCTCGGCCGTGGATTTCAAGAGTCCAACGGTGGTTGTTGGATTCTCGGATTCCAGGCTAGAGTTCTCGGGTGTGGATTCCGAGAATCCAACAACAACCATTGGATTCTCGAAATCCACGGCTGACAGCACGACTCACCCACCACTTTCATTGCAATAGCGATTCGCAATCGCATTGTAAACAAGGAAGGAAGGCAAAGGAGATGAGATAATATAAGAATGATCGATGTTTTAAAGTAAAAAGGGATGCTTAGGATATTAAGATGAGGCATCATCCAGAAGGAGCTCAAAAACAAGACCCAAAAGACAACTTGTTAGTTGAAGCTAGGTGGACTCCTTTGTCTTAGCCATTATCTTCGTCTTTTTAATTGCCAATACTTTCATGGGCGCCCTTTTGCTGTTTACAACTTTACACAACTTATAAGTGTAGGCCACATAAACTATCCCTAGCTATCTACTCCTATGATACCTTAACACTGAAGCAAACAAAGACAGTCCTATCTTTAAAGATGGGGTTTTGACACATGGCGGCAGCTGAGGTAAGACAAACGGCAGTCCACCATCTCCATGTCGCAAGATTAAACCCAATTGCTCTCCTACTCGTATGGTCGCAAATAGAATTAGATGTTTTTCCATTCTTTTATTTTTCTAATCAATTCTTTTTGTCGTCTAATTAAAAAAAAATTAATTTTAACTCATCGAAAATATCGTCAAAGTGTGGAGGTACATCTGTTACTCTCCAAACCTGAGACATGCTCTTCCTGATAGTCGAAGGTCCAATAGGCCCCATGGGAGAGCAAACATCCTCAGTAGCTCGAATCGGCACATCTAGATGAAGTAGGATAGAGCTCACTAGTAGAGGGAAAGAGAGACATGGATGGTTAGCCAACTGACTACCTGCTCTAACCATGGCTTCAAAAATGAACCTCGGAAGGTCAAAGACAAATCTAGTGCCAAGACGGTAAAGAAGCTGAAGACGATCAATATTCACTTGTGCCCCATGGCCAGGTGGATCAATGTTGTACCCACAGATGGGGTGCAACAAACAATACTCAGGGAGAAGAGATGTAAAAAGAATGAAGGTACTCTAATCAAATATCTGCCCTGTGAGAGTCTCGGTCAAGGTGACTCTAGAAGTCGTCATCTCACGAGTCCTATGAATGAACTCATATGAGGTAGAAGGACGAGGTATGTCCAACATGATAGAAATTAGATCAGGTGTAATAGTCAGGTAAGCCCTAGACACAAAAGTCTGAAAGGATAGCTCACTCGGGTCATTACACTGAATGGAGTGCATGTTGGCATAAAAAAGTTTAACCAAGACAAGGTAAAATAGAATGGTCAGGCGAATGATAGGAACCCACTCGCGAGATACGAACAACGAATGAACCATAGTACCCAAAATAGTGCTAAATTCAACTACACGCTCAGTAGTGAATTTGCGACCAGAGAAATGCTCAAAACGATCTCTAGCGGAATCGAAAATGAACAGGAAAATGGGAGCACTCACCGAAGGAATATCAGTATGACGGGCACGACCCCGAGCTCTCTTAGGTCCTCTGGATGATTCACCCCACTTTGAGTGTCACGACGCACTAAGTCGACCACTTCGTTTGGCGCGAGATTAAGTCCATTGAACCAAGGGTTCTTCATCGGCACTTTCCTCTTCAGAATCTACGACGAGGATTAGTCACCATAAACACCAAAAATGGAAGAAAATACTAAAATACCTCCATTTTTTATCACAAACTCTCCAAAATCCCAATGAAGAGGGTGAAGTAGAAAACTAGAAAATCGAAAAAATTGCTCCACAAAACCTTATGGGAACAATAGATCGGGCATCTGCAATCGATTAGGAGAAATCTAGGAGGAGATTAGATAGATTGGGGATGAAAATGACCTATTTTGGGTTTTATAAAATCGAACGTCATACTGTCCAATCGATTGGGCTAAGTGGCCAATCAATTGGAGCTTGGCCAATCGATTGGACTGTACTCTCCAATCGATTGGAGATGTCTGATCAATTGGTCTGTAAAGTCCAACTGATTGGACTGGTCCGAGAAGAAAAAAAATTTTAAATTTTAAAAATTTTAAAAACTAATAGGCTCATTTTTTGGGACCCCCAACTAAATCTTTTCAAGCCAAAAATCATTTTTTAAACTTCTCAAGAAAATATAAAACGCCAAAAAAAAAATTATAATTCACTTCATGAAGTTAATCTTGATAAGTACTAAACATTGATTCTTGTTGAAGAGAATTAACTAACACATAGTTCAATCTTTTGCTTCATCAGAAATATTAATTCTTTTAGACATTAGCGCAAGTCACAAATCACTAGTAATCATAGATTCAAATATCAACAGTAATATCATCAAGTGTAAGTGATCTAAGTCTATCTCTGGTACCGGATAAGATTTTAGCAATTATTTCTCATACATATCGAAATCTGGAGGCATCATTTATCCGATCATAAAATCCTCATTAGAGTTATTAAGGGATCTCACATACTCTCCTGTATATGGGTATTTGTTGATGGATAAGAATTTTTCTAGCAAATTGACTATCTTTTATACCCTTTTTATTCATTTTGAATATAGATAGCTTTCACTCTCCATGTAGGTAACCTTTTTCTACAGCAATGAGAATCAGATTTCAATTATAAACAGGGCTATACAGATGGCATTCACTCTAACTTTTGTGGAGGTAGCTGTTTTCTTAGAATAATAACTTTCATTGGGAAACCAACAGTCGACTATAGTACAGTTTTGAAATCAACTGAAGGTAGGAACACTACTGATTTGAAGTTATAATCAGTAGAGGTTTATTCCTAATTTTAATAATACAAGATTTTTCACCTCTATTAAATCTATTCCCACAGAAATAATCAGTGTGCATATGAATGTGAGACATACTGTTTCAATAATCTTCTAATGCATACTAGTAAAAATTGACCAATCATAATAATTAAAAGATATAATACACAGATTAGCAAAATTTTACTAACAGCTATGTTCTTTTTCTTTGAATGTTCTAAAAAATTACTACTTTTCAAAATCGTATAATCAACTAATAATTTTAACATTCTTCTGAACAATTGATCTTTTGATTTTCTAAAATATTTTTAATTTTTATTCTTCAAAACGAAGCAAAATCAAAAAGAAAAAAATATCCCTAAAAAAAAATAAGAATGGAGAACAAGATGGAATAGAGAGCACATTGCTGAGAAATAGAACATTGTCGAACAATTTTCTTTCAGAGAATCTTTCTTAACCCACATAGATGTGATTTTTGTGGATAAATCAATTCTCTTAGGATATTTCCTCTTTTGAGTTACATAACTCTGAGGTTGTTTGAATTTCTCAAGGGACTCAATCTCCTTGATTAATTCTCTAGACTTTTCCAGTAGGTCTTTCATCTTTCTAGATAGCACATCCAAATAATTTATCTCATAATGTGTTTTTATAGGAAATCTCTGACTTTTCACAATCTGAGTGATATTTATTATTTTTTCTAGAGGATTTTGATGTCCTCTTCTCAACTTGTGACCGTTTCTAATCACATGACCCATATTTTTGCAGTACTTGCACTGACGATTGCTTTTGACAATTTTGATAGGGTCATTGATCTGAGTGGGAATAACTTGGGCTTTAACAAAAATCGTCTCGGATGAAGGCCCTTTTTCTTGATTGTTTTTGTAACCCAAACCTTGTTTGTCTCCATAGACATTTTCCACACAAAGAATCTCATCAAGCTTTGCAGAGCTGAATGAGAATCCTGACACATCCCTCTTTGATTTGAGAAGCTCATTCTCCAAGGATTCCTTACATGTCATGCAAGTTTAAAATTCACATTCCAGTGACTTGTTCCTTTTTAGCAGAAACTCATTCTCTTGCTCTAAATCAGTAATCAACACTCATTTTCAGAGTCAAGATATTTAACCCTGTCAGATAAAATTTTATTAGCCTTGATGAATTTTATCGATTCCTCGTACAGTTCTTTCACACCAACTGCCGAGTCATCCGAGTCCCCTTTGTAAGAGTCTTTTGAACTCTCATCATCACTGTTCTTGGACTCTCCATGAGATCAATAGGGACTATTGAAACGAGCAACGAAAGCTGTATACTTATCAGTCTTTTCATTGTTATCTGAATTATCAAAATAATCTTCTGATTTTTCATCTCATGTGGCATTGAATGCTTTTACCTTGCCCTTGTATTCTTCTTTGTTTGGGCACACATTAGCAAAGTGACCAACATCCTTACATTTGAAACATTGGGGTTCGCTTGAGCGACTTTCCCTAGGGTTCCTGTCAGTTCTGCTACCTCTCTCATGAGGTCTGGCATGTTCCATAGTTTTATTAAACGGTTTATTGTTCTTAAACCTATCATTTTTAGAACAAAAGAACTTTTTGAATCTTTTCACGAATAATGTCATTTCTACTTCAGAGTCAACATCCAACTCAGAATCTTGAGCTTCAGAAACTTTAAGGGCAATACATTTTGATTTCTTCAGTTGTCTCAAATTCATCTCATAAGTTTGTAAAGACCCAATCAGCTCATCAACTTTGAGAGAGTCAACATCTTTGCTCTCATCAATAGCAGTACCTTAGCCTGAAATCTATCAGGTAAAGATCTCAAAAATTTTCGAACAACTTTGGATTCAGGAATGACCTCACCCAAGTTGTGTGTAGAGTTCACAATATTACTAAGTTGGGCATAGAACTCAGTGAAAGTATCCTTCTCCTCCATTCTCATGGATTCGAACTTAGAAGTCAGCATTTAAAGTTAGAAGATCTTAACGGCTGACGTTCCTTCATGTGTGACTCCAAGAATGTCCCATACTTCTTTAGCTAGGAAACAAGTAGAGATTCTTCTAAACTTATTCTTATCAACAACATTAAAAATAGCATTTAACCATTTGCTATTAAGATAACAACAATCTATATCCCATTTAGTCCAGTCATTTTTAAGTTTAAGAATGATTTTATTTTCTACTTCCATTGTGGGTGGTGACCAACCATCCACTACAGACATTCAGACTCTTTCATCAATGGACTTTAGAAAAGCCATCATCTTAGCCTTCCAATAGGCATAGTCTTCCCCATCAAACAATGGAGGTCTGGATGTATTTTCATATTCTCTTTGCATTTTGACAAATTAATGAAAATGGATTAGTTTCTCAGGAATCTAAATGCAGGTGATTAAACCTTAACTAGAATTACCCACTCTGATACCAATTGAAATTTCACCGATCCATTCTCTTTAACTCAATATACCTAGAAGGGTGGTTGATTAGGTATTTAAAATTAATTATATCTACACAGTTTTACTAAACGATGGTAAGGGAATAAAATCGCATGCCTTAGTTGTTTAATAAAAGATTATCACAATCGACTCAAATTGAATATACTTCCGAGGAATATTTTCTTTTTGTCATTTGATCTAATCAGAATATATTGCAGAATACAAACAAACAATCACATTAGATAAGAGATTTTTAGTTGGAAACCTTAGCTAAGGAAAAACCACGGGACCACGTCCAGACGAAAAGTATCACTAACTGAAAAGTTAAACGAAACAAAGGTTACCTACGCAGCACCTTTGCAAATACAGCTTCCAACCTTAACTAAGGCCTACTGCTAATGTGTCCACGTCCTTTGAATCAATGCTACGAATCCACGTGCGCCCTTCCAGCCAAGAAGCCTTGTTCGCTTATTCAGTTTGGTACACCCCAAACCTACCGTCGATCGGCTGCTCCGATCTTAATTCTCAACACTCCCACCTTTGCAGAAAGTGAAGGATTCAGTACACCCTGAACCCTAAGTTGCTCAAATGGTGTTGAGTCACACTGGTACACTTAGGCTACTAGGTCGAATATAGAAGTGGAAGACCTAAGCTGAGGAAAGGATCGAGCTCTTGGCTTTGATCAAGAAGAGAACAAGCTCATGAGATTTGAATGGAAAATAAGCTTCTTACTCTTCGAATGGACATTCTAATAAATATAACATTTTCTTCTCTTTCTTGAAGATTGAGTCACTCTGTGTCTTTGTGTGTATTTAGAGAAGGCATAGAAGGGGTCTATTTATAGAATTCCAAGACCCTGAGTCGTGTAGAACGTGAGATGATGGAACCAAGAATTTCAGATCTGAGAAAGACCAATTTTGTGCATGGTCCAATCGATTGTACACTGGGTCCAATCGATTGGGCCATATCCAATTGATTGGAGATAAATGTCCAATCGATTGTGCTCAATAAGATATCTGTTCCAAAGGCACTAATCGATTATACAGGGTTCTCCAATCGATTTGACTTAGAAAAGTTTCTGTCCCGAAGACTCCAATCGATTTCACAGAGTCTCCAATCGATTTGACTCAGATAAGTTTCTGTCCCGAAAGCTCCAATTGATTTCATAGAGTCTCCAATCGATTTGACTCAGATAGATTTCTGTCCCGAAGGCTCCAATCGATTTCACAGAGTCTCCAATCGATTGGGCTGAAATAAGTTTCTGTCTCGTAGTTTCCAATCGATTACACAGAGTCTCCAATCGATTGGACATATCCCAATCGATTGGGGATAAATGTCCAATCGATTGGACTATCCCATTAGTCAATTTAATTGACTTAGACTCGGGTCTGTCCAATGACTAAGTTTGACCATTATATTTTTGTTCATTTTAACCAACTCCTATGGCCACTAAGTCACTTACCTTCCTAATCGAGCGTACACGATCGTTAACTGACAAAATGGCAGTTACTCCGATGACTCCTGTCTTTAACCGTCTGATTCTTGTTGTCTCTGTCTTTTACTCTTCACGTAGTTGACGAAGTATGCGTACCACGACATTTCCACACTACACTAGTGCTCGTAGGAACGGTTACAAGAATGTTTTTATGTAAAAAGTCTTTGCCAAATTGAATATGAAAATATTCCTTATATTTGAGATTAAGAAATTTCTAACAATAAATATTGACGTTAAAAATTCATCATTTATCGATATCACTTCTTGAAAGGTCAGAGCATAAAAATATAGGGATTTTTCTTGATAAATTAATTTCTTATGTCATTAAGGAGATTGGACTGATAATGTTATGGAATTTGAAATTGATAATGCCTCTAATCATGAACTTGTTAGTGCATTAATAAAAGAAAAGAACCCTTATATTTTTAAAATATGATGTGTTGCTAATGGAGTTGATTTACTTTGGATTGACATTAATAGAGAAGTTTCCTAGTTGGAAAAAAGTTATAGAAGATATCAAGATGATAGTTGATAATTTTTATATGTACTCTATTGTTTTGAATCTAACGTGAAAGTAAAGAATTACAAAAGCATTACAAATCTAAATTTGTCACCAAATTTTTAATGCTTCACTCCATAGAGCATGTAAAACAGGGTTTAGGTTAATGATGCATCATCTAAATGGAAAGCTACAAATTATAATAAGATTCCAACAAGGAATAAGGTTACTTTGATAATTCAAAAAATAAAAATTTGGAATGACAAAATAGATGTAATGGATATTTCGGAACCTCTAATTTAGATAGTGAGGAATCAACTTTAAGGTATCTATATGAGACAATGCAAAGGGCAATGGAAGCAATTAAGTAATTAATCCAAATACCTAAAATTGTGGAAGTTGTTTGATTCAAAGCGAGATGAAAATATATTTCATCTCATTCATACAACATCAACATTTTTAAAATCCACATATTTGAAGTATAATGAAAATGTCAAGATTCACAATGCAAAAGTAAAAGCTTACATAAAAAATCGCATAAAATATGGCACCTATTGAAGAAATGCATTTACTTCAAAGTTGTTCGTTTACCATAAGTGGGATCCAATGCCTTTTGATACAATTGCAATGGGGTTACTACCAGAGGCTCAGCCATGTAAGTATCTTAATTTTTTTTTTAAGTTTGTGCTCCTTTATTTTAATTTTATATTAGACATAGATACTTATCTAATTATTTGAACGAGTTTGGAGAAAAATGTATGGAGGTCAAATTCAAATAGTTTAAAAGATTGGAATACAAAAAAAAAAAGTACGTTGCATGACAATTTACATAAGAATGAATTCAATTTGCTTTTGAAAATAAAAAACAAGATGGCAAGGAGATCAATTTTGAAAAATTGGCTGATTTTTAGAAGAGGTTGTTGAGGTCCTTGAGGAGATAGATGAAGTAGCTGATGTTAAAATGACTTCAAAGATGATGAGGCGTGGCTTGATGATTTTACTAATTTTTTTATAAGCTTTCGGCATTTTTAATGTTTTGAAGACTTGCCAATTTTACATTTGTAAGACAGATAAATATAACTTCACTGTTTGTCACTTTCATTGTTTGTTATGTTGATTAATATTAGACTTGTTTAGATTTCTTGCTTACATATTTATTTCAATATTTAGTTTAACCATTCCCTGTCGCAAGGTATTAATTGATATGCATTTGTTATTTTCGGGAGACAACAATTTTCACAATATTTTTTACAACAATTTTGGCGTACCCACATGGAAGATGAATCAATAGCTGATTTTTGGTGAGGACGATCTCCTCACCATATAGATCACTCCTACAAAAAATCAGACCATTCTGAAATTTCTAACCCCATCAAGTGTAGCTTCAAGTTAACGGTAAAAATAGACGGTCCATAATTCTTCAACTTCTAAACCAGTCTACGAATGTCAGAATGATTTGAACTTTTGTGACGATGATCTCCTCGCCATAGAGATCATCCTCGCCAAAAATCATCCAATTCCAAAACTTATAATTTATATATTGGCCCACTCCAATTTTTTGTTGTAGAAAATGTTGTGAAAATTGTTGTCTCCCAATCCTAACCCATATATTTTTGACAACAATTTTTGTGTACCCACATGGGAGATGAATCAAAGCTGATTTTTGGTGCAGATGATCTCCTCACCATATAGATCACCCCTACAAAAAATCATCACATTCTGAAATTTCTAACCCCATCAAATGTGGTTTTTAAGTTAACGATAAAAATAGACAGTCCATAATTCTTCAACTTGTAAACCGGTCTACGAATATCAAAATGATTTGAATTTTTGTGAGGATGATCTCCTCACAATAGAGTCCATCCTCGCCAAAAATCATCCCATTCCAAAACTCTTAATTTATATATATTGGGCAACCGCACTAAGTTTTTGTTGTCAAAAATGTTGTATGAAAATGTTGTCCCCCGATCCCGACCTATATATATATATATGAAATCGTATTATACTCGCAACTTCCTTTAGCTGGCGTTTTTGGGGTTTTTGAGATGACTTGCTAACTGTGGTTTGACCTAATGGTTTTGCAATTAGTACAGCTGGTCTTGAGTTGAGAGGCTGTAGAGAACTCCAGATTCAGCTGGTCTTGAGTTGTTTCTCGATGCAGCGATGTGTGGAGCTAGACAATATGCCACATGGGAAACTCTTACAGACCCATTGACCCATAAGCGATTGGCCAACTCCTTGATGGATCTACACACAAAAAATAGTCTAATTGGTAATCTCTAGCCATTTGATTTGAGCACCCAAAACGATGCTCTAACTCAATGGCTAGAAATCACCTGCATCGATGGCTAGAGATCACCAATTAGGCTGAATTTTGGTGTACGTATAGGTCCATCAAGGGGTGGACCAAACATGCAAGGTATGTGGGGTGCTGAAAGAGTGTGCCAGGTGGCTCATTTTAAAGCGAGCCATAATGCTGCAATGAGAGCATACCGAAGCAAAAAAAAAATTCAAACTCCCTCTTGGTACGGTAGTGAGTCTGCCCCTTCTAAGGCAAATGTCCCCAGCGGCGCAATGTCCATGGCTTGGGTATATGTCCTGCTGTTGCCCTGTGCGATTCTTAGCCGGTCTAGGAGCTAAAAAAACAAGAATCCCAATATCAATGTTTTAAGAAGGCTCAGGCTCCGAGGACCCCTCTCCGGAGCTAGGCCGTGGATTCCGAATGTTAAGAATAATAAATTGTCTGGTCCTTTTTATTGAGTCCGTCTACCCATTTCTTACATCCAGTTGTTACACCCAGGGGTGGGCCCCACATGGAGATCACGTTGGACAATCCGACTGCACAATGAGTTTTTCATGCTATGGTTATCCTCCTCGGTAAAAAATCAAGAAAATTCAACATTCCTAACCTCAAGAAAAATTGACTTTAATTTGATAAATCTAGACCATCCAATTAAACCATTATTTTAGGTCAATTTTTTGTATGGTTGGCAATGTCAAAATGAACAGATTTTTGGTGATAACGATCATCATGCCAAGAACAGCTCAATTTATGGTTGGATTGTCCAACATAATCTCTATGTGGGCCTCACCTCCGGGTGTAAGAACTGGATGTAAGAAATGGGTGTAACTCTAGACATACCATCCCATTATAAGTTATTACGGACGTAAAGGTACTTCTAGCCATTAATTGAGTTCGAGCTTATTTTGGGTACTCAAATCAAATGGCTATAGATCACCAATTACGCTGATTTTTGGTGTGCAAGTTCATCAAGGACTGGATCATCATATTCATGGGTCAGTAGGCACCCCCAACAAAAAATCAGCCCATTCTGAAATTTCTAACCCCATCAAATGTGGTTTTCAAGTACAAGGTAAAAATAGACGGTCCATAATTCTTCAACTTCTAAACCAGTCTACAAATATTGGAATGATTTGAATTTTTGTAAATGATCTCCTCACCATAGAGATCATCTTCACCAAAAATCAGCCATTGATTCATCTTCTATGTGGGTTCGCTAAATGGTTGTCAAAAATAGTTGTCAAAAATTTTTGTCCCCTGATCCTGACCCTTAAAATAATGCTATAATGGTTACCCTTCAAGACTGCTGTGTTATTCGTAATGAAGGTCCAAAAACCAAAAAACAGAGCCGTTATGTTGTTAGTTATCCGTTAATTTACTATTATTAGTGTTATTTTGAAAAAAAATTAAAATTAATAATATTTTTTCCCTCTTTTGAACATAATGTGACCCGTTATAATTGAAACGGTCCTTATAACGGACATTATATGTCCATTATAATGCTACAGCAGACTTATTTAAACCTTGCAATCACCGGCGGAGCAATTGAGAAATTTTCTTTTTCACCGTGTTGCCCCACCTCAACTCAGAGCTGCTCTCTGGGCCCATTGACCGCATGGATGTTTAGCCCACCGGCCCCTTGGTGGATATGCACACCCAAAATCTCTCTGATATGCAATCTCTAGCCATTAGATTTAGTACATTTTAAGGTGTAGGATAAAAAAATTGGGTACTAAATCCAACGGCTAAAACTCATCAAACAAGCCGATTTTGGGTATGTGTGTCTACTAAAGGAGGGGTTAAACATCCATGGGGTCAGTAGACCCATCTGCCGCACTTTGACGAATAAACCTTCGATGACACCTGCAGCAGTCAGCGATGCCGCTGAATGCAGCCAATATGAGCCATGTGGCACATTCTTAAGAGGAGACTGACCGAATGGATGTTTGGCCAATCACTAGGTGGGCCTACAAACAAAAAATCAGCCTGATTAGTGATTTAAAACCCTTGGATCCTTGTACCCAAATAATGCTCAAATTCCTACGGTTAAAATCAACACATGAAAATAACTTCAATCCAAGTCTTCAAAATCAGCGATCAAATTTATTTTTTGGTTTGTAGCTCCACTTAGTACTGATTGGCCAAACATTCATACGGTTAGTGTCCTCTTAAGAAGTTGCCACATGGCTCATATAACATGAAGGTTTACTCCACTTTGACGGTCGCTTACCACCTTGCCCCCCTGGAATAAAATCCTGGCTGCGCCACTGCTTGCATTAAGGCTGGAAAATATGAAAATGTAGGAGTAAATTTTGAAATATTTTACATGGGTGATTTGTAGTCATTTGGGTTGATTTTTGGTGTGTCGGTCCAACAAGGAAGGCGTCAATTATTCTTGTGTCGGCAGGCCGAAAGAGTTTTTCACGTGGCGCAGTTTCAACTTTCAAGTACGCAATGCTGCAATGAGAGCAAATTGTAGCAAATTTGTTTTCTAACTCCCTCCGGGTACAGTAATGAGCAGCGGTGAAATGTCCATGGCCTTCGGTACATATCCTGCCGTTGCCTTGTCCTTGCTGCCTTGGCCTGTCTAGGAACTTAAAATCAATAATTTCAATAGCATGGTCAGGCTCAGCAGACACATATTTTCACACACAATTTCACACACAATATTGGTGTACCCACATGGAAGATAAATCAATGGCTGATTTTTGGTGAGGATGATCTCCTCGCCATATAGATCAGCTCTACAAAAAATCAGCCCATTCTGAAACTTCTAACACCATCAAATGTGGGTTTCAAGTTATCGGTAAAAAATAGACGGTCCACAATTCTTCAACTTGTAAACCATGCTATGAATATTAGAATGATTTAAATTTTTGTGAGGGTGATCTCTTCACCAAATCATCCCATTCCAAAACTTCTAATTTATATATTGGCCCCTGACAATTTTTTGTGTGTGAAAATAGGTGTCGGCTGAGCCTGATGTATGGAAATATGAAAATGGTGATCCATAGCCACCGAGTTTGAGCATAATTTTTTTTTCTACTTGAATCAAATGGCTAGAAATCATCAATTAGGCAGAATTATGGTGAGTAGGTCCATCAAGGAGCAGACCAATATTTTGGTTCAGTGAAACCCGAGAGAGTTTATGACGTGGTGCATTTTCGAGCACCATGCAATGTTACAATGAGAGTAAACTGTAGCCGTTAGATTTTGACTCGTTTTAGCCTGAGAGAGTTCGTTATCCATTAATTTACCGTTATTGGTGTTATTTCTAAAAAAATAATAATATTTTGACTCGTTTTAGCCATAATGTGACCCATTATGTCATAATGGCCGTTATAACGATATAATGGTAATGTTATATGTCTATTATAACGCTATAATGAAAATGTAGGAGTCAATTCACAAAAAAACATTACAGAAACATCATTTACAAATGACATTCTTTGTCTCTGGGTCAAATTGAAACAGCGGCGGAGCCAGGATTTTGTTCAAGGGGACATAGTCCATTGAGTAGAACCGCCTACAATATGAGCCACGTAGGATATATACTCTTAGAGATTTTCGACCGTATGGATGTATGGCTCAACTGTAGATAAACATATAGACCAAAAAATTAGCCTGATTAGTGATTTCTAAGCGTTGGATTGGAGTCGTTTTCATGGGTTGATTTTTAACCGTGGAATTTGAGCATTATTTTGGGTACAAAGATCCAATGGTTTGAAACCATTAATCAGGCTGTTTTTTAGTCTGTAAGGAGTGCCCAAACATCCATACGGTTAGCGTCCTCAAATAGGGAGCACTAAACTACACCTAAGGGGGCACCAAGTAGCAATAGAAAGCTTAAGAAATTTTATGTACGCAGTCTCCATGTGACATTCGCAACTTTACATATTTTTGTTTCACAACTTTTACACATTGGAATTTGTTTTTATAGATACTAGGGGAAGCCACGTGCATTGCATGTGCACCTTACACGTGTAGCACTCTTAGAGATCACTGACCGTATGGATGTTTGGCCATCCCTAGGTGGACTTACATGCAAAAATCAACAATATTAGTGATTTCTAAGCATTTGATTGGAGTCTTTTTCATGATTTTTAACCATAGATTTTGAGCGTTTTGGGGGTACTCAGATCCAAAGGTTAGAAATCACTAATCAGGTTGATTTTTTGTCATGTAAGTCGACCTAAAGATGGACCAAACATCCATACGAATCAGTGTCATGTACGTTGGCACAGGTTGATTTTTGGCATGTTGTCAAAGAGTAAAACTTCTATCACAGCGTTCTGACAGATGCTTCTATCACAATGAAAATTACAGGCCACGTGGCACATTCTTAGTGGACACAGACCGTATGGATGTTTGGCCAGTCCCTCAGTGGACCTCTAAACCAAAAATACGCCTGATTAGTGATTTAAAACCTTTGGATCTTTGCACCCAAATAATGCTCAATAATGCTTGAATTCTTACCGTTAAAATCAACCCATGAAAAGGGTACTCCTATTTTGCCACCTCAGCATCTTGAGATCGGGCATGTTTCAGCCTAATAGCACTTCTATGTCCCTAAGGAGTAAGGACTCCTCCACTCCAGTAAACCCTCCTCCAAAAATCGGGAAAATATCTAGATGCAGAGGATTCCCGATGTAATCCATGCAAAGGCGTCTCGTGGTCCTATACAGCTCATTTGTTCGGGCCCACTGACTACAGGAATGTTTAGCCCACCTATTTATTAGATAAACACACTGATTTTTAGCCGTTGGATTTAGTATCCCAAAAACATGATTGAAATCAATGGCTAAAATTAATCCTAAAAACGTAGATCGAACAAGGGAAGACTAAACATGGATGCCGTTAGTAGCCTAGTAGGTCCAAAACAATGTGGTATGCAGGTTCACGAGAGTCCTCTGCGTCGACTGCATTAAAATCCCTGCGTCTAAATTTTTCCCCCGAAATACCTTCCCAAATGCTCTCTTCCCTATTAGAACTTTGCTGCCGTCCACTCCGCAAAGTTGCTGACCGATTATAAATGAGCCACATGGCACATTCTTACAGATTTCTGACCGTATGGATGTTTGGCCCAACCCTAGATGGACATACAGACCAAAACTTTACCGTGGAATTTGAGTATTATTGACCGTAGAGTATACAGATCCAAAGGCGTGAAATCACTAATCAGGCTGATTTTTGGTTGTCAGGTCCACCTAGGGATTGGCCAAACATCCATATGGTCAGCATCCTATAAGAGTTGCCAGGTGGCTCATATTTTATTCAGTCAGCAACTTTGCTGACCGGCGCTACTCCCTCTTCCCTTCAGACAGTCCAAAGTAACTTCCAAATTTCTCTCTTCTTCCCTAAAAACAAAAAAAAAAAAAACATAAAAAAAGTCAAACACTTCTCTTCCTTCGGACATGACTGAAAAAACCGACCGTATACCACATATCGTATACCGTATACCGTATACAGTATACAGTATACAGTATACAGTATACAGTATGAAACGATAAAAGCAATACGTATAAAATTTGACAAAAGCAAAGCAACAAAGTAAATGAAAGTTGAAAAGTAGGACAACAAAAGGAAAAGAAAAAGAAAAAGGAAGAAAAGCCAAAAAAAAAGAAAAAAAAAACTTAAGAAAACGACTGCCAAAACCTCTCGTCACACCCGGCGAGCATAACTTAAGTCAATCGGGCCGCCTACGGTGGCGGCAAGGGCCGCGACACACGGCGGTGCCCCTGCTTCAACCTCTCCTACGACTACGCCGCTTCCAAATTTTTACTTGGTCACAACAGAAGAGAGAGAGAGAGAGAGAGAGAGCGCTAAAACTAGTACTGATGGAAAGAAGAAAAGACAGAGTTTTGAGGGAGCAGTAAAGGGAATTGATTCGAAGGCCATTAACCTGTCTCTCAAAGACCGCTTTCGTTTGGAGGAATCTGGTCTATGGCATGCCAGGATGAGAAGCTTTGTATCGGAATTGGAGTGTTCTTCGTCGTCGACGTAGTTTACTACGCTGTCAACCACAATCGAGATCCCCACTACAAACGGAATCCTCATTCTCCTTTCGCAACAAACCAATGGGGATTTCGCACCTCTTCGCCTTCTTTCTTCTCATTTTCTTCGTTGCCTCTTCTAAGAGTACGCTACTCTACTTCTTTCTATTTTTGGTCTCAAGGTTTCGGATGGTCTTCAGGATCTCTTTTACTATCAGTTTGATTACCCTTAAATTGAAGGTTTGTAGGAGATTAGGCTCACCCCAAATATATATATTTTTTTTGAGCAAAAAATATCGTTATGGGGGGAGAAATGGCTACCCTTTTCACACTTTTAGATGGATTTTGAACTTTTATGTGGAATCGGAAGCTCAAAATTTGTATTGGAGTTTAATTTGAACTTCCAGTTCTTCAGATGGTTTGGGATTTGTAGGAGACATCTTCTTTTGTTTCGATTCTGAGTTCTGAGTCTTCTGACTACTTCGATGTTTCCTCCTAGCAAAATTTCTTCTTCTGGGTATAAAGAATTCAGATCAATTTAATGCATTTTGTTGGAATTTCGTTAGAAGGGTAGAGGGTTCGAAATCTTGTGATTAGATCAATCTCTTCTGCTTCTGAATTTTTCTAATTTGATACGTTTGAAGGTTTAAAATATTTTCTTGTTCTAGGAACTACAATTTTTTAGATAGCTCTAAGGTGCTATTTTAGAATTTTCATAGAAAGATTGTTAATCTATTCATGTGGTGATCATTTTCATGTTCCAACTTGAACTAAATTGTTTCGTTTGGAAGTCTTCAGTTGGAATTTTTCTACGGTTTGTACTAAAATTTATTTCTTCTCAATGTGCTATACTGTTTAAATACCCGATGTGCTTGCATGACCTTGCATAATTTTTCTTCAAGTAAAAGTTGGAAACGAAGTCGTCTTTATTTGTTTCGATGTGCATCGTGAGGTTAAATTTCATGTTTCATCTGGAAATTTACAGAACTTGTTGGTGCTAAATATTCCAAGTGAGTTACTGTAAATCCCCCCTGATTTTTTCAGAAGTCTGTTAATTTCCCACTAAAAATGGAGGAATTAGAAGTACGTGTTTTTTTTTTATTCTCATTTTGGACCAAACTTTGTTCTGCCATCAATCTTCTTGTTTTGTCTCTTAAATTTGGAATTTCTGATATAAGTTCCTTCTTGAGAAGAGTGTGTAGCTGATCTCTACATCTGGATTTTACAATGGTTAATGGAGATGTTGCTATTTTTTATGCAGCTACTGTGAGAGTTCAAGCATTCACTGGGACCTATGGAATAAACTACGGCAGGATTGCTGACAATATCCCTTCACCAGAAAGTGTTGTGACGCTTCTTAAAGCTGCAAAGATAAAGAACGTTCGGATCTTTGATTTTGATCACAGCGTTCTCAAGGCTTTCGGAGGGTCTGGGCTCGAAATAGTGGTCGGACTCCCCAATGGGTACCTGAATAACATAAGCACGAGTGAGGATCATGCCATGAATTGGGTAAAAGAAAACATACAGCCATTCCTTCCCGAGACACATATCCGTGGGATTGCAATTGGGAACGAGGTGTTGGGGGGTAGTGATGAGGAACTCATGGAGGTTCTAGTGGGTGCAGTCAAGAATGTTTACAATGCCATCAATAGGCTTCATTTGGCAGATCTAATTCAGATCTCAACCGCACATTCACAGGCCGTCTTTGCTAATTCTTACCCTCCATCTTCGTGCATTTTTAAGGAGAGCATTGTTCAATACATGAAGCCACTCTTACAGTTTTTCTCGCAGATTGGTTCTCCCTTCTTTGTCAATGCCTACCCATTCCTGACCTACATGAGTGATCCTGAGAATATTGATATTAATTATGCCCTCTTCCAATCAAACCCGGGGATTTACGATACAAAAACTCATCTCCACTATGATAATTTGCTTGATGCTCAGATTGATGCAGCTTATGCCGCTTTGGAAGGCGCTGGATTTGGAAAGATGGAAGTCATAGTTTCAGAGACAGGTTGGGCTTCTCGTGGGGATGAAAATGAAGCAGTGGCCACAGTTCAGAATGCAAGGATTTATAATTACAATCTACGTAAACGGCTTGCCAAAAGGAAAGGGACCCCACTCAGGCCGAAGACTCTGTTAAAGGTATATGTTTTTGCATTGTTTAATGAGAACTTGAAGCCTGGGCCAACCTCAGAGAACAACTTTGGACTGTTCAAAGCTGATGGGAGCATTTCATACGATATTGGGTTTACAGGACTCAAGTCTTCGTCTACATCCTCATCTCTTTTGTCTTTGAAGGTATGGAGTTCCTTAAACTCTTTCATTTTCCTTTTTCCATTTAGACTCAAAGATATTGATGGCTTGACTCTTAGGTAGTCTTTCCTGGTCATCATATTTCATTTGAAAATAAGTTTGAATTTAAGAATAGGAAAAAGTTAATGAAAGTTAACTATGTTAATCAAAGTTACAGTCTCTTGATAAGTTATTGATATAATGTACCTTGCGCTCTTTTTTCCATCTGAGAAGAAGTCATCATCTATTTTAAAGTTTTGGTTCTAAACAGTAAAACTCACTGGAATATTGCAGTTAACTTTTTTTTCACCGGGACCTAAATTGACAAAAAAAAAAAACCAAAATTTTGGCCATGCCCCATAATACAGAGACACGACAACTTAGTTGCACCCAACTCAACTAAAATTGCACCAATGACCCTACTTGACCAGAATTTATACCCTATTGTTGACTTTCTGGAATTATACATTTCTCACCACAACCTTTAACCAACGAACAGGTGTTCGTATGGATTTTTAGATATTCATAGAGATGTTAGGGTCTTTCTTT
Source organism: Euptelea pleiosperma (assembly GCA_035048495.1). NCBI lineage: Eukaryota > Viridiplantae > Streptophyta > Magnoliopsida > Ranunculales > Eupteleaceae > Euptelea > Euptelea pleiosperma. The sequence continues at coordinate 31,680,018 of CM068548.1, read as the reverse complement.
TTTAGTCATTTTTAATTTTGGAGGGGCAAAATATTATTTGCATAATCAAATCCTGAGTTTCTTAAATTAACTACTGTAAAAAAATTTTGCTTTGCAACTAATAATTGGTGTGAGTATTACATTGCACTGCTGGTCCAAAGCCCAAATAAAGGAGTGTTAAATTAGGTTGACAGCCAGTGTAAAAATCATGTTAAATCCTTTCAAATGAATTCGAATTCGTTGATTTTGACTCATGCTAGGGTGTTCTCCCGAAATGACGCGCTGCATCATAACCCAGGTGCAATGATAAGTGAGCAAGGGTTGGCTAGGGTGTTCCTTAGAGCAACAACACCCGGTTGGGGTGAAAAGCAGACAAGGGTTCTCGCACCAGGTTGGACAAGTGTGGGTAAAGAAGTTAGATCTATTAATAGGATTCGTTTGGGAACTTGAAATTTAGGGACTTAAAATGGTAAGGAGTGGGAGTTGGATGATACACTGAGAAGAAGGAAAGCAAACATAACATGTCTACATGAGATTAAGTGTACAAGAGGTAAAGCCGAAGGCCTTAGGAGCTAAAATCATTTATACAGAGGAGAAACACTAGAAATGGGGTACACATGTCAGTAGAGAAAAACTTGATAGATAGTGTTGTTAGGGTAACCGATAGGCTTGTGCCATTTAAATTAGTCTTAAGAGAAGAGATAGTTCATATTATTAGCAGTTGTGCATCCCAAGTAGGACTAGATGATAGCAATTTTTTTTTTTTTTTTTGATAGCTTACTAGATGATAGTATTTTTTTTTTTTGATAAGTTACTAGATGATAGTATTAGAAGACAATTTTGGGAAAAGATGGATGAATTAGCACAGGCAATTCCTGATGGAGAGAGTACAAGGAGGAAAAGGGTTTGGAGAAAGAAATGTGATGAGGTTACAATTCTTGATTTTGCCACGGTGTATGATCCAATTACATACTTTAGGAGGAGAGATCAACATTTAGTAACTTTTTCGAGTGGATCGAGCAGAAATCAAATAGACATTTTTATTCTTAAAAGAAGGGATTGTGCAATATGCAAAGATTGTAAGGTCATCCCAAGAGAGAGTTTGACTATAGAACGTAGGCTAATGGTTACCAATATTTGCATTAAAAGATGAGGAAAGGACTGAAAGTAAAAGGTGCTTAAAAATTAGATCGTGGAACTTAAAAGGAGATAAACTTGTGTTCTTTAGAATTAAATTGATCGAGGGAAAATGGAATTTGATGCAGAAACTACTATAATTTGGTATGAAATGACAAGTTGTATTTAAAGAGTGGCAAAAGAAGTTCTAGGAGAATCTAAAGGAAAAATTGATGCGGGAACATTCTACTACGATAGTCGGCACGCTACACTGAATCTATGCCCGATCAAGCAAGTGGACCCATTTTTACTATTTATGGTAAATCCTGTTTTTACTATTTATAGTAAATTCTGATTTTTCTATTTTTAGATAGAGTTTGAGTTATAACCGAATTAGGATTTTGAGAGATTTTATTTCCAATTAGGATTTTATTATTGATTGCAATAGTTGACTTGTATTAGGAATTTGTAATTTCAATAGATTAGAATTATGAAAGTTCAAATAGGGAGTCTTATAAAAGGTGATGTACCTTTTCTTTTAAGAAAAAAATAATGAATGAAGAAATAAAAAATCTCTTCGGAGAAATTTCCCGTGAAGGGAAACTTGGTGTGAAGCCAAGCTAATTCGGTTCGAAGCCGAAGGTATCTTTCAATCCCTATCTTTTTCTCTCTTTCTTCTCTCTTATTCTCTTCTCTTTCTCCATCTTTATTTTCTTTCTGGATCAATTTTGACCTAGAAAACCGAAATCTTAACACAACACTGTGAATAGTGCCGCGTGAATATTGATGCATGAATAGTGCCGTGTGAATAGTGTCACATGAATAGTACCCTTCTCTTCATTCCCCCCAAAAATCGCGGAACGGTCTCCCGTATTGCGTCAAATTTGGTATTAGAGCAAGTTCGAATTTCTTGAGTGTGTTTCGAAAAGATGGTCGTAGATTAGTTCGCGATAGTTGGCAGTTGCGTTAGCTAAACTAAAAGATGTGATAACTCGTTTGGAGAGCCAACATGATGCTAGTAACGACCTGATAAATCGTATTGCTAGAAAACTAGAGGAGTGGATCGATGTTCATAAGAGGTTGATCCGCCACCATAGCCATCTTAGATCATCACTGCCACCACCATCGGCTTTTCAACCTCTTTCTGGCGAGTTATTGGAAGGTTCCACAGCAAAAAAAACCCTAAATAGGTCTCAAAGCAAGTCGAGACGAAAGTAAACAAAGAAATAAAAGTCAGTGAACAAGATGGTGTTTTTCCATCTAAGAAAAATGAAAGAATCAATGAGGAAGAAAAAGCCAAAGTTGAGGAATTAGCCAGTTTTGAAGCTCTTGTAGTTGAATCAGACGGAAAGACGAAGGATAAGCAGATTGATCCACCTGCGGTTGTGCAGAATGAAAAAGCTGAAAGGTTGATGATTCCCTTAGTTCGGATGCTTCGGTTGAAGATGGCACAAAAAGTACAGAAGATCCTGGTCTGAAACTAGATATTTCTGCTGTTTCAAAACCGACAGTTGAAAACGAACCATATGGAACAAGCAGAGATTTCTTATCAAAGAAGGCCAGATTTACACATGTCGAAGGTGCAAAATAAGAAACTAAAAGAAAAGTACTCTAAATATCTCTTCCGCTGGAAAAGCCAATATCTCAACTTGAATTCGAGGTCGAATTCTTTTCAACCCGGAGGGTTTTATGCGGGAACATTCTATTACAATTGTCCGCGTTACACCGAATCTATGCCCAGTCAAGCAAGTGGACCCATATTTACTATTTATAATAAATTCCAAATAATACTATTTATATAGTAAATCTCGTTTTTACTATTTATAGTAAATCCTGTTTTTACTATTTATAGTAAATCCTGTTTTTACTATTTATAGTAAATTTTGATTTTTCTATTGTTAGATAAAGTTTGAGTTGTAATTGAATTAGGATTTTGGGAGATTTTATTTCCAATTAGGATTTTATTATTGATTGCAATAGTTGACTTCTATTGGGAATTTTTAATTTCAATTAGATTAGAATTAAGAAAGTTCGTGTAGGGAGTCTTATAAAAGGTGATGTACCCTTTGCTTTTAAGAAAGATAATGATGAATGAAGAAATTGAAAATCTCTTTGGAGAAATCTCCTGTTAAGGGAAACTTGGTGTGAAGCCATCCTCTTTTGGTGCGAAGCGAAGCTAATTTGGTGCGAAGCCGAATGTATCTTTCTAACCCTCTATTTTTATCTATCTCTTCTCTTTCTCCATCTCTATTTTCTTTTTGTGTTAATTTTGACCTAGAAAACCCAAATCATACAACAACATTGTGAATAGTGCTGCATGAATAGCGATGCGTGAATAGTGCCGCATGGATAGTATTATGTGAATAGTACCTTTCTCTTCATTCTGCCCAAAAATCGCGGAACGGTCTCCCGTCCTGCGTCAAAAAGTCACTCACAAAAAGAAACTTGGTGGTGGAGTGAGGAAGTCCAAAAAGCGATTAAAGAAAAAATGTCATGTTACAAGAGTTTGCAATGAACTAGGAATGATGAAAACTTTGAAAGATATCGAAATGCTAAAGGAAACGAAGAAAGTAGCAAGGCAAAACATAAGGTGTATAATGACTTGTACATTAGGTTAGGAACAATAAAGATTGAGAAAGATATCCATAAAGTTGCAAAAATTAGAGAGAGGAAATCTAGACATAAATTAAGTTAGATCGATTAAGAGTGAAAACGAGAGAGTCTCGGTTAGGGATGAGGAGATTATGGAAAATGGAGGAGTTACTTCCGGAAGTGAAAGTAGCTTTGGCTAGGATGCAAGATAGGAAAGGCTCTAGGCCCGATAGTATTCTAATAGAGATTTAGAAGTGCATGAGAGAAATTGGATTATGTTTGTTTACTAAGTTGTTTATTAAAATTTTGGAGACTAATAAAATGCCAGATGAGTGATGAAGGAGACGTCTTATGATACTTATTTCCGAGAATGGGGGAGATATACTAAATTGTACTAATTATTTAGGATAAATCTTATGAGCCACACTGTGAAATTATGGGATAGCCATAGAGAAAAGATTAAGACAAGAAACAAGAATATCAGAAAACCAGTTTGGTTTCATTCCAAGGAGGTCAACAATTGAGACTATTTTCATACTTAGGCAGTTAATGGAAATGTTTCGAGAAAAGAGGAAGAATCTATATATGATTTTTACTTAGAAAAATCATATAATAGAGTTCCAAGGGAGTTAATTTGGTATATATTAGGCCAAAAAAGAGTGAGAGAAATAATATTGACATTATTAAGAACATGTATGCAAGAACAATAACTAGTGTAAGAACAATTGGTTGTGCGACAAGTGAATTTTCAGTTAGAATGAGTTGTACCAGGGAGCAGTTTTAACTTTGTACCTCTTTGCACTACATATGGATGGATTATGTATGCTATTTGCAAATGATGTACTATCGATTGATGAACCTAGAGAGAGAGTAAGTGCAAAATTAGAACTATGGAGTGAGGCTTCAGAAACTAAGGGTTTCCAGCTGTGATACTTGGATACTTCAACATGATTGTCATACTTGTATTGTATCATGTTGATACCAATATTGGTACCGGATATTGTATGGATACTTTATGCCACCAATATTCATTTTCTATAATGCTATTGTGTATTCCTAATTGTTTCCATATTCCTTATGTCAATAATAAGAGAGAAATTATCTAATAAAATTTCGCATGATGTGAATGTTAATTAGAGATAGCTTAAAAAACTAAAAATTAAAGTATGGTATGAAAATATTGGATGGGATTCCTGTATTCATATCCGTGTCTTAGATGTCAGGAAATAAAGATTTGTATCTCCTTTTCCCATACACTGTCCATATGCATATCCGTACCTGAGCATCTTTGGTTTTAAGATAAGTTGGACCAAACTAGAATACATGCAGTGTCACTTTAGTTAAGATACTCATAAATATTTATTAAATTTGATGTCTATAAATTTTATATGATTGTTTATTAAATCCTAGGTCTTTTGTTTTTTGTCACGTTATTAATTTATCTCTTACCTTTCATTTCCCTAGTTAGAGTTCCAAGCAATGTTTAAAAAGACGTGTGAGGCAAATGCCTCGAGGTGAGGTTTGATCAAAATGCCTCTAGGTGTCCTTAAAGGCGTATTCCCAATGAGGTGCACAACTACACAGAGATGTGTTGATGCTCACATGAGGCATGTTGAGAGACGCGCCTTTATGCTTATGGCTTGTACATAAATCTATTTTTATTAATATTTTATGTATTGTTACATTATTATTTTATATTGTATTTATTCATCATTAATTTTTTTTATAAAGGGGGGAGTATGAGGCTTGTGCCTCAGACCTTGAGCTGTACGCCTCGTGCTTATAAAGGTCCCAATGCCTCACTTCATGCCTCTGCCTTTTTAAACACTGGTTCCAAGTATCACATATGGCTGCATTAATACTTTGGTGGCTCTCACAGTCCTATATCACCGTACTTTTTGAGTCTCAAGTTAGTGTGTCAGTCATGACACTCAACTTCTAAGAGGAATGTAGGTCCATACGCAGTTGAAAGATTTCTATCAACATTTTATTACACACATAATGTTCACACTTCAAAATTAAGCAGGATGTCCATATTAAATTAAGGAAAAATACTAGCTCGGTTTGACATAAAACATGAAAAATATGAACACGAAGTACAGAAACTGTCAATCAATACTACAGTACAATCATTACTGATTAAACCTCGCATCCTATATCATGCATGTTGTGGCCATACTGTGGGATGTCCACATATTGTGGGATGTCCAATCAATAGATTCACTTCAGGGAATTCTTGGGCCAGAAATCAGCCTGATTTGGTTATCCTATTCGTAGACATTTGATCTTGAATGGCAAGAATAAATAGTCCAGAAATATGTCCATTTATCAATCCATGTTAAATGTATAAATAGTCCAGACACTTGCATTTTAAATGATCTTCAGTCCATGTTAAATGTATTATTTTTTCTTTCTTTTCATCCGTGCAACATTACAGGACATGCAAGCTCGAGGTTGGTCCACGGTTGCGGCTACGTGTGCTACAGTGCTGCTTTTGGTGTTTACATCATGATTGAATAATTCAAAGGTTCGAAGCTCCTACACTTTATTATTGTTCAATGCCAACTGGCACCTAAAAACAATCAATTTCCTTGGGATACAATATCCTCTAAGGATTTCCATGTATCACTCATTCATCAACGATTTTTGTACGTATGATCACTCCTGAAATATATGACTGGAAATTGCTGATAAGTTTTATTTACTCAGCAATGTATATTGGTCTTGTGCTATACAAATCTGACCTTGTGATTTATTAATTCATCTGGGTTGGAGACACATTAAGGCTCTTTGGGTTTATTAGCAGTCTTTCAATTTAGGATGGCACTGCAGCCTTGGAATTTTGCAGTTCAGGGTACTTGTGCTGAACAAGTAGAAGATGGGACCTACCATGGATGTTTCAACAACTGGAAGATTCCATATCATACACCAACCAGATTAGGTGATTGTAAGCATCCATTTTATTCACTTCTTTTATATATAGTGTTGACCTTACTTATTATGGTTGTTTGAAAGTATGATGGATTGGATGCTTAATGTTATCTGATTGAGGGTTTTTTTTTAATTCAATTTAATTTAATTTTGTTTTTGGTGCGGGGGGGCTTTGGTCCATCCTAAGATTGGCCTGACCATACCCAGGCCTGTACCTGTACCTGTACCAGACCTATTCAATACCCATTTAATATGTATATTATTTTATGAGGTCCACCTTCTTAGCAGTGAACAAACTCCTTTAGCAGTCACTAACGTTTTTTGCCATTTCTTTCCAACAAAACACACTAGTATCTAATATGTTAAATGAAAACAGGGGCATTTTGGTCACTGACCACTCCCTTTTTCTGACTATAATGAATTTCCTCCTTTTCTTTTTAAGTACACATGGGTGATGCCCATGCCTCTGCACTAGTTATATTAATCTGTTTACGACATTTAAATCATATTAATAAGCCTTACAACATAAGCCGAAGCATCTTTTCCTGCCTATAAAGACTTTTCCTCTGTTCTTTTTAGTTACAGTGTGCCTCTCCACTAGTTATAAGTTATATTAATAAGTTTACATTTATATCATACTAGGGGCGGTACATGCGGTACATGTGTTGCACGTGAGTGATTGTATGGGCCTTTTTGGAAGGTGGCAAAATAAGAAAGTTTCAATTCAAATGGCAGTTCGAAAGATTAGTTTAGAGGGGTGAATTTGTAAATTGTGGCAATTCAAGGCACAATTAAAAAATCAAAATTTTGAAGCTGTCCATAGAATTAAATATGTAGTTATAAAGGGGTTGTTTTGGAAATATACAAGAAATGACATAAAAATTGATTAAAATTGTTATTAAAGAATTGTTTTAGAAATATGGAAATAATGGTATGGTAAGCAATTAAGTGGTTATCAAGGGGCTGTATTAAAAATAAGAATTATGGGATGAAAAAGTAATTAAGTATTTATTAGGGGGTTGTCAATAGCATGAGAATGCATGAGTACGTTAGGGAAATTTAATAATTTTTTTTTGCTTTTGGTGTAGAAGAGATTTTTTTTTTGTTTTTGGTGGAGAAGGGCATTTAATGAACTTATGAATGCTTTTGTTTTTTTTTTTTTGACAGACATAGGAACCTAGGTACAATGAAGGGACATTTAGTAATAGATTTTTTGTTTGGTAGAGGGCCATTTAATGAGCTGATAGATGCATATTTTTTTCGATGGGCAACTGATAGTGAACGTCGTGCCCCACCCCAGTTTTGGCTATAAATTATTAAAAATAGATTTATAAGTCTTATGTTGTCTTATATCTATATAAGGAGATGTGCATAAGCTGAAGCACCATGTATTTAAATAGTTTCAATGGGGATATTCCAGCCTCGATTAATATTCTGATAGACTTTGTTCGTTTCCTGTTTGGTTTGAGGAGTTGTACCATAGGAGTAGCTTCACCAGATACTAGAAAGGCAATGAGTGCTATGGATTTACTCTTGTTTGAGAAGGAACAAGGGTTTGAGTGGAGGGAGAGCTAGATTTCTGAAGCTTTTAGGTGGAAGGTTGAAGACGACCACGTGTGTGGATACCATATATAACCAGCTAATATCAGCCGTTCAAGTGTCACCACACTCTAATAATCAACACTAGAAATAGAAAGCTTCCTACGAGAGTCCAATCCTTCTTAGAATTGGACTCTCCTTGACGTGGCACATTATAAATAGAAACTTTCTTTGAATCGGTGCTGCTCCTATAAGGTTTCTGCAAGGAGTCTAATCAATAACAAAGCCTTAAATGCCATATATTGTGCCTTATCACCCGATGAATTCAAAGCATGGGACATTCTGGAAATGACCCATGAAAGAAATAATTCCGTTAAAATATCTAACTTCAAATGCTTACAACACAGTTTGAAATTATAAGAATGACTAAGGATGAGACTTTCACAGGGTTCTACACTGAACTAAGTGAAATAATTAGTTCTATGTGGGGTCTTAGTCAAGCTATCCCAAAGTACAAAATTGTTAGAAGAATTTTGAGATCTCTACCTGATAGGTTTCACCCTAAAATAACTGCAATTGAAGAAAACAAAATGTTGACCTAATAAAACTTGAAGAATTAATAGGGTCAATACAAACTTTTGAGCTTTAAAATTCAAACTCCTAAGAAATGAGGAATGACTTTAAAAAGTTTTAAATTAACTAGAGAAGAAGTTGACTTCGACGAGTTTAAGCAACATTGAAGTTAACCTTTTTGCTAAAAAATTTTAGAAAATTCTTATAGAAAAAAAGATAGAAGAAACTTTGTTCAAAGAAACAAGTGTGTTTAGGTTAAGTGGATTATTAGTTGGGTTATTCTATTCAATTGAGAAGTGTTGTAATGCATGATTGGGTGAATAATAAATTGCCCGTGTTGAGTGTTTGAGAGTGGATGTAAGTGCGAGTTCATCGAACCACTATAAATTACTGTGTAGTGCAATTGTGAATCTCATCTCATATATTTTAGTGCTTGTGGATGAATGTTAATATTACTGTTAATTTTAATCTACACAGTAATCCATAGAGAAATTTTAATTTTCCTGTTCATCCCCCTGTAGGATTTGTCATAGTGGTTGAAAAGGAATTTCACCAAGTAAAATGCTAGGTGAGAATTCCTCCCTAGTGGCAATGGGCCAGTGAAAAATTGCTTGGTTTATAGAGGTCGATGCAACGTCTCCCCACAACATGATCCTCAACAGATCTTGGATATACGAGATAAAAGCGATCTCGTCATCATATCACTAGCTTATTCGATTCCCAACGGATAAGAGAATCATACAAATAAGAGGCGAGTAGATAGCCTCAAAACGTTACGCCTCAGCCTCCGTCCAACAATCAAGAATGCAAAGGAAGTTCCTCCGATCTTTGAAGTTGTAATGGCCGACCCATTGCAATTATAGAGCCTTCCTCGCTTCTAGCAAACTGGCCTAAAATGGAAGAGGAGGGTCCCCTTCAATTAAGCTACTTGTTCTAGTCAACCTTGAAGAAGACTCCAATCCACGAGAAATATATGTTGGTGTGTACTTGCCTTCAGAAGAAAATGCAAAATTGATTGCCTTCTTGAAGCAGGACCAAGATGTCTTGATGTGGTTCTTTGAAGATATGCCATGAATTGATCCCAGTGTCTCGTGCCATGAATTGAAGGTGGCTCCATGCTATCTTCCCATGCACCAGAAGCTGAGGAGATTGGCACTAGAATGACAAGCCATTCAGGACTAGGTGAACAAATTTCTAGAGGTCAGCTTCATCAAAGTACAGTACCCATATTGGATAGGCAATATTATGATATCATCCAAGAAAAGTTGCAAGGTTAGGGTTGTAGTGATTTAACAAATCTTTACGGCATGTTCAAAAGATAGTTTTGCGATGACAAAGATTGGCCAACTCGTCGAAGACAATCTAGGATATGAACTATTGTCCTTCATGGATGCCTACTCTGGATATAATGAAATCCTTTTTCTAAGGGCAATTGTCACCCTCCAAATTCGGGCATCCAAATCCGACATGAACGCCTTTGGCTCGGCCCGTTTATCCAAGATCTAGAGTGTGATAATAAACAAAAATTAAAATTACTCCAAAATAATTTTTAAAAATTATTAAAATTTCTCATAAATCAAAATAATTTTTTATTATAAAGACATTTTGGCCGACACATTTATGTACTATTCCTTTTTAATTTATTTTTCATGATTTAGTTATACCCAAAATTCGATAAAAATCTAATTTTTTACTAAATGAATATTTTTTATTTTAGAAATTATCAAAAACTATTTCTTTGTGAAAGCTCTTAGTCCAAAACGAGAATTTAGAGTTTTTAGTCGATTAACAAATGTATTAATGTATTTCATGGGTCCATTAACTAAAATATATCATTCATGTTTTCAAAAGAACTAAACAAGATCTCAAACTTAATACAATAAATACAAAAAAGTTTCAAATAATCAACTTCAAATAAAAAAATCAAAGTGAAGATGCACCTAATGCTCCATCATCTTTGTCATTGGCATTCTCTAATGTCTCCTCGGTCATCTTTTGCCGTCATCGTTCTCTAATACGTTTATTCCTGTTCCTGTACCCTTATAATATCTGTAACGTTGGCATACACCATGAGCTAAAAGCCCAGTAGAACCACTGTAGCGCGCATACATCACATATAATATCGCATACTCAATTCCAACAATCATGGCATAACAGATGATGTAATCCAATGATGCATACAGATCAAGAACAATAATTATTTGTCAAAGTCACCTTGGTATCATTACATTAAGATGATTTTGATTACAACTCAACATAAGGTCTCATTCTTCTTCCCACGTCGGGAGTAACTAAAAGGCACTTCTAGAGGGGTCTTGTGTCTTTCACCCTAGGGCTTCAGGCTCTTCTTAATTTTTTCGTGAGCATTCACTAGGATCACACCCGAACTAATACTTTAAATATTATGCAAAATCATTATCCACAACCATTTTCCCATGGCACAGCGGATCTCATAAGATTCAAACCACAATAATTACACAACAACATCAATTAAACACATTTATATAACATGATTAAATAAGAAAAATAAGAGAAATTATCCATTAAAATATGTAGGTGTACATACCTCTTGTTTGAATATCGATATCTACGGTGAAGATGTCGGAGTATAGAATCCGCTACTGTTTCCAACAATCTTGTTGTTATGGTCCTAGGTGCAATCGTGGGTGTGATCTTCTGAGGTTAAGATGTTTTGACATATAAATTATTATTCTTGGTGGAGACATTTTTGTCTTATTCATTATTCTCTAATGAAAATGTTTTGGCTTAAATGCAGAATTTTTTGTTCAAATTGTTAATTAAAAATGATAAGTCCAAAACTAATTAAGATATACTATATATTTGTATTATTTTAAATAAAAAGTTTATAATTAATTATCTTAAGTGGGTACAATATTGACTTTTGAAAAAGTATACTAATTGTTATATTTTCTTATTGACATTTATTGATTGATGGTCAGTTTAGAAAGAGTCAAGGATTCTATATTTGTATCTCAATGATTTCTACCACTTCGAGTCTATGTTAGAGTTTTCGATTTGGTCTATTAAAGGCTATTACATTTTGGTCAAGCGAGGATATTTTCCTTCAAACTTGCTTTAATTATAAGTGCCTAATAGTTTATAAAAATTTATTTAGTAACAATTCAAATTTTAAAATTATATTATTTCTTATTTATCTTAAAAAAAAATTGATTTTCGTCAATTTACAAGGGGTGAATTTTACAACTCACTAAAAGACTTATTTTAAGTTAACTACGAGCTAAAAATGAGCCTACGTCTCATAGGTATTAACTAGGTTTCATTTAAGATCATTATAGGTACAAAAGGTCTCTAAATTGGCCCTAAAGACACCCAAATATTATGATCTAACTAACATGCAACCGTACATTAATACTTAATATTTATAAATACATAATTATTAAATTAATAAAAAGAGACAATTAGAATTTCTACAATACCCAAAAAACGTTCAGGTTATTACAACAACAAAGAGAAGTCAACCTTCATCACTGATGGAGTGATGTATTGCTAGATGCCTTTCGACTTGAAATATGCTAGAGCAACCTAACAACGATTGGTCAACAAGATTTTTGAAGACCTGATCAGAAAAATGATGGAGGTGATGACATGCTCGTGAAATGTATGCACAAAGTCGTCCATCTCAGCAAATTGGGGGAAGCGTTCCATAAACTAAGGCAATATCGAATGAAGCTCAATTTTTCTCAACTCTGGTAAATTCCTTGGCTACTTAGTCACCTAGAGTGGCATCGAAGCAGATCCATATTAAATATTTGTCCTTTAGGAGATGCTTTCGCCGAAAACAAAGAACTGGATCCAAAAAACTCATTCGGAGGTTAGTGGTCTTTAATCGGTTCATCTTGAGGTATTTAGATAGATGCCAACTTCTTTTTCAGCTCTTGCGAAAGAAGCTCCCTTATGTTGGAATGACAAATGCAAAAAGGCCTTCTATGTGTTGAAGGAGTATCTAACAAAGCAAGGCATTCCAAGTGTTGAAGAAACATCTTGGAAAGCCACCAATCTTGTTGAAGCTAGTAGAGCACGAAGAGTTGAGCCTCTACTTAGGTTCTACTGACAATTCCATAAGCTCGGTTCCATTCAGAGTTGAAGAAGGATTGTAAAACTTGTCTACTTCACCAGCAAGACACTACTAGATGTTGAGACAATATATTTGAAGATAACCTTCACCTTTATCTACTCCTCTCTGAAAATTTTCGAAGAAACAAATTTGTCGAGAAGGATGGCCAAATGGGTGCTTCAGCCAAGGACATAAGACATAAGGTTTGAGCCCCGAACGGCTGAAAAAGGGAAAACCTTAGCTAGCTGCTTGTTCGACATCCTAGTTGAGCCATATGATCCAACAATATAAGGAAGGCCATTGAGACATCATATCGAGGGTGGGAAGGAGACCAATCTTAATACTTTGAATGAATCTGATGGCTCAACTGGGGGAAACATTCCCATTCCTTTAATGAAGGACAAGTGGAAGCTATTCAGAGATGGTTCCTCCGACAAGAATGGGAGCATAATCATTCCCTTATGTTGGAATGACAAATGCAAAAAGGCCTTCTAGGTGTTGAAGGAGTATCTAAAAAAGCAAGGCCTTCCAAGTGTTGAAGGAACATCTTGAAAAGCCACCTATCTTGTCGAAGCTAGTAGAGCATGAAGAGTTGAGCCTCTACGTAGGTTCTACTGACAATGCCATAAGCTCGGTTCTATTCAGAGTTGAAGAAGGATAGTAAAACTTGTATACTTCACCAGCAAGACACTACTAGAAGTAGAGACAATATATTTGAAGATAACCTTCGCCTTTATCTACTCTCTGAAAATTTTTGAAGAAACAAATTTGTCGAGAAGGATGGCCAAATGGGTGCTTCAGCCGGGGACATATGACATAAGGTTTGAGCGCCGAACGGACGAGAAAGGGAAAACCTTAGCTAGCTGCTTGTTTGAATTCCCAGTTGAGCCATATGATCCAACAATATAAGGAAGGCCATTGAGACATCATATCGAGGGTGGGAAGGAGTCCAATCTTAATACTTTGAATGAATCTGATGGCCCAACTGGGGGAAACTTTCCCATTCCTTTATTGAAGGACAAGTGGAAGCTATTCAGAGATGGTTCCTCCGACAAGAATGGGAGCATAATCATTCCCTTATGTTTGAATGACAAATGCAAAAAGGCCTTCTAGGTGTTGAAGGAGTTTCTAAAAAAGTAAGGCCTTCCAAGTGTTGAAGGAACATCTTGGAAAGCCACCTATCTTGTCGAAGCTAGTAGAGCATGAAGAGTTGAGCCTCTACTTAGGTTCTACTGACAATGCCATAAGCTCGGTTCCATTCAGAGTTGAAAAAGGATTGTAAAACTTTTATACTTCACCAGCAAGACACTACTAGATGTTGAGACAATATATTTGAAGATAACCTTTGCCTTTATCCACTCTGAAAATTTTCGAAGAAACAAATTTGTCGAGAAGGATGGCCAAATGGGTGCTTCAGCCGGGGACATATGACATAAGGTTTGAGCCCCGAACGGCCGAGAAAGGGAAAACCTTAGCTAGCTGCTTGTTCGACTTCCCAGTTGAGCCATATGATTCAACAATATAAGGAAGGCCATTGAGACATCATATCGAGGGTGGTAAGGAGTCCAATCTTAACACTTTGAATGAATCTGATGGCTCAACTGGGGGAAACTTTCCCATTCCTTTATTGAAGGACAAGTGGAAGCTACTCACAGATGGTTCCTCCGACAAGAATGGGAGCAGAATCATTCCCTTATGTTGGAATGACCAGTGCAAAAAGGCCTTCTAGGTGTTGAAGGAGTATCTAAAAAAGCAAGGCCTTCCAAGTGTTGAAGGAACATCTTGGAAAGCCACCAATCTTGTCGAAGCTAGTAGAGCATGGAGAGTTGAGCCTCTACCTAGTTTCTACTGACAATTCCATAAGCTTGGTTCCATTCAGAGTTGAAGAAGGATTGTAAAACTCGTCTACTTCACCAGCAAGGCACTACTAGATGTTGAGACAATATATTTGAAGATAACCTTCGCCTTTATCTAGTCCTCTCTGAAAATTTTCGAAGAAACAAATTTATCAAAAAGGATTGCCAAATGGGTGCTTCAGCCGGGGACATGTGACATAAGGTTTGAGCCTCGAACGGCTGAGAAAAGGAAAACCTTGGCTAGCTGCTTGTTCGACTTCCCAGTTGAGCCATATGATCCAACAATATAAGGAAGGCCATTGAGACATCATATCGAGGGTGGTAAGGAGTCCAATCTTAACACTTTGAATGAATTTGATGGCTCAACTGGGGGAAACTTTCCCATTCCTTTATTGAAGGACAAGTGGAAGCTATTCATAGATGGTTCCTCCGACAAAAATGGGAGCAAGAGTAGAATCAGCATTGTACTAGTCACTCCAAAGAACACGAAACTTGATAAATTGATCAAGCTCGACTTCCTAGCCTTCAATAATGAAGCAGAGTACGAGGCCATCCTTGAAGAACTTTCAATGGCAAGAGAGCTTGAAATTTAAGATATTTTTATTTACAACGATTCTCAGTTGGTAGTCAATCAAGTGAAGGAAATATTTCAAGAAAATGATGACCGCATGGCTGCCTACCTCAGTAAATTGCAAGCCTCCTGGCTTATTTCAGTTCATTTAAATTCAATTGAATATAAAGCTCAGTCAAGCATAAACGAAGAAGCAAAGATAGTTGTTCCAGTGCAACTGCAAGATTAGTAGTCCTGGATCTGCAACCACTAATAGTGTTCTTCCAGGAAGTGGCATTACCCACTGGTTAGAGAGGCACACAAGGTCAAGTCCAAGGCCAACATGTATCTTTCGATGCGTTTGTGTAGCCGAGGTACTCCAATTTAAATGAAATACATTCAGGCAAATGTGGCAACCATTCGGGAGGATTTTCAGTCACACACAAGGCACTCATGCTAGGGTATTTCTGGGCCTACATACAGCACAAGGGCAATAACTTGTCCGAAAATGCAATATATGTTCGGAATTTGCATCACTGATTCACCAGTCTACCGAGGAGTTGCACTTTCATAGCAGTTGCCTTTCTCTTAGTGAGGCCTCAACATAGTTGGCCCTCTTCCTAAAGATCCAGGTGATTTCAAATACCATTTTTTGGCCAAATGAATGCAGTACATCCCTTACAAAGGCGAAAAAGGGAACCCGTAACCCGACCTAGGGTCATGCTAATGGAAGGAGCTTTGCTATCAATTTTTATTGGGGCACTCTGCCCTCGAATTTTCTACAGGAGCGCTGGGACACCTCTTGTTGAAACCTCTTCTGATGATGATGGCCACATGTCACCCTAACTAGAGCACTTTACTTGAATAAGATAAACAAAAAGATCACAAAACCACCACATTCAATAAATTTTAACATTGCATCACTCAATGGACAAAGAGTTACAAAAGAATCAACCTCTATTACACTATGGAACATCATCGTGGGAATCAAATTAATGCAGACTCTTAACTCTCCATTACAAACAACCACAACATTGGAAATACTTCATCATCTACTTCAAAAGCAGGCCACAGCCCTACACCATGTGTCACCAAAGCTAGCCACATGATGCACACAATACCTACAGGCACGTAGGATTGATTCATGCTATTATCCAACTAACCATTCACTTTGACATTCAACTGTATATATATATCCTAGGAATCAAGAAAGCATTTGCATGAAGACATCAATGGAAATAAAAAAAAGTGCAAAAGTTTCTACAAAACCAAAGAATAAATAGATCCTTAATGATTATAGTTAATAAACACTTGTACATCCCCTTCTTAGGAGCACCAAGCCAATCCAAAACTATAGGACACCACTTAATCTCGACCTGTATCTACACGGCCCATAAGAGCTGCATTCCGTCCGGCTAATAGCTAAACTTCTTTGCGATTCTTTGAAGATGTCATCTCTGTCAGTGCTCTTATTTGATCGGGGCTAGCTTCGATTCCCTGTTGTGTGATCATATACCCTAGAAATTTTTCAGAAGTTACCCCGAAAACACATTTTGGCGGGATTTAGCTTCATTATGTACTATCAAAAATGATTCGTTTGTCCCAAATCCTCAAGTGATAATTTTTTAATTTGTTATTGACCATAATATCGTGTATGTAGATTTCCTTGGTCTTTCCGATCATGCCGTGGAACATCTTGTTAACCAATCATTGATAGGTGGTTCCTGCATTTTTGAGACCAAATGACATCACCTTATAGCAGATTACCCCACGGTTGGTGATAAAAGATGTTTTCTCTTGATTTGATTCATAGAAAGGAATTTGATTGTATCCGGAGTATCCATCCATGAATGACAACATGTCATGTCGTGAAGTAGCATCCACCAGTTGATCGATCTGGTGTAAGGGGATATGGATCTTTCGGACATGCTTTGTTTAAATTGGTAAAGTTTATGCGGACTCTTACCGACTCATTATTCTTCGGAATAACCACTATATTGGACAACCACGCCAGATTGTTGACTTCTCGGATGAAACCTGCTGCCAGCAATTTGTCAACCTCCTTCTGAACTGTCAGCAACTTGTCGATCTCATTTACTCTCCGGTCAGTAAAGGAGAGTGCTGCCTCCTCTTTGATGTCCATGGGATTGACAGGTTTAGTAAGCCTTGGACTTGGAAATTTTAACACTTCTTCCAAGTGTTCTATCTTTCGCATCTTCCCGTGTTTCTTCCTCTCTGTCTCCTTCTTTGAGATCTCACGGATTCCTCCGTGGATTACATCGATGATTATACCTCGCTCTTGGGGTTGAGACACTGCCCTATTTATTCCATTTTCTAGATTTCGCTCTCCTGCTTTCTCTTTATTTCTATAGCTGAGATAAATGCTCTCAGATGCCCTTGAACGATCAGATTTTTGATTTTGTGTTTCAAAGACCAACACTTGTCTATGATATGCCCATGATCCTTGTGAAATGCGCAGTATTTTGATTTGTCTCTCTCACCTTTTTCATCAAACTGCATCGGTTTTGGCCATCTCATGAATTTTTCTTCCTTTATTCGATTTAAGATTTGTACGATAGTGGGGTTCAAATGAGTAAATTCTCTCTTTTCTCTCTGAGAGAAGGGTTCTCAACTAACTGGATGCGATCATTGAGTTTCTTGATTCTCATCCTGTCGGTCTTTTTTGTTTTTCCCTTTGCTTGGATTTCTCCATTTTAACCGGGCTGCTCACCTCGTGAACCGTAGACACCAGCTTATGGCTCTGCTGGCGTACATCATCCTCTAGCCTGGCCTATTTTTTGGCTCTTTCGTATAAGGCTTCCAAACTAGCCGGCCAATTCTTCGTTAACGATTGATAAAGCCCTGAAACGACAGGTAATGCTTTGCGAAAAGCAGTGATAGCATTTTGTCATCGTAGTCATCTACCATAAGCACTACCGATAAGAATCTTTTGATCAAATCCCAGAGTGTCTCTCTTTGTTCCATCCTAAGGTTGAACAACACGTCGATGTCTTTCTTGTGTAGCCGATTATATGAATATTGTCCGATGAATTGGGTAGTCAATTCAACGAAATCTAGAATAGATCTAGGCGGAATTGATTGAACCCGATCAATGCTTCATCACTCAGAGTTGATGGAGACATTCTACACATCAATCGATCATCGAATTCCCACATTGTATGGTTTTATGATATCGAAGGATGTGGTTCATCGGATCCAAGACTCCGGTAAATGTTGCAAACTTTGGATAGGTAAAAGATTAGGCAGCTCTATACTGTTGAATGTCTTCTGTGAATGGCGAGTCTCTCGATGCTCGAGTGGCGATGTCAGTCATCTTATCATCCATTGTCAATTTCTTACTGAGTAATTCAGCAACCAATCCGACAATTTGGCCCTTGGTCATTGGTTGGGCTAGATTGTCCATCTCTGGGTGAACAATAGACTTTGATCTTGGATTCTGAGATTGTTTCGGCATATAAGAATTCTTGTGCCTATTTCTCGGATTCCTCAGATCTGGTTCTTCTGAATCTGACTCATGATGCTGGTTGGACGATTGGTAGATAGGCCTCACCTTGTCACGTCGTCCTTGATTCGCATTGCCAGATATATGATCTACTTCTTCAAGATGTTCTCCCAACCTTCATTTCAACATATCGCTCTCTTCTTGGAGGTGCATGATCACAATTTGTTGTTTCTCGTATTCGATCTTCCCTAATTTTCCTCCTTTTAGTTAGAGTATCCCTCAGATTGTTGTGGGGGTCTTTCTCTTTGCTACTCTTGATAGTCCGCCTGGTGTTCACCATAGCTCCTTTGATGACTCATCTTCTTAAAGGTAGGAAAGCTTGTGTTCACTTTCCCACAGATGGCACCAGAAGATGTGGGAGGAAAATCATGAATCTTACCCGCATAATCCCCGAGGAATCAACCGTTGTATCAAGCTTCATGAATATGAGGCGAAATCTTTTGATACAACTTCATCTTTTGATCTCGATCGTCGATCTACGCTTCAGATTCTAATCTCAACATTAGGGGGAATGTACCTGCAATTACACTCCAACGCTCAAGTCAGTGACTGGACGTAGCATCAAATCGGTCAATTTCAAGGATAGAAATGTTCTCCAGATTCAATTTCCCTTAAAGAAGATTATATCCTCAGATCTTCTTCTAGCAAAACTAGAGGAAGGAAAGAAAAAGCTTTTGCTTTGTATAGTTTCTCTCAAGTTTCTGGTGGCCAACCCCCATTTCAAAGGTTTCAATCTCCTTTTATAACCTTTTCTTTCTCCCCCTTACCCTTATTTGAATCTCTTCCATGTGCTTTTATTCGTTTTGTTAGAAATGAGCACGTGGGTCCAATTATTCTGTTAGAAATAGGCATGCGTGTTTGTCCGCTCTTTTGGGACTCAGGCCATGTGTCTCTTGTCTATTGGTTTTATTCTTTTGGATTGTTTGATGTAAATTGATTGGCTATTCACCAACTGTCACTAATCCGAATTTGTGAAAACAATTTGTTTTATTAAGAAATTAAGCGAGTTAGATATGTTATTTTATAATATAGATGGGACGCGTTAAATCAACCAGATTCTGTCAGATGATGGCTTTATCCATCTGCCGTGCGGATGAGACTCTGTTGAGCCAATGATCTTACCGGATTGGACCATCCGACTGATCAAACCATCTCATCGATGGGTTGATAAGACCTTATGAGTAAAAACATATATTCATTCTATCGGATCATCTGACTGATCGGACCATCCGATTGCTGGGCAGATGGGATCACATTAGAATAAGAACTCTATCTGACTGATCCATTCAATTGGTGGGCAGATGAGATCTTGTTGAGTTAAGACCTTACCAGATCGGACTGTCTGACTGATAGGTAGATAAGATCGTATTGAGTAAGAGCTTCATTCTATTGAATCATCTGACTAATCGAACCATCCGACTTCTAGGTGGATGCGATCATGTTTGAATAAGAACTCTATCTGACTGATCCATTCGATTGGAGGGCAGATGAGATTATGTTGAGTTACATGACCTTACTTGATCGGACTATTAACAGTGTTATCTTAGGTAGATATGACATGTCCCATCAGTCAGGGGGTTAGGTGAAGTCACTCCACGGGAAGGTGCCAACCAACTCAGTGGTTGGCCCTCCTCTCATAGCCAACTCTTTGCTTCTCTTTGGGTTCACCATGGTCCTTGATCCATGATCCTTCAGCCGAGATATCAGTTCCTAAGCTTGTGGCCAAGGTACAATATTTTGTTCGGACATGATCCTTGGGCAGTGTTACTTTAACATAGGCCGAGGACTTGCACAATTTGACATCATCCTCAGACCTTTACTGAGAACTCTTAACTTGGTCACACGATGTGTGAAAACTATCCAACTCGGTCACTGGGTCTGACACTCCTTTTGTCATTAAACGGCATGCTCTACACATGTGCTTCTCGGCACGTGCCCAACATGTTTCACCCATCTACGTATCATCAAGAGGAGATGATGTATTAAAATTTCTCTCATGCACTTGTGAGCCAATCTTTTCTCACACATATATATCTTTATAAAATACTAGGGCAGCCACGTGCGTTGCACGTGCACCTTACACATGGTAGCACCTTACATGCGTAGCATTCTTAGAGATCACTGACTGTATGTATGTTTGGCCCATCCCTAGGTGGACCTACATGCAAAAAATCAGCCTGATTAGTGATTTCTAAGCATTCGATTAGAGTTGTTTTCATGGGTTGACTTTTCAACCATAGATTTTGAGCGTTATTGGGGGTACTCAGATCCAAAGGTTAGACATCATTATTCACGCTGATTTTTGGCATGTGAGTCCACCTAGAGATGGGCCAAACATCCATGTACCTTGTACGTGGTACTTTTTTTTCTAATTGAGGTGCACTGAGTTTTGCTTTTTTCAAAGAGTAAAACTTCTCTCACAGCGTTCTAACAGATGCTTCTGTGACAATGAACGTGGGACACTCTTAGGGAACGCTGACTAAGGATGTTTGTCCAGTCCCTCAGTGGACCTCTAAACCAAAAATCAGCCTGATTAGTGATTTCTATGCGATTCGATTGAAGTTATTTTCATGGATTGATTTTAACGGTAAGAATATATTCGAGCATTATTGATCGTTATTTGGGTGCAATGATCCAAATGTTGTAAATCACTAATCAGTCCATCTGATTTTTGGTTTAGAGAGGTCCACTGAGGTACTGTCTAAACATCCATACGGTCAGCGTCCACTAAGAGTATGCCACGTGGCCTATGATTTTCATTGTCACAGAAGCATTGTTAGAACACTGTGTTAGAAGTTTTACTCTTTTTTAAAGTAGTGTTGTAATTTTGTTTCGAGTAAGACTTGCCTGACCACTCATGGTCAGCTACCTGACCACCCACAATATAAACCAGTTGGCAATTTATTAGAGGACACTGATCGTATAGATGTTTGGCCAATCCCTAGGTGGACCTACAAACCCAAAATCAACATGATCCGTGATTTATAAGTATTAGTTGAAGTCATTTTCGTTGGTTGATTTTAACAGTAGGTATTTGAGCATTATTTACCATTATTTCCGTACAAAGATCCAAGAGATGGAAATCAGTAATCAGAGGCTGATTTTTGGTTTGTAGGTCTACTTATGGATTGGTCAAACATCTATACTGCCAGTGTCCTCTAATAAATGGCCACGTGGCTTAAATTGTGGGTGGTCAGGTAGGTACCTGATCATGGGTGGTCAGGCAAGTCTTACTCTTTTGTTGCTGTAGATGCATTTACTAGGTATGTTGGAAACCAAAAGACAAAAGAACCCGGTGAATATTTTGAGGTATTGTAAATAATCCAACGGTTAATTGCATGCCCAACCATGTTGTTGCTTTATAACGAGGGAAAAGGGTAGAGTTAAAACCGCCCACCCCAAAACAAGGTCTTGTAATCCACCCCTTAGTGGACGTACACGCTAAAAATCAGCCTCATGTGTAATTTCTAGCCGTTGGATTTGATCATTTTCTATTATGGGCTGAAATCCACTTATGGTCCTGCTTATGAAGCCCACGAAGAAAACATCCCCCAGTTCATCAGCTAGAAAAATCACCAATCGTGCTGATTTTTGGTGTTCTGAGTCCACCAATTGCGCCGGAACATTCATGGGTCAGTGGGCTTGCCACATGGCATTTTTGTTGTGGATGGGGTTCAAACCTTCAAGGAGTAAACATTTTTCTCCAAAAAATTTCAAAATTGCTGGATGTGTTGATGTTTCCCCTCTTAAAATGCCACATTGCACTCTTTCATTGTCATTGACCACAAAAAAATGTTTAGCCCACCGCCATTGGTAAATCTACAGACGAAAAATCAACCTGATTGGTGATTTCTAGCCATTGGATTTGACTATTTTCCATGGAATGATTATAGCCATAGAGCTTTTTTTGGTGGTACACAAATATTCCAACGGCTAGAAGTCTACAATCTGGCTGATTTGGTATGTAGATCCGCCAAGGGGTGGACAAAACACCCACGGATCAATGGGGTCCTGATATTGTGCCACATGACAAAACACCCACTAAAGTATGTCGTTTTTGGCCCACCCCTGGTAGAGAGCTTCACGTAAAAATCAGCTTGATTGGTGATTTCTAGCCATTGGAATCAAGCACTTTTGGGGTACTCAGATCAATGACTAGAAATCACCAATCAAGCTAATTTAGGCTGTGTTAATTAGTCCGCCAAGGAGGTGGACCCAGAAGAGTACCATTTGGTGAGCCGCGCGCGTGACCCACAGCCAATGGAAGGCAAGACTAATCAACTTTTGGAGTCCCATTTGGGAAGACGAAAGAGAGATTCAAAGGCACGATGGACCGGCGTTGAAAATTCAAAACGGTCATTTACGTTGCGGGACGGAAAGACAGTAAGGTCTCCTCTACCCCGTCAAAGCCGTGGCGAAGACGCACCGAGTGCCATCGCTCACCGTGGCATCTATAAGTAGGCAGGGCTTGGCCTTCCACTTCCTCATCCCAGCACAAAGATATTCTCTCAATCGCAGAGAGAGAGAGAGAGAGAGAGAGAGAGAGAGAGAGAGATGGGTCGTTGCATTGGCTTAGTCGGGTTCGTGCTTGTTTTAATGGCTGTGCTTCAGGGTGCAACCGCACAGACAACACATATCGTCTTAGACAGCTTGGGATGGATAATCCCACCCGGCGGTGCTGTCGCCTACAGCACCTGGGCTTCCACCAAGACCTTCGTTGTTGGCGATACTCTTGGTAAGAGACTTAATTTGGGTGTGTGTAGTTTTATTTTGCAAATGGCCATACGTCTTGCTTTAATTTGGTGTTTTTACTGTTTTGCAGTCTTCAACTTCACATCCGGACAACACGACGTAGTGGAAGTGACAAAGGCAGCTTACGATGCCTGCAACACGACGAACCCTATCGGTTCGATTCAAAATAGCGGACCGGCAAACATCACTTTGAACTCAGAAGGCGAGCACTACTACATTTGCACCTTTGGCCAGCACTGTGCGGGAGGCCAAAAGTTAGCCATTACCGTGACTGCCTCTTCCGGAACTGCCACTCCTCCTTCCAGTATTAGTACCCCACCTCCATCACCACCCATGACTCCTGGCGGCCCAACTTCTGATTCTCCTCCCCCATCACAAATCACCACACCTGCTGATTGCACCCCAACCCCATCGTCAGCCCCCACACCGGGGGGACCAATCCCTCACGTGAACGCGCCTTCCCAATCACCAACCACCACTCCCAGCTCAGCCTCATCTCTTCTAACTCCCACCAGATTATCTGCCGCCGCCTTCTCTCTTGCCATTGGTTTTTTACTTTAGAAACAGGAAGAGATTTTATGTTTCTCCTTTCTATGTATTTTGATATTCCCTCTTGAGAATGAGTTCCCTCTTTGCAGGGTCTATAGATTCATAATTTTTTTATTGGAATAAAATTGTTTTATTTCAGATGTGTCATTTGGATCGATTCATTATCATAGATGAATATACTTAATTCTTTTTTCCTTTTATTGCCTATGTTTCAATCGTACATTCGTACGTCCTGGTTTATTATAAACTCCCTAGTTAAGTAGGAAAATTAGAAGTGCCTCCCTCCCTGTACTCAAATTTGAATTTAGACTTGCCTTCCATTTACCCCCAACCTTTCCGAGTTCGAATGGGTGAGGGAAGCCCAACTCATTCAACTAGACCCAATTATTGACTTCATAAATCAATTACTTCATAAATCTTTTTCAGTATAACAGCTTAATTTCTTAGTGTGAAACTCCTCAATAGCATCCATCGATGTGGACCACACGCCCTTCTTGGGATCAGATAAAATATTTTAGCATTCAAAAAAAAAAAAAATGCTCAAATCCAAAGGCCAGAAATCAAGAAAATAAAATGCGCGCTAATTCCTACGTATAGAAATCACCAATTAAACTGGGTTTAAGTGTAGATCCATAAAGAGGTGACCAAATATCCATAAGGTCCATGGGCCATAAAGAGGGGAGCGGATTTTATTCGCCAGGGCCATTCTAACCAAATAGAACGGCCCCATTCAAGTTCCGCCACGTATATAAATTGTAAAATCGCACACTCGGTCACTCAACCAGCCGGTAACCAAGTTACTTTACTTTTGTTTGTTTTTTTTTTTTTTTTTTCATTTTCAGGTTTTTTTAAACAAAAACAAAATAACCCACGAAATCCCTTATTTTCCATTCTCTGCGTATTCTTCTCCCCTTTCCTTTCTGCAACTTGAATCCCACTTCTTCAGCCATCCTCTTCGTGGCATTTTTCTCATCCGGCGAGAACACCCCTAAACCTTTTGTTTTCTCTAGGCCGTTTTCTTGTTCGTCTCCATTTGCTCTTCCACTTTCCCTTCTCTCAGCCTAAATTAATCCCTTCTTCCTCTCTTTTCTTTAGTCGGTTTACTCATTCAGCAAGAACAACCTTTATGCAAGGAAAATACAACCTTCAAGATGACAGAAATTACCCATTATATATACAGTGGCTAGTTGTTTGGCTCCATTTTGCTGATATATGCTATTTTGTAACTTTTCAGCCTTTCCCTCTTTTACAGTATTTTAATGACTTATTTGAATGAACAAAATAATTATTTTGTGGAATCTCCCTTGTAATTTTAATGATTCTTTTAATTCAAGTAATTAATTATATGGTTAGGATCAAGGTTTAAAGGAGGCCGTTTTAACGGACTGGGGGCGTTACCTTTAAAACCGTTAAACGGCTGTTAAAACTGATTGAAATGGCCAGGAGCAAAAATAAAAAATGGAAACCAGAATTTAACGGAAACAAGGAAAAAAATGGCGCTGAAATTCAAAATTTGAAAATTTCAAAAAAAAAAGGAATTTAACGGCCTTTTTTCACAAAATTTTCTAGAATTTAACGGATGTTAAAACGGCCATTGAAACGAGAAAAAATGGCCTTTAAATTCAAAGCGTCAAAACATGTTTAAACGGTTTTAACAGAAATGGGCTTGGGGCGTTAAGCCGTTAAAACTGTTTAAACGGCTATTTTTAAAACCATGGTTAGGGTCATCTTGTCATTGTTTTATTTGAGATTGTGATCCACCCAAGAGGCGGCCTGTCACTTGGGTGGCATGGATCAGAGACACAAGGCATGGTTAGACATGATTTAGCCATTTATACATGACTGTCACCAAACATTATGCCTATTGCTAGTAGTGTCGATCATTTATACATGGCTCAATCTTGAAGTGTTGATCACTCACTATCCAATTGCTAGTAGTGTCTTTGATCCAAACTGACTGTGACGGGTCACCTCAGAAAATGGTTCAGATCCCAAAAAATATGGTGATCAGATGATTCTATCCATCCATTTCAATTGTTTGATTTCTCATTAAGAATATAAGAAAACAAGTACACACAAATGTCTCCGTAGTGGCTCTTCTCATACCATGCTCTCATATATTAGTACACCTCATGATATAAATAAATTCCATATTCAATCTCCATAAAATTGGCCAAACTGGTGCCATAACAGCGAAGAGATAAGTTAAAATCACCATGAATGTTGCTGTAATCTTCTTCCTAGCAAACAACCTCCCATGGAGTGCACGCCGTGCATTTATGGTAGATTGTGCATTTTCAAAGCACATGTGTACATACCCAGTACTATTCCTGTTATCTAACCCGAAACATGAGCAGAGCATATCAAGTTGAAACATATATAAAATACAAAAAAAAAAAAAAAAAAAGCACACTACCTTGGATCAATTAAGACACAGCAACGGTGAGAATTCATGGGCATTATTAAACAAAATCGAATCAGACATTCTTTATTCCATGGATCAATTAAGACAACTGTAAAGTATTCTACATATCAACTGTCTTAATGAGACTATTTAATCTTTGAAAAAAAAAAGAGAAGGTTAATGGTTCTTTTATGTGAGTCACCATGGTTGGTAAACCATATATAAATTCAAATTGTTCTTTTGTGTCCATTGCTCAAACACGCACATAAACACCCCCTCTGTACTTCATTCTCTGCTTCAGTATCCATGTGGCACAACAAAAATAAATCATGCGCGCATTCACAGCTCGCCAACCTGTAAAAGGTGAAGAAACTGATTTATAAATATCCCACAAAATGTAACAGGCTGCATTCACTTTTCACAATTTAACAATCAGACATGAACTGAAAATGAACGTTTATAGTGTTTTAATTTTTCACTAAACTTCGAATCAACTTCTGAAAATGAACATTCCTAGTGTTCAATGGTTCTCTTCTTTAGTAAAACTGAAAGATAGTAAAGTCTCAAATCGATTTTGATTGATGGCCAAACTTAGTGTTCCCATCTTCATTAACATTCATGGTAATTGGTTTATGTTCAGAAAAATAACGGAAAATGCAAAGTAACAATAGAAAGTTGATTGTGATGCACAAAAGCATCGAAAGAGATTATGGGATGCCATCTCGATGAGATACACATATTCATACCTTTTAAAACGTCAATATGTTATCAAAAATCGAGTTCACGTACATAAGAACACTACATCATGGAGTCAGCACTTTCCTACAAAATTTAAAAATTGATTAAAAGTTAATCTCAATTCAAATCTTATACCTCAAATTAAAAGATTATGTACGCATCTTTATTCATCACATTGTTACCTGTCCTAAATGTGGAAAAACTCTACTAGTGTGCATTGAGATCGCTTGGCCTTGATGCCCATCTAATGCCTACATATGTATTTCAACAGATCAACACGGTTTAAATCTATATTAATACAACAAAAATGTATGCATATAATATAATACAAAAGTTATTCATCATCACTACTCATACCTAAGATGTTTGATTGTGGGCTCAGAGAATTCCTGTTGAATTAAAAAAATGTCAAAACATTTGATAGATTTTACCAAGAAAGAAATATAAGAAGTGTATTCGAAAGTTCACCTGACTAGCTATCTACGACATATTTAATGTAGAAAAGCCTTCATGGCTAATTGATGCATCAGGTTTTTGACTTCCTCCATAATGTTTGGGTGGTTTTTTGGGCCAATGCACTCTTATACCCTTCTATTTTGTTCTCCTTTTCTTTTCTTTACTGATGGATCTCGTATGGTTATATGATCATCTAAGCGGTGCGGGTCACTCCTATCTTCAACAACTTCTTGGGGAGTCCTCGTGCAATGCTTTCCTTAGGTATGTATCCAAAGAGGAAAGAGGAAGTGCAAGCGGCCGGAGTTGCAGGCTGCAACTCCGGTTGGGGAAAAAGGGAAGAAGAAGATGAAGAAAAGAAGAAGGAAAAGGAGAGGAAGAAGGGGAAAACGTGGCGGGGAAGTTTTGGGGGAAGAGAAGAGAAGATGGGAGAGGGATTAGGGTTCCAAAGAACCCTCTCTTCTCCCCTTTTAAAGCTCCCTAGTTTCCATTAATGGAAATTAGGGATTTTTTTGAAATAAATTTTTTTTTTTTTTTATTAAGTAAAACCTTACTTTTCTTTAGGGAATTTCCCCATTTAGTGGACCCCTCTTTTTTATTTAAAAATAATTAATTTAAAGCATTTGAAAATCGTGAGGTCCACTAAATGGTCAGGCCACGGGTCGATGATGATGGGCCCGACTACTGGTCCACAAGGATTGATGATGTCCATCGTCTCACAAGATGATGTGACAGAAAATTTGATGACGATCGGATGGATGGTGACTTGATTGGGACCCAGATTGATAGATCGACGGATCTAGAGAGATCCAACGGTCCGGTGGAAGATCCAACGGTCCGATTGAAGATCCAACGGTCAGAAAGCTAAGGGAGATGAGACAGAGCCAACGGACAGGAGTTCTGGGGTTAGGTTAGTAGATCCGAGGACCGAGAGATGAAGAGAGAGAGAATAATGAGAGATGAGATAGAAAATTAGGGGGAAGAGAGAGAAAATATCAGAAAATGGAGATAAAAGTATTGGCAGAGGGTCTGGAACCCTGGTCTTCACTGTGACCATCCTCACACTTCTCCAGTAGAGTAGACCATCATTCCTTGCTGACTCATGTGGCTTTAAATGCTTTGGTCTGTCTCTTGGTCATTGGCTCTCCTGCTCTCTTCGTTCTTTGGGCTGGCTTTTTGGTCCTCTTATTCAGCCCATATTTGGCCCATATCTTCTAGTCATAGCCTGTGGCTCTTCAAGCTTTGATATTAGGCTTCTGTGATTGATCGTGGGCCCGCAAGTCTCGAGAATAGCCCGATCGAGTTTTCTGCAAAAGAAAATCACGTAATGAGACTTGATATTCGCTCAAAAGTGCTTATTTTAAGCAATTATCCTTTTAGCGTTATCGCACTCTCCTACGTAAAAGGCTCTATTTATCTTCTCCTACGTAAAAGGCTCTATTTATCTACTTTTTTACGTAAGAGTCTCTTCTGTTGCGTAGAACACACTTTTCTGGACGAAATGGTATATTTGCATGCATTAAACATATTTTTGGAAGTCTAGATGTTAAGCTGTTCTGATAAAGTCTCATTACGCGCTTCTTCTGTCGCAGGAAACCCCGATGGGACAATTCTCGAGACTTATGGGCCCAGATCGATCATGAAAGCCCATTATCAAAGCTTAAAGAGCCCACAGGCTATGACTAGAAGATATGGGCCAAATACGGGTTGAAAAAGAGGACCAAAGAGCCGGCCCAAAGAACGAAGAGAGCGGGAGAGCCAATGACCAAGAGATGGACCAAAGCATCTAAAGTCGCATGAATCGACAAGGAATGATGGTCTGCTCTACTGGTGAAGTGTGAGGAGCGGCACAGTGAAGACCAGGGTTCCAGACCCTCTGCCAGTGATTTTCTCTCCAATTTCTGACATTTTCTCTCTCATCTCCCCTAATTCTCTTTCTTCTCTCTAAATCCTAATTTTCTATCTTTTAGCTCTAATCGACTCTCTCTCCTTGACCTATCACCCTTATCCATCAAATCCACTATTCGATCGCAATCTGATCCATCAATCCTATGCATCTGACCATCTGATCGTGCTACCGATCAGTCGATCATCCATCCTATCACCCACCCGATCTCCATTGTAAAATCTCAGTCCCTAGGGCGTGTTTGATTGTAGAGAAATGTCTCAAATGATTGATTGTGGCTGAGAGCGCATAGGTCGATCTTCGAGGAAAGAAAAAATGCATTTTCCTTGATGGGGGTTTCATAAGAAAAATGCATTTTTCTCCCCTGGCGACCAAACGCAGCTTAACCCACGGCCTCGTAAGAGGCCCACATCCATCGAGCCCAGTGGTCCACTATCCTACTCACCCACCTTCTGGCCCATGGTCGATGCACTCCGAGTCCACGATTTTTAGCATTCCCATTGGCCGACCACTGGTCGACACGTGGCAATATCTCTTGGCCTAATTATCAATCAACCTCATGGCCAAACAGCCCACGAGCCCAAGCCAGAAACCCACATATCATTTAAAATAAAAAAATAAAAAATAAAAAAATAAAAAAAAATAAAAAATTCTTTTTAGAAACTGTGGATTTCTAAGAGAGAAACCCACGGTTTCTCCCATAAAGAGTGAACCCCCAAAACCCTAGCCTCTCTCTCTTCCTTCCTTGCTTCTCTCATCACCACCTGTGCGCCTCCACCACCGCCTACATTTGCAATCTTCGCCTACAACTTCGGTGGAGAGTTGCAGACCTATGATTCTCTTCCTTCTCCACCCAACACTGCCACGCTCATATCTCTATCACGTTCCACCTGGTAGTGTGCAACAGCACCATAGTCTCCACCATTAAAGACGGCTGGACGACGACGGCCTGCATCATCATTTTCGATGACTCACAGATCTTGCCGCCTTCCACGAGTTGCAAATTTGAACCCCAGTTGCATCCTCTTCTTGCCGCAATCCTTCCACCACCATTGTACCAGACCACACTTGCTCCTTGGCGTCTCACCGGAGTTCCACTACCCCGCCTTCTTCTTCTCCACATCGTCTTCTTGACGGTCTGAAATTTCTCCTCATCTACTACCAGCAACGTCTTCTTGTCACTGTCCACAGCTTGCTGGCCTACTAATCCACGCTGGGAAAACCACTATGCACCGCTCCTCTCTTTGGATGGACCAACAACCATGTATCTAACGTGGCCGAGAGCTTCCCTTTGCTGGTCGGACATGTTCTTCATGGCCATTTTCTCCACCATCTCACGTGCCCCCTTCGACCTGTTGAACCTCTAGAGAGCCACCTCCATCAAAGGTCGACTGGCCAAGGTAAGTTTCTAAAAGGGTGAGTATTCTCTCTCTCTTCTCCTCTTTAGTTTCTCTCCCTATTTTCTCCACTTTCTCTCTCATCATTTTCTCTCTCTTTATTTTTACTTTCCTTTCTCTCTCTAGACCTCTCTCTAGGATTAGATTTCTCTCTACTTTCGTCTTTCTCTCTCTTTACACTAGTTTCTCTCTCTAGGTCTCTTATTTCTCTCTCTAGGTTTTGATATTTTCTCTCTCTACTTAGCTTTCATCTCTCTTATCTTTCTCTCTCTAATTCAATTTTACTATTTTCTAGTTGTAAGTTACATTTGAATTCATGAAATAAAGTTTATTTTGATTCAAGATCGATGAATTCCTATTATTTAATGTTCCTTATTGCACTGATCTAACTAATCCTGAGTGCGAATACGACTCCGACTTTCCACTGTGCAAGAATTGTCTAATTTTGCAGGATTAAAGTCTCAAAAATTACAAATATGTTGATTCTAGGGTTTCCGTAACCAACGACGTGGAAAAACCTTACTTTCAAGACTTGATCATAACGTTTTTATACCTAGACTTCCAGAAATGTGTTTAATGCATGCAAATATACCATTCGTCAAGAAAAGTGTGTTCTGCGCAATGAAATAGACTCTTTCATAGAAAAGTGGATAATTGGAGCAGTTTTACGTAGGAGAGTGTGATAACGCTTAGAAGATAATAGTGGAAAATATGCACTTTTAAGCGAATATCAATAGACCAGTAAAACTGTGTAGGTATAAATAATTTTAAATACCTAATCAACCCCCCTTCTAGGTATCTTGAGTTAAAGAGAACGGACCGGTGAAATTTCAATTGGTATCAGAGCGGGTTATTCTATAAAAGGTTTAATCACCTGAATTTAGATTCCTGCAAAATCAGTTCATTCTTTTCATTTATAAAGATGCCTAAAGAAGGGTTCATTGTCAATAGCCATAGTGACTCAGACAGTGAAGATCAAGGTGATCTTTATACTGATTATCAAGAACTATATAGAGAAAGCTTTAGACTGACCAAAGCAAATAAGAAATTGACTAATAGAGTTGAATTAATTGACTCTGAAAATTTTACTTGTAAACTAGACAATAATGAATTATCTATACTAGTTGGTCAACTTAGGGAAGAGAAGAAATCTCTTCAAGAGAGAAACAAGTTCTTGGAATGGGAGTACAGATGCTAGAATATCTTTTGAAAGTGCATGAAAAATATGAAACTATTTCTAGACAACTTGAAGAAGAGAATGTTAGCCTCCAAGACACAGTTAAATTTCTTTAATCTGATTATCAGGATTGTTTGGAGAAGTGGAAGTCACTTGAACTTGAACTAGTTCAACTGAAAAAGAACTTGCCCTATATTTCTCAAAGCACTGAGAAATTAAATGAGATTCTAAGTGTGGGACAAAGATGTGGAGACAAGCCGGGACTTGGATATGTTGATAATGCTGATACCCCATTGTTTTCAGGAACTAAATTTGTAAAAGCCAAAGTTCCGTTCACACCACATGTTGATCAACCTAGACCCAGACCAGTTATACATGTGCATGTTTGTAATTACTGTAGGGGTAGAGGTCACCTGAGCAAGAATTATTTTCAAATACACTTATAATGTGAAATCACATTGGCAAATACACTTGAAAATAGAGAGTTAAGTGAGAACCTATTAGCTCTAATGAGGATTTCATGATTGGATACAAGATACCTTCAGATTTCGAGTAAAATATTTAGATTTTTACTAACATCTGTCTTGAACCCTAAGAAGTGAAAAGTTAGATCACAATACACCCAAGTGAAAGAAATTGAAAATTCAACTAAAGTGTACTAGTTTGATTGACTGGCTTTGATAAATGGCCTAGATTGACTACATTTGAACTATTCAAAATTAAACTGAGTAGTTAAGTCTAAAATCCTAGGTTTAATATTTGTTAGTGTCAA
The DNA here is from genome assembly GCA_035048495.1 of Euptelea pleiosperma. NCBI lineage: Eukaryota > Viridiplantae > Streptophyta > Magnoliopsida > Ranunculales > Eupteleaceae > Euptelea > Euptelea pleiosperma. The sequence continues at coordinate 31,647,115 of CM068548.1, read as the reverse complement.
TCACATTGAAACTCATTATGCTTTGTATTTAACTTGACTTTTCATGAATTTTAACATACTTCAGATTTGACCTTTTTCGGATTGATCTGATTTGAGTTATGTGAGTTGTAAATCTTTTCAGAGATGATTTAAAATTTTAAAATTCATTTGAAAAAGATTTATGATTTAGTAAATGATTTCACCGAAATTTAAACCATTGATGTATTTAGACTATGCGTCATGCCTATCCTTTAGCCTTTATACTTGTAATCATGTTGCACTAACGCACTTGTTCTTCATGATGACATTCATTGCATGTTTATTAATTGTTTATATTTCTGTACCTTTGTCAATCTGTAACAAAAGGGGGAGAGAAAATCATAGCGATAAAAATAAGCTGATGCATAAGATAAGGGGAGAGAAATTTAGGGGGAGAAAAATTTTATATTATTTTTTTAATTTCTCTACTTGTGATATGCATAAATTAACTCACTGCACTTTAATGATTTATTGATTGCAGATGATATTACATGGTATCTGTTGTTGGTAGAATGTGTAGGAAACAGATCAAAAGCCATTACATTATATCTGTTCGATTATCTCCAAGAGAGTGTGAGATAGTGAATAAATCATGTAAGAGGGTGGGATTGTATTTTTAATTTTTTACCTTCTTTATGATTAAATATTTTTTGTCACGGAATTGCCAAAGGGGGAGATGTAAGGAATATTTTCATATTCAATTTGGCAAAGATTCCATTTGACATAAAAACATTCTTGTAACCGTTCCTACGAGCACTAGTATAGTGTGGAGATGTCGTGGTACGCATACTTCGCCAACTACGTGAAGACTAAAAGATAGAGACAGCAAGAATCAGACGGTTGACTACAAGAGTCATCTGAGTAAATGTCAATTTGTCAGTTAACGATTGTGTATGCTCGATTAGGAAGGTAAGTGACTTAGTGGCCACTTATCGACTCATTCTTTTTCGGAATAACCACTATATTTGACAACCATGCCAGATTGTTGACTTCTCGGATGAAACCTGCTGCTAACAACTTGTCAACATCCTTCTGAACTGTCAACAACTTGTCGATCTCATTTACTCTCCAGTCAATAAAGGAGAGTGTTGCCTCCTCTATGATGTCCATGGGATCGACATGTTTAGTAAGCCTTGGATTTGAAGAAATTTTAACACTTCTTCCAAGTGTTCTATCTATCGCATCTTCCCGTGTTTCTTCCTCAATGTCTCCTTCTTTGAGATCTCACGGATTCCTCCGTGGATTACATCGATGATCATACCTCGCTCTTGGGGTTGAGACACTGCCCTGTTTATTCTATTTTCTAGATTTCGCTTTTCTACTTTCTCTTTATTTCTGTAACTGAGATAAATACGCCCTTGAACGATCAGATTTTTGATTTTGTGTTTCAATGACCAACACTTGTCTATGATATGCCCATGATCCTTGTGAAATGCGTAGTACTTTGATTTGTCTCTCTCACCTTTTTCATCAAACTGCATCGGTTTTGGCCATCTCATGAACTTTTCTTCCTTGATTCGATTTAAGATTTGTATGATAGTGGGGTTCAAATGAGTAAATTCCCTCTTTTCTCTCTGAGAGAAGGGTTCTCGACTAACTGGATACGATCACTGAGTTTCTTGATTCTCATCCTGTCGGTCTTTTTTGTTTTTCCCTTTGCTTGGATTTCTCATTTTAGCTGGGCTGCTCACCTCGTGAACCGTAGACACCAACTTATGGCTCTGTTGGCGTACATCATCCTCTAGCCTGCCCTATTTTTATGGCTCTTTCGTATAAGGCTTCCAAACTAGCCGGCCGATTCTTCGTTAAGGAATGATAAAGCCTTGAAACGACATGTAATGCTTTGCGAAAAGCAGTGATAGCATTTTTTCATCGCAGTCATCTACCATAAGCACTACCGATAAGAATCTTTTAATCAAATCCCAGAGTGTCTCTCTTTGTTCTTGTTACGCCCCAGATCCGGGCACCCAAATCGAACCCGAATGTCTATGGATCAGCCCATTTACCAAAGATCTAGGGTGTGAAAAAAATAAAATGGTCAAAAAAATAAAATAAAGAAAACATCAAGAATCACTATCGTGATTAATAAAGAACGGTTCAACTCCAGTAGTCAAATAATGCGGAAGCGTATAAGCTATTACGGTGGAATAATCAAAGTTAAACTTTTAATTTTGATCAATATTACTAATTAGGATTTCTATAATTACCTAGAATTTACTTTTAATTTTGGTCAATATCACTAATTAGGATCTCTATAATTACCTAGAATTTATATCAAACATTTTTTGTAAAAACACTTAAGCAAAAACGTGCATTGAAGATAGTTTTCAAATGATTTTCGCGGTTCAAAGAAAAATAGTCAACTTTTGGTCAAAATTCAAAATATGTCAAAAAATTATTTTCTTGGAGGTTTTTATTCTAAAAATCATAAGATACAACTTTAAGAAGGACACTTTGGCTAAAAATGACATTTACAAATTTTTGGAGTCAGTTCTCCACTCTAAATTAAGCCCTAACGGTAACCATCAAAAATAGATAAAAAGTAAGATTTTTCACTTGTATTAATTTTTACGATTTTGATCGGGATCCAAATCAAGCAAATAAAATATGAGTTTTTAGCTACTCAAAATAAACTAAATTTACATGTAATAAAATCATGTAATCCTATTTAACAACTTTAGAAAACATTTAAACAAATGTATGTAAAAATTAGACATTTTGTAGTCAGACAGTTCTGACCTTCTCTTAGTAAAATAGCTTTATAGAATAGGTCATATTGAATCTGTTGACCCATTATATATGGATAGAAAGGTAACTTAAAAACCTACAACTTTTATATTTTCTCCTTAATCAGATTCGGTCATCTAATAGGTGCTAAAGCTGCTTAAAGTTAGAATAAGGGTGATTTTGCAAAATCAGCACAGAAATTTTGAGATTTGTGCCAAACTGCGCCCACTTATATATTACTTTATATAAGTGGGCGCACTTATACAACGAATATACAAGACAATGAAGATAATCCAATCATAATTACTTTAACATGTTAATCAACATATTAACCCAAAATCAAGAAGATCAAACCATCCAAAATAACTAATCATGATGATGATATTAAATGCACTATATTCCTCATTCATTCATACCAAGAGTAACGAATTCCCATCAAGGGCAACAATCTCCCACTAAGGGTAATGAATTCCCACCAAGGGCAACTATTTTCCACCAAGGGCTACAATTTTCCACCAAGGGCAACAATTTCCACAATAAATGTAAAAAAAATCATGAATTTATGATGCTTACCTATATATGATTAACAAATAAGATTAAAATCTCAGAAGAATACACTAGAAAATACCATATAATCATTAACAAGACTAGTAATTGATGAATATTCAACATTGTAGAGTGTACTTCCTTGTTATTACTTTCTCTTAGATTTGAGAGAGATAAAAATGTGTAGTATATTTCTTTGATTGTTGTCGATGAAGTCATTCTTCTAGTATGTTATACATTGGGGTCTCATCAATATTTTTGTCTCAATTGATGATGTCAAATGGTGACACGCTATTGTGTTTCTAAGGCTTCGAAGGTTCTTCAAGTTCTTTAATAGAGGTACTTCAATGGAGAAAGAGGGAGAGAAAGATGAAAGAAATATTGGAGTAATGATTTAGGATTTGTAAGAGTTTACAAGCTCCCAATACTTTATTAAATAGGTTTAGGAAAGTAGGGTTTCTAATTTTAAGTGATTTTCGTCACTTTAAAATGGGTGAATTTTATAACCCACTAAAAGGCTTATTTTAAGATAAATATGGGCTAAAAATGGGCCTAAGGCCTATGGGTATCAAGTAGGCTTCCTTTAAGATTATTATTAACCCCAAAAGGCATCTAAATTGGCCCTACCGGCCCACCCAACAAGTACAACTCATTAATTATTTACTACGACTATGTCACTCATACACCACAATAGTAATATAATTAATTATCATTGAAAATAATTTATAAAAAAAGAAATTAAGGAGTCAAATTCAACTTTTTATAATTAATTTACTCAAAAAATCATGAACAAAAGTTTAGGGTATTGCAGTTCCATCCTAACGTCGAACAACACATCGACGTCTTTCATGTGTAGATGATTATATGAATATTATCCGATGAAATGGGTAGTCAATTCAGCGAAGTCTAGAATAGATCTAGGCAGAATTTGATTGAACCCAATCAATGCTTCATCACTCAGAGTTGATGGAAACATTCTACACATCAATCGATCATCGAAATCCCACATAGTATGGTTTTACAATATCGAAGGATGTGGTTCATTGGATCCAAGACTCCGGTAAATGTTGCAAACTTTGGATGGGAAAAAGATTAGGCAGCTCTATACTGTTGAATATCTTCCATGAATGGCGAGTGTCTTGATGCTCGAGTGGCGATGTCAGTCATCTTGTCATCCATTGTCAATTTCTTACTGAGTAATTCAGCAACCAATCCGACAATTTGGCCCTTGGTCATTGGTTGGGCTAGATTGTCCATCTCTGGGCGAACAATAGACTTCGATCTTGGATTCTGAGATTGTTTCGGCATATAAGAATTCTTGTGCCTATTTCTCGGATTCCTTAGATCTGGTTCTTCTAAATCTAACTCATGATGCTGGTTGGACGATTGGTAGATAGGCCTCACCTCATCGCGTCGTCCTTGATTCGCATTGCCAGATATATGATCTACTTCTTCAGGATGTTCTCCCAACCTTCATTTCAGAATATTGCTCTCTTCTTGGAGGTGCATGATCACAATTTGTTATTTCTCGTATTCGATCTTCCCTAATTTTTCTCCTTTCAGTTAGAGTATCCCTCAGATCGTTGTCGGGGTCTTGCTCTGTGCTACTCTTGATAGTCCGCCTAGTGGTCACCATAACTCCATTGATGACTCATCTTCTTAAATGGTAGGAAAGCTTATGTTCACTTTCCCACAGATTGCGCTAGAAGATGTGGGAGGAAAATCATGAATCTTACCTGCATAATCACGGTGGAATCAACTGTTGTATCAAGCTTCATAAATATGAGGCAAAATCTTTTGATACAACTTCGTCTTTTGATCTCGATCGTCGATCAACGCTTCAGATTCTGATCTCCACATTTGTAATACCCTGAACTTTTGTTCTAGCGTATTTTGGTAAATTCACCTAATAATGAAAATCTAAACCTTTTTCAGACTTTTATTATTATTTTTATGCTTTAATATCATTGTTGAGTATGTATGTTTAATTTGGTTTCATTCTGACAACTTTGAAAATTTTGCTATTTTCAAAACTCGCTCTTTAAGGCTAAATTCTTGCTAAGAATAATGAACCATAACTTGTAGGGGACTTTTTCTTTCCCCAGCTAGCAGTCTAGAATTTTTATAAAAAAATTATTTTGTGGGCTCGAGACACAAAAAATATTCCTATTTTATCATCACCAACCTACCTGTGAAATTTGGAACCTTTCTTGAGACATAAAAAACTTAGCGGGAGATTTCGAGAGATTTTAACAAAAATAGTATTTTCATAATTTTTAAACTTTTCTACCATTCTTATATTTTTTAAAAATAATATTTAATTATATTTTATTTATTTAATAAGAGTATGGGACCCGTGAATCACTTTCAGGTCATTCCAATGTCATTTAACACTTTTCCAGTGCTTTGAACGTTTTTTTTATGATTTTTATGTATTTAGACTATTTTTTGTGATTTATGTGTGTGACATGTATCGATACCTTATTGTATGAATATTTAAATTATATAATATAGTTTAATTAAATTAATTAATAATTATTTGTTTGATGATTGTTGAGTAGGCCCGTTTGGCCATTCTAGAAGCTTTTTGGGCTTAATAATATTCTTAAATGAAGCCTAGTTGATGTATATGGGCCTTGGGCCCATTTCTAACCCATTAATAATGTAAAATATAAGTTTTTGAGGGTTGAAAAAGTCATCCCTTTGATAGTTACGAATTTCACTAAAATAGAAACCTTAATCCTTCCCTAAACTTATTTATGAAAATCCTAAAGTTTTAAAAGCTTTCACAAACCCAAACTCCATTGGAGAATAGAGAAAATTCTATTAAACCTTTATCCGGGCACCTATCGCACTCGAGCAAGAATGGAGAATTGACGGAGACTCTGAATGGAAGAACATACCCCGACTTTCAAATTTGAAGAAACTTTTGATTTTCATTAAAGTTCAAGAAAACTTAAGTAAGTGTGTTTGATCCATTCTATACTTGTTTTTCGTCAAGATTTTATTTATCTTTCATTAGATAATGGTTGATACTCATTATAAATTAATTTCAACAATATTTACTTTATTCTTATTAAGTTGATCTTTATTTTGCGCCACCATGATTGGTTTGGCAATGGTTTCTTTTGCACCGATAACGGATGACTATGTTCTTTATCATTTTTGTTCTATTTTCATGATTTAAATATTTTTATAATTATTTTTTCTAAATACCTCTCTTAATCTATTTTCCAAAATCGTTTAGTTTGTATTTTTTGGATTTATATTTATTTAATTATAATTTTTCTAAATTGTTGGACTTTACCAAAAAAAACCAGAATTTTAGATTTTATATGGTCGAGTTCACTTGAGATTTTGATCTATATTTTTAACTAAATATTTTTCTAATTATTTTTCATAGATACCTCTGTTAATCTAGTTTCTAGAACATTTGAGTTTGTATTTTTGTATTTATATTGACTAAGTTATGATATTTCTAAATTGTTGGACTTTACAAATCTATATTTTTAATCTAAATATTTTTCTAGTTATTTTTCATAGATACCTCTGTCAATCTAGTTTTTAGAATATTTGAGTTTGTATTTTTCTAATTTATATTGATTATGTTATGATTTTTCTAAGTTGTTAGACTTTACCAAAAAACTAGAATTCCAAATTTTACATGGTCCAATTCACATGGGATTTCGATCTATATTTTTAACCTAAATATTTTTTTAATTATTTTTCATAAATACCTCTATTAATCTGGTTTGTAGAACCTTTGGATTTGTATTTTTCTAATTTATATTGATTAAGTTATGATTTTTCAAATGTGCTGGACTTTTCTATAAAACTTAAGATTCTAGATTTTGTCTGGCCCACTTTATTATGGGTTTCCACCTATATTTTAAATTGAAATATTTTTTTATTTATTTTTCCTAAATACCTTTATATATCTAGTTTCTATAACCTTTAAGTTTGTATTTTTTGGATTTGTATTGATTAAGTTATGATTTTTCAAATGTGCGGGACTTTTCTGTAAAATTTAGAATTCCAAATTCTGTCCGGCCCACTTCATTAAGGGTTTCGACCTATATTTTGAATATGAATATTTTTTTATTTATTTTTTCTAAGAACCTCTGTGAATATAATTTTTAAATCCATTGAGTTTATATTTTTCTAATTTATATTTATTTAGTTATGATTTTTATAAGGCAGTACAATTTTTTATAAAAACCTATTAATTGTTAATGGTTCGGTCATGATTATTAACTATTAAGATTTTAACCTTGATGTTTGACTACAACATAGATGGTTTGACCTATACTTGTATGCATGGGGATCCCACCCAAGTATCTTGGATCCCTCATTGGGTTCGGCCAAGTGTCTTGGATCCCTCTTTAGGGTTCGACCTTGTGTCATGAATCCCTCATAGGGTTCGGCAATGGAGTGTTGGATTCTCTTGCGATTTTCACTTATATTATTAATCGATGTTGATCGTGATCTTTTGTGATTGGTTACATGTTACTCATGTTTACCCTAATTCGTTCCCATGTTATCACTTTTGATGACCATGTGTTCATTTTACATTCTTATTTAAATGTTAAATACATGTGTGCTTATGCCATGTAACCATAGTACCGTCTTGTTATCATACAATGATCATCATGTCATTTCATATAAGGGGTGCATAAGGGAACGAGGTTGAAGTATATTATATACGTTTATATTGGTTTTATCAATTAATCAGGATTCGGTACCCTAGGGTGAAAGGCCCCAGACGTTATTATATCCTACAAATGAGTCAATGAGACCGCTCCCAGTGCGAGAAGGAGATGGAGACCCTATGTGGTTATGGGTACTAGTTGCATTTGCATCCGTACTCACTTACATTCACTATCATATTCATGTCATCTTTATTATATGATTGAGATGCATTTGAAAGTAGGGTTTTTCCGCGTCGTTGATTACGGAAACCCTAATTTCAATACATTTGTAATATTATCCGATTATCTTATAAAATTCAGAGATTCTATATAGGGATTGGTGTCGGATGTCGATCCGCACTAGGGATTAGCCGGATTAGCACAATAAAGAACACATAAAATGACGAAAAAACTTGCAGAGAATGCACGCAACTTTATTCAAATCAACTTCATTCAATCGAACATGTTCTTACAATAAAAAAAATCAAACAAAGATAAACTAATCCAGAAAGCATGATTAAAAGAAAATTTTTTAGAGATTGAAAAATGGAGAAATAGATAGATAGGATGATTCCTAAAGAGAAAATTGAATGAAAAGAAGAGAGATAAAGATGTCTCTTGAGAGAGAAGATGCTCTCTAGAGAGATAAAAGGTGAGAGAGAAAGAGAAGAGGAAATTTTAGAGAAAGAGAAAGAAGAGAATGAAGATAGATAAACCTTACCACAAGGAACTTACCAATGAAGACCTACCCGGAGTATGCATGATGGAGATGAGGTTTAGCCAGTGAGTCGACCCAAAGTTAAGGCATGGTGCTCCGGCCAAGAGTGGTGGTGATTTGCTTGATGAAGGAATTGGTGGGGTGCTCACGTGAAGTGAAGATGGAGTTTGTTTGATGATGTTGTTGCTGGTGTTGCAATGGGTGCAGCACACAGCAAACTAAGGATGGAGGACATAGCAGGTGGCAGTTCTTCAAGGAGACTTTGAAGGAAGAGGGAGGCGTCTCTCTTTTGGAGCATGTGGTGGTTGGACGATTTGAGAAGATGGAGGAGATCTAGTCTGGTGTGAAGGCGCACACTTGTGTGTTGGTGATTGAAGGAGGCGGAGTGAACCAGTCCTAGTGAACCAGTCCTAGTGAGATAAGCGAAGGGAAATCTGACTGACTTTAAGTGGGTCACCGGAGTTGCAGGTGTGCAACTCCGGTGAGGGGAGGCGATGGTGAAAACGATAGCAAGGGCTGTGGCCCTACAAATAGACGGTGGCGAGTTGAGGTGGTAGCAGGTTTGCTCAAGCGGTTGGAGAAGAGAAGCGGAGAGAACCCAACCAACAATCGGAGTTGCAGGCGGCTGGAGTTGCAGACCTGCAACTGATAGTAGGATTTTCCGCGTCGTTGGTTACGGAAACCCTAGAATCAACAAGATTTGTAATTTTTATCCGATTATCCTGCAAAATTGATAGATTTGTATAGGGATTCATGTCGGATGTCGATCCGCACTCGGGATTAGTCGGATGCGCATTAAAGATCATACAATGACGGATTTTTCCACAAAAATGCTATTAAAGATGATGTAGGGGTGAGAATGATGATCACGGGATTTAAAACACGAATTTTTAATGAGAGAGAATTACTGACTAATAAAACCATTAATGAGAGAGATCAGGAAATACCACCATGATAAAATTAACTTTATTCATCAAACTAACATGTACTTACAATACTTTTGAATCAATTGTTTACAAAAACAAATAACAAAAACTAGTAGAAAGCACGTAATGATAGAGAAACCTAATCATAGAGAGAGAAAATGAGAGAGAGAAAGCATGATTTAGAGAGAGAGAGAGAGAAAATAGAAAATCTAAAACAACCTAGAGAGAGAGAGAATGAAATCTTACCATTGATCATGAAAGTAGCAACCGAGTGGTTGATGGAGTTGCAAGCTTGCAACTCCAACAGCGTGAATGAGGTGGTTGTGGCATGGGGAAAGTAGATGGTGGAGGCGATGGTGAGCAAGGTGGAACCATAGTATAGGATGGCGTCTCTAGGAGGGGGATAACAGCTAAGGGGGCAGCACCTTGGTGTTTAACGGTGTAGGATCTTTGATGGTGCACTAGTTGTGCATCGTGGACAGCAAGAGAAGTACGGGCAGGAGGTGCAAGATGAGAAGCTGCTCCACCTCTTCTTTTTCCTTATTTATTTATTTATTTTTTTTTTTGGAGAGAAGAACGAAGGAGAGGTGAGGGCGTTTTTGAATGTGGAGGAGATGGGGCGGTTTTGTGATTAATGGAGAAGGCGGTAGTGAAGGGGGTGGCGTGGTGCAGCAGGTGGAGCTCGAGGACGTAGAGGTGCTGCAAGTGGTGGCAGCCGTGGATGGTGGTGGTGGTGATGACGTTAAAGAGAAGAAGGTGGAGATCCGGCCGGTTATTCACCGGAGTTGCTGGTGAAGACGTACCTGTTGTGGTGGCTGTTGCAGAGGTGGAGGAGAGCAGAGCAAGGAGTTGCAGGTGAGAGGAGGAGGCGCTGCAGGCTGAAGAGGAAGAAGGAGACGGTATTTGCAGGTTCGCCGGAGTTGCAAACCTGCAACTCGGTTTGATGGTGGTGATATCAACGGCGGCTTGGATCGTGGGAGAGAGATTAGAGATGGAGGAAGGCGTTGCTGTGGTGGAAGGAGATGAGCAAGGCGCTGCTGTGGTGGTCTGTGATTACCAAAGTATGCACGAAGGAGACCAGTCCGCCGGAGTAGTGGCTGGGATGACGACCGGAGTTGCAGGTTTTGCAACTCCAGTGGAAGGCGAAGGAGGAGGACGTGCAGCAGGTGCCGTGGAGAATAAGAAGGAAAAGAAAAACCAAGAGAAGAAGAAGAAGAAGAAGAAGAAGAAGAAGAAGAAGAAGAAGAAGAAGAAGAAGAAGCGGCCGAAGTTCTACAACTCCGGCCGGAATGAAGAAGAAGAAGAAGAAGAAGAAGAAGAAGAAGAAAAAGAGGAGGAAAGAAGGAGAGAACGAAGGGGAGAATGTGGGGAAGGATTTTGGGGAAGGAGAGGAGGAGAGGGGAGAGGGATTAGGGTTCGAACGAACCCCTATCCTTCTCCTTTTAAAGCTTCCCTATTTCCTTTAATGGAAATAGGGGATTTTTGAAAATAAAAAAAATAAGAAAAATAATTTTTTTTTTTTTTTTTTTTTTTTTTTTTAAGTAAAAACCTACTTTTCTATGGGGAATCTCCCCAATTAGTGGACCCCCCATTTAATTAAAATTATTTTGAAATTCGCGGGGTCCACTAACTGGTCGGACAGCGGGTCGATGAAGATGGGCTCGGCTACTGGCCCGTATGGATTGATGATGTCCATCATCTCACAAGATGATGTGACAGACAGTTTGATGGCGATCGGATGGATGGTGACTTGATTGGGGCTCAGATTGGTAGATCGACAGATCTAGAGAGATCCAACGGTCCGATTGAAGATCCAACGGTCCGATGGAAGATCCAATGGTCAGAAAGCTAAGGGAGATGAGATAGAGCCGATGGGTAGGAGTTCTGGGGTTAGGTCAGTAGATTCGAGGATCGAGAGATGAAGAGAGAGAGAGAATAAGAAGAGATGAGAGAAAAAGTATCAAAAAAATGGAAAAAAGCACTGGCGGAGGGTCTGGAACCCTGGTCTTCACTGTGACCATCCTCACGCTTCTCCAGTAGAGTCGACTATCATTCTTTGCTGACTCATGTGGCTTTAAACGCTTTGGTCCGTCTCTTGGTCATTGGCTCTCCTGCTCTCTTCGTTCTTTGGGCCAGCTTTTTGGTCCTCTTATTCAGCCCATATTTGGCCCATATCTTCTAGTCATATCATGTGGGCTCTTTAAGCTTTGATAATGGGCTTTCATGATCGATTTGGGCCCACAAGTCTCGAGAATCGTCCCATCGGGGTTTCCTGAGACAGAAGAAGCGCGTAATGAGACTTTATCAGAACGGCTTAATATTTAGACTTCCAAAAATGTGTTTAATGCATGCAAATATACCATTTTGTCCAGAAAAGTGTGTTCTACGCAACAGAAGAGACTCTTACGTAGAAAAGTAGGTAAATAGAGTAGTTTACGTAGGAGAATGCAATAACGCTAAAAGGATAATTGCTTAAAATAAGCACTTTTGAGCGAATATCACAACCCCCAACTAGCATATTGCCAATCCTTGGCAATTAGTGCGAAATAAATGAGCTTAAAAGGGCTCTGCACATGCTGCACACTTTTTCAAATTAGCTCAGGGAAAACACCATTCGTCAAATCATTGAATGGATGCAAAAACAGTTACATGCTAGCGAAGAGTTGGAAAGTTTTGGCAAGACTATAGACTGATAATCATGACCCAGAATAGTCAGACTCTGCGTGTGTGTGTGCTCAACATTCTCATCATCCGACAATAAAGATTTCCAGATCACCTCTAAGTTTTTATGCCTCGACCTCAAATCTCACATGTTTAACACTCAGAATAGAATCACACAAGAAGGGTTTTCTTCTTTTCTCTCAATTTATATGTGAGGAGATGTATTTAATATAAAGAGGCAAAAGATCTCACATATGTTTTATTTGAAGGAAGGACATCTTTAACAGAAGAAGATCTCATGATTGGAATACCACTTCACTCGGGAACGTCAGATCAAACTCTATAGCTTCTCTTTCTCCAATCTCCACATTTTATGATCGTACTATCCTAGAATCAAGTAGGACTTTCCTGGGTTGTAATGAGGCTTAGGTCAGGTGTAGAGAGATAAAGGGATACAGGATTTCAAAGATCTTGAGAGGATATTGCCATTTTCTTGTATTTTTCCTGCGGCGTAACACCATTATCTGGTTCTTTTTCCTTTTTTTCGTATTTTTCTCTTTTTCTTGATATTTCTGAGACTGCTCAATTTCTTTTCAGCACTTTTTCATACTTTCTTTCCATATTTTGTTTTCAGCTTGAACCACTTTCTTTTCCTTTTGATTCTTCTTCTTTACTTTTCTTTTCGCGGTACACCCATATCAGTTATTCTTTTGTCCATCTCAAAATAAGGGTAGACAATTATGCTTCGTAGCTGGACTAGATTTTAGATTGATGGGTTTACAAAGAAAAAGGCTTTTATAGAATGGCTCAAGGGGTTTCTAGTGAAGTATAATTCAGGTGAGTAAAAAGGCTGAATGGTTCAGAAAAATGGCCTAAATCATTTTCTAAGGTTTGCACTATCATGTATACTGTCTTGACTGGATACAAAGAAGGTTCTGTCGTAGTAATCCAATGTTGATGTCGTTCCGAGTTTTATGATCGAAGCAAAAGATAATGAGATCTCTCAACGAATATTGCGGGCATGAAGAATAGTGAGTCATCCATTGACTCAGGATTATTGTATAACTCTCTGAAATGATTAAAGGCTCGAAAGCTCACTGGGTTAGGTCTCCACAATTCTTCTCACAGGATCTCTAGAGTTTCAAAACTTAGTATGACTCTGATGTTGATAGTGTACAATTGTGCCGAATCTGAGTTTTTCTAAGTTTTCAAACCTGCTGTAGTCACGCTTGAATTGACTCAATGCTAACTTTAAACAAAAATTGACATCCTCAATACTGACTTAACGGAGGTTTTCAGCTAATCAAAGTCAGGGTATTTGACACATTTTTTTGAAATTCTAGAAAACTTTTGGAGAACATCGGAAATCACCCCAAAAATGAGTTTTTTTTTTTTTTTTTTTTTTTTTTTTTTTTTTTTTTTAGAGACATGAGTTTTGGTAAATACCCACCCCCAACCAAAATACAGCACCGTCCTCGGTGCTCATGACCGGGACATAAAATGATAAAAATTCAGTGATGATGATGCAAAAGTTCAGGAAGGATGTTACCAAGTCGGCAGAAATTCGACAATGTTTGGTACCTGATGATCGCGAGAATGAATGTACCTGCATTTCCAGAGATATAACAGTAATAACAAATGCATGAGACTCATGTACTCTAGGAATACCAGAATTGCCTTTCCGAAAGCGCTAAGTTTTACGTCTTCAGCCAGACATGATGGGGGTATATCAAGTACCCTCAACCAGGATAAAACTCATGGAGACTGAGTGAATCTGCAGTCTTCCTGACACCTAAGGTGGAACGGAAACAATTATCCTATCCCTTGTCTAGGTATACCTGTGTAGAACAGGTCTTTCTCAGTGTAGACTGAGAGAAGGGCATTGAGCTCTTTGAGCAGACTGACAAAAGTACGGAGTTGATCTGGGAGGGATCGAAGCTTCTCAGTAAAGATTGAGAGGAGAGTAGGAGTGGTTTCTCTGAGCAGACCCGCAAAAACATTTATTTCAGCGGGGAGGGATAGAAGTTTCTTAGTAAAGACTGAGAAGGGAGTAGTAGTGGGTTCTCTGACCGTGGTTAGCAGAGCCGCAAACTCATTGAGTTTTGCGGGAATGTATCTGAATGGAGCAGACTCCTGCAGATCAGGAATACCAGAAATGTTGGACTCCGAGATGAAGTCAGACTCACAGTGTTCATGACACTTAGATAATATATCTTCGAGAGAATCCTGAGTTAGACTCTCTACGGCACACGGGTTATCAAAAATATCGACGTAGGGTGACGGGTGAAAACTGTTGACCTCTTTCTCGATGTTTCTTGATGTGATAGGGATGTTCCAATCCCTGTACTCAATATGTTCCTCCTCGATAGGGATCGGTAGGTCCAGGACAGCGGGAGGCCCATGTTCTAGACATGGCTCATCAGTAGGAATGTCTGCATTCAGAGCAGAGAGAGAATTATCAGAGATAGAGATGGGACTAAGTTCCTCTGTGCTCAGTCCAGAAGTTGGTGCTGTTAAGGGCACCAAAGATTGAGACTCGGGTTCATCACAATTGTTGTACAATCCAAGGGAGGTGGGGAGGAACGGTAGATCTATGACAGCAGGGATCCTACGATCGAGACAAAACTCAGTGTCATGATGATCATCTTCAGGGTCCAGGTTAGAAGCAGCAGTGGGAGAGTGAGAAATAGGTTGCTCTGAGGTAGGTTCAGGATGTGGTGCTTTTAAAGGCACCGAAGAAGGAAACACTGGCTCCTCAATAGTCTGGCTCGATCTAGGGGTGGGTACAACTTCTATTTCTTCCTCACAATGGTGGTACTGGGTCCAATTGTGCGGCTCCTCATTATAGACAGTGGCCATATCATTCTCCTCAGGATAGGCTATTGGTGGACTAGTGAAGTTGACTTCCTGTCTCTCATTTTCTAACTGAACTAGACGTTGCTCGAAGCTCTCCATAGATTGCTGTTGTTGGTGCTCTAGCTGGGCAATGTACTGAGAGAGAAGGTCCTCTAGACCGGGTGTAGTAGCCAACGGAGGTGGTTCAGCCAAGGGGAGCTGAGGTGCTAACTCTTGATTGTAGTCCGACTGGGTATGAAAGTGGTAAGGCAAAGTGGAGTCTGGGACTAGTTGCTGACTCTGAAAATCCTGAGGGGCCCACTGTTGATCAGAATAGTCATTCTGTGGATATGACGGGTACTGGGATTGCGAGTATTGCCAGTCATACTCTCCATTGGGTTGATGGAACCCGGAAGGATAATTATCCTGCGGCAGTTGCTGCGGGAGGGCAGACTGTTCCCAACCAAAGTTATGGTGACTCCTATTATCCGGATAATAAGTGTTGTCATAGGAGGTCTGCATTGGAGATGGAAAGGTACAGATATCTTGTTGGATATGAGGGTAATATCCTACAGGCTGGGAATGGTACACAGGTTGCTGGACCGCGGCACGAAGGGCAGAGACTGAATTTTTAAGCTCTTGGAGTACAGAATTGTACTCCGGATCTCGGTGATTATCATACCCTGTAGAAGTGTGCGAGACTGGAGTATCATGATGATACGCAGAATTGCCATACCATTGTTGAGAGTGATCACCTTGATTCTCACAGAAACTGTAGTAGGTCTCATACAGAGGCCGTTCATCTGCCATTAGAGGCGATAGAGGAGTGCGGTGGACTAACTCTCAGATCGAGTCAGTAAAAGGTTAGGACAGGTCCAACCGGGCTTCTACTTGAAAAAGTAAGCCCAAGATTTGGCAAAAAGTTGCCAAAAGGAGATACTGGAGTAGTGATTCTAAATGATGCACACCAAGCACAGATAATCCTATTCTAAACAATCAGGATATATTTTAGGCATTATCTTGTTAGTTTTGGGGCTAGAGTAGATTATGACAGTGGGCGGACCACTGGTTTATCTTTTAGCCGCCGGACTAACTGTATGCACTCAGAGGTTCTCACCAGGCTACACTCTTCAGAGCGAATCCTTTAGTACTAACTCTAGTTAACAACAAGGCAATCCGAAGCCTAGACAGACGTGCGGCACAATGGCTGTCTTAAGTACGTCCCAGACTAACCGGATTGGTCAAGTGTATAAGAAGAGTGTTCCCTCGGGTTAAGCTAGGGTTGGTGCGTGTTCCTAGTCCACACGCAACTAACCGCCGAATAGTCCAAGATGCCACGTCGAGCTCAGTGTACTTGAGTAGCAGGGACTTATGGGTGTGTTAGACAACAGGGACCCGCGCTCGTGGTCTTATTTCGATTGGATGTTAAGTGGGTTCGCTTTGTGTGGATTTTTTCCTTGAACACCGGGCTAATTGGCTCTACTTCTTGATTCTTTTTATTATAGATGGATCCTAGGGATCAATTTCAGCTGGAGTGATGAGGTGGGTGATGAAATCCCACCAGTTGTAAAAGAGCTGGGTCTGCTCGATTAATGTTCAATTATTAACGGCCATGCCACGCAAGTCGAATAATATGTATGCGAAAGCAAATAGACAAGCGGCAATGATTCACCCAAATTGCTCTGTATCGCACTCAAGGCGAGGATAGAGACTTACCTCCCGTGGGCCACGCCACGGGGTCGCCTCCGTGGGTTAGAGAGGGGTATCCTAATGGGCTTGGGCCCGACTCCACCTCTTTGAGCTTTCGCTCTCTACCCACACTGGATTGTGTTCCTGCAGAAAAGTTAGATCGCACGGTCTAGGTATGTGGGATTCTATTTGGAAGATCCTTGCCTTTTTAGGGTTCACTAAACAAGCACTGAATTTAGGCAAGTTTTTGAATTAGTTTCCAAATTCGAGATGGGTTAAAATTTAGGAATTCCCAGATTGGAAAATACCTAGATTGGAAAGTTTCCCGAACTGTGGAGATCTTCCAAGAAAGATTTGATTGCGAGATCCCTTATAATTTTGGGAAATTTCCCAAAATTGAAATTCTGCTAGATTTGGGGCGTTTCCTTTTGCAGACTTTTCCAAATTCGGAAGATTTCTAAAGATAGAAATTCTTCTAAAGAGGAAACTTCTAAGAGGGAAAACCCTAATTTAGCAAAGTTTCAAGATTTTAGAATCTTTCCAAAAATCGCAAATCCTGGATTGGTGATTTCTAAAAATCTGCAGAATATGAAACCCTAATTTTTTTGAATTTTGAATTTATTATTTTTTTGGTATTTTCCACTTAATCTAGGGTTTCTAAAAAACCCTAGAACAAGATCTAGCAGTTATATGGAAAGCAGTAAAATTCCTAAATTATTACAAATTGCACTCGGCCTTCCGAGGCATTAAAAATAGTAATTTAAAAACTGCTAAAAATCACTAAAAACAAAAAAATAGAAAGTTTCCCGAAAAGGTCAGGCTGTCCAAATTGAGCAGCTTTCCGATTTAGCAACTTTCTAATTCCGTCTTTACGTCCTTTTTCGCACTCCCGAACACCCGAGCGGCAGCGGCGCCATTTGAAAGTAGGATTTTTCCGCGTCGTTGGTTACGGAAACCCTAACTTCAACACAATTTGTAATATTATCCGATTATCCTGTAAAATTCAAAGATTCTGTATAGGGATTCGTGTCGGATGTCGATCCTCACTCGGGATTAGTCGGGTTAGCGCAATAATGAACATAAAATGACGGGAAATTTGCAGAGAAAGTAACTCAATCACACTTAATTCATATTTATTTAACTAAACTTGTCTCTTACAATGAAAATCAAATAAAAATAACTAAACTAGAAAACATTAAAAGAGATTAGGGTAGAGAGAGAAAGAGAAAATTTAGGAGAGAAAAGTAGAGAGAGAGAGTATAAGAAGAGATGAGAGAAAAAGTATCAAAAAAATGGAAAAAAGCACTGGCGGAGGGTCTGGAACCCTGGTCTTCACTGTGACCATCCTCACGCTTCTCCAGTAGAGTCGACTATCATTCTTTGCTGACTCATGTGGCTTTAAACGCTTTGGTCCGTCTCTTGGTCATTGGCTCTCCTGCTCTCTTCGTTCTTTGGGCCAGCTTTTTGGTCCTCTTATTCAGCCCATATTTGGCCCATATCTTCTAGTCATATCATGTGGGCTCTTTAAGCTTTGATAATGGGCTTTCATGATCGATTTGGGCTCACAAGTCTCGAGAATCGTCCCATCGGGGTTTCCTGCGACAGAAGAAGCGCGTAATGAGACTTTATCAAAACGGCTTAATATTTAGACTTCCAAAAATGTGTTTAATGCATGCAAATATACCATTTCGTCCAGAAAAGTGTGTTCTACGCAACAGAAGAGACTCTTACGTAGAAAAGTAGGTAAATAGAGTATTTTACGTAGGAGAATGCAATAACGCTAAAAGGATAATTGCTTAAAATAAGCACTTTTGAGCGAATATCAGCAACTTCGGCGAGCAAAAGAGATGAAGAAGAAGAAGAAGAAGAAGAAGAAGACAAAGAAGAAAAAGAAGGAAGGAAAGAAGAAAGAAACACTGGTTGGGGAGAGGGGTTTAGGAAAGAAGAGAGGCGCGGTCCAGCATGTGGATTATGCAACCGGTGGCCGGAGTTGCAGGTCTGCAACTCCGACGAGAAGAAGACTGGGGCGGTAGGTTGTGGTACTGCTCACAAGCGCAGTAGCAAGAAGAACCACGAGAGGAGAAAAAGAAGAAGAAGAAGAAGAAGGAGGAGGGAAAGAAGAAGGAGAAAAGAGAAGAAACCTTACCTCTTGCCGGCGTTAATGGTGGATGGTGGTGGGCAGCTGTGGAAAGAGGCGCCCACCTCCAATGGTTGTCGGACTTATCCTTGGAGGTGGTAGTGACGGTCTGCTTTCTTGCAGACCGTTGCTTTGTTGGCGGAACCAAAGAAGAAGAAGAAGGAGAAGAAGAAGAAGAAAGAGGAGGAGCGCCACCAGTTCGCCAGCCAGAGTTGCCGAAAAAGAAAGGAGGAAGATGAAGGAAGAAGAAAAGGGAGAAGAGGGGGGGAGAGAACCAACCCCTAGGGTTTCCATGGGAGCTTTTAAAGAGAGAAACTGTGGGTTTCTCCTTTAGAAACTCACGGTTTCTAATTTGAAAATTATACATTTTTTTATCATTTTTCTTAGGGTGAGTTTGGTCACCAAATAAAAAAAACTGCATTTTTCTTAAAAGCCATGTCTTTTGAAATAATCAAACATGCTTTCAGGGTTTTGAATCGGGGCTAAGTGATAAGGGCCCTCCGATGAACGTAAGATGATTGTAAGTTGTTGGATGATGAGATAGGGAGCTCACTCGATAGATCGGATGATCGACCGATTGATCAGATGTTAGGGATGAATAATCCGATGGTCAAATGGTAGATTGGATGGCGATCGAACGGTGGATTTGATGGATGATGGTGATAGGTTAAGGAGAGAGAGTTGATTAGAGCTAGGAGAGAGAATTAGGGGAGATGAGAGAGAAAAGCACTGGTAGAGGGTCTGAAACCTTGGTCTTCACTGTGCCCCTCCTCACGCTTCACTAGTAGAGTAGACCATCATTTCTTGTTGATTCATGCTTCTTTAAATGCTTCGGTCCGTCTCTTGGTCATTGGCTCTCCCGCTCTCTTCGTTCTTTGGGCCCGCTCTTCGGTCCTCTTATTCAGTCCATATTTGGCACATATCTTCTAGTCATAGCCTGTGGGCTCTTTAAGATTTGATAATGGGCTTTCATGATCGATTTTGGCCCGCAAGTCTCGAGAATAGCCTGATCGAGTTTCCTGCAAGAGAAGAGCACGTAATGAGACTTGATCATAACGTCTTCATACCTAGACTTCCGAAAATGTGTTTAATGCATGCAAATATACTATTTCGTCCAGAAAAGTGTGTTCTACGAAACAGAAAAGACTCTTACGTAGAAAAGTGGATAATTAGAGCAGTTTTACGTAGGAGAGTGTGATAACGCTTAGAAGATAACAATGGAAAATATGCACTTTTAAGCGAATATCAATACATTGATTAAAAAACTTGTATAATATGATATCATACCATGCACAATGTTGTATTAGTGGGCCTCGGCTCACGGTGCTACACCGATACCATTTTCAGATTTTGAAGAGCCGGGTACGTGAGATGATTTTGAGGCGAAAGATTCCGGTGCATTAAAGGAGATCGGCGAAGATTTGGGAGTCGATCCTACACTTTAGAAAGCTGTATTTAATTATTTTATAACATTATTTTATTTATTTCCACGGACATGTAGGCCTTTGATTGAGAGCATGTTGTCACCCTTTCTCTCCATATTATTTGAGCGATTAAATTATTTGATTATGAATTATTTTAATTATTTATTTTCTACATTTAGTCTTTTTTTTTACTTAGTGGGTTTCGAATGAACCTTAGTAGTCTAATTGACCTAATTGAACCACTAGGGGACATTCATGAATCACCTCTAGGTTCAGGTACGGGTCGATCCACGAATTTTCGAATCGTATCTAGGTATCTAGATTCGGAGCGTGACAGAGTGGTATCAGAGCAAAGGCTTCAGACACCTAGGGATTTGTGTGTAATGAGTCTATGTATAATTGAGTTGTATATGATAGAATGGTATTAGAGCACAATCAGTAGATTACCCTAATGACCCGTGCAATGGAGACCATTAGGGGATCTGGTTAATGTGTTCATTCTTGTTATGGAGACTATGACATTTTAGTATATATATTAGAGACACTTAGAAATACTATAATCTAGAGCAATCTGATTGTTTGTAATACTTATAAATAGTGATTGTGTACTATTGTTTATATGTATATTATTTTAATACTTGATTTTATATTATGCTTGACTATGTCGCAAACCTAACACTGTCAAACCTTATCAAGGAGATCATGACGAAATGGTATGTTGACAGAATTATATCCTCAGATGATCTTAAGACTATTTTGATTAGTTGGCCAGTTGACTAGCATGACCAGTTTGACTGGAAGATAGATTGATAAGTTTTACTAGCTAATTTAGGTCGATTAGATTGATCAAATTTACTAGTTTAACTAGGGTTGATTATATTGACTAGTTTGATCAGTATAGTTAAGTTGACTAGATGTAGATGACTAACTTGATTGGATTAGACTAGATTGGTGTATATTACTAGTTTGGCTAGGTTTACTATATTGATTAAGTTGGCCAATCTGACTATGTGTAGCTATAAAGTTTGTCAACCAATATAACGAGGCTTGGCTAAAATGATTAGTTGACTAATCAGATTTGTCAGACTAGGTTGAGAATTTTTTTGAGGGGTTCGAATTTCGAGGACAAAATTTTCTTTAAGGGGAGTAGATTGTAATACCCTAAACTTTTGTTATAGGGTATTTTGGTAAATTTACCTAGTAATGAATATCTAAACCTTTTTCAGACTTCTATTATTGTTTTTATGGTTTAATATCATTGTTGAGTATGTATGTTTAATTTGGTTTCATTCTGACAACTTTGAAAATTTTGCTATTTTTGAAACTCGCTCTTTAGGGCTAAATTCTTGCTAAGAATAATTGTAAGGAATATTTTCATATTCAATTTGGCAAAAATTATGTTTGACATAAAAACATTCTTATAACCGTTCCTACGAGCACTAGTATAGCGTGAAGATGTCGTGGTACGCATATTTCGCCAACTACGTGAAGACTAAAAGACAGAGACAAAGAATCAGACGATTGACAACAATAGTCATCTGAGTAACTACTGATTTGTCAGTTAACGATCGTATATCCTCGATTGGGAAGGTATGTGACTTAGTGGTCATAGGAGTTGATTAAAATAAACAAAATATAATGGTCAAACCTAGTCATTGGACAGACCCGAGTCAAAGTCAATTTATTGACTAGTTGGATAGTCCAATCGATTGGACATAGCCCAATCAATTGGAGACACCGTGTAATCGATTGGAGACTACGAGGCAGAAACTTATTTGAGTACAATCGATTGGAGACTCTGTAAAATCGATTGGAACCTTCGGGACAGAAATCTTTTTGAGTACAATCGATTGGAGACTCTGTGTAATCGATTGGTGCCTTCGGGAAAGAAAGTTATATATGTCAAATCGATCGGAGAACCCTGTGCAATCGATTGGTGCCTTCGGAACAGAAAACTTATTGAGCCCAATCGATTGGACACTTATCCCCAATCGATTGGACATGG
The DNA here is from genome assembly GCA_035048495.1 of Euptelea pleiosperma. Taxonomy (NCBI): domain Eukaryota; kingdom Viridiplantae; phylum Streptophyta; class Magnoliopsida; order Ranunculales; family Eupteleaceae; genus Euptelea; species Euptelea pleiosperma. The sequence goes on along the minus strand of CM068548.1, from coordinate 31,624,741 downwards.
CCCAATCGATTGGATCAAGTATACAATCGATTGAACTTTGAACAGAATCGATTTTATCAGATCCAAAATTCTAGGTTCCATCATCCCACGTTCCACACGACTCAGGACCTTGGAATTCTATAAATAGAACCCTTCTATGCCTTCTCTAACCACACACAAAGACACAGAGTGACTCAATCTTCAAGAGAGACAAGCAAAGGCTTTATATTTATTAGAGTGTCCATTTGAAGAGCAAGAAGTTTATTTTCGTTCACATCTTGTGAGCTTGTTCTCTTCTCGATCAAAGCCAAGAGCTTGATCTTTACTCAGCCTAGGTTTTCCACTTCTATATTCAACCTAGTAAGCCTGAGAGTACCAGTGTGACTCAACACCTTTTGAGCAACTTGGGGTTCAGGGTGTACTGAATCATTCACCTTTTGCAAAGGCGGAAGTGTTGAGAATTAAGATCGGAGGAGCCGGTCGAAGGTAGGTTTGGGGTGTACCAACAAACTGAGCAAGCGAATAAGGCTTCTTGGCTGGAAGGGCTCGCGTTGATTCGTGACATTGATTCAGAGGACGTGGATGCATCGGCAGTGGGCCTTGGTTATGGTTGGAAGCTGTATTTGCAATGGTGCTGCGTAGGTAACCTTTGTTTCCTTTAACTTTTCAGTTAGTGATACTTTTCGTCTGGACGTGGTCTCATGGTTTTTTCTTGGCTAAGGTTTCCACGTAAAAATCTCTTGTCTTGTGTGATTGTTTGTTTATATTCCGCCATCTATCTTGATTAGATCAAATGACAAAAAGACAATATACTACGGAGGTATATTTGATTTGAGTCGGTTGTGATAATCCCTTATCAAACAATCAAGACATGCGATTTTATCCCCATACCATAGACCAGTAAAACTGTATAGGTATTATTAATTTTAAATACCTAATCAACCCCCCATTCTAGGTATATTGAGTTAAAGAGAAAGGACCAGTGGAATTTCAATTGGTATCAGAGCAGGTATTTCTATTTATGGTTTAATCACCTGAATTTAGATTCCTGAGAAACCAGTCCATTTTCATTAATTTGACAAAATGCAAAGAGAATGTGGAAATACATCCAGACCTCCATTGTTTGATGGAGAAGACTATGCCTATTGGAAGGCTAAGATGAGGGCTTTTCTAAAGTCCATTGATGAACGAGTCTGGATGTCTGTAGTGGATGGTTGGTCACCACCCACAATGGAAGTAGGAGATAAAATCATTCTTAAACCAAAAAATGACTAGACTAAAGATGACATAGATTGTTGTTGTCTTAATAGCAAAGGGTTAAATGCTATTTTTAATACTGTTGATAAGAATGAATTTAGAAGAATCTCTACGTGTTCCCTAGCTAAAGAAGCATGGGACATACTTAGAGTCACATATGAAAGAACGTCAGCCGTTAAGATTTTCAAGCTTCAAATGCTGACATCCAAGTTTGAATCCATGAGAATGGAGGAGAATGATACATTCACTGAGTTTTATGCCAAACTTAGTGAAATTGTGAACTCTGCTCACAACTTGGGTGAGATCATTCCTGAATCAAAAGTTGTTCGGAAAATTTTGAGATCCTTACCTGATAGGTTTCAAGCTAAGGTCACTACAATTGAAGAGAGCAAAGATGTTGATTCTCTTAAAGTCGATGAGCTGGTTGGGTCTCTACAAAATTATGAGGTGAATTTGAGACAACCAAAGAAATCAAAAAGAATTGCCCTTAAGGTTTCTGAAGCTCAAGATTCAGAGTCAGATGTTGACTCTGAAGTAGAAATGGCATTGTTCGTGAAAAAATTCTAAAAATTCTTTCGTTCGAAAAACGATAGGTTCAAGAATAATAAACAGTTTGATAAAATTGTAGAGAACATGCCAGACCTCATGAAAGAGGTAGCAGAAGTGACAGGAACCCTAGGGAAAGCTGCTCAAGTGATCCCCAATGTTTCAAATGTAAGGGTTTTGGTCACTTTGCAAATGTGTGCCCAAACAAAGAAGAATATAAGGGCAAGGCAAAAGCATTCAATGCCACATGGAATGAAAAATAAGAAGACCATTCTGATAATTCAGATAGCAATGAAAAGACTGATAAGTATACAACTTTTGTTGCTCGTTTCAATAGTCCCTATGGATCTCATGGAGAGTCCAAGAAAAGTGAGGATGAGAGTTCAGAAGACTCTTACAATGGGGACTCGGATGACTCGACAGTTGGTGTGAAAGAACTGTATGAGGAATCGATAAAATTCATCAAGGCTAACAAAGTTTTATCAAACAAAGTTAAATATCTTAACTCAGAAAATGCAGCCTTAGTAATTGACACTAAAAAATTAAAAGTGTTGATTACTGATTTAGAGCAAGAGAATGAGTCTTTGCTAAAGAGGGACAAGTCACTGGAATGTGAATTCCAAACTTGCATGACATGCAAGGAATCCTTAGAGAATGAGGTTCTCAAATCAAAAAGGGATGTGTCAGGATTCTCATCCAACTCTGCAAAGCTTGATGAGATTCTTCGTGTGGAAAAAGTTTATGGAGATAAACAGGGTTTAGGTTACAAAAACAATCAAGAAAAAGGGTCTTCATCCAAGACAATTTTTGTTAAAGCCCAAGCTATTCCCACACAGATAAATGACCCAATCAAAAAGGTAAAAAGCAGTCGTCAGTGCAAGTACTACAAAAACATGGGTCATGTGATTAGAGACTGTCACAAGTTGAGAAGAGGATATCAAAATTCTCTAGAAAAAATGATGAATACCACTCAGAATGTGAAAAGTCAGAGAATTCCTATGAAGACACACTATGAGATAAATTATTTGGATGTACTATCTAAGAAGATGAAAGATCTTCTGGAAAGGTCTAAAGAATTAATCAAAGAGATTGAGTCTCTTGAAAAATTCAAACAACCTCAGAGTTATGTAACTAAAAAGAGGAAAGGTCCTAAGAGAATTGATCCATCTGCCAAACTCACATATGTGTGGGTTAGGAAAGATTCTCTGAAGGAGAAATGTTCGTCAATGTCATATTTCTGAACAATGCGCTCTCTATCCCCTCTTGTTCTCATATTCTTATGTTTTGAGGGATTTTTGTTTCTTTTTTATTTTGCTTCATTTTTTTTAAATTAATAATATTTCAGAAAAATCAAAAGATCAAGTGTTCAGAAGAATACTAAAATTATTATTCTATACAATTTTGATGAGCAGTAATTTCTGAGACATTCTAAGAAAAATGACTTAATTGTTAGTAAATTTTTTGCTAATCCAAGTATTATTACTTTTAATTGTTATGATTGGTCAATTTTTATTAGTATGCATTAGAAGACTATTGAAACAGTATATCTCACATTCACATGCACACTGAGTAATTCTGTGGGAATAGATTTTATAGAGGTGTGAAATTTTGTATTATTGGAATTAGGAATAAACCTCTACTGATTATAACTTCAAATTAGTAGTGTTCCTGCCTTCAGTTGATTTTAAAAATGCACTATAGTTGACTATTGGCTTCCCAATGAGAGTTATTATGTTAAGAAAAAAGCTACCTCCACAAAAGTTAAAGTGAATGTCATCTGTATGGCCCTGTTCGAAATTGAAATCTGATTCTCATTGTTAAAGGGCTACCTACATAGAAAGTGAAAGCTACCTATATTCAAAGTGAATAAAAATGGTGTAAAAGACAGCTAATTTGCTAGAAATTTTTTTTATCCATCAGCAAATACCCATATACATGAGCGTATGTGAGAACCCTTAATAACTCTAATGAGGATTTTACGATCGGATACAGGATACCTCCAGATTTCGATACTTATGAGAAATTATTACTGAAATCTTATCCGATACCATTGATAGACTCAGATCACTTACACGTGATGATCTTACTGTTGATTTTTGAATCCATGATTACTAGTGATTTGTGACTTGCGCTAATGTCTAAAAGAATTAATATTTTTGATGAAGCAAAAGATTGCACTAATGTGTTAGTTAATTCTCTCCAATCAGAATAAGTGTTTATTGCTTATCAAGATTGTATTCATGAAGTGAATTCTATGTTTTTCTGACGATTTAGCTATTCTTGATGAGTTTAAAAATATTTTTTTTACTTGAAAAGATTTTTAGGGGTACTGGAAAATGAGTCTATTGGTTTAAAGCCTTTTAAATAAAAAATTTCTTCCCAGACTAGTCCAATCAATTGAAGGGTATAGCCCAATCAATTGGACATCCAATAGATTGGAGAGTACAGCCCAATCGATTGGAAAAGCTCCAATCGATTGGCCACTTAGTCCAATCGATTGGACAGTGCGACGTTCGATTTTATAAAACCCAAAATGGGTCATTTTCTACCCCAATCGATCCAATCGCCTCCCAGATTTCTTCCAATCGATCGCAGGTACCAGATCTACTGTTCACATAAGGTTTTGTGGAGCGAATCTCTCGATTTCCTTGCTTTCCACTTCACCCTCTTCGTTGAGCTTTTGGGAATTTCTGAGCAAAAATGGAGTTTTTTTGGTATTTTCTTCCGTTCTTGGTGCTCATGGCGACTAATCCGCGTCGTAGAAGAGCTATTGTAGTATCTGAAGAAGAGAGTGCTGATGAAGAACTGCTGGTTCAACAGACTCAATCTCCAGTCAAACGGGGTGGTCGACTCAGTGGGTCGCGACACTCTGAGAGGGGTGAATCATCTAGAGGACCTAGGAGAGCTCGGGGTCGTGCTCACCATAACTATATTCCTTCGGTGAGTGCTCTTATCTTCTCGTTCATTTTTGACTCCGCTAAAGATCGTTTTGAGCATTTTTCTGATCGAAAATTCATTACTGAGAGAGTAGTTGAGTTTAGTACTATTTTGGGTACTATGGTCTATTCACAGTTCGTATCTCGCGAGTGAATTCCTATCACTCGCTTGACCATTCCATTTTATCATATCCTAGTTAAACTTTTTTATGCCAACATGCGCGCCATTCGGTGTGATGACCCGAGTGAGCTATCTTTCTAGACTTTTGTCTCTGGGGCTTACCTGACTATTACACCTGATCTTATTTCTACCCTGTTGGACATACCTCGTCAGTCTACCTCATATGAGTACATTCCTAGGACTCGTGAGATGACGACTTCTAGGGTCACATTGACCGAGACTCTCACAGGGTAGCTATTTGACTGGAGTACCTTCATACCTCTCACATCTCTTCTCCCTGAGTATCGTTTGTTGCACCTCATCTGTGGGTACAACATTGATCCACCTGGCCATGGGGCACAGGTGAACGTTGATCGTCTTCAGCTTCTTTACCATCTAGGCACTGGATTTGTCATTGACCTTCCGAGGTTCATTTTTAGAGCCATGGTTAGAGCGGGTAGCCAGTTTGCTAACCATCCTTGTCTCCCATTCCCTCTATTGGTGAGCTCTATTTTACTTCATCTGGATGTGGCGATTCGAGCCAATGAGGAGGTGTGCTCTCCCATGGGGCTTATTGGGCCTTCGACTATCAGAAAGATCATGTCTCAAGTTCGGAGAGTAACAGATGTATGAAAGTAGGTTTTTTCTGCGTCGTTGGTTACGGAAACCCTAACTTCAACAAGATTTGTAATTTTATCCTGATTATCCTGCAAAATTGACAGATTTGTATAGGGATTCGTGTCGGATGTCGATCCGCACTCGGGGTTAGTTGGCGCGACTCATGAACATGAAATAACGGATTTATCTCAGAAATTGTGGTGGGGTGAGAATGGTGAAGCGATTTAAAACATGCTTAGTGATTTGTAGAGAGAGAAATTGCCACAAACAACCAAAAACACAAAAGTAAACTAACAAATGCAAAAATAACAATTTTATTCATCCTCAATGAGTTTTACAAAATCAAATTAAATTCAAAAATAATCTAGAAAGCCTTAAACAGATTTAATCTAGAGAGAGAAAGATAGGTCGTAGAGAGAGAAAAGAACTAGAGAGAGAGAAGCAATACCTTGGACTTTCCAAAGATCGGGTGCACAGTCAAGCCATAGGGCAGCAAGGAGGAAGGGCGCACCAGGTTTGTACCCCTCCCTTCCTCTTCTTCTTCTCTTCTATCCTCCTCTTTTTCCCTTTTTTTTTTTTTCTTTTCTGTCCGTTTTCTTTTGGTACTGAAAACGGCTAGAATTGTGGGAGGGATTAGGAGAGAAGATGTGGGAAAGAGAGAGAGAGAGGGACGTGCAGGTGGTAATGGCAGTGGGGTTACTGCTGCAACAAGGCAGCAGGCGTTAATGGAGGCTGGAGAGGAGTTGCTGGTGGCGCTGTGATGGTGCTCTATGACATTGCAGGCGGTCCAACAGGTGGAGGTGGCACGGAACGAGTTGCAGATTGCAACGAGTGAGTTGCAGGTCCTCCCAAATGATGCCTGGAGATTTCAGAGGTGGTGGAGGCGGTCTATGGTGGCAGCGGTGGAGAAAATAAAACCAGTCCGGCGATCAAGTTCGCCGGAGTTGCAGGTTTCGACCGGCGTTGATGGTGGCGAGGCTGGCGTGGAGGATAAGCGGACCTGCAACTCAGAGTTGCAGGTCTTGGTTGCAGGCGGAGATGCTATGGCGGATTGGTGGTTGCAGGCGTTGGATGTGGAATGGCGGAGCCACCTGCACGTGGATCAGCAATGTGAAGGACGGACGGGTTGCTGGCGGGCGGAGCAGCAGGTAGAGGAGCAAGGACCGAAAGGAGAGAAGGAAAAAAATGGAGAACAATGAGGAGGCAGCCGGAGTTGCTGCCTGCAACTCCGGCGAGAAAAAAATAATGAAGAAGATGAAGAAGAAGGTGAAGAAGAAGAGGGAAAAATTGCCAAAAATCGAGGGGAAGAAGGGGCAAGAGAGTTTGGGGAGAGAATGGAAGAGATTGGAGGGGGATTAGGGTTCGAACGAACCCCTCTCCTTCTCCTTTTAATGGAAATAGGGTATTTTTGAAATAAAAAATATAATTTTTTTTTTTTTTTTTTTTTAAGTAAAAATCTACTTTTCTATGGGGAATCTCCCCAATTAGTGGACCCCCCATTTTTTTTAAATTTAATTAAAATTCTTTGGAAATTCACGGGGTCCACTAACTGGTCGGACAGCGGGTCGATGATGATGGGCCCGGCTACTGGCCCACATGGATTTGTGATGTCCATTGTCTCACAAGATGATGTGATAGACGGTCTGATGGCGATCGGATGGATGGTGACTTGATTGGGACTCAGATTGGTAGATCGACGGATCTAGAGAGATCCAACGGTCCGATTGAAGATCCAACGGTCCGATGGAAGATCCAACGGTCAGAAAGCTAAGGGAGATGAGATAGAGCCGATGGGCAGGAGTTCTGGGGTTAGGTCAGTAGATTCGAGGACCGAGAGATGAAGAGAGAGAGAGAATAAGGAGAGATGAGAGAGAAAGTATCAGAAAATAGAGAGAAAAGCACTGGCGGAGGGTCTGGAGCCCTGGTCTTCACTGTGACCATCCTCACGCTTCTCCAGTAGAGTCGACTATCATTCTTTGCTGACTCATGTGGCTTTAAACGCTTTGGTCCGTCTCTTGGTCATTGGCTCTCCTACTCTCTTCGTTCTTTGGGCCGGCTTTTTGGTCCTCTTATTCAGCCCATATTTTGCCCATATCTTCTAGTCATAGCATGTGAGCTCTTTAAGCTTTGACAATGGGCTTTCCTGATCGATGTGGGCTTGCAAGTCTCGAGAATTGTCCCATCGGGGTTTCCTGCAACAGAAGAAGCGCGTAATGAGACTCTATCAGAATGACTTCATGTCTAGACTTTCGAAAATGTGTTTAATGCATGCAAATATACCATTTCGTCCAGAAAAGTGTGTTCTACGCAACAAAAGAGACTCTTACATAGAAAAATAGATAAATAGAGTATTTTAACGTGGGAGAATGCAATAACGCTAAAAGGATAATTGCTTAAAATAAGCACTTTTGAGCGAATATCAATGTACCTACACTTTGATGATAATTTCGATGAGGACTTGGGGGATGATATCGAAGTAGGGGGTCAGCTGCAAGATACTGAGATGCATCCTCCAGAGACACAGCCATCTTTTGACTAGCCTCCTGAGATGCCTGCTCCTTACTTCTTTGAGTCTCTTCATCATCAGATGGTGGGATTCGACCAGCGTCTCATAGTGCATGAGGAGCAGACGGCACAGAGCTTTCGCCGCTTAAAGGAGGGTCAGGAGAGGATGTTAGGTTCCATGTACGATATGCAGTGTTACATGGAGTACCAGTTCACCATGATAGGATTTGGACAGCATCCACCAGCTCATGGCCCTGATCAACATGATGGTGCTGGACCATCTACATAGACTCCTGGAAAGAGTTATCTTGAGAGTTATTGGATTTTTTTATTTTGGTTATTATTGTACATCGATAAACTCAGATTTTGTATGGTTATACTCTGCTTGTGTTATATTTTGTTACAGGGTATAAACCAGTATGCATTTAGTTATGGATATATATATTGCACTTATTTCTCATGATAAATATTCATTACATGCTTATTATTTGTTTATATTTTTGTACCTTTGTCAATTTGTGACAAAAAGGGGGAGAGAAAATCATAGAGGTAAAAATAAGTTGATGCATGAAATAGGGGGAGAAAAAAAATTTTATTATTTTTCCAATTTCTCTACTTGTGATGGGCATAATTAACTCACTGCATTTTATATTGATTACCGATGATATTACGTGGTATTGTTGGTAGAATGTGCAGGGAACAGATCAAAAGCCATTACACTATATCTGTTCGATTATCTCCAAGAAAGTGTGAGTAAATCATGTAAGAGGGTGGGATTATATTTTTAATTTTTTACCTTCTTTATGATTAAATATTTTTTGTCACGGAATTGCCAAAGGGGGAGATTGTAAGCCATATTTTCATATTCAATTTGGCAAAAATTTCGTTTGACATAAAAATATTCATGTAACCATTCCTACGAGCACTAGTGTAGCGTGAAGATGTCGTGGTACGCATACTTCACCAATTACGTGAAGACTAAAAGACAGAGACAGCAAGAATCAGACGGTTTACGACAAAAGTCATCTGAGTAACTGCTGATTTGTCAGTTAACGATCGTGTATGCTCGATTAAGAAGGTATGTGACTTAGTGGTCAGAGGAGTTGATTAAAATGAACAAAATATAATGGTCAAACTTAGTCATTGGACAGACCCAAGTCAAAGTCAATTTTATTGACTAGTGGGATAGTCCAATCGATTAGACATGTGTCTCCAATCGATTGGACATAGCCCAATCGATTGGAGACACTGTGTAATCAATTGGAGACTACGAGGCAGAAACTTATTTGAGTACAATCGATTGGAGACTCTGTGAAATCGATTGGAGCCTTCGGGACAGAAATCTTTTTGAGTACAATCGATTGGAGACTCTGTGTAATCGATTGGTGCCTTCGGGACAAAAAGTTATATATGTCGAATCGATTGGAGAACCCTGTGCAATCGATTGGTGCCTTCAGAACAGAAAACTTATTGAGCCCAATCGATTGGACACTTATCCCCAATTGATTGGACATGGCCCAATTGATTGGACCAAGTGTACAATTGATTAGACTTTGAACAGAATCGGTTTTATCAGATTCGAAATTCTAGGTTCTATCATCCCACGTTCCACACGACTCAGGGCCTTGGAATTCTATAAATAGAATCCTTCTATGCCTTCTCTAAACACACACAGAGACACAGAATGACTCAATCTTCAAGAGAGACAAGTAAAGGCTTTATATTTATTAGAGTGTCCATTCGAAGAGTAAGAAGCTTATTTTCATTCACATCTTGTGAGCTTGTTCTCTTCTCGATTAAAGCCAAGAGCTTGATCTTTACTCAACCTAGGTTTTCCACTTCTATATTCAACCTAGTAAGCTTGAGAGTACCAGTGTGACTCAACACCTTTTAAGTAACTTGGGGTTCAGGGTGTACTGAATCCTTCACCTTCTGTAAAGGCGGGAGTGTTGAGAATTAAGATCGGAGGAGCCGGTCGAAGGTAGGTTTGTGGTGTACCAACAAGCGGATAAGGCTTCTTGGCTGGAAAGGCACTCGTGGATTCGTGGCGTTGATTTTGAGGACATGGACGCATCAGCAGTGGGCCTTGACTAAGGTTGGAAAATGTATTTGCAACGGTGCTGCGTAGATAACCTTTGTTTCGTTTAACTTTTCAGTTAGTGATACTTTTCATCTGAGCGTGGTCTCATGGTTTTTTCTTGGCTAAGGTTTCCACGTAAAAATCTCTTGTCTTATGTGATTGTTTGTTTATATTCCGCAATCTATCTTGATTAGATCAAACGACAAAAAGACAATATACCACGGAGGTATATTTGATTTGAATCGGTTGTGATAATCCTTTGTAAAACAATCAAGCCATACGATTTTATCCCCATACCATAGACCAGTAAAACTGTATAGGTATTATTAATTTTAAATACCTAATCAACCCCCCCTTCTATGTATATTGAGTTAAAGAGAACGGACCGGTGGAATTTCAATAATGAACCATAACTTGTAGGAGACTTTTTCTTTCCCCAGCTAACAGTCCAGAACTTTTATAAAAAAATTATTTTGTTGGCCCGAGACACCAAAAATATTCCTATTTTATCCTCACCAACTTATCTGTGAAATTTGAAACCTTTCTTGAGACATAAAAACCTTAGCGGGAGATTTCAAGAGATTTTGACAAAATAGTATTTTCATAATTTTTAAATTTTTTTACCATTCTTATATTTTTTAAAAATAATATGTAATTATATTTTATTTATTTAATAGGAGTATGGGACCCGTGAATCACTTTCAGGTCATTCCGATGTCATTTGATACTTTTTTGGTGCTTTGAACGTTTTTTTATGATTTTTATATATTTAGACTACTTTTTGTGATTTATGTGTGTGACATGTGTCGATACCTTATTATATTAAAATTTAAATTAAATAATGTAGTTTAATGAAATTAATTAATAATTATTTATGTTATAAGTGTTGGATGGGCCCGTATGGCCAATCTAGAAGCCCTTTGGACTTAATAATATTTTTAAATGAAGCCTAGTTGATGTATATGGGCATTGGGCCAATTTTTAACCCATTGGTAATGTAAAATATAAGTTTTTGAGGGTTGAAAAAGTCATCTCCTTAATAGTTACGAATTTCACTCAAATAGAAACCCTAATCCTTCCCTAAACTTATTTATGAAAATCCTAAAGCTTTAGAAGCTTTCATAAACCCAAACTCCATTTAAGAATAGAGAAAGCTCCATTAAACTTTCATCCGGGCACCTATCGCACTCGAGCAAGAAGGGAGAATTGACAGAGACTCTGAATGGAAGAACATACCCCGAGGAGAGGGCGATCCGACGACTTTCAAATTTAAAGAAACTTTTGATTTTCATTAAAACTCAAGAAACCTTAAGGTAAGTGTGTTTGATCCATTCCATACTTATTTTTCGTCAAGATTTTATTTCTTTTTCATTAGATAATGGTTGATACTCATTATAAATTAATTTCAATAATATTTACTTTATTCTTATTGGGTTGATCTTTATTTTGCGCCACCATGATTTGTTTGGCCATGGTTTCTTTTGCGCCGATAACAGATGACTATGTTCTTTATCATTTTTGTTGTATTTTTATGATTTAAATATTTTTATAATTATTTTTTCTAAATACCTCAATTAATCTATTTTTTAAAACCGTTTAGTTTGTATTTTGTAGATTTATATTTATTAAATTATAGTTTTTTTAATTTGTTGGACTTTACCAAAAAAACTAGAATTTTAGATTTTATATTGTCCACTTCACTTGGGATTTCGATCTATATTTTTAATCTAAATATTTTTATAATTATTTTTCATAGATACCTCTGTCAATCTAGTTTCTAGAACATTTGAGTTTGTATTTTTCTGATCTGTATTGATTAAGTTATGATATTTTTAAGTTGTTGGACTTTACCAAAAAAAAAAAGAATTCCAGATTTTATACAGTCCACTTCACTTAGAATTTTGATTTATATTTTAACCTAAATATTTTTCTAATTATTTTTCATAGATACCCCTATCAATCTAGTTTTTAGAACATTTAAGTTTGTATTTTTCTGATTTATATTGATTAAGTTATGATTTTTCTAAGTTATTGGACTTTACCAAAAAAACTAAAATTTTAGATTCTACACGGTCTACTTCACTTGGGATTTCGATCTATTTTTGAACTAAATATTTTTCTAATTATTTTTCATAGATACCTCTATCAATCTAGTTTCTAGAACCTTTAGGTTTATATTTTTCTAATTTACATTGATTAAGTTATGATTTTTCAAATGTGCTGAATTTTTCTATAAACTCAGAATTCTAGATTCTGTCCGGCCCACTTCATTAAGAGTTTCGACCTATATTTTAAATCTAAATATTTTTTTATTTATTTTTTATAAATACCTCTATAAATCTAGTTTCTATAACCTTTAAGGTTGTATATTTCGGATTTGTATTGATTAAGTTATGATTTTTTAAATGTGCAAGACTTTTCTATAAAATTTAGAATTCCAAATGCTATCCGGCCCACTTCATTAAGGGTTTCGACCTATATTTTGAATCTGAATATTTTTCTATTTATTTTTCATAAAAACCTCTGTGAATCTAGTTTTTAAATCCATTGAGTTTATATTTTTCTAATCTATATTTATTTAGTTATGATTTTTATAAGGTAGTATATTTTTTTGTAAAAACCTATTAATTGTTAGTGGTTCGGTAATGATTATTAACTATTAAGATTTTAACCTTGTTGTTTGACTAAAACCTAGATGTCATACTTGTATGCATGGGGATCCCACCCAAGTGTCTTGGATCCCTCATAGGGTTCGGCCAAGTGTCTTGGATCCCTCTTTAGGGTTTGACCTTGTGTCATGGATCCCTCATAGGGTTCAGCAATGGAGTGTTGGATTCTCTTGCGATTTTCACTTATATTATTAATCTATGTTGATCGTGATATTTTGTGATTGGTTACATGTTACTCATGTTTAACCCTAATTCGTTCCCATGTTATCACTTTTGATGACCATGTGTTCATTTTACATTCTTATTTAAATGTTAAATACATGTGTGCTTATGCCATGTAACCCTAGTACCATCTTGTTATCATACCATAATCATCACGTCATTTCATATAAGAGGTGCATAAGAGAACGAGATTGAAGTATATTATACACGTTTATATTGGTTTTATCAATTAATCAGGGTTCGGTACTCTAAGGTGAAAGGCCCCAGACGTTATTATATCCTGCAGATGGGTCAATGAGACCGCTCCCAGTGCGGGAAGGAGATAGAGACCCTATGTGGTTATAGGTACTAGTTGCATTTGCATCCGTACTCACTTACTTTCACCATCATATTCATGTCATCTTTATTATATGATTGAGATTCATACCTTGATTAAAAAACTTGTATAGTATGATATCATCCTATGCACACTATTATATTACTAGGCCTCGGCTAACGGTACTACACCGATACCATTTTCAGATTTTGAGGAACCGGGTACGTGAGATGATTTTAAGGCGAAAGACTCCGGTGCATTCGAGGAGATCGGCGAAGATTTGGGAGTCTATCCTACACTTTAGAAAGCTGTATTTAATTATTTTATAACATTATTTTATTTATTTTCACGGGTATGTAGGCCTTTGATTGAGAGCATGTTCTCACCCTTTCTCTCCATATTATTTGAGCGATTAAATTATTTGATTATGAATTATTTTAATTATTTGTTTTCTACATCTAGCCTTTTTTTTTATTTAGTGGGTTTCGAATGAACCTTAGTAGTCTAATTGATCTAATTGGATCACTAGGGGACATTCATAGACCACCTCTAGGTTCGGGTATGGGTCGATCAAAGGATTTTCGGATCGCATCTGGTTATCCGAATTCGGGGCGTGACAGGGGGAATATACCTGCCAATTACACTCCGACGCTCAAGTCAGTGACTGGACGTAGCATCAAATCGGTCAATTTCAAGGATAGAAATGTTCTCCAGAGTCAATTTCCCTTAAAGAAGAGTATATCCTCAGATCTTCTTCCAGCAAAACTAGAGGAAGGAAAGAAAAAGCTTTTGTTTTGTATAGTTTCTCTCAAGTTTCTGGTAGCCAACCCCCATTTCAAAGGTTTCAATCTCCTTTTATAACCTTTTCTTTCTCCCCCTTACCCTTATTTGAATCTCTTCCATGTGCTTTTATTTGTTTTGTTAGAAATGAGCACGTGGGTCCAGTTATTCTGTTAGAAATAGGCATGCGTGTTTGTCTGCTCTTTTGGGATTCAGGCCATGTGTCTCTTGTCTATTGGTTTTATTCTTTTGGATCAATCGTTTGATGTAAATTGATTGGCTATTCACCAACTGTCACTAATCCAAATTTGTGAAAACAATTTGTTTTGTTTAGAAATTAAGCGAGTCAGATAGGTTATTTTATAATATAGATGGGACGCGTTAAATCAACCAGATCGGACTGTCTAAATGATAGGTAGATAAGATCGTATTGAGTAAGTGCTTCATTTTATATCGGATCATCTGACTGATCGAACTATCTGACTTCTAGGTGGATGGGATCATGTTTGAATAAGAACTCTATCTGACTGATCCATTCGATTGGAGGGCAGATGAGATTATGTTGAGTTACATGACCTTACTTGATCGGACTATTAACAGTGTTATCTTAGGTAGATATGACATGTCCCATCAGTCAAGGGGTTAGGTGAAGTCACTCCACGGGAAGGTGCCAACCAACTCAGTGGTTGGCCCTCCTCTCATAGCCAACTCTTTGCTTCTCTTTGGGTTCACCATGGTCCTTGATCCATGATCCTTCAGCCGAGATATCAGTTCCTAAGCTTGTGGCCAAGGTACAATATTTTGTTCGGACATGATCCTTGGGCAGTGTTACTTTAACATAGGCCGAGGACTTGCACAATTTGACATCATCCTCAGACCTTTACTGAGAACTCTTAACTTGGTCACACGATGTGTGAAAACTATCCAACTCGGTCACTGGGTCTGACACTCCTTTTGTCATTAAACGGCATGCTCTACACATGTGCTTCTCGGCACGTGCCCAACATGTTTCACCCATCTACGTATCATCAAGAGGAGATGATGTATTAAAATTTCTCTCATGCACTTGTGAGCCAATCTTTTCTCACACATATATATCTTTATAAAATACTAGGGCAGCCACGTGCGTTGCACGTGCACCTTACACATGGTAGCACCTTACATGCGTAGCATTCTTAGAGATCACTGACCGTATGTATGTTTGGCCCATCCCTAGGTGGACCTACATGCAAAAAATCAGCCTGATTAGTGATTTCTAAGCATTCGATTAGAGTTGTTTTCATGGGTTGACTTTTCAACCATAGATTTTGAGCGTTATTGGGGGTACTCAGATCCAAAGGTTAGACATCATTATTCACGCTGATTTTTGGCATGTGAGTCCACCTAGAGATGGGCCAAACATCCATGTACCTTGTACGTGGTACTTTTTTTTCTAATTGAGGTGCACTGAGTTTTGCTTTTTTCAAAGAGTAAAACTTCTCTCACAGCGTTCTAACAGATGCTTCTGTGACAATGAACGTGGGACACTCTTAGGGAACGCTGACTAAGGATGTTTGTCCAGTCCCTCAGTGAACCTCTAAACCAAAAATCAGCCTGATTAGTGATTTCTATGCGATTCGATTGAAGTTATTTTCATGGATTGATTTTAACGGTAAGAATATATTCGAGCATTATTGATCGTTATTTGGGTGCAATGATCCAAATGTTGTAAATCACTAATCAGTCCATCTGATTTTTGGTTTAGAGAGGTCCACTGAGGTACTGTCTAAACATCCATACGGTCAGCGTCCACTAAGAGTATGCCACGTGGCCTATGATTTTCATTGTCACAGAAGCATTGTTAGAACACTGTGTTAGAAGTTTTACTCTTTTTTAAAGTAGTGTTGTAATTTTGTTTCGAGTAAGACTTGCCTGACCACTCATGGTCAGCTACCTGACCACCCACAATATAAACCAGTTGGCAATTTATTAGAGGACACTGATCGTATAGATGTTTGGCCAATCCCTAGGTGGACCTACAAACCCAAAATCAACATGATCCGTGATTTATAAGTATTAGTTGAAGTCATTTTCGTTGGTTGATTTTAACAGTAGGTATTTGAGCATTATTTACCATTATTTCCGTACAAAGATCCAAGAGATGGAAATCAGTAATCAGAGGCTGATTTTTGGTTTGTAGGTCTACTTATGGATTGGTCAAACATCTATACTGCCAGTGTCCTCTAATAAATGGCCACGTGGCTTAAATTGTGGGTGGTCAGGTAGGTACCTGATCATGGGTGGTCAGGCAAGTCTTACTCTTTTGTTGCTGTAGATGCATTTACTAGGTATGTTGGAAACCAAAAGACAAAAGAACCCGGTGAATATTTTGAGGTATTGTAAATAATCCAACGGTTAATTGCATGCCCAACCATGTTGTTGCTTTATAACGAGGGAAAAGGGTAGAGTTAAAACCGCCCACCCCAAAACAAGGTCTTGTAATCCACCCCTTAGTGGACGTACACGCTAAAAATCAGCCTCATGTGTAATTTCTAGCCGTTGGATTTGATCATTTTCTATTATGGGCTGAAATCCACTTATGGTCCTGCTTATGAAGCCCACGAAGAAAACATCCCCCAGTTCATCAGCTAGAAAAATCACCAATCGTGCTGATTTTTGGTGTTTTGAGTCCACCAATTGCGCCGGAACATTCATGGGTCAGTGGGCTTGCCACATGGCATTTTTGTTGTGGATGGGGTTCAAACCTTCTAGGAGTAAACATTTTTCTCCAAAAAATTTCAAAATTGCTGGATGTGTTGATGTTTCCCCTCTTAAAATGCCACATTGCACTCTTTCATTGTCATTGACCACAAAAAAATGTTTAGCCCACCGCCATTGGTAAATCTACAGACGAAAAATCAACCTGATTGGTGATTTCTAGCCATTGGATTTGACTATTTTCCATGGAATGATTATAGCCATAGAGCTTTTTTTGGTGGTGGTACACAAATATTCCAACGGCTAGAAGTCTACAATCTGGCTGATTTGGTATGTAGATCCGCCAAGGGGTGGACAAATGGGGTCCTGATATTGTGCCACATGACAAAACACCCACTAAAGTATGTCGTTTTTGGCCCACCCCTGGTAGAGAGCTTCACGTAAAAATCAGCTTGATTGGTGATTTCTAGCCATTGGAATCAAGCACTTTTGGGGTACTCAGATCAATGACTAGAAATC
This sequence comes from Euptelea pleiosperma, assembly GCA_035048495.1. Lineage (NCBI taxonomy): Eukaryota > Viridiplantae > Streptophyta > Magnoliopsida > Ranunculales > Eupteleaceae > Euptelea > Euptelea pleiosperma. The sequence continues at coordinate 31,607,457 of CM068548.1, read as the reverse complement.
ACCAATCAAGCTAATTTAGGCTGTGTTAATTAGTCCGCCAAGGAGGTGGACCCAGAAGAGTACCATTTGGTGAGCCGCGCGCGTGACCCACAGCCAATGGAAGGCAAGACTAATCAACTTTTGGAGTCCCATTTGGGAAGACGAAAGAGAGATTCAAAGGCACGATGGACCGGCGTTGAAAATTCAAAACGGTCATTTACGTTGCGGGACGGAAAGACAGTAAGGTCTCCTCTACCCCGTCAAAGCCGTGGCGAAGACGCACCGAGTGCCATCGCTCACCGTGGCATCTATAAGTAGGCAGGGCTTGGCCTTCCACTTCCTCATCCCAGCACAAAGATATTCTCTCAATCGCAGAGAGAGAGAGAGAGAGAGAGAGAGAGAGAGAGAGAGATGGGTCGTTGCATTGGCTTAGTCGGGTTCGTGCTTGTTTTAATGGCTGTGCTTCAGGGTGCAACCGCACAGACAACACATATCGTCTTAGACAGCTTGGGATGGATAATCCCACCCGGCGGTGCTGTCGCCTACAGCACCTGGGCTTCCACCAAGACCTTCGTTGTTGGCGATACTCTTGGTAAGAGACTTAATTTGGGTGTGTGTAGTTTTATTTTGCAAATGGCCATACGTCTTGCTTTAATTTGGTGTTTTTACTGTTTTGCAGTCTTCAACTTCACATCCGGACAACACGACGTAGTGGAAGTGACAAAGGCAGCTTACGATGCCTGCAACACGACGAACCCTATCGGTTCGATTCAAAATAGCGGACCGGCAAACATCACTTTGAACTCAGAAGGCGAGCACTACTACATTTGCACCTTTGGCCAGCACTGTGCGGGAGGCCAAAAGTTAGCCATTACCGTGACTGCCTCTTCCGGAACTGCCACTCCTCCTTCCAGTATTAGTACCCCACCTCCATCACCACCCATGACTCCTGGCGGCCCAACTTCTGATTCTCCTCCCCCATCACAAATCACCACACCTGCTGATTGCACCCCAACCCCATCGTCAGCCCCCACACCGGGGGGACCAATCCCTCACGTGAACGCGCCTTCCCAATCACCAACCACCACTCCCAGCTCAGCCTCATCTCTTCTAACTCCCACCAGATTATCTGCCGCCGCCTTCTCTCTTGCCATTGGTTTTTTACTTTAGAAACAGGAAGAGATTTTATGTTTCTCCTTTCTATGTATTTTGATATTCCCTCTTGAGAATGAGTTCCCTCTTTGCAGGGTCTATAGATTCATAATTTTTTTATTGGAATAAAATTGTTTTATTTCAGATGTGTCATTTGGATCGATTCATTATCATAGATGAATATACTTAATTCTTTTTTCCTTTTATTGCCTATGTTTCAATCGTACATTCGTACGTCCTGGTTTATTATAAACTCCCTAGTTAAGTAGGAAAATTAGAAGTGCCTCCCTCCCTGTACTCAAATTTGAATTTAGACTTGCCTTCCATTTACCCCCAACCTTTCCGAGTTCGAATGGGTGAGGGAAGCCCAACTCATTCAACTAGACCCAATTATTGACTTCATAAATCAATTACTTCATAAATCTTTTTCAGTATAACAGCTTAATTTCTTAGTGTGAAACTCCTCAATAGCATCCATCGATGTGGACCACACGCCCTTCTTGGGATCAGATAAAATATTTTAGCATTCAAAAAAAAAAAAAATGCTCAAATCCAAAGGCCAGAAATCAAGAAAATAAAATGCGCGCTAATTCCTACGTATAGAAATCACCAATTAAACTGGGTTTAAGTGTAGATCCATAAAGAGGTGACCAAATATCCATAAGGTCCATGGGCCATAAAGAGGGGAGCGGATTTTATTCGCCAGGGCCATTCTAACCAAATAGAACGGCCCCATTCAAGTTCCGCCACGTATATAAATTGTAAAATCGCACACTCGGTCACTCAACCAGCCGGTAACCAAGTTACTTTACTTTTGTTTGTTTTTTTTTTTTTTTTTTCATTTTCAGGTTTTTTTAAACAAAAACAAAATAACCCACGAAATCCCTTATTTTCCATTCTCTGCGTATTCTTCTCCCCTTTCCTTTCTGCAACTTGAATCCCACTTCTTCAGCCATCCTCTTCGTGGCATTTTTCTCATCCGGCGAGAACACCCCTAAACCTTTTGTTTTCTCTAGGCCGTTTTCTTGTTCGTCTCCATTTGCTCTTCCACTTTCCCTTCTCTCAGCCTAAATTAATCCCTTCTTCCTCTCTTTTCTTTAGTCGGTTTACTCATTCAGCAAGAACAACCTTTATGCAAGGAAAATACAACCTTCAAGATGACAGAAATTACCCATTATATATACAGTGGCTAGTTGTTTGGCTCCATTTTGCTGATATATGCTATTTTGTAACTTTTCAGCCTTTCCCTCTTTTACAGTATTTTAATGACTTATTTGAATGAACAAAATAATTATTTTGTGGAATCTCCCTTGTAATTTTAATGATTCTTTTAATTCAAGTAATTAATTATATGGTTAGGATCAAGGTTTAAAGGAGGCCGTTTTAACGGACTGGGGGCGTTACCTTTAAAACCGTTAAACGGCTGTTAAAACTGATTGAAATGGCCAGGAGCAAAAATAAAAAATGGAAACCAGAATTTAACGGAAACAACGAAAAAAATGGCGCTGAAATTCAAAATTTGAAAATTTCAAAAAAAAAAGGAATTTAACGGCCTTTTTTCACAAAATTTTCTAGAATTTAACGGATGTTAAAACGGCCATTGAAACGAGAAAAAATGGCCTTTAAATTCAAAGCGTCAAAACATGTTTAAACGGTTTTAACAGAAATGGGCTTGGTGCGTTAAGCCGTTAAAACTGTTTAAACGGCTATTTTTAAAACCATGGTTAGGGTCATCTTGTCATTGTTTTATTTGAGATTGTGATCCACCCAAGAGGCGGCCTGTCACTTGGGTGGCATGGATCAGAGACACAAGGCATGGTTAGACATGATTTAGCCATTTATACATGACTGTCACCAAACATTATGCCTATTGCTAGTAGTGTCGATCATTTATACATGGCTCAATCTTGAAGTGTTGATCACTCACTATCCAATTGCTAGTAGTGTCTTTGATCCAAACTGACTGTGACGGGTCACCTCAGAAAATGGTTCAGATCCCAAAAAATATGGTGATCAGATGATTCTATCCATCCATTTCAATTGTTTGATTTCTCATTAAGAATATAAGAAAACAAGTACACACAAATGTCTCCGTAGTGGCTCTTCTCATACCATGCTCTCATATATTAGTACACCTCATGATATAAATAAATTCCATATTCAATCTCCATAAAATTGGCCAAACTGGTGCCATAACAGCGAAGAGATAAGTTAAAATCACCATGAATGTTGCTGTAATCTTCTTCCTAGCAAACAACCTCCCATGGAGTGCACGCCGTGCATTTATGGCAGATTGTGCATTTTCAAAGCACATGTATACATACCCAGTACTATTCCTGTTATCTAACCCGAAACATGAGCAGAGCATATCAAGTTGAAACATATATAAAATACAAAAAAAAAAAAAAAAAAAGCACACTACCTTGGATCAATTAAGACACAGCAACGGTGAGAATTCATGGGCATTATTAAACAAAATCGAATCAGACATTCTTTATTCCATGGATCAATTAAGACAACTGTAAAGTATTCTACATATCAACTGTCTTAATGAGACTATTTAATCTTTGAAAAAAAAGAGAGAAGGTTAATGGTTCTTTTATGTGAGTCACCATGGTTGGTAAACCATATATAAATTGAAATTGTTCTTTTGCGTCCATTGCTCAAACACGCACATAAACACCCCCTCTGTACTTCATTCTCTGCTTCAGTATCCATGTGGCACAACAAAAATAAATCATGCCCGCATTCACAGCTCGCCAACCTGTAAAAGGTGAAGAAACTGATTTATAAATATCCCACAAAATGTAACAGGCTGCATTCACTTTTCACAATTTAACAATCAGACATGAACTGAAAATGAACGTTTATAGTGTTTTAATTTTTCACTAAACTTCGAATCAACTTCTGAAAATGAACATTCCTAGTGTTCAATGGTTCTCTTCTTTAGTAAAACTGAAAGATAGTAAAGTCTCAAATCGATTTTGATTGATGGCCAAACTTAGTGTTCCCATCTTCATTAACATTCATGGTAATTGGTTTATGTTCAGAAAAATAACGGAAAATGCAAAGTAACAATAGAAAGTTGATTGTGATGCACAAAAGCATCGAAAGAGATTATGGGATGCCATCTCGATGAGATACACATATTCATACCTTTTAAAACGTCAATATGTTATCAAAAATCGAGTTCACGTACATAAGAACACTACATCATGGAGTCAGCACTTTCCTACAAAATTTAAAAATTGATTAAAAGTTAATCTCAATTCAAATCTTATACCTCAAATTAAAAGATTATGTACGCATCTTTATTCATCACATTGTTACCTGTCCTAAATGTGGAAAAACTCTACTAGTGTGCATTGAGATCGCTTGGCCTTGATGCCCATCTAATGCCTACATATGTATTTCAACAGGTCAACACGGTTTAAATCTATATTAATACAACAAAAATGTATGCATATAATATAATACAAAAGTTATTCATCATCACTACTCATACCAAAGATGTTTGATTGTGGGCTCAGAGAATTCCTGTTGAATTAAGAAAATGTCAAAACATTTGATAGATTTTACCAAGAAAGAAATATAAAAAGTGTATTCGAAAGTTCACCTGACTAGCTATCTACGACATATTTAATGTAGGAAAGCCTTCATGGCTAATTGATGCATCAGGTTTTTGACTTCCTCCATAATGTTTGGGTGGTTTTTTGGGCCAATGCACTCTTATACCCTTTTATTTTGTTCTCCTTTTCTTTTCTTTACTGATGGATCTCGTATGGTTATATGATCATCTAAGCGGTGCGGGTCACTCCTATCCTCAACAACTTCTTGGGGGGTCCTCGTGCAATGCTTTCCTTAGGTATGTATCCAAACTTTCTAAGCAAGCATCTAAATGGTGTTTAACCACATGGCTAGATCCTTCATCAATAGCCCCCTTTACTGCAATGCTAAGGGCTCTGTGAGCCAAGTCGCTATATCGTAAGCTTAAAGACTTATTACAGTCAGCTTGTATGGCAATTCCAGAGTCATCAATTATAATACCGGCCTTAGCTTCTTTGGTCCACCTCTTTAAAATATATTGTGTTAAAATTTTATAAATACGATGTGAAAGTAGTACTCTTAATGCATGCACACACAAAATGCCCGAAAACTCAAAGGACTTGCAACTACACTCAACTGTATTTCTTTAGAGTTAAACCTCACGTGTCGATCTTTATCGTGTTAAACAGTGAAAACCATCTCTACCTTATGAATGTAAATCGAATCACTTTCATCTTCAATATGATCTACATAACATGAAAACTTTTTTAACCTACTTTAGAATGTTTTGAATATATCCCTGGTATATACCTAAGCTGCTTGCTTTTCAAAAGGTAAAGGTGATGCCAAGATAGGTTCGATCTGTCTAGAGAGGTAGTCTGCTTGATGCTCCTTTTCAAATCAATTCAATACTGCTTTTTCATATTGCATGATGAAACCATTGATACACAGGGTGTTATTCACAAAACCCTTTACAAAACTATTCACACTTTCACTTCTTTGAGTAGTCGTCATTGCTACACAAAAGTGCTCTCGTCCATAAACGGGAGTCCACTTTTGTCGTAATCTATACAAATTTTTTAGCCATTCATTATCAGACAAGTCAAATTTATCAACTATGGAATCCCAACCTGATTGGAATTCTTCTTCTGTCTCAGCATTGTAAATACACTTTTGAACATCATTCTTAAATTGCTTGTTACCTGCGTAGACATGAAAAAGATGCTTGGCTGCATTTTGATAGATGTGCCATAAAGAAAGACGATGATGTGTGTGTGGCATAAGAATATCTATGGCATTGGAAATCGCTTGGGCTTCATCTATAAAAATTATCTTAGGATGTCTATTTGACATGCGTTTAAGAATGACTGAAAAACCTAAGCAAAGGATTCGGTTGACTCATCTACAATTAGAGCACATCTAAATAGAACAGACATTCCATGATGATTGACCCCCACAATCGGTGAACATGGCATACGATATTTGTTGGTTCTAAATGTTGTATTGAAACAGAAAACATCACCAAAAAAGCCATAGTCTATTTTTGACTTGGCATCAACCCAAAATAAGTTGCACATTTGATTGTTTTGGTCTACTTGTATTTGTAAGGAATATTTTCATATTCAATTTGGCAAAGATTCCGTTTGACATAAAAATATTCTTGTAACCGTTTCTATGAGCACTAGTGTAGTGTGGAGATGTCGTGATACACATACTTCGCCAACCACGGGAAGAATAAAAGATAGAGACAACAAGAATCAGACGGTTGATGACAGGAGTCATCTGAGTAATTGTCGATTTGTCAGTTAACGATCGTGTATGCTCGATTAGGAAGGTAAGTGACTTAGTGGCCACAGCAGTTGGTTAAAATGAACAAAAATTTAATGGTCAAACTTAGTCATTGGACTGACCCGAGTCTAAGTCAATAAAATTGACTAATGGGATAGTCCAATCGATTGGACACTTATTCCCAATCGATTGGACATAGCCCAATCGATTGGAGACTCTGTGTAATCGATTGGAAACTACGAGGTAGAAACTTATTTCTGCCCAATTGATTGGAGACTCTGAGAAATCGATTGAAGTCTTCGGGACAGAAATTTATCTGAGTCAAATCTATTGGAAACTCTGTGAAATCGATTGGAGCCTTCGGGATAGAAACTTTTCTGAGTCAAATCGATTGGAGAACCCTGTGTAATCGATTGGTGTCTTCGGAACAGAAATCTTATTGAGCCCAATCGATTGGACACGGCCCAATCAATTGGACCCAGTGTACAATCGATTGGACCATGCACAGAATTGGTCTTTCTCAGATCCAAAATTCATGGTTCCATCATCTCACGTTCTGTATGACTCAGGGTCTTAGAATTCTATAAATACAACCCTTCTATGCCTTCTCTAAATACACACCGACACACAAAGTGACTCAATCTTCAAGAGAGATGAGTAAATATTTTATTTATTAGAGTGTCCATTGGAAGAGCAAGAAGCTTATTTTCCATTCACATCTTGTGAGCTTGTTCTCTTCTTGATTAAAGCCAAGTGCTTGATCTTTTCCTCAGCTTAGGTCTTCTACTTCTATATTTGACCTAGTAGCCTGAGTGTACGAGTGTGACTCAACACCATTTAAGCAACCTAGGGTTCAAGGTGTACTAAATCCTTCACCTTCTATAAAGGCGGGAGTATTGAGAATTAAGATCGGAAGAGCCGATCGAAAGTAGGTTTGGGATGTACCAAACTGAACAAGCGGACAAGGCTTCTTGGCTGGAAGGGCGCGCGTGGATTCGTAGCATTGATTTAAAAGACATGGATGCATCGGCAGTAGGCCTTGGATAAGGTTAGAAGCTATATTTACAACGGTGATGCGTAGGTAACCTTTGTTTCGTTTAACTTTTTAGTTAGTGATACTTTCCGTTTGGACGTGGTCCCGTGGTTTTTCCTTGGCTAAGGTTTCCACGTAAAAATCTCTTGTCTTGTGTGATATTTGTTTGTATTCCGCAATCTATTCTGATTAGATCAAATGACGAAAAGAAAATATACTACGGAGGTATATTCAATTTGAGTCGGTTGTAATAATCTTTTATCAAACAACTAAGGCATGCGATTTTATTCCCTTACCATAGATGAAAGTAGGGTTTTTCCGCGTCGTTGGTTACGAAAACCCTAATCTGAACACATTTGTAATTATCTGAGATTTATCCTGCAAAATTCAAAGATATTTGTATAGGGATTCGTGTCGGATGTCGATCCGCACTCGGGATTAGTCGGATTAGCGCAATAATGAACATAAAATGATGGGAAATTTATAGAGAATGTAACTCAATCAAACTTAATTCAACTTCATTCAATCGCACATGTCTCTTACAATGAAAAGCAAACCAAAATAACTAAATTATAAAGCATAAAAAAAAAAAATTAGAGAGAGAAATTTATAAACTAGAGAGAGAAAATTGTAAAAGAGAGAGACAATAAGAAAATCTAAGATGACCTAGAGAGAGAAAGTGAAAAAGAAGAGAGAGAAAAGATAGAAAGAAGAGAAGGAATTCTAGAGATAGAAACTAAAAAAATAAATGAAAGAATAGAGAGAAGAGGTAGCGAAACTAGAGAGAGAAAGAAGATTAGAAAGAGAAGAGAGAAGATTACCTTTCAACTTGCCATCGAAGATCGGACCATCCATAAGAATGGTCATGGTGGTGGTGCACAACCCGCATCGTGTATGGAGATTTGGCCATGTGGATAGGTTAGTGACATAGGTTGGAGCTTGTGCTCAAGCCGGAGGAGAGGTGCATGTGCTCATGGCTCATGGTCTGCCATGAGGAAAAGGAGGCTAGCCAAAGACTGGATATTACAGGTTGTATGTGGAGGCAGCATGCAAGAAGGTTTGGGCAAAGGGGGGTGAGATCGAAGTGATCGACCAAGTGATGGACTGGGCAGTTTAGAGCACGGGATGGATGTGTATGGCTGCGACTTTGAGAGGTTGGGAGAGAAGAGACTTCAATGGCTTTTGAGGTGGGGTTGCATGGTGATGGGGCGGACCACGTGGAGGTGTTGCAGACCAAGGGAGACGCCGTGGAGTTGTTGAACAGTGGGAAGATCAAGGGGAAATTACGACCAGTTCACCGGAGTTGCAGTCCGCCGGAGCAGCAGCGTGGAGATCTTAGAAGGTTGACTGGCACACGGCTTGGTGGTTGCTGGTTCCTGTTCGTGGGACGCACCACCTAATGGCCTGCAAGAGTGGAAAAGGGAGGTGCTACCGGAGGTCACAGTCCGTGGAGGCGTGCACAGCAGCCTGTGCAAGAGGCGGCCGGAGTTGCAGCGTGCACTCCGGTTAATAAAAAAAATGAAGAAGACAGGGGAGAGAAGAAGAATAGAAGGGGTTGCTGTGCAGCCAGGTGAGGAGGCAGAAGAAGAATAGAAGAAGCAGAAGAGGAAAGAGGAAGTGCAGGCGGCCGGAGTTGCAGGCTGCAACTCCGGTTGGGGAAAAAGGAAAGAAGAAGATGAAGAAAAGAAGAAGGAAAAGGAGAGGAAGAAGGGGAAAATGTGGCGGGGAAGTTTTGGGGGAAGAGAAGAGAAGATGGGAGAGGGATTAGGGTTCCAAAGAACCCTCTCTTCTCCCCTTTTAAAGCTCCCTAGTTTCCATTAATGGAAATTAGGGATTTTTTTGAAATAAATTTTTTTTTTTTTTTATTAAGTAAAACCTTACTTTTCTTTAGGGAATTTCCCCATTTAGTGGACCCCCTTTTTTATTTAAAAATAATTAATTTAAAGCATTTGAAAATCGTGAGGTCCACTAAATGGTCAGGCCACGGGTCGATGATGATGGGCCCGACTACTGGTCCACAAGGATTGATGATGTCCATCGTCTCACAAGATGATGTGACAGACAATTTGATGACGATCGGATGGATGTTGACTTGATTGGGACCCAGATTGGTAGATCGACGGATCTAGAGAGATCCAACGGTCCGGTGGAAGATCCAACGTCAGAAAGCTAAGGGAGATGAGACAGAGCCAACGGGCAGGAGTTCTGGGGTTAGGTCAGTAGATCCGAGGACCGAGAGATGAAAAGAGAGAGAATAATGAGAGATGAGATAGAAAATTAGGGGGAAGAGAGAAAAAATATTAGAAAATAGAGATAAAAGTATTGGCAGAGGGTCTGGAACCCTGGTCTTCACTGTGACCATCCTCACACTTCTCCAGTAGAGTAGACCATCATTCCTTGCTGATGAAAGTAGGATTTTTCCGTCGTTGAGAGAACGACCCTAATCTCAACACATTTGTAATTAATCCGAGTCTTTTTCTCTGCAAAAATTAAGAATTCTAGCACAGTGGAAAGTCGGAGTCGAATCCGCACTCGGGATTAGTGAACGTGCAGTAAAGAACATAAAATGACAGACTTTCTTCATAGAAATTGATGAAAATGATGGTGGGGTGAGAGTGGTGATTGAAATAGTCTTTAAAACATTATTTGTTGTGATTTTAGAGAGAGAATGCTATAAATATCAAGAGCATTAAGAACACAGATAAAGTAAAGCATGAAAGGTGACCTATTACAATCAAGTAATAATGACAACTAAAATTTATTCAAAGTAATTAAAAGTCTTACAATATTTGCTGGAACTACACTAAGTTAAGAAAGCTACAATGAGAGAGAGAGAAATAAAGAAAAAGAAGAGAGAGATAAAGTGACTAAAAGGATCTAGAGAGAGAGGTAGAGAGAGAAAAGAAGAGAGAGGATGGAGGGGGAGAGAAGAGGGAAAAAGTTAATCTTTTACCTTGTGCACTCACCATTCTACGAGATCAGCCTATTGAGAAGTGGTTGCCTCGGCTTTGGAGGATTGTGGGAGAGCGTTCATCCGGAGTTATTGGTGGCTTGAGGGTGTTGGTTTCACCGGAGTTATTGCCCGGCACGTGCTTCAGTAAAGTGGTGAACTGAAGTTGAAGCTTGGAGATCTAGATCTCCATGGTGAAGATGCATGTGGAAATGGACATCAAGGTAGCATCGAAGGAGAGGATGATAGGTGTGGACGCTTGCTGCGATTGGACGCCCATTAATGGCAGCTCCGGCCAAGGATGGGGCGGTGGAGATGCGCCCTTGCTGGTACCCTGTGTGGAAAGTAGAGGCGTTGCAAGGCGGTAGAGTTTCGTTCAGAAACGAAAGGGGCATGTGATCGTGGTTTGCTCAACAGCAAGAGGATGAAGCCTAGGTTTCAAGTTCGGCTAGGTCAGAGGTGGAGGAGAGCAGAGCAAGGAGTTGCAGATGAGAGGAGGAGGCGCTGCAGGCTGAAGAGGAAGAAGGAGACGGTATTTGCAGGTTCGCCGGAGTTGCAAACCTGCAACTCCGGTTTGATGGTGGTGATATCAACGGCGGCTTGGATCATGGGAGAGAGATTAGAGATGGAGGGAGGCGTTGCTGTGGTGTAAGGAGATGAGCATCTGTGGCCGGAGAAGATGGTGGAGGCGGAGAGGTGCGCTGGCGACCGGAGTTGCAGCCTGCAACTCCGGTGAGGACGTGAAAACGAAAACTAGAACAGCAAGAAGAAGAAGACAGAGGAGAGAAGGAGAAAAAAGAAGAAGAAGAAGAAGAAGAAGAAGAAGAAGAAGAAGAAGAAGAAGAAGAAGAAGAGGAGGAGAAGAAGGAGAAGGTGGGGGAGCCGACGAACCAGTCCGGTGGTGGCTCGCCGGAGATGAAGTAACAAGGAGAAGAAGAAGAAAAAGAAAGGAGGAAGAAGAGAAAAAAAAAAAGAACGCCGGGAAGAAGGGAAAGGATAGGGGGAAGGAGAGGAGGAGAGGGGAGAGGGATTAGGGTTCGAACGAACCCCTATCCTTCTCCTTTTAAAGCTTCCCTATTTCCTTTAATGGAAATAGGGGATTTTTTGAATAAAAAAAAATAAGAAAAATAATTTTTAAATTTTTTTTTTTTTTTTTTTTTTTTTTTTTTTTTAAGTAAAAACCTACTTTTCTATGGGGAATCTCCCCATTTAGTGGACCCCCCATTTTTTAATTAAAATTATTTTGAAATTCACGGGGTCCACTAACTGGTCGGACAGCGGGTCGATGATGATGGGCCCGGCTATTGGCCCACATGGACTGATGATGTCCATCGTCTCACAAGATGATGTGACAGACATTCTAATGGCGATCGGATGGATGGTGACTTGATTGGGACCCAGATTGGTAGATCGACAGATCTAGAGAGATCCAACGGTCCGATTGAAGATCCAACGATCCGATTGAAGATCCAACGGTCAGAAAGCTAAGGGAGATGAGATAGAGCCGAAGGGTAGGAGTTCTGGGGTTAAGTCAGTAGATTCGAGGATCGAGAGATGAAGAGAGAGAGAATAAGAAGAGATGAGATAAAAAGTATCAAAAAAATGGAAAAAAGCACTGGCGGAGGGTCTGGAACCCTGGTCTTCACTGTGACCATCCTCACGCTTCTCCAGTAAAGTCGACTATCATTCCTTGCTGACTCATGTGGCTTTAAACGCTTTGGTCCGTCTCTTGGTCATTGGCTCTCCTGCTCTCTTCGTTCTTTGGGCTGGCTTTTTGGTCCTCTTATTCAGCCCATATTTGGCTCATATCTTCTAGTCATAGCCTGTGGCTCTTCAAGCTTTGATATTAGGCTTCTGTGATTGATCGTGGGCCCGCAAGTCTCGAGAATAGCCCGATCGAGTTTTCTGCAAGAGAAAAATACGTAATGAGACTTGATATTCGCTCAAAAGTGCTTATTTTAAGCAATTATCCTTTTAGCGTTATCGCACTCTCCTACGTAAAAGGCTCTATTTATCTTCTCCTACGTAAAAGGCTCTATTTATCTACTTTTTTACGTAAAAGTCTCTTCTGTTGCGTAGAACACACTTTTCTGGACGAAATGGTATATTTGCATGCATTAAACACATTTTCGGAAGTCTAGATATTAAGCTGTTCTGATAAAGTCTCATTACGCGCTTCTTCTGTCGCAGGAAACCCCGATGGGACGATTCTCGAGACTTGTGGGCCCAGATCGATCATGAAAGCCCATTATCAAAGCTTAAAGAGCCCACAGGCTATGACTAGAAGATATGGGCCAAATACGGGCTGAAAAAGAGGACCAAAGAGCCGGCCCAAAGAACGAAGAGAGCGGGAGAGCCAATGACCAAGAGATGGACCAAAGCGTCTAAAGTCACATGAATCGACAAGGAATGATGGTCTGCTCTACTGGTGAAGCGTGAGGAGCGGCACAGTGAAGACCAGGGTTCCAAACCCTCTACCAGTGATTTTCTCTCCAATTTCTGATATTTTCTCTCTCATCTCCCCTAATTCTCTTTCTTCTCTCTAAATCCTAATTTTCTATCTTTTAGCTCTAATCGACTCTCTCTCCTTGACCTATCACCCTTATCCATCAAATCCACCGTTCGATCGCAATCTGATCCATCAATCCTATGCATCTGACCATCTGATCGTGCTACCGATCAGTCGATCATCCATCCTATCACCCACCCGATCTCCATTGTAAAATCTCAGTCCCTAGGGCGTGTTTGATTGTAGAGAAATGCCTCAAATGATTGATTGTGGCTGAGAGCGCATAGCTCGATCTTCGAGGAAAGAAAAAAATGCATTTTCCTTGATGGGGGTTTCATAAGAAAAATGCATTTTTCTCCCCTGGCGACCAAACGCAGCTTAACCCACGGCCTCGTAAGAGGCCCACATCCATCGAGCCCAGTGGTCCACTATCCTACTCACCCACCTTCTGGCCCATGGTCGATGCACTCCGAGCCCACGATTTTTAGCATTCCCATTGGCCGACCACTGGTCGACACGTGGCAATATCTCTTGGCCTAATTATCAATCAACCTCATGGCCAAACAGCCCACGAGCCCAAGCCAGAAACCCACATATCATTTAAAATAAAAAAATAAAAAAATAAAAAATAAAAAAATAAAAAATAAAAAAATAAAAAAAAATAAATAATTCTTTTTAGAAATCGTGGATTTCTAAGAGAGAAACCCACGGTTTCTCCCATAAAGAGTGAACCCCCAAAACCCTAGCCTCTCTCTCTTCCTTCCTTGCTTCTCTCATCACCACCTATGCGCCTCCACCACCGCCTACATTTGCAATCTTCGCCTACAACTTCGGTGGAGAGTTGCAGACCTATGATTCTCTTCCTTCTCCACCCAACACTGCCACGCTCATCTCTATCACGTTCCACCTGGTAGTGTGCAACAGCACCATAGTCTCCACCATTAAAGACGGCTGGACGACGACGGCCTGCATCATCATTTTCGGCGATTCACAGATCTTGCCGCCTTCCACGAGTTGCAAATTTGAACCCCAGTTGCATCCTCCTCTTGCCGCAATCCTTCCACCACCATTGTACCAGACCACACTTGCTCCTTGGCGTCTCACCGGAGTTCCACTACCCCGCCTTCTTCTTCTCCACATCGTCTTCTTGACGGTCTGAAATTTCTCCTCATCTACTACCAGCAACGTCTTCTTGTCACTGTCCACAGCTTGCTGGCCTACTAATCCATGCTGGGAAAACCACTATGCACCGCTCCTCTCTTTGGATGGACCAACAACCATGTATCTAACGTGGCCGAGAGCTTCCCCTTGCTGGTCGGACATGTTCTTCATGGCCATTTTCTCCACCATCTCATGTGCCCCCTTCGACCTGTTGAACCTCTAGAGAGCCACCTCCATCAAAGGTCGATTGGCCAAGGTAAGTTTCTAAAATGGTGAGTATTCTCTCTCTCTCTTCTCCTCTTTAGTTTCTCTCCCTATTTTCTTTACTTTCTCTCTCATCATTTTCTCTCTTTATTTTTACTTTCCTTTCTCTCTCTAGACCTCTCTCTAGGATTAGATTTCTCTCTACTTTCATCTTTCTCTCTCTTTACACTAGTTTCTCTCTCTAGGTCTCTTATTTCTCTCTCTAGGTTTTGATATTTTCTCTCTCTACTTAGCTTTCATCTCTCTTATCTTTCTTTCTCTAATTCAATTTTACTGTTTTCTAGTTGTAAATTACATTTGAATTCATGAAATAAAGTTTATTTTGATTCAAGATCGATGAATTCCTATTATTTAATGTTCCTTATTGCACTGATCTAACTAATCCCGAGTGCGAATACGACTCCGACTTTCCACTGTGCAAGAATTGTCTAATTTTGCAGGATTAAAGTCTCAAAAATTATAAATATGTTGATTCTAGGGTTTCCGTAACCAACGACGTGGAAAAACCTTACTTTCAAGACTTGATCATAACGTTTTTATACCTAGACTTCCAGAAATGTGTTTAATGCATGCAAATATACCATTCGTCAAGAAAAGTGTGTTCTGCGCAATGAAATAGACTCTTTCATAGAAAAGTGGATAATTAGAGCAGTTTTACGTAGGAGAGTGTGATAACGCTTAGAAGATAATAGTGGAAAATATGCACTTTTAAGCGAATATCAATAGACCAGTAAAACTGTGTAGGTATAAATAATTTTAAATACCTAATCAACCCCCCTTCTAGGTATCTTGAGTTAAAGAGAACGGACCGGTGAAATTTCAATTGGTATCAGAGCGGGTTATTCTATAAAAGGTTTAATCACCTGAATTTAGATTCCTGCAAAATTAGGTCATTCTTTTCATTTATAAAGATGCCTAAAGAAGGGTTCACTGTCAATAGCCATAGTGACTCAGACAGTGAAGATTAAGGCGATCTTTATACTGCATATCAAGAACTATATAGAGAAAGCTTTAGACTGACCAAAGCAAATAAGAAATTGACTAATAGAGTTGAATTCATTGACTCTGAAAATTTTACTTGTAAACTAGACAATAATGAATTATCTATACTAGTTGGTCAGCTTAGGGAAGAGAAGAAATCTCTTCAAGAGAGAAACAAGTTCTTGGAATGGGAGTACAGATGCTAGAATATCTTTTGAAAGTGCATGAAAAATATGAAACTATTTCTAGACAACTTGAAGAAGAGAATGCTAGCCTCCAAGACACAGTTAAATTTCTTTAATCTGATTATCAGGATTGTTTGGAGAAGTGGAAGTCACTTGAACTTTAACTAGTTCAACTGAAAAAGAACTTGCCCTATATTTCTCAAAGCACTGAGAAATTAAATGAGATTCTAAGTGTGGGACAAAGATGTGGAGACAAGCCGGGACTTGGATATGTTGATAATGCTGATACCCCATCGTCTTCAGGAATTAAATTTGTAAAAGCCAAAGTTCCGTTCACACCACATGTTGATCAACCTAGACCCAGACCAGTTATACATGTGCATGTTTGTAATTACTGTAGGGGTAGAGGTCACCTGAGCAAGAATTATTTTCAAATACACTTATAATGTGAAATCACATTGCAAATACACTTGAAAATAGAGAGTTAAGTGAGAACCTATTAGCTCTAATGAGGATTTCATGATTGGATACAAGATACCTTCAGATTTTGAGTAAAATATTTAGATTTTTACTAACATCTGTCTTGAACCCTAAGAAGTGAAAAGTTAGGATCACAATACACCCAAGTGAAAGAAATTGAAAATTCAACTAAAGTGTACTAGTTTGATTGACTGGCTCTGATAAATGGCCTAGATTGACTACATTTGAACTATTCAAAATTAAACTGAGTAGTTAAGTCTAAAATCCTAGGTTTAATATTTGTTAGTGTCAATCACATTGAAACTCATTATGCTTTGTATTTAACTTGACTTTTCATGAATTTTAACATACTTCAGATTTGACCTTTTTCGGATTGATCTGATTTGAGTTATGTGAGTTGTAAATCTTTTCAGAGATGATTTAAAATTTTAAAATTCATTTGAAAAAGATTTATGATTTAGTAAATGATTTCACCAAAATTTAAACCATTGATGTATTTAGACTATGCGTCATGCCTATCCTTTAGCCTTTATACTTGTAATCATGTTGCACTAACGCACTTGTTCTTCATGATGACATTCATTGCATGTTTATTAATTGCTTATATTTCTGTACCTTTGTCAATCTGTAACAAAAGGGGGAGAGAAAATCATAGCGATAAAAATAAGCTGATGCATAAGATAAGGGGAGAGAAATTTAGGGGGAGAAAAATTTTATATTATTTTTTCAATTTTTCTACTTGTGATATGCATAAATTAACTCACTGCACTTTAATGATTTATTGATTGCAGATGATATTACATGGTATCTGTTGTTGGTAGAATGTGTAGGAAACAGATCAAAAGCCATTACATTATATCTGTTCGATTATCTCCAAGAGAGTGTGAGATAGTGAATAAATCATGTAAAAGGGTGGGATTGTATTTTCAATTTTTTACCTTCTTTATGATTAAATATTTTTTGTCACGGAATTGCCAAAGGGGGAGATGTAAGGAATATTTTCATATTCAATTTGGCAAAGATTCCATTTGACATAAAAACATTCTTGTAACCGTTCCTACGAGCACTAGTGTAGTGTGGAGATGTCGTGGTACGCATACTTCGCCAACTACGTGAGGACTAAAAGATAGAGACAGCAAGAATCAGACGGTTGACTACAGGAGTCATCTGAGTAAATGTCAATTTGTCAGTTAACGATTGTGTATGCTCGATTAGGAAGGTAAGTGACTTAGTGGCCACTTATCGACTCATTCTTTTTTGGAATAACCACTATATTTGACAACCATGCCAGATTGTTGACTTCTCGGATGAAACCTGCTGCTAACAACTTGTCAACATCCTTCTGAACTGTCAACAACTTGTCGATCTCATTTACTCTCCAGTCAATAAAGGAGAGTGTTGCCTCCTCTATGATGTCCATGGGATCGACATGTTTAGTAAGCCTTGGATTTGGAGAAATTTTAACACTTCTTCCAAGTGTTCTATCTATCGCATCTTCCCGTGTTTCTTCCTCAATGTCTCCTTCTTTGAGATCTCACGGATTCCTCCGTGGATTACATCGATGATCATACCTCGCTTTTGGGGTTGAGACACTGCCCTGTTTATTCTATTTTCTAGATTTCGCTTTCCTACTTTCTCTTTATCTCTGTAACTGAGATAAATGCGCCCTTGAACGATCAGATTTTTGATTTTGTGTTTCAATGACCAACACTTGTCTATGATATGCCCATGATCCTTGTGAAATGCGTAGTACTTTGATTTGTCTCTCTCACCTTTTTCATCAAACTGCATCGGTTTTGGCCATCTCATGAACTTTTTTTCCTTGATTCGATTTAAGATTTATACGATAGTGGGGTTCAAATGAGTAAATTCCCTCTTTTCTCTCTGAGAGAAGGGTTCTCGACTAACTGGATACGATCACTGAGTTTCCTGATTCTCATCCTGTCGGTCTTTTTTGTTTTTCTCTTTGCTTGGATTTCTCCATTTTAGCTGGGCTGCTCACCTCGTGAACCATAGACACCAACTTATGGCTCTGTTGGCATACATCATCCTCTAGCCTGCCCTATTTTTATGGCTCTTTCGTATAAGGCTTCCAAACTAGCCGGCCGATTCTTCGTTAAGGAATGATAAAGCCCTGAAACGACATGTAATGCTTTGCGAAAAGCAGTGATAACATTTTTTCATCGCAGTCATCTACCATAAGCACTACCGATAAGAATCTTTTAATCAAATCCCAGAGTGTCTCTCTTTGTTCTTGTTACGCCCCGGATCCGGGCACCCAAATCGAACCCGAATGTCTATGGATCAGCCCATTTACCAAAGATCTAGGGTGTGAAAAAAATAAAATGGTCAAAAAAATAAAATAAAGAAAACATTAAGAATCACTATCGTGATTAATAAAGAACGGTTCAACTCCAGTAGTCAAATAATGCGGAAGCGTATAAGCTATTACGGTGGAATAATCAAAGTCAAACTTTTAATTTTGATCAATATTACTAATTAGGATTTCTATAATTACCTAGAATTTACTTTTAATTTTGGTCAATATCACTAATTAGGATCTATATAATTACCTAGAATTTATATCAAACATCTTTTGTAAAAACATTTAAGCAAAAACGCGCATTGAAGATAGTTTTGAAATGATTTTCGCAGTTCAAAGAAAAATAGTCAACTTTTGGTCAAAATTCAAAATATGTCAAAAAATTATTTTCTTGGAGGGTTTTATTCTAAAAATCATAAGATACAACTCTAAGAAGGACACTTTGGCTAAAAATGACATTTACAAATTTTTGGAGTCAGTTCTCCACTCTAAATTAAGCCCTAACGGTAACCATCAAAAATAGATAAAAAGTAAGATTTTTCACTTGTATTAATTTTTACGATTTTGATCGGGATCCAAATCAAGCAAATAAAATATGAGTTTTTAGCTACTCAAAATAAACTAAATTTACATGTAATAAAATCATGTAGTCCTATTTTACAACTTTGGAAAACATTTAAACAAAGGTATGTAAAAATTAGACATTTTGTAGTCAGACAGTTTTGACCTTCTCTTAGTAAAATAGCTTTATAGAATACGTCATATCGAATCTGTTGACCCATTATATATGGATAGAAAGGTAACTTAAAAACCTACAACTTTTATATTTTCTCCTTAATCAGATTCGGTCATCTAATAGGTGCTAAAGCTGCTTAAAGTTAGAATAAGGGTGATTTTGCAAAATCAGCACAGAAATTTTGAGATTTGTGCCAAACTGCGCCCACTTATATAACTCATAAAATCACAAAATAATTTATTAAAATATTATCGCATGAATATTTGATAAATATTTTCGTGTAAGACATTGGAAAACCCAACATGTTAAAAATAAAAATAAAGTGATCAATTCAAACCATTGATGGTCCCAACGACCCCAACCATGTTAAAAATTCATTATTAAATCATTAAAACCTTTAAATCATTTAAGAATTAAAATTTCTTCTTCAATTCCTACGCAATCCATCGATTTCGTCTCATCCAAAGTATCATCCTCCCCGAGATCAACAAAATCTAAAATATTTCGGTGTTATACCATGAGCGAAAGCCCAGTAAAGTACAACGAATACACAAGACAATGAAGATAATCCAATCATAATTACTTTAGCATGTTAATCAACATATTAACCCAAAATCAAGAAGATCAAACCATCCAAAATAACTAATCATGATGATGATATTAAATGCACTATATTCCTCATTCATTCATACCAAGAGTAACGAATTCCCATCAAGGGCAACAATTTCCCACTAAGGGTAATGAATTCCCACCAAGGGCAACTATTTTCCACCAAGGGCTACGATTTTCCACCAAGGGCAACAATTTCCACAATAAATGTAAAAAAAATTATGAATTTATGGTGCTTACCTATATATGATTAACAAATAAGATTAAAATCTCAGAAGAATACACTAGAAAATACCATATAATCATTACCAAGACTAGTAATTGATGAATATTCAACATTGTAGAGTGTACTTCCTTGTTATTACTTTCTCTTAGATTTGAGAGAGATAAAAATGTGTAGTATATTTCTTTGATTGTTGTCGATGAAATCATTCTTCTAGTATGTTATACTTTGGGGTCTCATCAATATTTTTGTCTCAATTGATGATGTCAAATGGTGACACGCTATTGTGTTTCTAAGGCTTCGAAGGTTCTTCAAGTTCTTTAATAGAGGTACTTCAATGGAAAAAGAGGGAGAGAAAGATGAAAGAAATATTGGAGTAATGATTTAGGATTTGTAAGAGTTTACAAGCTCCCAATACTTTATTAAATAGGTTCAGGAAAGTAGGGTTTCTAATTTTAAGTGATTTTCGTCACTTTAAAATGGGTGAATTTTATAACCCACTAAAAGGCTTATTTTAAGATAAATATGGGCTAAAAATGGGCCTAAGGCCTATGGGTATCAAGTAGGCTTCCTTTAAGATTATCATTAACCCCAAAAGGCATCTAAATTGGCCCTACCGGCCCACCCAACAAGTACAACTCATTAATTATTTATTACGACTATGTCACTCATACACCACAATAGTAATATAGTTAATTATCATTGAAAATAATTTATAAAAAAAGAAATTAAGGAGTCAAATTCAACTTTTTATAATTAATTTACTCAAAAAATCAGGAACAAAAGTTTAGGGTATTGCAGTTCGATCCTAACGTCGAACAACACATCGACGTCTTTCATGTGTAGATGATTATATGAATATTATCCGATGAAATGGGTAGTCAATTCAACGAAGTCTAGAATAGATCTAGGCAGAATTTGATTGAACCCAATCAATGCTTCATCACTCAGAGTTGATGGAAACATTCTACACATCAATCGATCATCGAAATCCCACATAGTGTGGTTTTACGATATCGAAGGATGTGGTTCATTGGATCCAAGACTCCGGTAAATGTTGCAAACTTTGGATGGGAAAAAGATTAGGCAGCTCTATACTGTTGAATATCTTCCATGAATGGCGAGTGTCTTGATGCTCGAGTGGCGATGTCAGTCATCTTGTCATCCATTGTCAATTTCTTACTGAGTAATTCAGCAACCAATCCGACAATTTGGCCCTTGGTCATTGGTTGGGCTAGATTTTCCATCTCTGGGCGAACAATAGACTTCAATCTTGGATTCTGAGATTGTTTCGGCATATAAGAATTCTTGTGCCTATTTCTCGGATTCCTTAGATCTGGTTCTTCTAAATTTGACTCATGATGCTGGTTGGACGATTGGTAGATAGGCCTCACCTCATCGCGTCGTCCTTGATTCGCATTGCCAGATATATGATCTACTTCTTCAGGATGTTCTCCCAACCTTCATTTCAGCATACCGCTCTCTTCTTGGAGGTGCATGATCACAATTTGTTATTTCTCGTATTCGATCTTCCCTAATTTTTCTCCTTTCAGTTAGAGTATCCCTCAGATCGTTGTCGGGGTCTTGCTCTTTGCTACTCTTGATAGTCCGCCTGGTGTTCACCATAACTCCATTGATGACTCATCTTCTTAAATGGTAGGAAAGCTTATGTTCACTTTCCCACAGATTGCGCTAGAAGATGTGGGAGGAAAATCATGAATCTTACCTGCATAATCACCGTGGAATCAACTGTTGTATCAAGCTTCATGAATATGAGGCAAAATCTTTTGATACAACTTCGTCTTTTGATCTCGATCGTCGATCAACGCTTCAGATTCTGATCTCCACATTTGTAATATCCTGAACTTTTGTTCTAGCGTATTTTGGTAAATTCACCTAATAATAAAAATTTAAACCTTTTTCAGACTTTTATTATTATTTTTATGCTTTAATATCATTGTTGAGTATGTATGTTTAATTTGGTTTCATTCTGACAACTTTGAAAATTTTGCTATTTTCAAAACTCGCTCTTTAAGGCTAAATTCTTGCTAAGAATAATGAACCATAACTTGTAGGGGACTTTTTCTTTCCCCAGCTAGCAGTCTAGAACTTTTATAAAAAAATTATTTTGTGGGCTCGAGACACAAAAAATATTCCTATTTTATCCTCACCAACTTACCTGTGAAATTTGGAACCTTTCTTGAGACATAAAAAACTTAGCGGGAGATTTCGAGAGATTTTAACAAAAATAGTATTTTCATAATTTTTAAACTTTTCTACCATTCTTATATTTTTTAAAAATAATATTTAATTATATTTTATTTATTTAATAAGAGTATGGGACCCGTGAATCACTTTCAGGTCATTCCAATGTCATTTAACACTTTTCCAGTGCTTCGAATGTTTTTTTTATGATTTTTATGTATTTAGACTATTTTTTGTGATTTATGTGTGTGACATGTATCGATACCTTATTGTATGAATATTTAAATTATATAATATAGTTTAATTAAATTAATGAATAATTATTTGTTTGATGATTGTTGAGTAGGCCCGTTTGGCCAATCTAGAAGCTTTTTGGGCTTAATAATATTCTTAAATGAAGCCTAGTTGATGTATATGGGCCTTGGGCCCATTTCTAACCCATTAGTAATGTAAAATATAAGTTTTTGAGGGTTGAAAAAGTCATCTCTTTGATAGTTACGAATTTCACTAAAATAGAAACCTTAATCCTTCCCTAAACTTATTTATGAAAATGCTAAAGTTTTAAAAGCTTTCACAAACCCAAACTCCATTGAAGAATAGAGAAAATTCTATTAAACCTTCATCCGGGCACCTATCGCACTCGAGCAAAAATGGAGAATTGACAGAGACTCTGAATGGAAGAACATACCCCGACTTTCAAATTTGAAGAAACTTTTGATTTTCATTAAAGTTCAAGAAAACTTAAGTAAGTGTGTTTGATCCATTCTATACTTGTTTTTCGTCAAGATTTTATTTATCTTTCATTAGATAATGGTTGATACTCATTATAAATTAATTTCAACAATATTTACTTTATTCTTATTAGGTTGATCTTTATTTTGCGCCACCATGATTGGTTTGGCAATTGTTTCTTTTGCACCGATAACGGATGACTATGTTCTTTATCATTTTTGTTCTATTTTCATGATTTCAATATTTTTATAATTATTTTTTCTAAATACCTCTCTTAATCTATTTTCCAAAATCGTTTAGTTTGTATTTTTTGGATTTATATTTATTTAATTATAATTTTTCTAAATTGTTGGACTTTACCAAAAAAAAACCAGAATTTTAGATTTTATATGGTCGAGTTCACTTGAGATTTTGATCTATATTTTTAACTAAATATTTTTCTAATTATTTTTCATAGATACCTCTGTCAATCTAGTTTCTAGAACATTTGAGTTTGTATTTTTGTATTTATATTGACTAAGTTATGATATTTCTAAATTGTTGGACTTTACAAATCTATATTTTTAATCTAAATATTTTTCTAGTTATTTTTCATAGATACCTTTGTCAATCTAGTTTTTAGAACATTTGAGTTTGTATTTTTCTAATTTATATTGATTATGTTATGATTTTTCTAAGTTGTTAGACTTTACCAAAAAACTAGAATTCCAAATTTTACATGGTCCAATTCACATGGGATTTCGATCTATATTTTTAACCTAAATATTTTTCTAATTGTTTTTCATAAATATCTCTATTAATCTGGTTTGTAGAACCTTTGGGTTTGTATTTTTCTAATTTATATTGATTAAGTTATGATTTTTCAAATGTGCTGAACTTTTCTATAAAACTTAAGATTCTAGATTTTGTCTAGCCCACTTTATTATGGGTTTCCACCTATATTTTAAATTGAAATATTTTTTTATTTATTTTTCCTAAATACCTCTATATATCTAGTTTCTATAACCTTTAAGTTTATATTTTTTGGATTTGTATTGATTAAGTTATGATTTTTCAAATGTGCGGGACTTTTCTGTAAAATTTAGAATTCCAAATTCTGTCCGGCCCATTTCATTAAGGGTTTCGACCTATATTTTGAATATGAATATTTTTTTATTTATTTTTTCTAAGAACCTCTGTGAATATAATTTTTAAATCCATTGAGTTTATATTTTTCTAATTTATATTTATTTAGTTATGATTTTTATAAGGCAGTACAATTTTTTATAAAAACCTATTAATTGTTAATGGTTCGGTCATGATTATTAACTATTAAGATTTTAACCTTGATGTTTGACTAAAACCTAGATGGTTTGACCTATACCTGTATGCATGGGGATCCCACCCAAGTATCTTGGATCCCTCATTGGGTTCGACCAAGTGTCTTGGATCCCTCTTTAGGGTTCGACCTTGTGTCATGAATCCCTCATAGGGTTCGGCAATGGAGTGTTGGATTCTCTTGCGATTTTCATTTATATTATTAATCGATGTTGATCGTGATCTTTTGTGATTGGGTACATGTTACTCATGTTTACCCTAATTCGTTCCCATGTTATCACTTTTGATGACCATGTGTTCATTTTACATTCTTATTTAAATGTTAAATACATGTGTGCTTATGCCATGTAACTGTAGTACCGTCTTGTTATCATACAATGATCATCATGTCATTTCATATAAGAGGTGCATAAGGGAACGAGGTTGAAGTATATTATATACGTTTATATTGGTTTTATCAATTAATCAGGATTCGGTACCCTAGGGTGAAAGGCCCCAGACGTTATTATATCCTACAAATGAGTCGATGAGACCGCTCCCAGTGCGAGAAGGAGATGGAGACCCTATGTGGTTATGGGTACTAGTTGCATTTGCATCCGTACTCACTTACATTCACCATCATATTCATGTCATCTTTATTATATGATTGAGATGCAATTGAAAGTAGGGTTTTTCCGCGTCGTTGATTACGGAAACCCTAATTTCAACACATTTGTAATATTATCCGATTATCCTATAAAATTCAGAGATTCTGTATAGGGATTGGTGTCGGATGTCGATCCGCACTAGGGATTAGCCGGATTAGCACAATAAAGAACACATAAAATGACGGAAAAACTTGCAGAGAATGCACGCAACTTTATTCAAATCAACTTCATTCAATCGAACATGTTCTTACAATAAAAAAAATCAAACAAAGATAAACTAATCCAGAAAGCATGATTAAAAGAAAATTTTTTAGAGATTGAAAAATGGAGAAATAGATAGATAGGATGATTCCTAGAGAGAAAATTGAATGAAAAGAAGAGAGATAAAGATGTCTCTAGAGAGAGAAGATGCTCTCTAGAGAGATAAAAGGTGAGAGAGAAAGAGAAGAGGAAATTTTAGAGAAAGAGAAAGAAGAGAATGAAGATAGATAAACCTTACCACAAGGAACTTACCAATGAAGACCTACCCGGAGTATGCATGATGGAGATGAGGTTCAGCCAGTGAGTCGACCCAAAGTTAAGGCATGGTGCTCCGGCCAAGAGTGGTGGTGATTTGCTTGATGAAGGAATTGGTGGGGTGCTCACGTGAAGTGAAGATGGAGTTGGTTTGATGATGTTGTTGCTGGTGTTGCAATGGGTGCAGCACACAGCAAACTAAGGATGGAGGACATAGCAGGTGGCAGTTCTTCAAGGAGACTTTGAAGGAAGAGGGAGGCGTCTCTCTTTTGGAGCATGTGGTGGTTGGACGATTTGAGAAGATGGAGGAGATCTAGTCTGGTGTGAAGGCGCACACCTGTGTGTTGGTGATTGAAGGAGGCGGAGTGAACCAGTCCTAGTGAGATAAGCGAAGGGAAATCTGACTGACTTTAAGTGGGTCACCGGAGTTGCAGGTGTGCAACTCCGGTGAGTGGAGGCGATGGTGAAAACGATAGCAAGGGCTGTGGCCCTACAAATAGACGGTGCGAGTTGAGGTGGTAGCAGGTTTGCTCAAGCGGTTGGAGAAGAGAGGCGGAGAGAACCCAACCAACAATCGGAGTTGCAGGCGGCCGGAGTTGCAGACTTGCAACTTCGGCGAGCAAAAGAGATGAAGAAGAAGAAGAAGAAGAAGAAGAAGACAAAGAAGAAAAAGAAGGAAGGAAAGAAGAAAGAAACACCGGTTGGGGAGAGGGGTTTAGGAAAGAAGAGAGGCGCGGTCCAGCATGTGGATTATGCAACCGGTGGCCGGAGTTGCAGGTCTGCAACTCCGACGAGAAGAAGACTGGGGCGGTAGGTTGTGGTACTGCTCACAAGCGCAGTAGCAAGAAGAACCACGAGAGGAGAAAAAGAAGAAGAAGAAGAAGAAAGAGGAGGGAAAGAAGAAGGAGAAAAGAGAAGAAACCTTACCTCTTGCCGGTGTTAATGGTGGATGGTGGTGGGCAGCTGTGGAAAGAGGCGCCCACCTCCAATGGTTGTCGGACTTATCCTTGGAGGTGGTAGTGACGGTCTGCTTTCTTGCAGACCGTTGCTTTGTTGGCGGAACCAAAGAAGAAGAAGAAGGAGAAGAAGAAGAAGAAAGAGGAGGAGCGCCACCAGTTCACCAGCCGGAGTTGCCGAAAAAGAAAGGAGGAAGATGAAGGAAGAAGAAAAGGGAGAAGAGGGGGGGGGAGAGAACCAACCCCTAGGGTTTCCATGGGAGCTTTTAAAGAGAGAAACCGTGGGTTTCTCCTTTAGAAACTCACGGTTTCTAATTTGAAAATTATACATTTTTTTATCATTTTTCTTAGGGTGAGTTTGGTCACCAAATGAAAAAAATGCATTTTTCTTAAAAGCCATGTCTTTTGAAATAATCAAACATGCTTTCAGGGTTTTGAATCGGGGCTAAGTGATGAGGGCCCTCTGATGAACGTAAGATGATTGTAAGTTGTTGGATGATGAGATAGGGAGCTCACTCGATAGATCGGATGATCGACCGATTGATTAGATGTTAGGGATGAATAATCCGATGGTCAGATGGTAGATCGGATGGCGATCGAACGGTGGATTTGATGGATGATGGTGATAGGTTAAGGAGAGAGAGTTGATTAGAGCTAGGAGAGAGAATTAGGGGAAATGAGAGAGAAAAGCACTGGTAGAGGGTCTGGAACCTTGGTCTTCACTGTGCCCCTCCTCACGCTTCACTAGTATAGTAGACCATCATTTCTTGTTGATTCATGCTTCTTTAAATGCTTTGGTCCGTCTCTTGGTCATTGGCTCTCCCGCTCTCCCGCTCTCTTCGTTCTTTGGGCCCGCTCTTCGGTCCTCTTATTCAGTCTATATTTGGCACATATCTTCTAGTCATAGCCTGTGGGCTCTTTAAGATTTGATAATGGGCTTTCATGATCGATTTTGGCCCGCAAGTCTCGAGAATAGCCTGATCGAGTTTCCTGCAAGAGAAGAGCATGTAATGAGACTTGATCATAACGTCTTCATACCTAGACTTCCGAAAATGTGTTTAATGCATGCAAATATACTATTTCGTCCAGAAAAATGTGTTCTACGAAACAGAAAAGACTCTTATGTAGAAAAGTGGATAATTAGAGCAGTTTTACGTAGGAGAGTGTGATAACGCTTAGAAGATAACAATGGAAAATATGCACTTTTAAGCGAATATCAATACATTGATTAAAAAACTTGTATAATATGATATCATACCATGCACAATGTTGTATTAGTGGGCCTCGGCTCACGGTGCTACACCGATACCATTTTCAGATTTTGAAGAGCCGGGTACGTGAGATGATTTTGAGGCGAAAGACTCCGGTGCATTAGAGGAGATCGGCGAAGATTTGGGAGTCGATCCTACACTTTAGAAAGCTGTATTTAATTATTTTATAACATTATTTTATTTATTTCCACGGACATGTAGGCCTTTGATTGAGAGCATGTTCTCACCCTTTCTCTCCATATTATTTGAGCGATTAAATTATTTGATTATGAATTATTTTAATTATTTTAATTATTTATTTTCTACATTTAGTCTTTTTTTTACTTAGTGGGTTTCGAATGAACCTTAGTAGTCTAATTGACCTAATTGAACCACTAGGGGACATTCATGAATCACCTCTAGGTTCAGGTACGGGTCGATCCACGAATTTTTGAATCGTATCTAGGTATCTAGATTCGGAACGTGACAGAGTGGTATCAGAGCAAAGGCTTCAGACACCTAGGGATTTGTGTGTAATGAGTCTATGTATAATTGAGTTGTATATGATAGAATGGTATTAGAGCACAATCAGTAGATTACCCTAATGACCCGTGCAATGGAGACCATTAGGGGATCTGGTTAATGTGTTCATTCTTGTTATGGAGACTATGACATTTTAGTATATATATTAGAGACACTTAGAAATACTATAATCTAGAGCAATCTGATTGTTTGTAATACTTATAAATAGTGATTGTGTACTATTGTTTATATGTATATTATTTTAATACTTGATTTTATATTATGCTTGACTATGTCGCAAACCTAACACTGTCAAACCTTATCAAGGAGATCATGACGGAATGGTATGTTGACAGAATTATATCCTCAGATGATCTTAATTAGACAGTCTGACTATTTTGATTAGTTGGCCAGTTGACTAGCATGACCAGTTTGACTGGAAGATAGATTGATAAGTTTTACTAGCTAATTTAGGTCGATTAGATTGATCAAATTTACTAGTTTAACTAAGGTTGATTATATTAACTAGTTTGATCAGTATAGTTAAGTTGACTAGATGTAGATGACTAACTTGATTGGATTAAACTAGATTGGTGTAGATTACTAGTTTAGCTAGGTTTACTATATTGATTAAGTTGGCCAATCTGACTGTGTGTAGCTATAAAGTTTGTCAACCAATATAACGAGGCTTGGCTAAAATGATTAGTTGACTAATCAGATTTGTCAGACTAGGTTGAGAATTTCTTTGAGGGGTTCGAATTTCGAGGACAAAATTTTCTTTAAGGGGAGTAGATTGTAATACCCTAAACTTTTGTTATAGGGTATTTTGGTAAATTCACCTAGTAATGAATATCTAAACCTTTTTCAGACTTCTATTATTGTTTTTATGGTTTAATATCATTGTTGAGTATGTATGTTTAATTTGGTTTCATTTTAACAACTTTGAAAATTTTGCTATTTTTGAAACTCGCTCTTTAGGGCTAAATTCTTGCTAAGAATAATTGTAAGGAATATTTTCATATTCAATTTGGCAAAAATTATGTTTGACATAAAAACATTCTTATAACCGTTCCTACGAGCACTAGTGTAGCGTGAACATGTCGTGGTACGCATATTTCGCCAACTACGTGAAGACTAAAAGACAGAGACAAAGAATCAGACGATTAACAACAAGAGTCATCTGAGTAACTATTGATTTGTCAGTTAACGATCGTATATCTTCGATTGGGAAGGTATGTAACTTAGTGGTCATAGGAGTTGATTAAAATAAACAAAATATAATGGTCAAACCTAGTCATTGGACAGACCCGAGTCAAAGTCAATTTATTGACTAGTTGGATAGTCCAATCGATTGGACATAGCCCAATCAATTGGAGACACCGTGTAATCGATTGGAGACTACGAGGCAGAAACTTATTTGAGTACAATCGATTGGAGACTCTATGAAATCGATTGGAACCTTCGGGACAGAAATCTTTTTGAGTACAATCGATTGGAGACTCTGTGTAATCGATTGGTGCCTTCGGGACAGAAAGTTATATATGTCAAATCGATCGGAGAACCCTGTGCAATCGATTGGTGCCTTCAGAATAGAAAACTTATTGAGCCCAATCGATTGGACACTTATCCCCAATCGATTGGACATGGCCCAATCGATTGGATCAAGTATACAATCGATTGGACTTTGAACAGAATCGATTTTATCAGATCCGAAATTCTAGGTTCCATCATCTCACGTTCCACACGACTCAGGACCTTGGAATTCTATAAATAGAACCCTTCTCTAACCACACACAAAGACACAGAGTGACTCAATCTTCAAGAGAGACAAGCAAAGGCTTTATATTTATTAGAGTGTCCATTTGAAGAGCAGGAAGTTTATTTTCATTCACATCTTGTGAGCTTGTTCTCTTCTCGATCAAAGCCAAGAGCTTGATCTTTACTCAGCCTAGGTTTTCCACTTCTATATTCAACCTAGTAAGCCTGAGAGTACTAGTGTGACTCAACACCTTTTGAGCAACTTGGGGTTCAGGGTGTACTGAATCATTCACCTTTTGCAAAGGCGGAAGTGTTGAGAATTAAGATCGGAGGAGCCGGTCGAAGGTAGGTTTGGGGTGTACCAACAAACTGAACAAGTGGATAAGGCTTCTTGGCTGGAAGGGCTCGCGTTGATTCGTGGCGTTGATTCAGAGGACGTGGATGCATCGGCAGTGGGCCTTGGTTATGGTTGGAAGCTGTATTTGCAATGGTGCTGCGTAGGTAACCTTTGTTTCCTTTAACTTTTCAGTTAGTGATACTTTTCGTCTGGACGTGGTCTCATGGTTTTTTCTTGGCTAAGGTTTCCACGTAAAAATCTCTTGTCTTGTGTGATTGTTTGTTTATATTCCGCCATCTATCTTGATTAGATCAAATGACAAAAAGACAATATACTACGGAGGTATATTTGATTTGAGTCGGTTGTGATAATCCTTTATCAAACAATCAAGGCATGCGATTTTATCCCCATACCATAGACCAGTAAAACTGTATAGGTATTATTAATTTTAAATACCTAATCAACCCCCCATTCTAGGTATATTGAGTTAAAGAGAAAGGACCGGTGGAATTTCAATTGGTATCAGAGCAGGTATTTCTATTTATGGTTTAATTACCTGAATTTAGATTCCTGAGAAACCAGTCCATTTTCATTAATTTGACAAAATGCAAAGAGAATGTGGAAATACATCCAGACCTCCATTGTTTGATGGAGAAGACTATGCCTATTGGAAGGCTAAGATGAGGGCTTTTCTAAAGTCCATTGATGAACGAGTCTGGATGTCTGTAGTGGATGGTTTGTCACCACCCACAATGGAAGTAGGAGATAAAATCATTCTTAAACTAAAAAATGACTGGACTAAAGATGACATAGATTGTTGTTGTCTTAATAGCAAAGGATTAAATGCTATTTTTAATACTGTTGATAAGAATGAATTTAGAAGAATCTCTACGTGTTCCCTAGCTAAAGAAGCATGGGACATACTTAGAGTCACATATGAAAGAACGTCAGCCGTTAAGATTTTCAAGCTTCAAATGCTGACATCCAAGTTTGAATCCATGAGAATGGAGGAGAATGATACATTCACTGAGTTTTATGCCAAACTTAGTGAAATTGTGAACTCTGCTCACAACTTGGGTGAGATCATTCCTGAATCAAAAGTTGTTCGGAAAATTTTGAGATCCTAACCTGATAGGTTTCAAGCTAAGGTCACTGTAATTGAAGAGAGCAAAGATGTTGATTCTCTTAAAGTCGATGAGCTGGTTGGGTCTCTACAAAATTATGAGGTGAATTTGAGACAACCAAAAAAATCAAAAGGAATTGCCCTTAAGGTTTCTGAAGCTCAAGATTCAGAGTCAGATGTTGACTCTGAAGTAGAAATGGCATTGTTCGTGAAAAAATTCAAAAAATTCTTTCGTTCGAAAAACGATAGGTTCAAGAATAATAAACAGTTTGATAAAACTGTAGAGAACATGCCAGACCTCATGAAAGAGGTAGCAAAAGTGACAGGAACCCTAGGGAAAGCTGCTCAAGTGATCCCCAATGTTTCAAATGTAAGGGTTTTGGTCACTTTGCAAATGTGTGCCCAAACAAAGAAGAATATAAGGGCAAGGCAAAAGCATTCAATGATTCAATGCCACATGGAATGAAAAATAAGAAGACCATTCTGATAATTCAGATAGCAATGAAAAGACTGATAAGTATACAACTTTTGTTGCTCGTTTCAATAGTCCCTATGGATCTCATGGAGAGTCCAAGAAAAGTGAGGATGAGAGTTCAGAAGACTCTTACAATGGGGACTCGGATGACTCGACAGTTGGTGTGAAAGAATTGTATGAGGAATCGATAAAATTCATCAAGGCTAACAAAGTTTTATCAAACAAAGTTAAATATCTTAACTCAGAAAATGCAGCCTTAGTAATTGACACTAAAAAATTAAAAGTATTGATTACTGATTTAGAGCAAGAGAATTGGTCTTTGCTAAAGAGGAACAAGTCACTGGAATGTGAATTCTAAACTTGCATGACATGCAAGGAATCCTTAGAGAATGAGGTTCTCAAATCAAAAAGGGATGTGTCAGGATTCTCATCCAACTCTGCAAAGCTTGATGAGATTCTTCGTGTGGGAAAAGTTTATGGAGATAAACAGGGTTTAG
The DNA here is from genome assembly GCA_035048495.1 of Euptelea pleiosperma. Classification (NCBI taxonomy): domain Eukaryota; kingdom Viridiplantae; phylum Streptophyta; class Magnoliopsida; order Ranunculales; family Eupteleaceae; genus Euptelea; species Euptelea pleiosperma. Next base: position 31,575,203 of record CM068548.1, on the reverse strand, counting down.
GTTACAAAAACAATCAAGAAAAAGGGTCTTCATCCAAGACAATTTTTGTTAAAGCCCAAGCTATTCCCACACAGATAAATGACCCAATCAAAAAGGTAAAAAGCAGTCGTCAGTACAAGTACTACAAAAACATGGGTCATGTGATTAGAGACTGTCACAAGTTGAGAAGAGGATATCAAAATTCTCTAGAAAAAATGATGAATACCACTCAGAATGTGAAAAGTCAGAGAATTCCTATGAAGACACACTATGAGATAAATTATTTGGATGTACTATCTAGGAAGATGAAAGATCTTCTGGAAAGGTCTAAAGAATTAATCAAAGAGATTGAGTCTCTTGAAAAATTCAAACAACCTCAGAGTTATGTAACTAAAAAGAGGAAAGGTCCTAAGAGAATTGATCCATCTGCCAAACTCACATATGTGTGGGTTAGGAAAGATTCTCTGAAGGAGAAATGTTCGTCAATGTCATATTTCTGAACAATGCGCTCTCTATCCCCTCTTGTTCTCATATTCTTATGTTTTGAGAGATTTTTGTTTCTTTTTTATTTTGCTTCATTTTTTTTTAAATTAATAATATTTCAGAAAAATCAAAAGATCAAGTGTTCAGAAGAATATTAAAATTATTATTCTATACAATTTTGATGAGCAGTAATTTTTGAGACATTCCAAGAAAAATGACTTAATTGTTAGTAAATTTTTTGCTAATCCAAGTATTATTACTTTTAATTGTTATGATTGGTCAATTTTTATTAGTATGCATTAGAAGACTATTGAAACAGTATATCTCACATTCACATGCACACTGAGTAATTCTGTGGGAATAGATTTGATAGAGGTGTGAAATTTTGTATTATTGGAATTAGAAATAAACCTCTACTGATTATAACTTCAAATTAGTAGTGTTCCTGCCTTCAGTTGATTTTAAAAATGCACTATAGTCGACTATTGGCTTCCCAATGAGAGTTATTATGTTAAGGAAAAAGCTACCTCCACAAAAGTTAAAGTGAATGTCATCTGTATGGCCCTGTTCAAAATTGAAATCTGATTCTCATTGTTAAAGGGCTACCTACGTAGAAAGTGAAAGCTACCTATATTCAAAGTGAATAAAAATGGTGTAAAAGACAGCTAATTTGCTAGAAATTTTTTTTATCCATCAGCAAATACCCATATACATGAGTGTATGTGAGAACCCTTAATAACTCTAATGAGGATTTTACGATCGGATACAGGATACCTCCAGATTTTGATACTTATGAAAAATTATTACTGAAATCTTATCCGATACCATTGATAGACTCAGATCACTTACACGTGATGATCTTACTGTTGATATTTGAATCTATGATTACTAGTGATTTGTGACTTGCGCTAATGTCTAAAAGAATTAATATTTTTGATGAAGCAAAAGATTGCACTAACGTGTTAGTTAATTCTCTCCAATCAGAATAAGTGTTTATTGCTTATCAAGATTGTATTCATGAAGTGAATTCTATGTTTTTCTGACGATTTAGCTATTCTTGATGAGTTTAAAAATATTTTTTTTACTTGAAAAGATTTTTAGGGGTACTGGAAAATGAGTCTATTGGTTTAAAGCCTTTTAAATAAAAAATTTCTTCCCAGACTAGTCCAATCAATTGAAGGGTACAGCCCAATCAATTGGACATCCAATAGATTGGAGAGTACAGCCCAATCGATTGGAGCTTTTCCAATCGATTGGCCACTTAGTCCAATCGATTGGACAGTGCGACGTTCGATTTTATAAAACCCAAAATGGGTCATTTTCTACCCCAATCGATCCAATCGCCTCCCAGATTTCTTCCAATCGATCGCAGGTACCAGATCTACTGTTCACATAAGGTTTTGTGGAGCGAATCTCTCGATTTCCTTGCTTTCCACTTCACCCTCTTCGTTGAGCTTTTGAGAATTTCTGAGCAAAAATGGAGTTTTTTTGGTATTTTCTTCCATTCTTGGTGCTCATGGCGACAAATCCACGTCGTAGAAGAGCTATTGTAGTATCTGAAGAAGAGAGTGCTAATGAAGAACTGCTGGTTCAACAGACTCAATCTCCAGTCAAACGGGGTGGTCGACTCAGTAGGTCGCGACACTCTGAGAGGGGTGAATCATCTAGAGGACCTAGGAGAGCTCGGGGTCGTGCTCGCCATAACTATATTCCTTCGGTGAGTGCTCTTATCTTCTCGTTCATTTCTGACTCTGCTAAAGATCGTTTTGAGCATTTTTCTGATCAGAAATTCATTACTGAGAGAGTAGTTGAGTTTAGTACTATTTTGGGTACTATGGTCCATTCACAGTTCGTATCTCGCGAGTGAATTCCTATCACTCGCTTGACCATTCCATTTTATCATATCCTGGTTAAACTTTTTTATGCCAACATGCGCGCCATTCGGTGTGATGACCCGAGTGAGCTATCCTTCTAGACTTTTGTCTCTGGGGCTTACCTGACTATTACACCTGATCTTATTTCTACCCTGTTGGACATACCTCATCAGTCTACCTCATATGAGTACATTCCTAGGACTCGTGAAATGACGACTTCTAGGGTCACATTGACCGAGACTCTCACAGGGTAGCTATTTGACTGGAGTACCTTCATACCTCTCACATCTCTTCTCCCTGAGTATCGTTTGTTGCACCTCATCTGTGGGTACCACATTGATCCACCTGGCCATGGGGCATAGGTGAACGTTGATCGTCTTCAGCTTCTTTACCATCTAGGCACTGGATTTGTCATTGACCTTCCGAGGTTCATTTTTAAAGCCATGGTTAGAGCGGGTAGCCAGTTTGCTAACCATCCTTGTCTCCCATTCCCTCTATTGGTGAGCTCTATTTTACTTCATCTGGATGTGGCGATTCGAGCCAATGAGGAGGTGTGCTCTCCCATGGGGCCTATTGGGCCTTCGACTATCAGAAAGATCATGTCTCAAGTTCGAAGAGTAACAGATGTACCTACACTTTGATGATAATTTCGATGAGGACTTGGGGGATGATATCGAAGCAGGGGGTCAGCTGCAAGATACTGAGATGTATCCTCCAGAGACACAGCCATCTTTTGACTAGCCTCCTGAGATGCCTGCTCCTTACTTCTTTGAGTCTCTTCATCATCAGATGGTGGGATTCGACCAGTGTCTCATAGCGCATGAGGAGCGGACGGCACAGAGCTTTCACCGCTTAAAGGAGGGTCAGGAGAGGATGTTAGGTTCCATGTACGATATGCAGTATTACATGGAGTACCAGTTCACCATGATAGGATTTGGATAGCATCCACCAGCTCATGGCCCTGATCAGCATGATGGTGCTGGACCATCTACATAGACTCCTGGAAAGAGTTATCTTGAGAGTTATTGGATGTTTTTATTTTGGTTATTATTGTACATCGATAAACTCAGATTTTGTATGGTTATACTCTGCTTGTGTTATATTTTGTTACAGGGTATAAACCAGTATGTATTTGGTTATGGATGTATATATTGCACTTATTTCTCATGATAAATATTCATTACATGCTTATTATTTGTTTATATTTTTGTACCTTTGTCAATTTGTGACAAAAAGGGGGAGAGAAAATCATAGAGGTAAAAATAAGTTGATGCATGAGATAGGGGGAGAAAAAAAATTTCATTATTTTTCCAATTTCTCTACTTGTGATGGGCATAATTAACTCACTGCATTTTATATTGATTATCGATGATATTACGTGGTATTGTTGGTAGAATGTGCAGGGAACAGATCAAAAGCCATTACACTATATCTGTTCGATTATCTCCAAGAGAGTGTGAGTGAATCATGTAAGAGGGTGGGATTGTATTTTTAATTTTTTACCTTCTTTATGATTAAATATTTTTTGTCACGGAATTGCCAAAGGGGGAGATTGTAAGCCATATTTTCATATTCAATTTGGCAAAAATTTCGTTTGACATAAAAACATTCATGTAACCGTTCCTACGAGCACTAGTGTAGCGTGAAGATGTCGTGGTAAGCATACTTCACCAATTACGTGAAGACTAAAAGACAAAGACAGCAAGAATCAGACGGTTTACGACAGAAGTCATCTGAGTAACTGCTGATTTGTCAGTTAACGATCGTGTATGCTCGATTAAGAAGGTATGTGACTTAGTGGTCAGAAGAGTTGATTAAAATGAACAAAATATAATGGTCAAACTTAGTCATTGGACAGACCCAAGTCAAAGTCAATTTTATTGACTAGTGGGATAGTCCAATCGATTAGACATGTGTCTCCAATCGATTGGACATAGCCCAATCGATTGGAGACACTGTGTAATCGATTGGAGACTACGAGGCAGAAACTTATTTGAGTACAATTGATTGGAGACTCTGTGAAATCGATTGGAGCCTTCGGGACAGAAATCTTTTTGAGTACAATCGATTGGAGACTCTGTGTAATCGATTGGTGCCTTCGGGACAAAAAGTTATATATGTCAAATCGATTGGAGAACCCTGTGCAATCGATTGGTGCCTTCAGAACAGAAAACTTATTGAGCCCAATCGATTGGACACTTATCCCCAATTGATTGGACATGGCCCAATTGATTGGACCAAGTGTACAATTGATTAGACTTTGAACAGAATCGGTTTTATCAGATCCGAAATTCTAGGTTCTATCATCCCACGTTCCACACGACTCAGGGCCTTGGAATTCTATAAATAGAATCCTTCTATGCCTTCTCTAAACACACACAGAGACACAAAATGACTCAATCTTCAAGAGAGACAAGTAAAGGCTTTATATTTATTAGAGTGTCCATTCGAAGAGTAAGAAGCTTATTTTCATTCACATCTTGTGAGCTTGTTCTCTTCTCGATTAAAGCCAAGAGCTTGATCTTTACTCAACCTAGGTTTTCCACTTCTATATTCAACCTAGTAAGCTTGAGAGTACCAGTGTGACTCAACACCTTTTAAGCAACTTGGGGTTCAGGGTGTACTGAATCCTTCACCTTCTATAAAGGCGGGAGTGTTGAGAATTAAGATCGGAAGAGCCGGTCAAAGGTAGGTTTGTGGTGTACCAACAAGCGGATAAGGCTTCTTGGCTGGAAAGGCATTCGTGGATTCGTGGCGTTGATTCTGAGGACATGGACGCATCAGCAGTGGGCCTTGACTAAGGTTGGAAACTGTATTTGCAACGGTGCTGCGTAGATAACCTTTGTTTCGTTTAACTTTTCAGTTAGTGATACTTTTCATCTGAGCGTGGTCTCATGGTTTTTTCTTGGCTAAGGTTTCCATGTAAAAATCTCGTCTTATGTGATTGTTTGTTTATATTCCGCAATCTATCTTGATTAGATCAAACGACAAAAAGACAATATACCACGGAGGTATATTTGATTTGAATCGGTTGTGATAATCCTCTGTAAAACAATCAAGCCATACGATTTTATCCCCATACCATAGACCAGTAAAACTGTATAGGTATTATTAATTTTAAATACCTAATCAACCCCCCCTTCTATGTATATTGAGTTAAAGAGAACGGACCGGTGGAATTTCAATAATGAACCATAACTTGTAGGAGACTTTTTCTTTCCCCAGCTAACAGTCCAGAACTTTTATAAAAAAATTATTTTGTTGGCCCGAGACACCAAAAATATTCCTATTTTATCCTCACCAACTTATCTGTGAAATTTGGAACCTTTCTTGAGACATAAAAACCTTAGCGGGAGATTTCAAGAGATTTTGACAAAATAGTATTTTCATAATTTTAAAATTTTTCTACCATTCTTATATTTTTTAAAAATAATATGTAATTATATTTTATTTATTTAATAGGAGTATAGGACCCGTGAATCACTTTCAGGTCATTCCGATGTCATTTGACACTTTTTTGGTGCTTTGAACGTTTTTTTATGATTTTTATATATTTAGACTACTTTTTGTGATTTATGTGTGTGACATGTGTTGATACCTTATTATATTAAAATTTAAATTAAATAATGTAGTTTAATGAAATTAATTAATAATTATTTATGTTATAAGTGTTGGATGGGCCCGTATGGCCAATCTAGAAGCCCTTTGGGCTTAATAATATTCTTAAATGAAGCCTAGTTGATGTATATGGGCGTTGGGCCAATTTTTAACCCATTGGTAATGTAAAATATAAGTTTTTGAGGGTTGAAAAAGTCATCCCCTTGATAGTTACGAATTTCACTCAAATAGAAACCCTAATCCTTCCCTAAACTTATTTATGAAAATCCTAAAGCTTTAGAAGCTTTCATAAACCCAAACTCCATTTAAGAATAGAGAAAGCTCCATTAAACCTTCATCCGGGCACCTATCGCACTCGAGCAAGAAGGGAGAATTGACAGGGACTCTGAATGGAAGAACATACCCCGAGGAGAGGGCGATCCGACGACTTTCAAATTTAAAGAAACTTTTGATTTTCATTAAAACTCAAGAAACCTTAAGGTAAGTGTGTTTGATCCATTCTATACTTGTTTTTTGTCAAGATTTTGTTTCTTTTTCATTAGATAATGGTTGATACTCATTATAAATTAATTTCAATAATATTTACTTTATTCTTATTGGGTTAATCTTTATTTTGCACCACCATGATTTGTTTGGCCATGGTTTCTTTTGCGCCGATAACAGATGACTATGTTCTTTATCATTTTTGTTGTATTTTTATGATTTAAATATTTTTATAATTATTTTTTCTAAATATCTCAATTAATCTATTTTTTAAAACTGTTTAGTTTGTATTTTGTAGATTTATATTTATTAAATTATAGTTTTTTTAATTTGTTGGACTTTACCAAAAAAACTAGAATTTTAGATTTTATATTGTCCACTTCACTTGGGATTTCGATCTATATTTTTAATCTAAATATTTTTATAATTATTTTTCATAGATACCTCTATCAATCTAGTTTCTAGAACATTTGAGTTTGTATTTTTCTGATCTGTATTGATTAAGTTATGATATTTCTAAGTTGTTGGACTTTACCAAAAAAAAAAAGAATTCCAGATTTTATACAGTCCACTTCACTTAGAATTTTGATTTATATTTTAACCTAAATATTTTTCATAGATACCCCTATCAATCTAGTTTTTAGAACATTTAAGTTTGTATTTTTTTGATTTATATTGATTAAGTTATGATTTTTCTAAGTTATTGGACTTTACCAAAAAAACTAAAATTTTAGATTCTACACGGTCTACTTCACTTGGGATTTCGATCTATTTTTGGACTAAATATTTTTCTAAATATTTTTCATAGATACCTCTATCAATCTAGTTTCTAGAACCTTTAGGTTTATGTTTTTCTAATTTACATTAATTAAGTTATGATTTTTTAAATGTGCTGAATTTTTCTATAAACTCAGAATTCTAGATTCTGTCCGGCCCACTTCATTAAGAGTTTCGACCTATATTTTAAATCTAAATATTTTTTTATTTATTTTTTATAAATACCTCTATAAATCTAGTTTCTATAACCTTTAAGTTTGTATATTTCGGATTTGTATTGATTAAGTTATGATTTTTTAAATGTGCAAGACTTTTCTGTAAAATTTAGAATTCCAAATGCTATCTGGCCCACTTCATTAAGGGTTTCGACCTATATTTTGAATCTGAATATTTTTCTATTTATTTTTCATAAAAACCTCTGTGAATCTAGTTTTTAAATTCATTGAGTTTATATTTTTTTAATCTATATTTATTTAGTTATGATTTTTATAAGGTAGTATATTTTTTTGTAAAAACCTATTAATTGTTAGTGGTTCGGTAATGATTATTAACTATTAAGATTTTAACCTTGTTGTTTGACTAAAACCTAGATGTCATAGTTGTATGCATGGGGATCCCACCCAAGTGTCTTGGATCCCTCATAGGGTTCGGCCAAGTGTCTTGGATCCCTCTTTAGGATTCGACCTTGTGTCATGGATCCCTCATAGGGTTCAGCAATGGAGTGTTGGATTCTCTTGTGATTTTCACTTATATTATTAATCTATGTTGATCGTGATATTTTGTGATTGGTTACATGTTACTCATGTTTAACCCTAATTCGTTCCCATGTTATCACTTTTGATGACCATGTGTTCATTTTACATTCTTATTTAAATGTTAAATACATGTGTGCTTATGCCATGTAACCCTAGTACCATCTTGTTATCATACCATAATCATCATGTCATTTCATAGAAGAGGTGCATAAGAGAGCGAGATTGAAGTATATTATACACGTTTATATTGGTTTTATCAATTAATCAAGGTTCGGTACCCTAGGGTGAAAGGCCCCAGACATTATTATATCCTGCAGATGGGTCAATGAGACTGCTCCCAGTGCGGGAAGGAGATAGAGACCCTATGTGGTTATAGGTACTAGTTGCATTTGCATCCGTACTCACTTACTTTCACCATCATATTCATGTCATCTTTATTATATGATTGAGATTCATACATTGATTAAAAAACTTGTATAGTATGATATCATCCTATGCACACTATTATATTACTGGGCCTCGGCTAACGGTACTACACCGATACCATTTTCAGATTTTGAGGAACCGGGTACGTGAGATGATTTTAAGGCGAAAGACTCCGGTGCATTCGAGGAGATCGGCGAAGATTTGGGAGTCTATCCTACACTTTAGAAAGCTGTATTTAATTATTTTATTTATTTTCACGGGTATGTAAGCCTTTGATTGAGAGCATGTTCTCACCCTTTCTCTCCATATTATTTGAGCGATTAAATTATTTGATTATGAATTATTTTAATTATTTATTTTCTACATCTAGCCTTTTTTTTTATTTAGTGGGTTTCGAATGAACCTTAGTAGTCTAATTGATCTAATTGGATCACTAGGGGACATTCATAGACCACCTCTAGGTTCGGGTATGGGTCGATCAAAGGATTTTCGGATCGCATCTGGTTATCCGGATTCGGGGCATGACAGGGGGAATATACCTGCAAATTACACTCCGACGCTCAAGTCAGTGACTGGATGTAGCATCAAATAGGTCAATTTCAAGGATAGAAATGTTCTCCATATTCAAATTCCCTTAAAGAAGATTATATCCTCAGATCTTCTTCTAGCAAAACTAGAGGAAGGAAAGAAAAAACTTTTGTTTTGTATAGTTTCTCTCAAGTTTTTGGTGGCCAACCCCCGTTTCAAAGGTTTCAATCTCCTTTTATAACCTTCTCTTTCTCTCCCTTTCCCTTATTTGAATCTCTTCCATTTGCTTTTATTCATTTTGTTAGAAATGAGCACGTGGGTCCAGTTATTCTGTTAGAAATAGGCATGCGTGTTTGTCCGCTCTTTTGGGATTCAGGCCATGTGTCTCTTGTCTATTGGTTTTATTCTTTTGGATCGATCGTTTGATGTAAATTGATTGGCTATTCACCAACTTTCACTAATCCGAATTTGTGAAAACAATTTGTTTTGTTTAGAAATTAAGCGAGTCAGATAGGTTATTTTATAATATAGATGGGACGCGTTAAATCAACCAGATCGGACTGTCTTAATGATAGGTAGATAAGATCGTATTGAGTAAGTGCTTCATTCTATATCGGATCATCTGACTGATCGAACTATCTGACTTCTAGGTGGATGGGATCATGTTTGAATAAGAACTCTATCTGACTGATCCATTCGATTGGAGGGCGGATGAGATTATGTTGAGTTAAATGACCTTACTTGATCGGACTATTAACAGTCTTATCTCATGTAGATATGAGATGTCCCATCAGTCAGGGGGTTAGGTGAAGTCACTCCACGGGAAGGTGCCAACCAACTCAGTGGTTGGCCCTCCTCTCATAGCCAACTCTTTGCTTCTCTTTGGGTTCACCATGGTCCTTGATCCATGATCCTTCAGCCGAGATATCAGTTCCTAAGCTTGTGGCCAAGGTACAATATTTTGTTCGGACATGATCCTTGGGCAGTGTTACTTTAACATAGGCCGAGGACTTGCACAATTTGACATCATCCTCAGACCTTTACTGAGAACTCTTAACTTGGTCACACGATGTGTGAAATCTATCCAACTCGGTCACTGGGTCTGACACTCCTTTTGTCATTAAACGGCATGCTCTACACATGTGCTTCTCGGCACGTGCCCAACATGTTTCACCCATCTACGTATCATCAAGAGGAGATGATGTATTAAAATTTCTCTCATGCACTTGTGAGCCAATCTTTTCTCACACATATATATCTTTATAAAATACTAGGGCAGCCACGTGCATTGCACGTGCACCTTACACATGGTAGCACCTTACATGCGTAGCATTCTTAGAGATCACTGACCGTATGTATGTTTGGCCCATCCCTAGGTGGACCTACATGCAAAAAATCAGCCTGATTAGTGATTTCTAAGCATTCGATTAGAGTTGTTTTCATGGGTTGACTTTTCAACCATAGATTTTGAGCGTTATTGGGGGTACTCAGATCCAAAGGTTAGACATCATTATTCACGCTGATTTTTGGCATGTGAGTCCACCTAGAGATGGGCCAAACATCCATGTACCTTGTACATGGTACTTTTTTTTCTAATTGAGGTGCACTGAGTTTTGCTTTTTTCAAAGAGTAAAACTTCTCTCACAGCGTTCTAACAGATGCTTCTGTGACAATGAACGTGGGACACTCTTAGGGAACGCTGACTAAGGATGTTTGTCCAGTCCCTCAGTGGACCTCCAAACCAAAAATCAGCCTGATTAGTGATTTCTATGCGATTCGATTGAAGTTATTTTCATGGATTGATTTTAATGGTAAGAATATATTCGAGCATTATTGATCGTTATTTGGGTGCAATGATCCAAATGTTGTAAATCACTAATCAGTCCATCTGATTTTTGGTTTAGAGAGGTCCACTGAGGTACTGTCTAAACATCCATACGGTCAGCGTCCACTAAGAGTATGCCACGTGGCCTATGATTTTCATTGTCACATAAGCATTGTTAGAACACTGTGTTAGAAGTTTTACTCTTTTTTAAAGTAGTGTTGTAATTTTGTTTCGAGTAAGACTTGCCTGACCACTCATGGTCAGCTACCTGACCACCCACAATATAAACCAGTTGGCAATTTATTAGAGGACACTGATCGTATAGATGTTTGGCCAATCCCTAGGTGGACCTACAAACCCAAAATCAACATGATCCGTGATTTATAATCGTTAGTTGAAGTCATTTTCGTTGGTTGATTTTAACAGTAGGCATTTGAGCATTATTTACCATTACTTCCGTACAAAGATCCAAGGGATTGAAATCAGTAATCATGCTGATTTTTGATTTGTAGGTCAACTTTAAGATTGGTCAAACATCTATACGGCGGGTGTCCTCTAATAAATTGCCACGTGGCTTAAATTGTGGGTGGTCAGGCAAGTCTTACTCTTTTGTTGCTGTAGATGCATTTACTAGGTATGTTGGAAACCAAAAGACAAAAGAACCCGGTGAATATTTTGAGGTATTGTAAATAATCCAACGGTTAATTGCATGCCCAACCATGTTGTTGCTTTATAACGAGGGAAAAGGGTAGAGTTAAAACCGCCCACCCCAAAACAAGGTCTTGTAATCCACCCCTTAGTGGACGTACACGCTAAAAATCAGCCTCATGTGTAATTTCTAGCCGTTGGATTTGATCATTTTCTATTATGGGCTGAAATCCACTTATGGTCCTGCTTATGAAGCCCACGAAGAAAACATCCCCCAGTTCATCAGCTAGAAAAATCACCAATCGTGCTGATTTTTGGTGTTTTGAGTCCACCAATTGCGCCGGAACATTCATGGGTCACTGGGCTTGCCACATGGCATTTTTGTTGTGGATGGGGTTCAAACCTTCTAGGAGTAAACATTTTCCCCAAAAAATTTCAAAATTGCTGGATGTGTTGATGTTTCCCCTCTTAAAATGCCACATTGCACTCTTTCATTGTCATTGACCACAAAAAAATGTTTAGCCCACCGCCATTGGTAAATCTACAGACGAAAAATCAACCTGATTGGTGATTTCTAGCCATTGGATTTGACTATTTTCCATGGAATGATTATAGCCATAGAGCTTTTTTTGGTGGTGGTACACAAATATTCCAACGGCTAGAAGTCTACAATCTGGCTGATTTGGTATGTAGATCCGCCAAGGGGTGGACAAAACACCCACGGATCAATGGGGTCCTGATATTGTGCCACATGACAAAACACCCACTAAAGTATGTCGTTTTTGGCCCACCCCTGGTAGAGAGCTTCACGTAAAAATCAGCTTGATTGGTGATTTCTAGCCATTGGAATCAAGCACTTTTGGGGTACTCAGATCAATGACTAGAAATCACCAATCAAGCTAATTTAGGCTGTGTTAATTAGTCCGCCAAGGAGGTGGACCCAGAAGAGTACCATTTGGTGAGCCGCGCGCGTGACCCACAGCCAATGGAAGGCAAGACTAATCAACTTTTGGAGTCCCATTTGGGAAGACGAAAGAGAGATTCAAAGGCACGATGGACCGGCGTTGAAAATTCAAAACGGTCATTTACGTTGCGGGACGGAAAGACAGTAAGGTCTCCTCTACCCCGTCAAAGCCGTGGCGAAGACGCACCGAGTGCCATCGCTCACCGTGGCATCTATAAGTAGGCAGGGCTTGGCCTTCCACTTCCTCATCCCAGCACAAAGATATTCTCTCAATCGCAGAGAGAGAGAGAGAGAGAGAGAGAGAGAGAGAGAGAGAGAGAGAGATGGGTCGTTGCATTGGCTTAGTCGGGTTCGTGCTTGTTTTAATGGCTGTGCTTCAGGGTGCAACCGCACAGACAACACATATCGTCTTAGACAGCTTGGGATGGATAATCCCACCCGGCGGTGCTGTCGCCTACAGCACCTGGGCTTCCACCAAGACCTTCGTTGTTGGCGATACTCTTGGTAAGAGACTTAATTTGGGTGTGTGTAGTTTTATTTTGCAAATGGCCATACGTCTTGCTTTAATTTGGTGTTTTTACTGTTTTGCAGTCTTCAACTTCACATCCGGACAACACGACGTAGTGGAAGTGACAAAGGCAGCTTACGATGCCTGCAACACGACGAACCCTATCGGTTCGATTCAAAATAGCGGACCGGCAAACATCACTTTGAACTCAGAAGGCGAGCACTACTACATTTGCACCTTTGGCCAGCACTGTGCGGGAGGCCAAAAGTTAGCCATTACCGTGACTGCCTCTTCCGGAACTGCCACTCCTCCTTCCAGTATTAGTACCCCACCTCCATCACCACCCATGACTCCTGGCGGCCCAACTTCTGATTCTCCTCCCCCATCACAAATCACCACACCTGCTGATTGCACCCCAACCCCATCGTCAGCCCCCACACCGGGGGGACCAATCCCTCACGTGAACGCGCCTTCCCAATCACCAACCACCACTCCCAGCTCAGCCTCATCTCTTCTAACTCCCACCAGATTATCTGCCGCCGCCTTCTCTCTTGCCATTGGTTTTTTACTTTAGAAACAGGAAGAGATTTTATGTTTCTCCTTTCTATGTATTTTGATATTCCCTCTTGAGAATGAGTTCCCTCTTTGCAGGGTCTATAGATTCATAATTTTTTTATTGGAATAAAATTGTTTTATTTCAGATGTGTCATTTGGATCGATTCATTATCATAGATGAATATACTTAATTCTTTTTTCCTTTTATTGCCTATGTTTCAATCGTACATTCGTACGTCCTGGTTTATTATAAACTCCCTAGTTAAGTAGGAAAATTAGAAGTGCCTCCCTCCCTGTACTCAAATTTGAATTTAGACTTGCCTTCCATTTACCCCCAACCTTTCCGAGTTCGAATGGGTGAGGGAAGCCCAACTCATTCAACTAGACCCAATTATTGACTTTGAAAGTAAAAATTTGTTTAAAAAAAAAAAAAATCAATTACTTCATAAATCTTTTTCAGTATAACAACTCTCTTAGTGTGAAACGATCCTCAATAGCATCCATCGATGTGGACCACACGCCCTTCTTGGGATCAGATAAAATTTTTAGCATTCAAAAAGAAGAAAAAAAAAATGGAAAATTTCTTAAAAGAAAATGAATTTTAATATATTTTCAACCGTTAAAACCATTAAACGGTGGGTAAAACTGATTGAAATGGCCAGGAGCAAAAATAAAAAAATGGAAACCAGAATTTAACGGATTTTAACAATTTTAACGGAAACAACGAAAAGAATGGCGCTGAAATTCAAATTTTGAAAATTTCAACAAAAAAAAAAAAGGAATTTAACGGCCTTTTTTCACAAAATTTTCCAGAATTCAACGGCTGTTAAAACGTTTAAACGGCCATTGAAACGAGAAAAAATGGCCGTTAAATTCAAAGCATCAAAACGTGTTTAAACGGTTTTAACCGAAATGGGCTTGGGGCGTTAAGCCTTTAAAACTATTTAAACGGCTATTTTTAAAACCATGGTTAGGATCATCTTGTCATTGTTTTATTTGAGATTGTGATCCACCCAAGAGGCGGCCTGTCACTTGGGTGGCATGGATCAGAGACACAAGGCATGGTTAGACATGATTTAGCCATTTATACATGACTGTCACCAAACGTTATGCCTTTCAAAATTAATTCCATACAATTACGCTTTTCGTGGAAGTCTGTTGTATATGGCTCAATCTTGAAGTGTCGATCACTCGCTGTCCAATTGCTAGTAGTGTCTTTGATCCAAACTGACTGTGATGGGTCACCTCACAAAATGGTTCATATCCCAAAAAATATGGTGATCAGATGATTTTATCCATCCATTTCAATTGCTTGATTTCCAATGGTCATTAAGAATATAAGAAAACAAGTACACACAAATGTCTTCGTAGTGGCTCTTCTCATACCATGCTCTTATGTATTAGTACACCTCATGATATAAATAAATTCCATATTCAATCTCCATAAAATTGGCCAAACTGGTGCCATAACAGCGAAGAGATAAAGTTAAAATCACCATGAATGTTGCTGTCATCTTCTTCCTAGCAAACAACCTCCCATGGAGTGCACGCCGTGCATTTATAGCAGATTGTGCATTTTCAAAGCACATATATACATACCCAGTACTATTCTTGTTATCTAACCTGAAACATGAGCAGAGCATATCAAGTTGAAACATACATAAAATACAAAAAAAAATAAAAAGCACACTACCTTGGATCAATTAAGACACAGCAATGGTGAGAATTCATGGGCATTATTAAACAAAATCGAATCAGACATTCTTTATTCCATGGATCAATTAAGACAATTGTGAAGTATTCTACATATCAACTGTCTTAATGAGACCATTTAATCTTTGAAAAAAAAAATAGAAGGTTAATGGTTCTTTTATGTGAGTCATCATGGTTGGTAAACCATATATAAATTCAAATTGTTCTTCAGCATCCATTGCTCAAACACGCACATAAACACCCCCTTTGTACTTCATTCTCTGCTTCAGTATCCATGTGGCACAACAAAAATAAATCATGCGCGCATTCACAGCTCGCCAACCTGTAAAAGGTGAAGAAACTGATTTATAAATACCCCACAAAATGTAACAGGCTGCATTCTCTTTTCACAATTTAACGATCAGACATGAACTGAAAATGAATGTTTATAGTGTTTTAATTTTTCACTAAACTTTGAATCAACTTCTGAAAATGAACATTCCTAGTGTTCAATGGTTCTCTTCTTTAGTAAAAATGAAAGATAGTAAAGTCTCAAATCGATTTTGATTGATGGCCAAACTTAGTGTTCCCATCTCCATTAACATTCATGATAATTGGTTTATGTTCAGAAAAATAACGAAAAATGCAAAGTAACAATAGAAAGTTGATTGTGATGCACAAAAGCATCGAAAGAGATTATGGGATGCCATCTCGATGAGATACACATATTCATACCTTTTAAAACGTCAATATGTTATCAAAAATCGAGTTCACGTACATAAGAACACTACATCATGGAGTCGGCATTTTCCTACAAAATTTAAAAATTGATTAAAAGGTAATCTCAATTCACTTCAAATTAAAAGATTATGTACGCATCTTTATTCATCACATTGTTACCTGTCCTAAATGTGGAAAAACTCTACTAGTGTGCATTGAGATCGCTTGGCCTTGATGCCTATCTAATGCCTACATATGTATTTCAACAGATCAACACGGTTTAAATCTATATTAATACAACAAAAATTTATGCATATAATATAATACAAAAGTTATTCATCATCACTACTCATACCAAAGATGTTTGATTGTGGGCTTAGAGGATTCCTGTTGAATTAAGAAAATGTCAAAACATTTGATAGATTTTACCAAGAAAGAAATATAAAAAGTGTATTCGAAAGTTCACCTGGCTAGCTATCTGCGACATATTTAATGTAGGAAAGCCTTCATGGCTAATTGATGCATCGGGTTTTTGACTTCCTCCATAATGTTTGGGTGGTTTTTTGGGCCAATGCACTCTTATACCCTTCTATTTTGTTCTCATTTTCTTTTCTTTACTGATGGATCTCGTATGGTTATATGATCATCTAAGCGGTGCGGGCCACTCCTATCTTCAACAACTTCTTGGGGGTCCTCATGCAATGCTTTCCTTTGGTATGCATCCAAACTTTCTAAGCAAGCATCTAGATGGTGTTTAACCACATGGCTAGATCCTTCATCAATAGCCCCCTTTACTGCAATGCTAAGGGCTCTGTGCACCAAGTCGCTATATCGTAAGCTTAAAGACTTATTACAGTCAGCTTGTATGGCAATTCTAGTGTCATCAAATATAATACCGGCCTTAGCTTCTTTGGTCCACCTCTTTAAAATATATTGTGTTGAAATTTTATAAATGCGATGTGAAAGTAGTACTCTTAATGCATGCACACACAAAATGCCTGAAAACTCAAAGGACTTGCAACTACACTCAACTGTATTTTCTTTAGAGTTAAACCTCACATGTCGATCTTTATCATGCTAAACAGTGAAAACCATCTCTACCTTATGAATGTAAATCGAATCACTTTCATCTTCAATATGATCTACATAACATGAAAACTTTTTTAACCTACTTTAGAATGTTTTGAATATATCCCTGGTATATACCTAAGCTGCTTGCTTTTCAAAAGGTAAAGGTGATGCCAAGATAGGTTCGGTCTGTCTAGAGAGGTAGTCTGCTTGATGCTCCTTTTCACATCAATTCAATACTGCTTTTTCATATTGCATGATGAAATCATTGATACACATGGTGCTATTCACAAAACCCTTTACAAAACTATTCACACTTTCACTTCTTTGAGTAGTCGTCATTGCTGCACAAAAGTGCGCTCATCCATAAATGGGAGCCCACTTTTGTCGTAATCTATACAAATTTTTTAGCCATTCATTATCAGACAAGTCAAATTTATCAACTATGGAATTCCAACCTGATTGAAATTCTTCTTCTGTCTCAGCATTGTAAATACACTTTTGAAAATCATTCTTAAATTGCTTGTTACCTGCGTAGACATGAGAAAGATGCTTGGCTGCATTTTGATAGATGTGCCATAAAGAAAGACGATGATGTGTATATGGCATTGGAAATCGCTTGGACTTCATCTGTAAAAATTATCTTAGGATGTTTTTTTGACATGCGTTTAAGAATGACTGAAAAACCCAAGCAAAGGATTCAGTTGACTCATCTACAATTAGAGCGCATCCAAATAGAACAGACATTCCATGATGATTGACCCCCATAATCGGTGAACATGGCATACCATATTTGTTGGTTTTAAATGTTGTATTGAAACATAAAACATCACCAAAAAAGCCATAGTCTATTTTTGACTTGGCATCAACCCAAAATAAGTTGCACATTTGATTGTTTTGGTCAACTTGTATTTGTAAGGAATATTTTCATATTCAATTTCGCAAAGATTCTGTTTGACATAAAAATATTCTTGTAACCGTTCCTATGAGCACTAGTGTAGTGTGGAGATGTCGTAATACATATACTTCGCCAACCACGGGAAGAATAAAAGATAGAGACAGCAAGAATCAGACGGTTGACGACATGAGTCATCTGAGTAATTGCCAATTTGTCAGTTAACGATCGTGTACGCTCGATTAGGAAGGTAAGTGACTTAGTGACCACAGCAGTTGGTTAAAATGAATAAAAATATAATGGTCAAACTTAGTCATTGGATTGACCGGAGTCTAAGTCAATAAAATTGACTAATGGGATAGTCCAATCGATTGGACACTTATTCCCAATCGATTGAACACAGCCCAATCGATTGGAGACTCTGTGTAATCGATTAGAAACTACGAGGTAGAAACTTATTTCAGCCCAATCGATTGGAGACTCTGAGAAATCGATTGAAGTCTTCGGGACAAAAATTTATCTGAGTCAAATCGATTGTAGACTCTGTGAAATCGATTGGAGCCTTCGGGACAGAAACTTTTCTGAGTCAAATCGATTGGAGAACCCTGTGTAATCGATTGGTGTCTTCGGAACAAAAATCTTATTGAGCCCAATCTATTGGACATGGCCGAATCAATTGGACCCAGTGTACAATTGATTGGACCATGCACAGAATTGGTCTTTCTCAGATCCAAAATTCATGGTTCCATCATCTCACGTTCTGCACGACTCAGGGTCTTGGAATTCTATAAATACAACCCTTCTATGCCTTCTCTAAATATACACCGACACACAAAGTGACTCAATCTTCAAGAGAGATGAGTAAATGTTTTATTTATTAGAGTGTCCATTCGAAGAGCAAGAAGCTTATTTTCCATTCACATCTTGTGAGCTTGTTCTCTTCTTGATCAAAGCCAAGTGCTTGATCTTTTCCTCAGCTTAGGTCTTCTACTTCTATATTTGACCTAGTAGCCTGAGTGTACTAGTGTAACTCAACACCATTTGAGCAACCTAAGGTTCAGGGTGTACTAAATCCTTCACCTTCTATAAAGGCGGGAGTGTTGAGAATTAAGATCGGAGGAGCCGATCGAAGGTAGGTTTGGGATGTACCAAACTGAACAAGCGGACAAGGCTTCTTGGCTGGCAGGGCGCGCGTAGATTCATAGCATTGATTCAGAGGATATGGACGCATCGGCAGTAGGCCTTGGATAAGGTTGGAAGCTGTATTTGCAACAGTGCTGCGTAGGTAACCTTTGTTTTGTTTAACTTTTCAGTTAGTGATACTTTCTGTCTGGACGTGGTCCCGTGGTTTTTTCCTTGGCTAAGGTTTTCACGTAAAAATCTCTTGTCTTGTGTGATTGTTTATTTGTATTCCGCAATCTATTCTGATTAGATCAAACGATGAAAATAAAATATACCACGGAGGTATATTCAATTTGAGTCGGTTGTGATAATCTTTTATCAAACAACTAAGGCATGCGATTTTATTTCCTTACCATAGACCAGTAAAACTGTGTAGGTATAAATAATTTTAAATACCTAATCAACCCCCCCTTCTAGGTATCTTGAGTTATAGAGAACAGACCAGTGAAATTTCAATTGGTATCAGAGTGGGTTATTCTATAAAAGGTTTAATCATCTGAATTTAAATTCCTTCAAAACCAGTTTATTTTTTTCATTTATAAAGATGCCTAAAGAAGGGTTCACTGTCAATAGCCGTACTGACTCAGACAGTGAAGATCAAGGCGATCTTTATACTGCTTATCAAGAGCTATATAGAGAAAGCTTTAGACTAACCAAAGCAAATAAGAAATTGACTAATAGAGTTGAATTCCTTAACTCTGAAAATTTTGCTTGTAAACTAGACAATAATGAATTATCTATACTAGTTGGTCAGCTTAGAGAAGAGAAGAAATCTCTTCAAGAGAGAAACAAGTTCTTGAAATGCGAGTACAGATGCTAGAATATATTTTGAAAGTGAGCATGAAAAATATGAAACTATTTCTAGACAACTTGAAGAAGAGAATGCTAGCCTCCAAGACACAGTTAAATTTCTTGAATCTGATTATCATGATTGTTTGGAGAAGTGGAAGTCACCTGAACTTGAACTAGTTCAACTGAAAAAGAACTCGCCCTATATTTCTCAAAGCACTGAGAAATTAAATGAGATTCTAAGTGTGGGACAAAGATGTGGAGACAAGCAAGGACTTGGATATGTTGATAATGCTGATACCCCATCGTCTTCAGGAACTAAATTTGTAAAAGCCAAAGTTCCATTCACTCCACATGTTGATCAACCTAGACCCAGACCAGCTATACATGTGCATGTTTATAATTACTGTAGGGGTAGAGGTCACCTGAGCAAGAATTATTTTCAAAAGAGGAGAGATACCATGGTTCCTCCCAAGAAAAAATCATATGGGAACCAAGGAGATCTACTCCCTAAAATGAAAGTCTTGCATCAAAAGTCAGATGCCTTGAGTAGAGAGATTGCTAACCTTATGAAACTCAAAGGCACCCGGACTCAAAGGGATTAGAATAAGAGGACGAATAAAAAGAGAAATGTCGATCCTCCTTCACCACCTAAACAAATGGCAAAGAAAAAGAACCCACCTACAAGGTATAGCACCATATGGGTGAGAAAAGAAGGACCGATAAATTTAGATTCTATTTGGAGTAAATTCCTTATAAAGTCTAGTGCACTTGTCCCATTGATTGAATAAATGTGGCTCTTTACACTCTTCTCTATTTTATGATTGTATATCTTTTATGAGTTGGGTGTGTAGTTTTGTTTCAGGATTTTGTTTTCTTCATAGTTTTCTATTTTTTTTAGATCTTTGATTATTTGCATTGTTTTGAGTTCATATATTCAAAAATAAAATAGAAAATTTGAAAATCAAAAATTATTGTCTTGTTGAAGGATTGTTTTTGAGTTGTGCATTGCATAATTGTTCTTAATATGATGGGCATTGACTCTAGAAAATTCTAGAACCAGGACTTGGCACAAGGTAAATTGAGACTAGATCATTATAGAAAATTCTAAAAAATTTAGAAGATTAGTCTATTTTACTAATTCTCAATTAGTGGACGTTCATAAGTTTTAACTTGTTATTTACATGCACACTGACTGACATTGGTTGGGACTAGATTTGAGTGCGGTAATAAATCTAGTACTCTATGGGAATCAAAAATAAACTTTTACTTTTCATGACTTCAAATTAGTTGTGTTCCTGCCCTCAGTTGATTTTGAAACTGTAAAATAATCGAGTGTTGGCCTCCCTGTGTGATAGTTCTTCGTGGAAAGAGCTACCTCAAAAATCTGATTACTTAATGCTGCAGAAGATACCATACCGACGGAGTGTGAAAGCTACCAAATCGATCAGGTGTCAAAAGATGAGAACTTGAAAATTGAAATTCTAGTAAAATAAGTGAGTAAAAAATAGCCATGTTTGCTACAAAAGTAATGTGAAATCACATTGGCAAATACATTTAAAAATAGAGAGTTAACTGAGAACCTATTAGCTCTAATGAGGATTTCATGATTGGATACAGGATACCTCCAGATTTTGAGTAAAGTATTTAGATTTTTACTAACATTTGTCTTGAACCCTAAGAAGTGGAAAGTTGGATCACAATACACCCAAGTGAAAGAAATTGAAAATTCAACTAAAGTGTACTAGTTTGATTGACTGGCTCTGATAAATGGCCTAGATTGACTACATTTGAACTATTCAAGATTAAACTAAGTAGTTAAGTCTAAAATCCTAGGTTTAATATTGTTAGTGTCAATCACATTGAAACTCATTATGCTTTGTATTTAACTTGACTTTTCATGAATTTTAACATACTTCAGATTTGACATTTTCCGGATTGATCTGATTTGAGTTATGTGAGTTGTAAATCTTTTCAAAGATGATTTAAAATTTTAAAATTCATTTAAAAAAGATTTATGATTTGGTAAATGATTTCACCGAAATTTAAACCATTGATGTATTTAGACTATGCGTCATGCCTATCCTTTAGCCTTTATACTTGTAATCATGTTGTACTAACGCACTTGTTCTTCATGATGACATTCATTGCATGTTTATTAATTGCTTATATTTCTGTACCTTTGTCAATCTGTGATAAAAGGGGGAGAGAAAATCATAGCGATAAAAAAAGCTAATGCATAAGATAAGGGGAGAAAAATTTAGGGGGAGAATAATTTTATATTATTTTTTTAATTTCTCTACTTGTGATATGCATAAATTAACTCACTACACTTTAATGATTTATTGATTGCAGATGATATTACATGGTATATATTGTTGGTAGAATATGTAGGAAACAGATCAAAAGCCATTACATTATATCTGTTCGATTATCTCCAAGAGAGTGTGAGATAGTGAGTAAATCATGTAAGAGGGTGTGATTGTATTTGTTTCTTTCTATATGATTAAATATTTTTTGTCACGGAATTGCCAAAGGGGGAGATTGTAAGAAATATTTTCATATTCAATTTGGCAAAGATTCCGTTTGACATAAAAACATTCTTGTGACCGTTCCTACGAGCACTAGTGTAGTGTGGAGATGTCGTGGTACACATACTTCGTCAACTACGTGAAGACTAAAAGATAGAGACAGTAAGAATCAGATTGTTGACGACAAGAGTCATCTGAGTAACTGTCAATTTGTCAGTTAATGATCGTGTACGCTTGATTAGGAAGGTAAGTGACTTAGTGGCCACTTATCGACTTATTCTTCTTTGGAATAACCACTATATTTGACAACCACGCTAGATTGTTGACTTCTCAGATGAAACCTGCTGCC
This sequence comes from Euptelea pleiosperma, assembly GCA_035048495.1. NCBI lineage: Eukaryota > Viridiplantae > Streptophyta > Magnoliopsida > Ranunculales > Eupteleaceae > Euptelea > Euptelea pleiosperma. The sequence continues at coordinate 31,552,554 of CM068548.1, read as the reverse complement.
AACAACTTGTCAACATCCTTCTGAACTGTCAGCAACTTGTCGATCTCATTTACTCTCCGGTCAATAAAGGAGAGTGTTGCCTCCTGATATTCACTCAAAAGTGCTTATTTTAAGCAATTATCCTTTTAGCGTTATTGCATTCTCCTACGTAAAATACTCTATTTACCTACTTTTCTACGTAAGAGTCTCTTCTGTTGCGTAGAACACACTTTTCTGGACGAAATGGTATATTTGCATGCATTAAACACATTTTCGGAAGTCTAGATATTAAGCCGTTCTGATAAAGTCTCATTACGCGCTTCTTCTGTCGCAGGAAACCCCGATGGGATGATTCTCGAGACTTGCGGGCCTAGATCGATCATGAAAGCCCATTATCAAAGCTTAAAGAGCCAACAGGCTATGACTAGAAGATATGGGCCAAATACGGGTTGAAAAAGAGGATCGAAGAGCTGGCCCAAGGAACCACGAGAGCGGGAGAGCTGATAACCAAGAGAAGGACCAAAGCATTTAAAGCCACATCAAATGATGGCCTGCTCTACTGGCAAAGCTCAAGTGAAGAACAATGGAAAACCAGGGTTCATGACCCTCTGCCAATACTTTTTCTGATATTTTCTCTCTCATCTCTCCTTATTTTCTCTCTCTTCATTTCTCGGTCCTCGAATCTATTGACTTAACCCCAGAACTCCTGCTCATTGGCTCTGTCTCATATCCCTTAGCTTTCTGACCGTTGGATCTTCCATCGGGCCGTTGAATCTCTATAGATCGCCATGTGATCTATCAATTCTATGCATCCGACCATCCGATCATGCTACTGATCAGTCGATCATCCATCCTATCAACCACCCTATCTCCAGTGTAAAATATCAGTCCCTAAGGCAGGTTTGATTGTAGAGTAATGCCTCAGATTATTGATCGTGGCTGAGAGCGTAGAGCTCGATTTCCGAAGAAAGGAAAATACATCTTTCCTTGATGGGTATTTCAAGGGGAAAAATGCATTTTTCTCCCCTGGCAACCAAACGCACCCTAACCCACATCCATCGAGCCCAGTGGCCCACTATCCTTCTCACCTACCTTCTGGCCCATGGCCGATGCACTCTGGGCCCACGATTTTGAGCATTCCCATTGGCCAACCACTGGCCGACTCGTGGCGTCATCTCTCGGCCAACCACTGGCCAACACGTGGCATCAGCTTTTGGCCTGGTGGTCATGGCCAAATAGCCCACGAGCCCAAGCCCGTAACCCACTTATCACTTTTCAAAAATAAAAATTAAAATAATAATAAAAAAATAAAAAAAATGAATTTTTTTTAGAAACCGTGAGTTTCTAAGTGTAGAAACCCACGGTTTCTACTTAAGGAGAGGGTTGAAAAACCCTCGGGCTCTCTCTTCTTCCCCCCCCGCCGCTCGGACACCTCTTCTTCCTCTTCCCTTTCCCCTTCGTCTTCTCCTCCGGCGCGCCATCGCCGGTGAGGAGTGGAGCTCATTCTTCTTCTTCTCCTTCTTCTTCTCCTTCTTCTTCTTCTTCTTCTTCTTCTTCTTCTTCTTCTCCTCTTCCTCCCCCTCTTCTTCTTCTTCGTTTTCTTGTTTTTGTTGCTGGAGTTGCAGGTCTGCAACTCCGGCCGGCGAACCGAGCGCCACCACCGTCCTCACCACAGCTAGCTGGTGAGGGTCCTCCCCTTCTTCTTCTTCCTTCTCTTCTTTCCTCCTCCTCTCTTCCCTTTCTTCTTCTTCTTCTTCTCCTTTTTTTTTCTGCTGCGTCTTCTTAGCTCGCCGGAGTTGCAGACAGCAACTCCGGTCGTCGTCTCCACCGCCAGCACGTCTTCCTCCCCCTCTCCTCCTATCCGTCTTCTTCCTCTTAGTTTTCTTCTCCTTCCTCGTCGTTTTCTTCTTCTTTTTTTATCCTCAGCCTTCTTCTTCTTCTTCTCTTTTAATTCCACCGGAGTTGCAGGTGCAACTCCGGTCGTCTTCTACGGCGAGAAGCTCGCCGAAAACCTCCATTACAGCGGCTATACCCTGCTGCACCTAATACCATTCCAGCTCCACGGCACCCAAGCTACCATTTACCACTTCACCCTCGCCTCTCTCACCAAAAACAGAAAAAGAAATAAAAAAAAAGAGGGAAAGAACGGTGGGTTCCATCCCCTCCTTGCACCGTCCAACGCCAGCCACCACGTCCCCTAGCGCCTCCCTTCCTCCACAGCTAACCATCACACCATCTCACCTGTGGGCAGCACGACTATACCCATCACCATCTTCACGGCCTGCAATAGAGCAGGCCGTTAGATTCATCCACAACATGCTCCACTACCTGCACGCACACCTCTTGCATCCACCTCCACCTTCAAGCACCGCTTGAAAAACTAGGCGGAGTGCACCTCGTCTTCTCCTAGCTACTGGACAGCACCACCATCTTCGTTGGGTTGATAGTCAGCAACCTCCATTCTTGCCTCAAAAGAGAGCTCTCCAGTGAAGAAGAACAGGTAGGGCTTCATAACTTGCAAGCCAACCACGTTGGACAGCAAGCCATAACCTCCTTCTTTCCACCAAGCTTCTCACAAGCTCCACCAGATGCGAGCCTGTGGCTTCTTCAACCCACTCCTCTTTGGCCGGAGCACCACCATGCACCCTCTTCGGGATTCCCACTTGGTTGACCATCAATGACCGGAGCATCATCACTCCATTGGCAGGTTCTCTTTGCCGGTCAATCTCCACCTCATGGTAAGACCACAAGGTAGGTTTCATCTCCATTCTTTATCCTTCTCTTTAGATTCTCTCTCTAGATCTTCTCACTCTCTTCCTCTCTCTAGGCCTTTCCTCATTTTCTCTCTCCTATTCTTGATTTCTCTCTCTAGGTTATCTTTCTCTCAAGTCATCTTCTCTCTCTACCCTAATCTCTTTTAATGCTTTCTAGTTTAGTTATTTTGTTAGATTTTTGCTGTAAAAGACAATTTTGATTGAATGAAGTTTATTTGAATAAAATTGTGTTCCATTTTCAGGAAATTTTCTGTCATTTTATGTTCTTATTTGCGCTAATCCGACTAATCCCGAGTGCGGATCGACATCCGACACGAGCCACTATGCAAAACTGCTCATTTTACAGGTTAAATGTCTCGGATAAATTAAAAATGTGTTGAAGTTAGGGTTTCCGTAACCAACGACGCGGAAAAATCCTATTTTCAAATGGCGCCGCTGCCGGTCGGGTGTTCGGGAGTGCGAAAAAGGACGTAAAGACAGAATTGGAAAGTTGCTGAAGCGAAAAGCTGCTCAATTTGGACAGCCTGACCTTTTCAGGAAACTTTCTATTTTTTGTTTTTAGTGATTTTTAGCAATTTTTAATTACTATTTTTAATGCCTCGGAAGGCCGAGTGCAATTTGTAATAATTTAGGAATTTTACTGCTTTCCATATAACTGCTAGATCTTGTTCTAGGGTTTTTTAGAAACCCTAGATTAAGTGAAAAATACCAAAAAAATAATAAATTCAAAATTCAAAAAAATTAGGGTTTCATATTCTGCAGATTTTTAGAAATCACCAATCAAGGATTTGCAATTTTTGGAAAGATTCTAAAATCTTGAAACTTTGCTAAATTAGGGTTTCCCCTCTTAGAAGTTTCCTCTGTAGAAGAATTTCTATCTTTAGAAATCTTCCGAATTTGGAAAAGTCTGCAAAAGGAAACACCCCAAATCTAGCAGAATTTCAATTTTGGGAAATTTCCCAAAATTATAAGGGATCTCACAATCAAATCTTTCTTGGAAGATCTCCACAGTTCGGGAAACTTTCCAATCTAGGTATTTTCCAATCTGGAAATTCCTAAATTTTAACCCATCTCGAACTTGGAAATTAATTCAAAAACTTGCCTAAATCCAATACGTGTTCTGTGAACCCTAAAAAGGCAAGGATCTTCCAAATAGAATCCCGAATACCTAGACCGTGCGATCTAACTTTTCTGCAGGAACACGATCCAGTGTGGGTAGAGAGCAAAAGCTCAAAGAGGTGGAGTCGGGCCCAAGCCCATTAGGATACCCCTCTCTAACCCACGGAGGCGACCCCGTGGCGTGGCCCACGGGAGGTAAGTCTCTATCCTCGCCTTGAGTGCGATACAGAGCATATTGGGTGCATCATTGCCGCTTGTCTATTTATTTTATAGCAACAACTTATTCGACTTGCGTGGCGTGGCCGTTAATCAATCAACTCTAAGAGAGCAAACCCAGCTCCAAAATTGAAACTGGTGGGATTTCATCACCCACCTCATCACTCCAGCTGAACTTGATCCCCAGGATCCATCTATAATAAAAAGAATCAAGAAGTAGAGCCATTAGCCCGGTGTTCGAGGAAAAATCCACACAAAGCGAACCCTCTTAACATCCAATCGAAATAAGACCACGAGCGCGGGTCCCTGTTGTCTAACACACCCATAAGTCCCTGCTACTCAAGTACACTGAGCTCGACGTGGCATCTTGGACTATTCGGCGGTTAGTTGCGTGTGGACTAGGAACACGCACCAACCCTAGCTTAACCCGAGGGAACACTCTTCTTATACACTTGACCAATCCGGTTAGTCTGGGACGTACTTAAGACAGCCATTGTGCCGCACGTCTGTCTAGGCTTCGGATTGCCTTGTTGTTGACTAGAGTTAGTACTAAAGGATTCGCTCTGAAGAGTGTAGCCTGGTGAGAACCTCTGAGTGCAAACAGTTAGTCCGGCGGCTAAGAGATAAACCAGTGGTCCGCCCACTGTCATAATCTACTCCAGCCCCAAAACTAACAAGATAATGCCTAACATATATCCTGATTGTTTAGAATAGGATTATCTGTGCTTGGTGTGCATCATTTAGAATCACCACTCCAGTATCTCCTTTTGGCAACTTTTTGCCAAATCTTGGGCTTGTTTTTTCAAGTAGAAGCCCAGTTGGACCTATCCTCACCTTTTACTGACTCGATCTGAGAGTTAGTCCACCGCACCCCTCCATCGCCTCTAATGGCAGATGAACGGCCTCTATATGAGACCTACTACAGTTTCTGTGAGAATCGAGGTGATCACTCTCAACAATGGTATGACATTCTGCGTATCATCATGATACTCCAGTCGCGCACACTTCTACAGAGTATGATAATCACCGAGATCCGGAGTACAATTCTATACTCCAAGAGCTTAAAAATTCAGTCTCTGCCCTTCGTGCCGCAGTCCAGCAACCTGTGTACCATTCCCAGTCTGTAGGATATTACCCTCCTATCCAGCAAGATGTCTGTACCTTTCCATCTCCAATGCAGACCTCCTATGACAACACTTATTATCCGGATAATAGGAGTCACCATAACTTTGGTTGGGAACAGTCTGCCCTCCCGCAGCAATAACCGCAGGATAATTATCCTTCCGGGTTCCATCAACCCAATGGAGAGTATGACTGGCAATACTCACAATCTCAGTACCGTCATATCCACAGAATGACTATTCTGATCAACAGTGGGCCCCTCAGGATTTTCAGAGTCAGCAACTAGTCCTAGACTCCACTTTGCCTTACAACTTTCATACCCAATCGGACTACAATCAAGAGTTGGCACCTCAGCTCCCCTTGGCTGAACCACCTCCGTTGGCTACTAAACCCGGTCTAGAGGACCTTCTCTCTCAGTACATTGCCCAGCAACAACAGTATTTCCAAAGTCTAGAGAACCAACAACAGCAATCTATGGAGAGCTTGGAGCAACGTCTAGTTCAATTAGAAAATGAGAGAGAGGAAGTCAACTTCACTAGTCCACCGATAGCCTATCCTGAGGAGAATGATATGGCCACTGTCTATAATGAGGAGCCGCACAATTGGACCCAGTACCGGCATTGCGAGGAAGAAATAGAAATTGTACCCACCCCTAGATCGAGCCAGACTATTGAGGAGCCAGTATTTCCTTCTTCGGTGCCTTTAAAAGCACCACATCCTGAACCTACCTCAGAGCCTTCTAACCTCGACCCTGAAGATGATCATCATGACACTGAGTTTTGTCTCGATCGTAGGATCCCAA